>OZ005657.1:244014795-245214795 GCA_963930645.1 Salticus scenicus | reverse complement strand
ACTAGCAGGCTACGTCCGCTTCGCTGGTCACTATATTTAAATGAATTTTCGAAAGAATTGAATTAATATTTATTTTTTACACAACATTATAGACAAAAACTTAAGGGAAAAAAAAAAAAAAAACCGAAATTGCTCCAAACCTCGCTTTGGATACCCTCTGTCTACGGCAGCTCTTTTCCCGCCCGCACTGCATCAGGTCTAGGTTTCCCATAACTGCAGAAAGATCTTTCCCGGGCACTTCAATCTGGATATTTATCGACGACAGGGAGGATCTTTTACTACTTAAGAAGTACGATTTTAAAGATGACTGTATCTCAGCATATATTAAATATTTTAGTTTTGAACCATGTATTTTATAGCCCATGTTATTTACACTATATTACGGTTTGATTCCGACCAATGCAATAAAATAAAATAAAAAGTATATTAATATATATATATATATATATAAACAAATAAATTTTAATGAATTTAATCCTTTATACCATGTATATACTACCATTTTTCCCGATAAATACTGTAAATAAATAAAAAAAATAATAAATAATTTTTTTTTCTTTTAAAAGAATTAATTAAAAAATGAAAAATAAGAATTTTTTTACTATAAAAAATTAAACATAAATGCTATAAATGTGTCTTTAAATTTAAAACTAATTATACCTAATTTTTCTACTGCATTGCGATTTTATTTTCACTAAATATAACAAAAAAAAAAAAAATCGCCTTTAAATGAACGTATTAAATAAAAATAAGTTGCGTAATAGCCGTTGCTAAGATACGCAGACGATTGAAGCGAAAGAATAAATCTATGAAATATGAAACAAAGAAGCCAATATTTAAAATCGGAAAAACATTAATTTAAAAAATTCAAATTCGAAATTCAATAAAATCTCGATTATGTGCACACCTGCAGGGTCCCAGGTACCTATATGCCAAATTTGGAAGCTCTACGATCAGTAGTGTGAGCACCAGAGCGCAGACAGACACACACACAGAGACACACAGACACTTCTCTTTATTTATATAGATTATACATTAAATTCACCTGATATTATACAAGTAATTTCGCTTTAAAAATAATAAGAATTTAATTAAATAACTAATTGTGGTGCTGCTATCTACATTAAAATTATTAAAATACTATTATTGTTAAAATTAAAGAAGTTAAGTTAAAAAAAATAATTAACTTTTTAGTTTAAAATACCATTATAAAGTCAGAAAAATTAGCTCAAATTACAGATGCATGTAAAGCATGATAATTAAGGTATGAAACATAAAATAAAGGCACTTCCACGAAAATCTTAAATAATGTGCTAAGTATAATCGAATCTTGATAACATTTTATTGTTTTTGTTGATTTTAATGAAAATAAATTGAAATTAATTGTGGTTTACCTATAAATTATTATTAAATTAATTTCAACTTTCCCTTTAATTAAGTTTTACTATCGTTTAACTTTTAAATGAAATCATCATTAAAAAATCGATTTACATTTTAGCAGTAAGTAAATTTTTGACAATATTAAATTTGCGGGCGCCAAATACTTGAGCAGCAGAAAATAGATACAGAGAGAGAGATAATGCAATTCCTTCAGCGTAAATACTAGAGCCGGATAATGCATTATTACGTCCATTAAACAACATGCGCATACCTGGAACACAGACTCAACGGACTCTGCTTTCCACGTCATTACCTTAGCGAGATGAAGTGAAATTCGTGTTTTCATAATTCAATGAAAAGTTAATCAACGTGATGCATCAGAACTTAAATAAACCCTACCTACAAGGAAGTGCGAAAGGAAAATAAACTTAGGAGTTCATTAAGGGGTAATAATAATTTCATAACGAACGGAAGTAAATTAAAGATGACAAATTGTATCTAAATTTGCGATACAGCGTAAAGTATAATTTTTCCGTACTCTGTTAATTTGTTGATAAAGATAATTAATTGTAAAAAGTAAAGTTGCAGTAAACATTTGATATTGGGGCTGTAGACTCATTTAAGTAGTATACATTATTTATATCGAAAAATTTGTTTTTATGTAGTATTTATAGGAAAACTAAACTGATTGTATAGTATGTTTAAAATTTCGGTAAACGTTTACAGGGTCTGTCTATAACACAGTGCAGAAATCTTGAGTTACAATAAATAAATAAATAAATAAATAAATAAAAACCTGCTAAAATGGAGCTAATATAGAGGAAAAAAAAAAAAAAAACTTACGCAAAAAAATATAATTCTTAGCCAGATCTAAAGTCCCCCAGCGAAAAAAAAAAATATATAATAATAAGTCTAGTACTATTATTCAAAAAAGGTTAAAACACGGCTAAAGCAAAAATTTATAGGCAATCTCAGTACGGATGTTTATTACTCAAAAAGGAATATACGAAAACTAAATATTTTTCATTTTAATTATAAAATTTTAATTTTACAGCTTTTATTTAATTTTGCTAGTAACCTTTAAAAAGCTTTTATTATTATTATTATTATTATTAACATAAAAAAATTAAAAATAAGTGTATCATTCAAAAAAAAAATTAAATTAAAAAAAAAAAAAAAAAAAAAAAAAAAAAAATCATCTGCCTGGTTCAGGATTAAACTGGAAAAGATTCTTGGGCTTCGGCATGCAAGGTACTTTTGTATCCAAGACTTACGACTCGTATGACAATAGGAATTATCGTTCAATGGAGAAACATTAATAAAAAGTAAACACACACTTTTTTTTTTAATCACATATTTTAATCAAAGATAACTAAACTGTTGTAAAATAATTTTCTAGTGCAGAATTGATACGTACTGAATATTCCAGAACCACTATTTTTATAGAGAAAGTTTCCCCTAATTACTCATTAAAACATGCTATAGACAATCGTAGATTCCTTGAAGTTCGCCTAAAGCACACAATCTATGAGGAAAGTTTTCTGCCTTGCATTTAAACAGTGTAAGTGCTATCCATATTTTCCCCGGTGCGTTACCTGTTTTTAATAGAGGTTTTTGTCATAATATAAACCTATAAGTTTACGAATAAATTTATTGTTTGTAAATAATTTTTGAACGAGAAAAATAGGGTGTGTTGTGTGAAACTTTCTTGAAAATAATGTATTGTAAATTTGCTGTTGTAATCGAAATTCAATTCGATCTAGAGTTATTATTATTTTGTATGTGTGTGCGTAAAAGATACACAAACAAGTTTACTATGGTCTGTATTTTCATGAACTAGTACTTTTAGATTGTTATCATCTATAATACATTTACATAATTAAATAAAGAAAAATTTTCTGTTAAAAAATACTTGCTCTGAAAAATATGGCACGTTGTAACTCTGATAATATTTTTCTTTGCACCCAACAGTTTTTTAGTGATATTGTTTAATCAATAAATTTTAATTTAACTATTACGCCGACTATTTTGTGTTAGAAACTATCAGTTTTTATTTCAAATTTATTTTTTAACATAAAAATAAAACTGCTAAATTAAAAATAAGTGTCATTAAAAAGGCATATAGCTTTTTATGAACAAAAACTGTAATGGTAGATCTCACACGAATTGCATTCCAAAAATCAGGCATACATTCTATACCTCCGTAATAACATTTTTGAAACACCTGAATTTTCGGGATTTTCTTAAAATAAGTTATATTAAAAGAAATTAAGAATGTATATTTTACTTAAATTTATTAAAAATTTAGTCATTGGTTTTTATAATTGCTTTCTTTAGTATTTTTTGTCTGTGTGATAAAAGCTTATGCTTCATTAGAAATTGTTTAATAAAAAGATTATATTTTTTATAAACATTGATTAAAAAAAAATA
Source organism: Salticus scenicus (assembly GCA_963930645.1). NCBI lineage: Eukaryota > Metazoa > Arthropoda > Arachnida > Araneae > Salticidae > Salticus > Salticus scenicus. Next base: position 245,210,985 of record OZ005657.1, on the reverse strand, counting down.
ATAATTTATACATAAAACAGTAATTTTTATTTCTGGCATTAATAAAGTTTCTTGGCATTAATAAAGTGTAAAGGCATTAATTAAGTGTCTTGGAAAAAGACAACATTATAATAGTTTTTTTTTCATTGCATGTACACTGCAAAGTAGTAAAATAAATATTATTCGAGCTTGAAATTAAAACGCGCATTTAAAGATTCACCTTATTACGATTGAATATGACTTTCATGCTTAAAAACAAGTTGAAAATATGTAATCATATTCTTTTAAATTTCAAGTATCTTGGCAAAAACAAAAGCTCAGCAGTTTATAATAAAATTCTCCAATTAAAGTTACGAAATTTCTTTATTTAAAAATTTAAACTTAAAAAACAGCATTAAATAACCAACTATTAAATACCACACGAACTTTTGAAAATATGGGTACATCTAATTCACAAAAAAGTTCAAATCGTATACTTATCAGTATTTCTACATAGTTTATAACATGCAAAGATAGCTATTTTCATCTTGAAGTTTCCCACAATTCTTTTATTTATGAAATTTAAGAAAAAAATAATAATACACATTTAACCCCATAAATCATATATACTTGGGTAAATATCCTATTTATATCAGTCATTTTACTGAATAAATAAATATATATATATACTGAATAAATATACACTAATTTTTGTGCTTCAGTGCTTTTATTATGGCAAACTTAAACGCTGCTCTTCATAATTCAGATGAATTTGTTTGAATCATCAACTTTTAGAGTCATTGTTTTCTTGTCAAATGAGTTCTTTTAAGACTTCATGTGATAAGCTCAGAATGGGAAATATCTACTGCTGTTCTTGGAATCCAACGAAAATAATATATGAAAATCGACCTAAAACGTCTAAAGGACATTGGAAAATGTTTGACCTAGTTAAGCTGATTTTTTTGAGAGGATATGTTAAAACGTGCTATAAGATTTAAAAGAAAAATAAATTAGACGATTAAGAGTTATATTGAGGAGTAGTTTCTGAAAAATAAATAAATAAATAAGTAAATTCTACACGAATTTGCACACACACACACGCAAAAAAAAAAAAAAAAAAAGCGAAAGGGTTATTTTATTTTATTTTATTTTATTTTTTATTTAAAATATAAAATTGTACTATTTTTACTTTAAATTACAGAATAATTTATTTGTATTAATATAAGATTGTCATTTATTTTTTAAATTGGGTTAAAAAGAGGCAGAATTTATTTTTTAAGTAATATAGCAACGAAGGTAAAAGTAACATTTCATTATGGTATTAATTTCATCTCACAACATTACCGGAAAATGTCACTATTAATTGACATAAAATGTGACTATTATGTATATAGTTTTATCTCAAAATAAAGGTCAAATTAGAAAAAGGATAGTTTTGAAACAAATATATTACCTGTGCATAAAGTAACGAGGTTTTCAAAGAAAATATAAAACATCTATGTATATAGATTTTTAAATGGAGTTTTTTAATGCTAAAGTTGGGTAATTGGTTAAACGTTTTGACCATTTTACATTTATTGGTTGACCATTCATGTAGTTTCATTCACTGCAAAAAATAAACCCTTAAATTTACGGGACAAAATAGTACTTTTAACGGAAAGCCTGTTTGATTTGCAGAATTTCCCCGAAAAATATGTCAGTAACACAATTTTACGGTTTTAAACTGAACTTTTCATTTACAGTTTTTTCCCGTTGAAATTTACAGGATTTTTCAGTAAACTCTTCGGGTATTTTTTGCAGTGTTCCGATAGCGGAAGTTCTTTTTCGACCTATATTATATTTATATGTATAAAACTAATGTTGCAAAGACTGGTATTTAAAATTTCTGTTTTCTTTTTTATATAGTTTTAATTTATATTTCAAACATAAGGAAACGAACCTTAAAAAAAGTAAAATCTTAAAATATAAAGCAATAATAGCGCTAATAAACAGTTAACTATAATATATGTTTGTACATTGCTATCTTATGATTTACTTATGATGATTTATTATCATTCGCGCAGTAGTTTAGCTATTAACAGCACAGCTGAGCTAGGAAGATAACAATAAGTGTGCTTTTCAACACTTAATTTAACTGCCTAATAGACACAAAAATACATGTTGAACGGACTAATATTGTCACAGCTTTCCAACACAATGTAATGATAGTTAATCAATTTTTTAATTACTATTTCTTAGCAATACTAAGAATAATTTTAATTAATCGGATTATGATTATATGTAGACAATCGGATTATGATTATATGTTAAATATCTGTACCATTTATCGTAAATCAAGGTAGCAAATGTGCTTTAAAAAAAAAAAAAAGTAGTACTGTTATAATTGAGTTAGAAATCATATATAGATTTACATTTTAAGGGAAAAAAATCGGAAAAGGGAAAAATAAATTTAACGAAATAAATAAATAAATAGATAAATAATTAAATTATGCCGAAAATATTAAGAACGCAATTCAACATAAACATGCATTATTATTTAAACAGATCAATCTGGATTTATTTTAAAATAAACATTTCGATATAATAGTTATTTTTTTTTCTTTTTCGAATTTTGAAACCATTAAAAAATATGAAAATTTTCAATAAAAACTGATATATATATATATATATACATATATATATATATGTATATATATATGATAAAAAATGATATATATCGTAATAAAATTTAACCTTAAAATTTAGCAATTAATAGATACAAAACAATACCAAAAAAAAAAAAAAAAAAAAAACTGATTGTAACAATACAGATTAAGAACCAATAAGAGACAAAAACAATTTAAATTACTTTAGCCGACATGAATAATAATAATAAAAAAGGACCATTAAACTTAATGACGGAGAAAGTAAATAAATAAATAAATATATATGTATATATATATATAATTATTTATTCAATAACAAGATTCATATTGTACATATTTTGAATAATATATCTTACTAATTGAAGATATATTTAATAATGAAATCTAATATATATATATATATATATATATATATATATATATATATATATATAGATATATATATATATATATAGATATATATAGGGTCTATATTTATGAAGTTGTTTCCCATTTTACTTGTGATGTAATAATTAATATATTAGGATGTCTTCATATGTTGCTTTAACTGTCAGTTTTTTCTTTTTGTTAAACTGCCATTAATTTATGAACATATGTGATAATAGATAAAAAACTAAAGTAACTGATTTTTATATGTACTATAATTTTTAATTTTATAAAATTACATTAATATCAACCTAACTCTCTCTGAGATATGCAGTATCGTTTTAGATATACATTTATATCTACTTAATTTATACATGCTCTATGAGCGTTGTATGAAATTAATATCGTTAAAATTAAAATATAAATTTATTCTATCGATATTTGACGACCATGTTTATAACTTCTTTTTCGAGTAATTCAAAGAAATGTATACAGTTTGTACATAATTACAAAACAATTACAGTAATTTTGGTACAATTTAAAAATTCACGTTTTTGAGTATGCAACAAAAATGTTTTTTTTTTTTTTTAAAGCTTTAAATAACTTATTCATTATTTTAAAAAAAAAAAAAAAAAGGGAAGAAGAAGTTGTAATTATATGTGCAAGTTATTCTGAAAAAGTAAAGTAAAAGAAAATATGAGATATTGATATAACGTAATAAATATATCACGTTCATTCAAATAGAAATGGAAAGCTGATGAATACAAAACGATATTTCCGTAGCAAGAAAACACCGGACACAATTTCTTAACGTATCAGCATTTTCATTGTCCGTATTCTGAGTTGCAAGTACGTCACTGTGTGTGGGATAAAAGAATTCAAACAAGTTAGCTTGAAGCAAGGAAATTGACGATTAATCCTCAATAAATGTAGCTGTCGATCGATATAAATTTGCTTGTTATTAATGCTCAAATATGCGTAACTTCGAAATATTATTCTTATACCAAAATAATTTTATGAACATATTTTAAAGTGGACATTACTACATTTCAGAATAAAGGATTTCGTGTTAAAGAAGAATATTCTGCGTTGTTTTTCTTTAGAAAAAAAAAATGTATTTCTATAAATCTATAAATAAAAATGTAATTTCTTTCTTTCTTTCTTTTTTTCTTTTTCTTTTCTTTTTTAAATAGGAAATGTATTTGTGTAATTCTTTAGAGCTCAACTATGTATTTAATTCTAGCTGTTCTCTGAAAATCGATATTAAAATATATACAGATAACGTTTTCAGCATTTTGCTGCATATAATTATAAATCTGTCAGTGCTCACCCTCTCTCACCCTCTCTATCTGTCCTTCTCTGTCTCTGTCTGTCTTAAATTCTATATATAAGCACTTTATATATATATATATATATATATATATATATATATATGTGTGTGTGTGTGTGTGTGTGTGTGTGTGTGTGTGTGTGTGTGTGTGTATTTCTTTTACACTATAAAGAAAAAGTAAAAGGATTTTTTGTTGTTGTGGTTGTTTGTTTGTTTATAGAAAATTCTTATTTTTTGTGTTTAAATAGCGAAACCTGTAAATTTAATTTATGCTAATTTTTCTGTGGGATTTTCTATTAGAATTATTCGAAATCTGTTTTTATGAATGAAAGTAATTTTTCGGAATTTTCCTGTCATTTTTCTGGAAGAGAAGTCGCGTAATTTATGTATACATATATTACAGTATTTTATGAAAAGTGCAAAAGAATAAATATATATCTATGATTTTTCGATGATGCTTTATGGTTAATTGGGAGTCTACAAAAACTCAATGGCTTTCTAGCTTTATTGATATTTGAAAAATCTTTATTTCTTTAAACAAAAGCACTTTTTCCTTAAAATCGCTGAATTTGCATGCACACATTATAACGTAACATCTTCTCCCGAAAAAAAAAATATTTAAACTATTTTCTAATATTACATGTAAAAAAATAAAAGCACGTTTTTACTTAGCTAATTTTACAAATGTGTTGAATTCGAAATATGTATACGCATATTGTTTAGGAAAACACCTATTATCATTTAAATAATTTAAAGAATCATTAATGAAGCTTATTGAAACACCGTATCTTTTTACTGTCAATTTTGAAGTTTTTATAATTAATGCATTTCACCTAATAACATACCGATGTGTAAAAAATTTCCTGATTACACAAATATTAGCATATTACTTAAAAACTGATATTAAAAATAGTAATATCTTCTTAATTTGCAATAGTTCTTTATTTTTTTTGAGGATCCTTTACAATAAAACATTCTTAAATTTACTAAAACTTCTGAAGCATAAAAATATGCAAAGCATGATTTGGTTCATCTTATCATGATTTACTACTGAAGTTACTCATGTAAAAGCGTTTAATTTGAAATTAGTTTGGCGATTCTTTTCACAATGTTTTATTTAATTATATTTTTTGATTAAAAATTACTTTTTGAATAAAACATTATTTCGAATTAACATAATATTTATTCTCTGTCTTTACTTTTTTTCTTCTTTTCTTTCTTTCTTTCATATTTCTTTTTTTTTTCTTTGAAAGTCATACATTGATTTGCCTCTTAATTATTTTTGGTGAAAATATAAATTCGTTATACTGTCACAATACATAATTAAAATTCATTTTAGCCCGTGTGTATACACACACATATATATATATACGAATGAAGTAGTTTATCTTTTAAGACCTTCAATATAAAACATACAAAAATATTTTTACTGGATTTCTATAATATTTTAAGGTGTGTATCTCGAGGCAAACTTAAAAAATTTTTTGCTAAATGATAAACATAATAATCCGAATATTAAATTCTTCAATAATTTAATAATTTTTATGTTCCACTACACACACACACACACACACACACACACACACACACACATATATGTATATATATATGTGTGTGTGTGCATGCAGGGTGGTTCAAAGTCATGCCCAAACGGCACGTATGGGTATGTCAGGTCATGAGGAATAAGACTTCCATAGGAACTGGAGATCGGGAACGCGATCGTGGCAGTACAATTACATCGCAAAGAAAAGATAACAAAGGGAATTAAAAAAAAAAAATCTCAAAAAACGTTATCGAAATACAAAATGCAAATAAGAAAATGTTATGACTCATAACAAGCGCACAAAATGCACCCCCTTAACCGGAATGCATGCTTCATAACGTCACTTGTGCCTTTCTGTGTACGCATAAGTTGGCCAGAGCTTATCGTGCTCTTGCATGTTACAATTGCGTTTCCATTCCCCTGTTTCTATGTAATCCTTACCCCTAACGACCTGACACACCCACATATGCTGTTATGCCATGAACTTTTAATATATATATATATATATATATATAGTTAAATATGTTTATGTTAATGTTAATATCCAATAAAACAAATTTACCAATATTTTCAATAACTTTTATTCAAAAGTTCTTTTGTAACGACTACATCTATCCCTTTCTCTTTTGAAAATAAAAGGTCCGGTATGGTAAAATACATCTTAAATAGTATAACTTTAATAGATAAAAAATTTTGTATCAGTATGTGTCATTAATATACATCATCGAAACCATCTATTACAAAAGTGTCGAGCATAGTAAAGTACAGTCGGCAGCAAAATTGTTAAAGCGCTAGCAGTAATTCGTATTTAAAAGTTGTGCGTCTAATAGTGTTTTGATAAGTAAATATTTCTCGAATCATAATCCGTTTATGCTGTTCATAAAAAAGTAAGTTGACGATAAAAAATATCGATAAAACTAATATATATATATATATGTGTGTGTGTGTGTGTGTAAATGAAAAATGTGGATGTGTGTTTTAATAGTTTTGCTTTCGGCTGTAAATCCAGAACATCGCAATACCAAAAATATGCAGATGATTTTTTAGAAACTATTTTATACATGAATTTTTCAGAATTATCTTAAGTTTATCCTTAATTTTTTCAACACTCTGCTTAATTCAAACGGTAAACTTAGTCATATATTTGAGAAAACTTTTTAATATAAGAAAAAAAAAACTTTTTATTTATCAGAGTAAACTGGATAAAATTAAAGATCATTTGTATCTTTTATTGGAAATTTATTTACAATTTTTAGCAAGATTTTATAGTAGCAACATTTTATAATTTTTATTTAAATGTGTTTCTGATTTTCAAGAAAATGTACATCGAAAAATATTAAATCTATAATATCTCCTATTGAAGATTTATATATCATCTTTTCTTGATATGATTGTTTTACTAACTGATCCAAATTGAAGAGAAGGTTTTCTGCGTAACTGATGAATGAGTTATTTAAAGTGAAAGTTCATTCCTTCAAACTGGTAAGTATATTTCTGTTATTTATTTTATAAATATTTGTTTTGTGTAATTATATATTTTTTCATGTGATTTTATTTATTATCGACTTCTATATGACATTGGTTAACATTTTCTGCATGTAACACTATTTTTCTCTTATTCTTTTTTTATATACTTATTTATTTATTTTTATCTAAGTTCTGAATTGCTTTATCTGTTCATAAATTAAAAATTTCACGATTAATATAAAAAAATTTATTGTTAGAATAATCAAATTCCAATATTCATCATTATATTATTAATTTATAACTGTTATGTTTTTAGATTTTCTGTATGATAAATAAATGTACAACAGGAAATTAAAATATCCTGCTTCTAAAAGCGCTTTACCTCATTGAGAGGTTATACATATATATATTATGAAAAAGCATCACAGAACTAGCGTTTAAACGTAATAATTACAAAATTTTGAATAAACACCATAAAATGCAATAACTCACAACAATTGTTTTGAGTCGAAATAAAACACGATTCTTCATCAGGAGAACAAATTTGACATGAATGTTGCAAGCAAAGTGGCAATGCCCGAAACCGATTTAAATGAAGGGCCAAAACAGCATGGTGCTTGTTCATGTATAAAGCTATATATATATATATATATATAAAGTCTTTTTTATATATGAATATATTGATTTCATAATCATTGAGCTTTAAAAAATGTACAACAAAGACCATGTTGTTTTTGGATGCACTAACGTATATTTGATGCAGTAATTGCATTTATTGAAACGCCCACTGTTAAAATATGGGTTCAAATCATATAAATAAGAACTTGACAGAAAAGCACCCGAAATTGCTGAAACGCCAAACATTTATTTTAAGCCTACACTTTTATGCACGACCATTTCATTGTGTTTATGGTATTTATTATTCTCCATAACTAATTTTTGAAGGATTTTTTTTTTTTTTTTTTTTTTTTTTTTTTTTTTGTCATACAATAACCTATAAATTCGAGGAGGAAGTTTTTTGTTCGAAATTTGGGATAAAACAGTCCTTAGACAAAGAACTCTGCCTTTATCAGGCAAAATATGTAGACTAATATGCAATATGAAAATTATATTTTTTAAATAAATGACGGTTTTTTAAGCATTTTTAAGTGGAAATAGTTAATTATAATTGTTGTTTAAAATATGATTTCAACTAATTTCTCTTTAAAAATAAAAAAAAAAATAAATAAAAAAATAAGTGATCTTATCTCACTAAACTTGTAAATTTTTAAGATATAATTGACTTTTATTATATAAACTTCACTTCAACAAAATAACTATGTAATGCATTTTTTATAGATTTACTAAAATTAGCGCATTTTTTTAAAAAAGTTAATTCATTAAAATTTTATTTTAGATTTAATACATTCAACCAAACTATTTTTTTTTTTTTTTGAAATATTGAATGATTTAAGAAAATTTAATGCCTTTTTATTTCAAAAGAATGCAATTTCATTATAGGATTAATAAATTCGAATAATTGAAAAATCATATATTGAACGGAAAGCTCAAATTGTTACAAAAATGAAATTTAATGATCAATGTATTGAAACTGAGCTCTTGATATAGCGTGCCAGTACACCACCAACTACTTGGTTATCACTTCACAGACAATAATCTCGCATTTTAAATATGGAAATATTCATGTGTTCTACCAATAAAAACGCAGTCTTACCAATGCATTAGTTATTAGCTTATCTCCAGTAACTCTGGAAGGAAATAAACAATTAAAGATTGCTTCGAACAATCGAAAGTAGCATATTTAGATGCAAAATCTGACTAAAGAAATATATTTTTTTAAATAACGATATGTTACCAGATCAGGAATCAAACATGGGCCCTTTTTACTTGCACGCGAAAATTCTACCACATGAGCCATTCAGTTGACATTTAACCGCAGCTATTTGCTCATTTGAAAGGTGAAAATATTCATTTGCTCAGCAAATAATGACGTAATCATGCGGGAAATATTTATTATAACTTCAAGACTTCTGGATAATAGTTAACATTTCAAATTTAAAAACCATTAATCAAATGCAAGTTGAATATATAAATACATATTCAAAATTATGTTTAACATCGTTGAAAAGTGACCAGGTGAGGATTTAAACCTGGTTATTGACATACCGCCAGTTTCCTTAAAAATTTTCTATGTTTTAAATATCTGACAGACAATATTTTGTTACTTGAAAGAAAATATTTTTTCATGTGTTTTGCAAATATCGAAGCGATTTTATAAATAATTTTCTTTTGTTTCATTTTTTATGAAACATTCTATATTGCGGAATAGCAAACAAAATAAAGTATAACGGATATAACTTATAGTAAAGCATCTAATTTAAAGTAAAAATATAATTAACAGTTTCTTTCTAAAAGAAGACACGATTTGTCGTAAGAAAAAATCAAAAAGCAAAGTTACGTGCTTTGGAGAAACAAAAAATGCAGACTATACAGTTCCAGCATTGAGCATACCGCCATTAGTGCATAGAGATTTAAATATATTAAATGGAAAAAATGAATCAAATTTTTAAAGAGGAAAAAGGGATTAGGTTGGCAACTAAATCTGCGTCCCTTGCATAGCGTGCTGATGCTCTACGAAATGAAACTTCTAATTGACACCTGACAAACACTATTTGTTAAATGAAAGAATGTTCAGAAAATAATGTCTAAGTCGTTCTTATGAATATTTATTGATTCTTTATTTATTTATTTTCAATATTATAGGATAATTATTAACATGATTAAATATTTAGCTTTAATCAGATTTTTATCAGACGAGATCAGTATCAATTTCTTGAAATTTAGGATGTTTTTTGTACCATAGACATAATTCTTTACTTTATAAGCACATTTTCCTCTTATTATAATAATATATATTTTGGAAAAAAAGAAAATAAGTTAGAACATTAAATTATTAACTTGACTCTAATTAGTGATATTTAAGGTTTAGGTAATGTGAGGCACGCACTTGTTTAAAATGTAAAATTTATATTAATATAATGATGTCACACTTTCTATAAAAACATTCAAACATTGTAAAAAGATAATTTAGTTTATTTAAACTGAAAGTTCAATTTCCCTTATGTGATGTTTTAAAAAGCTAAGAACTGACAAATGAGCATGTATGAAGAAAAATAAATAAAATATAAAATATGCAAAAATAAATCATGCAAAATATATGCAAAAATATACTCAATAAACGTGCATAAAGAAAAATTAAGTTTGAATCAATAAAAAGCATAAATTATTAAAAAATATATGTAGTTTACTAAAACATGTACTTTAATGTACAATAATATTTAAACATACTCACATTAATGCATGTAGTAATTTCATTGGGATATTCATATATATATAGTCATAACTATTTTTCCATAAAGCTAGCTTTTCATAAAAAAATAAAATAAAATAAACGTACATGAATGATTTCGTAAATTTTTCCTTACATATGAAACATGCTGTACTAGATAATTACTTTTCACCAAGATAAAAAAGGAAAATCAAAGGCATTTCGTCATTAGAACATTATTTTTTTCATATTCATTAACAAGGTAGAAAGACTTGCAGAATTAACTGCCTTCCCTACATAATAAGATTACACGTAGCTAGGAAAAAGCTTGAAAAGAAGGATTTAAAGAAAAAAAGTACAGTTTTTATTTAAAAAAAAAAAAAAAAAAAAAAAAAAAATATCCGGGTAGGAAGTTCATTTATCTATCCAAGCGTTTTTTAGTTAATGACGTCTATTTTAAACAGGAAGAAACAATGTAATTTATTCTTAAAAAATATGTATGAAGAGCAGACATTCAAACCGTGTTTTCTTAAAAAAAAAAAAAAAAAAAAGAGTTAGTGATTTTTCTTTAATTTCAACATGAAATAGTATGAAAATATACTATTATAGTTAATTAAAACTAATTTTATCCCATTATAAACTTACTTCGAAAATTGAGGTTTCAATCAAAAAATGCTTCCTCCAGAGCCAGTCTCCATTCAAATGGCAATTCCTCGAACCAGCCAATCAGAGCTGTTCATAATGGCCATTTGACCTGCCCACGTATCAGTTTTCATGTTTGTTTATTTTATTCCTACTATGTTGGTTTATACTTTTTCATTCAAAAAGTGCTTTATCCACCCTGGAAACGTTCAAAACATGTTTCCTCCTCCGGTTTTCGATCAAAACATGATTTCTCCAAATTTCAAACACATTTTTCTAAATAATTTTAAGCTAATTAGGTAAAGTATGTCTATATATCTTCCTAGAAACCAGTAATTCATCTAAACAAACAATAACTAGAGTGTACATGTAGATATTTTTTAATCTACTAGATTTTTTTTTTTTTTTTTTTTTTTTTTTTTTTTTGTGTGTGTGTGTGTGTTTTCTGATAAATTGTATTCGAAGGAGAAAACACGGTTTGAATGTTTGCTCCTCATATGTTTTGCTATTACATTCATTACCTGAACACTAACTTTAAAGATAAAAATAACAAAAATGTTGAAAAGATACGAAATTATGTTTATCAATGTAAATTTCCAAACATTGCAACATATATGTAAAGTATGAAAAAAAAATATATTAAACTCATTCAATCTAAATTATCAACAATAAAGACACATTTCGATTGAGAATATTTTGCAAAAAATCTGTATACGTAGAGTAAGATTCAATATACTTCACTTAATGCAAAATTTTCTGTTTTAAAACAACATTGACTATCTTCATTCAGGAAATATGTAGAGAATTTTATTTCATATTATGTCATTTTACTGATAAATTCTTTGAATTGTTTTAAACTAGTGATCATGGTTTTATTAAAAAATTAATTTAAATTCTTCTACTTCATTAATTCCTTTTGTTATTTCTTTGTAGTTTTTCTTCGATTTTCAATAAATAAATAAATAAATTAATAAATCACTAGGTATTTTTATTCCTTCTGAAATGAGAATCCCCATTCCAAATACCTAAAATGATTACGACTAGTAGGAATATTCCCTGAATAAAATTAAATAGATGAAAAAGTCTGAATAAAATAATTTTCTATAGTATATATTCATTAAAAACTATTTATAATTTCGTCTAATGCAGGTAAAGTAAAAATTATTTCTAGAATAATTTGTGCCAGCTGTAAAAACTTCCAACTTTTCTTAAACATAAACATTAGCCATTATTTTTAGAAAAAAAAAAAAAAAAAAAAAAAAAAAAAAAAAATCCAATACTATGTCGAAAGTATACAGAAACTTAAAAATTCTGAATGAATTTTACTGGTGAAAATTTATACTTAAAATATAGTAAATCATGTTGATTTTAAATTATATACCTTTGAGTGAAGTATTCATTGAATTATTTCAACGCAGTTGTATGTCGATTTCAAAGTAGGAATATAGTTGTAGGAATGATTTCAAAGCTGTTGTTGTGTGTGGGAATTTGAATAGTTGTGAAATGTTTCATTCAACAGAAATATAACCAGTATTTTAGGGCATTGCAGTTTATCCATTTAAACTTAATGACATAAAAAAAAAAAAAAAAAAAAAAAAAAAACACATAAAAAATAAATACACCTATCTTTTGTGAATGTTTTTGATAACAAAAAAGATATGCGCAGAAATTTAATGGTAAACCAATATCTCTCCGCATTTTAGGGTTTTTCTTTTGCGAATATTTTAAATATATACTAATCCACAGTGCTTATTAAATTATTAGATGGGATAGAATTTTTTTTCTGCAAAAGATTTTATCAATTTGAAAATGCATGCATGAATTCTCATAATTTATCATTTTACTTGACTGCAATAACAAATAAAGTAAAAATTAAAAAATTGAAAATTGAGGCAGAAAAGGTTTTATCGCAAATTTTTTGTTGATATTTTTACTCGTATAACAGTAACATGAAATTAATGATGCATAATCTTCATAAATAAATTTAATAAGAAAATATTTTAAATTATATTATACATTTTAAAAGAGATGAAATGATATGTTTGCAATGAAATATTTTCTAAATTTTATGGCATAAAGCATATCTTGCGTTGGATAAATACGGTAATCAAATTTGTATTTTAGTTTAAAGTGTAGTTTTATTTTTTTTTCCTTGAAAAAGTACATTTAGTTCCTTGATAACCATGTAGTAAAGGAAAAATAATAAAAAATAAAATCATTACCGTTTTTAAGTAATTAGAATTTTTTTAATTGCTGCCGTATTGCAATACTATGAAAGAAGAACAGAAGTAGATATATACAGGAATACAGATAGGATTATTTTAATTGTAAAGTTAATCTAAGAATGTTTTTATGAAATATTAACGCATAAATAAAAACTCGTGTAATATTTAACAAAATTAGCCTTTTTGAAAAAAAAAAATGTATAATAGGTGAAAAACAATGTTAAATTCGATGCAAGTAAGTTTTTGTTATTGAACATAGAGATTTCAAAATTGTAAGACATAAAACAATTATCGTTTTCTTTAAAACGTACTGTAACTGATGCATTTATAACTTTCGGCGTTCCCAAGGCTCTAAAATTAGCCCTAAAATTTTTAACCTTTACATTAATGATATGCCCCGCTACCCTTATACCTCTTTGGCTATATTTGCAGCGATACCTGTATTTTTGAATCTAGCATCTCACGTTGAAGAAACCCTACGACACCTGACAACAGAGATAAATTAACCTCGGTGCCACCCCTACAATGGTCAAATCACTATAAATACATTGGAGTTATTATTGACCAAGGACTCACTTTTAAACAACACATCACCACTAGATGTACAAAATTTCGAGCTGCTAAATTGAAATTAATGCCCCTAATTGTTCGGAATAGTAAATTAAACACTAAAAATAAGATGATCTTGTACACGTCCTACTTGCGTCCCATTCTTACATATGCATGTATCGTATGGTCATATACTGCAAAATCCCTTATCAAGTTACTCATTGGGGCAAAAACGCAACAATTCGGCAAATACTTGATCTTAAAACCAGCAAAAACTACAACGTCAGAAACGCCAAAGAAAAATATTTGGGAAGCAGACAGCTGTTTCGGTAGCCTTTAGCGTGTCGTCTTCAGTGCATCTAAGACGGTACTGCACTGACTTTGTTGCACTGAAGACGGTACGCTAAAGGCTACCAAAACAGCTGTCTGCTTCACAAATATTTTTATTTGACATTTCTGACATTGTAGTTTTTACTGGTTTTAATAATCCACCACCAAGTCTCCTTTTAATAAATACTTGATATGCTTTGGTATGTTCGAAATTTTTATCTTTATAAGGAGATTCCAACTCCAACTGTTAATAATTTCATCCAGTATTTAAATGTACAATTTCATTTGGCTCTCGAATCTTTAGATAACCAAGCTTTAAACACATTAGCAGCGTATGACCATAACAATCCTATTAACAGACGCAGGCCCAAAGCGGGCCTTAGTCTCAACTCCACCATTATTTTTTTGCTGTTTTTTCGTACGTTATGTACTTTTTTCTCTTTTCTTTCGTCCTCTGGCATTGACTTCTCTTAAAAGATTATACCCAGTGTTATTCTGTGTTGTCCTTGTAGAAATTTTAAAAGGGCAATAAAAAGTTTTCAATTTGCTCCTAGAAAATACAAAAATGTTCCTACTATCCTCAAACTTTCTCGTAAATTTTATAATGCTATCTTTAACCTTTCTTATCTTATGTTTTTGTGTTTCCTATTTCTATAAACTCCAAGATTACATTTTTATGATTCTTGTTCCTTCTGTGTTTTCCCCTCCCTTTCCATTGCAGTGAATGTAAATTTTAGGACTTACATCTCGTTAGCTACCATTCTTATGCGGTGGAAGATGCGTGGCTTTTGCCACAGGTGCTTCCCATCCCAAAGTATCGGAATATCTGAATATTACATTTATACATTTATAAATTTTATACATTGAACAATGGTAAAATTTCTACAGATGAAAATCTTGCAACGTGTATTTAAACTAAATATTTGGGCCAGTGATTGTTTGTAGATTTTGGCGATTGCTTATAGCATAGTAAGGATTTTTCCGTCATTGTAAATCAGTTAGTCAGCGTTAATTGCACATGATGATCGCCCTTGATTTAAAGTTTTCATCCCCGAATCAGAATGCAAGACATCTGCAATCTCAAGCCGAAACTTTATGAATTTTATATGTCTATTATGATTTACCGGCTTTTATCATAAACCAATATTTATGATGTTAAGTTCACGAGGATTACAAAATAGTCTGAAGTGTCATTTTCTAGTTCGCAATGTGATTTTGTACCTCATAAATAAACTGCCATATCGATCGACTCTATCCATTAGTTTATTATAAACATGTATTGCGTAACGTTATGGTGTTTCTACAATATAAATACTTGAAAAAAAATCATTAAAATGGCCAAGAAAAGTATCTATAAACTACTGACAATTCCAAGAAATTGCATCCAATTCAGAATGTAAATAACTAAAAGCTAAAGTTGAAAAACATTTGATGAATGGGACGCGCCAAATTATCATCGCAAAATTCTTTGTTTAAAACAGGTTAAAAATAAATAATATCTTTACAACAGAGTGCATTTTTAAACACATATTTTCATATTTTATAATCAGTTTTCAAGATTAAAGTCAGCCTTTGTTTAAAAAAAAAAATGTAGCACTTTGATTTTAATTTCAGAGTATCTGTTGTTATCTATAATCATTTTTATGATCGAAAATCGTTCATTAGACTATTTTGATTGGGAAACATACAATGTTGTCAAGATGTTACATAAATTTAACAGTTTATAGTGAATAAAAGAGCTTGTAGTCAATTGGCAACATTATACACTTTAGGGTTAATTTTGGTTTCTTTTTTCCTGCATAAAATTCAAATTAGTGTATGCTTTTGAACAGCTTTATGTATTACTGAGGTTGCAGTTTCATTGCCTTCGTTTTGGCATCAAGTTATTGTTATATCTGCTCTGTAATTATTTTAAATTTAGTAGGGCACATTTTTTCAATCGAAGGAAGTTCATAATAAAAGCTAAATGAAATATTGTTTTTCTTTTTTACTGAATAGCAAGGCAAAATATTAAAACAAGGAGAGGTCGAATTTGATGTTGAGTGGATTTAGTGTCGTTCTAGTTTTCGCAAAGGACTATTGGTGAAGGTCCCATTAAGGACTAACTGGTGGTACACTATCATAAATTTGATCTTAATGAAAGGGTAGTTTCCCGAAGACTTGTTTTCTTGAAGAACAGTTTACGATGCAGAAATTATTAATATGAATCAGAAGCATCCACATTCTCATAACCCTCGCAAACGTCGAGAGGTACTGCGTTAGTGATGTAGACCTTAAGGCGAATTGTTCTCTGTAGTGATCTAGACCCAGATGAGATGTCATCCATGGAGGTCCATTAAAAGGGTCCTTACTCGTATTAGCGTGAGTTCCGGAGAAACCATGGAAAGCAAGAAACGGCTAGACCAACTAGCATGATCTGGGAATGAACCTGTCAATTCCCGACCATCAGTTTGTGGAGAGAAGTGATTGTTGGTCTTGTGAGGCTGCAGACGTCGAGGGAGGCATAACCCTACCAAGTACCGAGCACTGTTAGCGCTGTTTTACTGTCTGTGTTCTAATTATAACCGAGCTTAATAAATTAAACTATTGCGGAGCAAAAGTATCAGTGAGAATATTTCTGAAAGAAGAAAAAAAGTATCTATTCATATTTCGAACTGCAAATTTTTTTTTTTAATGGAAACAGTAATCGACACTTTATTTAAATTACTCTTTTTATTGTAAATTATAGGGAATTTTTCAAGCGCTCCTTTTATTTTTTAATTATTATCAATTTACTACATTGTTTCATTGAAAGACATTCGTACTTACTTAATTTAAGTTTGTTAGTAGTATTCTGTGAGCTTAATGTTTCTTCATAAATATGAAAAAGGGTATAGACTTTTTTTTTTTTTTTTTGATGTAAAAAGTCAGGAAGTCAATCTCACTAATGTCGATCTGCTCTGAGTAATGTCTGTTATGCAGTCGTCAACTTTTTTGGTTTTACCGAAAGGTATAGAAGCACCAGTTTTTACAAAAAAAAAAAAAATGTGATTGCGTAATTGTGATGACAATAATGGCACTAACTTTTCCCAGGAAAATAATGAGATTCGTAGTTTTGTTCATATTGACTAAGGAGTCACAAACATTTTTCGAACAAAAACCTTTATACACATTTTTTTAAACGTGTTAGACATATAAAATTTTATATAATATATATATATATTTGATAAATTTAACTAATACATTTAGAAAAAAATAAATTAAGAACCATATATATATATATATCTTTTTTTTTCCTTAGAGGGTTACGGTTGCCCAGATGGTAGAGTATAGGGCTCATATTTGAAGGGCTGTGGGTTAGATACTCAAACCAGATGAAAACAGTTGTGTACACTAACGGTGGCGGGTGAACGTAAAATCCGTCGTAACTGCAATATTCTCCATGCTCTGTAAAAGTAATTCCACTGCAGGTAACCGTTTACGGTGATGACAAATCTCTAAACCTCTCGTAGGTTTGAATCTGAGACCGTTGCTAACTGCCCATTATGTAGCTTTAGTGCAAGTTACAGCCTACTAACTCACTTATAATGTTCTTATGGTATCACTGACTTATTTCCTTAACCTACTTTTGTTTTGTTTCTAACTGATAGTGTCTTATTAAAAATTTTAATGTATCCTGCTCTCTTTAAGAAATAATATTAAAATATGTATCAAAATGTCTGGTAGTGAAAAATTAAAATGATGTTTTTCTATGAACACATAATTATAAAATGTCGAATGAAAATTCAAAATATTACAAAAGTTTATGCATATTTACGTGTTGTTCAAGCGTTGTATTTAAGCTTTGTGAAAAAGGAACTTGTAACTTATTAAAAGTTTGAGTTCAAATTTTAAAAACATACCGTCTTTTGTAAAAATATTTTTATGAATAAATTTCCCTACATCTGTGATAAAAACCAAAGGAATTTTTAATTGCTCAGTTTCCATAATTTTGATCTAAAGGAAAATAACCCAGGTAGAAAAATTTAACGACAAATTTACAGAAATTCAAAAAAAAAAAAAAAAAAAAATTACCCAAGGAAAAAAAAAAAAAAAAAAAAGAAAGAGCAATACTCCATCTTTTATAGAATAGCAAGACACATTAAAAAACAACAGAAAATACATTAACAATTATTAGATTATTAGCATAAAACAGACTTGCTTTTGTGGTTTCATGATGCATTTTTTCCCTAGGTTTTACATCAGATGAAAAGTCAGAATTAAATAAGCCGACGCAAAACAATTGTCACTTTTTTTTTTCAATTTGTGTAAGCTTTCTAACAAAATTATTTCTTACTTGAAGCTTTTTATTTTAAAACGTTTTCCAAATAAAAATAATTGTGTTCTGTAATTACAATATAAAATTTCAACAAGCACGCATGCTTATTTTATTTTATTTTATTTATTTATTTTATTTTAATTAGTATTATTTCCCTAATGTTTTGTAACACACTTATCCACACAAAATCTAAAAATATTTTTAAAAAATTAAATAAAGCATGCACTTATATGTTATTTTCCTTATTATATAAAAATATATGTTTTATTAAATTTCACATATAGTAATTTATATGTTTAATTCCCTGACTTTGGAACAAGAAGCAAGCCTGTAATGCTCGGTAAGTACATTAAAAATGAACCAGTCTCATTCATACATAATTACTGTATTTATGTAAGTACACATTCATATTTTCTGTCCCGTTTTATTTAAGTACGTTACTAATATGAAATTTACAAATACAGGGCTCTCAGCGTTACTAAACTTTTACGTGCGTTTTATTATATTATTAACACTATTTTCATAAAGAAATTTTCTTAACGGGTTATATGGTACAATACTATTTATAAATGACTTTTCTCAAATTGTGGTAAAAATGTAATAAAGCACATATAAAATTTTCGGAACGCTTCGAGCCCTGGTAATATATTCACATATTCGCTCTCTTTCATTTATCTATTTAAGTTAGATCCCGACGGAGACAATAGAGAAGTAAGTTTTTTTGTTTAAGAATTACTCACAATTCGGAAAATTGTGAAATAGATAATTAAATAAAAAAAAAAATGGATTTATAAAGAAGGAAGCAGGTTAGGTCATCAATTGTTATTTAAATTATTCAAAATTTTTAAGCAAATTAAAACCTTCACTGCATGACCATTAATGAAATTTCTGTCTCCTATTAGGAAAGGGTAGAAAAACGGATCTTAGAGCATTAAGAAGTATTAGTTTACAGGCACACATCAAATATTGTTGTATAAGCTTTATGCATTAAATTGATTTGTTTAGAAGTTGTTAAAGAAAAAAAAAAAAAAAAAAAAAAAACGGACAGAGAGAGAGAGACTTAGACTATAGTTTTGTGAATCAAAATTGAAAGCGTATTTCATTTTTTCAAATATACTATATGTACTATATGCTAAGAGAAAAATTATTATTTTTTTTTTTTTTTTTTTTTTTTAGTTAAGACATCCTAAGAAAGTTATTTAGAGGGAAAAAAAAATATTTTTTTTTATATTTGTAATTTGAAGAGCAGTGTTTTCTTAAAAAAAAAAAAAAAAAAAAAAAAAAATGAGAGAGAGAGAGAAGAGAAAAAAAAAAAAAAGAAAGAAATGAGTTAGTTATTTTTCTTTGAATTTAACATAAAAGTAGTATGTCTACATACCTTCCTTGATATGTCTACATTTTTCCACCTAGTAATACATCTAAACAGACGATAATTACAATTTTTTTTATTAAAATCACACAATCAACTGTGGAAGAAAATCATATTTATTGAAATTTTATTTTTCCGACTGAGTGAAAATAATGCCTGGACCGGGAGTCGAACCCCGGATATTTGACTTACAAGGTCAAGGCTCTACCAATTGAGCTATCCAGGCCGACACCCCGGTCAGCATTACTCACTCAGACAACCTTTAGGCAGGAACATCTCTGGTCTATCATGTAGATAGCTCGACAGAAATAAGCCGCAGGATATGGAAAACACCATTAGATAATGGGAGAAAGAAATACAATTTTTTTTTTATTAAAATCACACAATCAACTGTGGAAGAAAAACATATTTATTGAAATTACAGACGATAATTAGATTTTAAGTTTAGTTATTTTTCAATTTATTAGTTTTTGTGTTGTCTGAAAATTGTGTCCGAAGGAGAAAACACTGCTTGAATGTTTGCTCCCCATTTACAGGCACTACTTTGTACTTCTAAGAAAAATAATCTTAGAGATATGATACACTTTTTATAGATTTTTATTCATTTTGTATTTTTAGTTCTAAAACAAATATCAAATGGCGTAACAATCTTAATAAACAGTTTGAGCTTTAGTAGTGAAATGGATTAAAATTTAACTAGTACCTCATATACTTTAAACTTTTTAGGCAAATTTGAAAAAGTACATAGGTAGAGAGAATTTTAAAGTATGAAGCTGTTGATGAAATATTTATCTTTCTGTGTGTTACTTTGTTAATTAAATTAATTAAGTAAATTATAAGAATTATTTAAATTGCCATAAAATAAAGAATTACAGAACTTAGATTTACTTTTATTCAATAAAGTTTATATTTTAAATTCATTTAAAATATGCAATTGCTAATAACATTTTTTAATTTTGTCTTAAATCTTTGTGAATATATAGATTATTATTATTATTATTAATTAGACTTGTAAACTTGAAATACATACATACATACATATATATATATATATATATATATATATATAAGTTTTTTGTAACATTTTTGCTTAGGAACCTTATAACCATTTGAAATTAATTAGAATATACACATAAAATCCTTCGTGTCTAAAGCAGAACTGCATAATTTAGGTCGGCTTATTCAAACATATACAGAGAAAGATATTATTTACACTAAATTCTTACAATCATTGCATAATTATTTTCTAAATTCCCATTTACCGTATTAGATATTTTACGTCAACACCTGTCAGTAGTGAAAAACTGCACGCTTTCTTTTTATGCTAACTGTACACTTTAACTGTATAAAATCTAATACAGTTTGCCGAGAATATTTTTGATTCACCAGTCAATTAAAAATATCTGAAATAAAAACTGTTTAAATTTTCATCGAAATAACTACACAACCGCTGTTCAACATGTACACTTATAAATAGATACTTTCAGTTTGAATTAATTTTTAACTTCCAAAAATATTCCATAATAAATTGTTATTGTGATATTTAAGCTATAGATTTATGTATATTTTAATATTTGATAAAAAAAAAAAAAAAATTATTAAAAAAAATACATAATTTATTTAAATGTAATTTACATCTGCTGATACACATTTTGTTCTTATTTATTTATTTATTTATTTTCAGATTTAAAATGCACAATGGAGGAAAACTCAAAAGAGCCTGATGAAGAAGACAAGGGTTTAAGTGAGCCAAAACATTTTTCTGGAAGAATAAATTTTCTGCTGTTTTATAATACTCTTCGAAATAAAATGAAGTCGAAAGTATTTCATGCAAAAACTAAAATGCAATAATATATGAAAGTGAAAATTTATAACAAGGAATGAAAATGTACTGGAAAATGCAGTGGTTTTATTGTAGGATATAAAACGAACGGTTTTTAAAGTGAAAGGAGAAAAAAAAAAAAAACTACCGAACAAATAAGGATTTTATTTAGGAGTGCCTTATGAGCTTTCCATAATATCGGATATCGCATTTACTTTTATTTATTTATTTTTTAATTTATTTTTGCAAAAACTTTTGACATCCATTCCTGGAACTTTTATTTATGGTAAGTTGAAATTTTAATTTTCTCTTTTTCGTCTATTTTCATTTTTTTTTAGAAAAGGTTTTTCTCGACGGAGAAATACGATGGAAAATATATAAAATTAAGTCATATTTTGTACAATTTTAATAAGTTTGCCTATACAAAAATACTGTAGGATAAACGCTGATTAACAGCCGCGATACTTTCTTAAACTTGTATTTCAAAGGTTTAAATAGATACTCCATTAATAAAATTTTTGCTTGATAGTTCACTTAATAAGTAAATTGCTTATATAATTGCTTGAGTAATTATTATTCTGTTATCTTTCTGTATAATTTTTTTTCTGTATTATATATATATATATATATATATATATATATATATTCTTGAATTGTAAAAAAATATTGCTTTATATTTTTAACATTATGAGATTATAAATATTATCTAGTATATTATACACGTATATTGACTTTTTTATTACGTTTAAATATGTATAACCCTTTAATAATACAAGCCAGAGATTTTTTCACGCATCTCTATATTTGTAGTATTCGTTTCAAGATCATATATTTTAATACAGATATATATATACATGCATATTTACGTTATAATTTTCACTAAATTGGTCTTAATTTACAAACTACAAATTTCTGGTCTATCATAATTTTAATAACATTCCTGCAAACTTCTATTCTGCTTCACTATTTCCTGTATTTTAATTTATATTGATTTCATTTTATTACATTTTTCTGCATGAAAAATAGGCCATACAAATAATAAAAATGAAGAAATTTTTTATTATTATTATTATTTTTTAATGTGAAGATTTTTTTTTGGCATTTACTTTAAACACATGGCACACATGTGATTTAAATTACTGTTTGTTCATAGAATAACAGAATGACTTTTCTACTACCTACTATGCCATATCAAAACGTTGATACTATACATTTTATATTCTGCAAATTCATTTCGCAATTTTACGTATTGTTTTTTATTTATTTATTTATTTATTATTATTTATTTATTTACTTTTTTTTTTTTTTTTTTTTTTTTTTGAAATCTTAAATAATTATCGAAATACATCCTTTTTTGAAAAATTATGAATATGATTACTGCTTTAAATTTTATGAAAACATTATTTTTAAAATTATAAAAGTAAAATTTTCATATATTATCTTTTTCATAAGTCTATATTAAACAAAATCACTAGTAGCACTAAAAGTGCCAATTATGAAATTATTAATATACGTTTGTTAAACGTTTCTGATGTTAGAACAGCGGACATTGGACTGTTAAAAATGAAAAGAGCCTCCTCATATCTTTCTGAGAAGATTTTTTTTTTTTTCAAAAGATACAGGAGCTGTGCATTTCTACAAAATGGGAATATTAGTAAAAATAAGTGTAATTACTAATAATTTAATTTCATGAAAATCGTTGTTCTAATTTCTTTTAAAAATCCTTTCAATAATGTTTACTGTTAAAACACACTTCTCAAAAATAAGCAGGATCTTCTCATGTTTGAGGAGTTTCCCTTCTTATAACAGCTCCGATTAGGAACGTCTTATTATTAAATTTTTCCCCTCACATTTAACTATTCGTTTCAAGTTGTTTTGTTTGTGAACGCAGTGGCTCCGAGGTAAAGCACCAGGCTATGATACGGGAGATTGTGGTTTGGATACCCGTTAAAAGAAATTGGTTCAAAGATTTTTTTTAATCTATTTTTTTTTTTTTTTCATTTGTTCATTATGTTATTATGTGAAGTATTCCGTTATTCAATATATTAAAATCACACAATCAACTGATTGAGAAGAAAGTCGTATTTATTGAAATTTTATTTTCCGACTGAGTGAAAATAATTCCTGGACCGGGAGTCGAACCCCAGATCTTTGACTTACAAGGTCAAGGCTCTACCAATTGAGCTATCCAGGCCGAACCCCAGATCTTTGACTTTAAGTCAAAGATCTGGGGAGATCATTATTTTCACTCAGTCGGAAAATAAAATTTCAATAAATATGATTTTCTTCCCAATCAGTTGATTGTGTGATTTTAATATATTGTATTTCTTTCTCCCATTGTTCAATGGTGTTTTCCTTTACCTGCGGCTTATTTCTGTCGAGCTATCTACATGATAGACCAGATGTTTCTGCCTAAAGGTTGTCTGAGTGAGTAATGTCCACCGGTTGTGTGAAATTAATAAATTGACCGGAAAATTAATAAATTGTATATAAAGTGTAAAATTTGAAATGAATATCTAAATGAAAAAATAAAATTAAAATTCCTCCTCAGAGCTATTATAAGAAATGAAATTTTTCAAAAATGAGAAGATTCTGTTTATTTTTGAGAAATGTGTTTTAACAGTGCATACTTCCTAATTTTTTTCTTAAATGCAGAGTGATGAAATACCGCAAACTTTTAAGAAGTAGATTTGTATTTAGAAATTTCTGAATTGTCAAACTTCATTTTTAAATGGGGATAAAAGTAAATTAATACTAGGAACAATAATGTTTAGAATAACAAAATATTCTAAAATTTACAGAAATTCATAAGAAAAAATTTGTTTATACGATATAAGAATGGAAATATAAATTTTATTGCTTAAATGTAAAATTAAAATGGTTTAAATACACATTCGTGGTTCGTAAATGTGTAGTATATGTGTAGCCCGCACCTAAGTAGTCTTTACTTTTGAGTATTTTTTCAGTGATTATTATCATTTTTATCTAATCATTTTCAACATTTGCTAATATTTTAATCTGTAGCTATATAGCAATTAGAACGCTCATCTGTATTAATCACATTAAAACATTCTAACTAATCCATCAATTTTTTATGAAGTGGTTGATTTGACACCGTTTAACTTATTTCATTGTTATCGTAAACCTTGTTTTCAAAATTCAGCAAGATCAATATATTTCTGAACCAGCTGAGAAAGACATTTTATACCCACTTCGGCATGAGTTGCGGGCTTGCGTCTGAACTGAATTTCTTTTGTTCAATGTTTTACTACACTGCCAAAGATCGTACAGTAAACTATATGTTAATGCCTACTGTGTTCAATATTTTGGATGGTTATATGTTTTGTCTTCTCTCAACTAGTCGTTGTTCCTCCTAATGTTTTTGTTAATATATTTTTTCCTTAATTGTTAATATATTTTGCATCGCCAAATGCTCGGCTTCGCCACGCATGTCTTCGAATATGGAGTCAGGAGAACCTTTCACTGATCAAAAATTTAATGTCAAGTCCCATGACTATCCTTGGGTTGGATACCAGTCGTTACCAAAGATCTACTACGACGTTAAATATACTGAACCTAAACCTACTTTTTTTTTTCTTTTACAATTTGTAATATAACGTCAGGCATTTTAAAGTGAACCTAGAATTGTAAAAATGTTCATATAAAATACAACTACTATAACTACAAATAAATTTCAGAATAAATGTTTATCCGTAAAAGTCATTTCGATGATAATAATGTTCATCACTTCTCGATTAAGAAATTTAAAATACAAGAAATGAAATATAAATTATGTAGAGCATGCCCCTCAAAAAAAAAAAAAAAAAAAGAACTGTTTTAAAATAGCTTATAAAGATGTTCACATAAAATGATTAACTTTAGCTAGGCAAGTTCTGATGTGATAAAATAAATATATCCTCTACAAATAAATTTAATGAGGATACAGCGTATATTTCTTATTCTCTTCCTAACATTCATAATATGAGAAATATATATATATATATATATATATATATATATATATATACTCGTATATATGGTATTTCTTATAAATGAAAAGGAAACAAGTTAGCCACAAATATATAAACTTAAACAATGTTATCCATTTAAAATTATAAATAAATGAAACATTTATTATGGAAAAAAGTCAATTTAAAATACAGAAATTTTTTAAAAAACGTACAACATAAAAAATAAGTAGGCTTTTATGTTTTTTTAGCAATGCCTCACCAGTATAAAATGAAACATAAAAAGATGAAAGTTCTATATGTTAAAAATTGTACATTACTCTAAAACTGGTTTTTCATCCGGAACTGTACATGGTTTATATGGGGCAAAATCAAGCTTAGTTGGAAACCAGACTTGAAGTTATTATAATGATTCAATTATATTTAAGATCAAATATGCTAAGATTGGTATAGTAATTTTCCCCGATGTGGTAGGATATCATTTCGGATTTCTTTTCACAGATTTTTTCCTTTTGCGAAACTTTCAAAAAAAAAAAAATTGATATTCGCTGTAACATTTTTTTAAGATTTGCTCGCGTAGGGGCTAAAGACTATTTGCTACATGAGGGTCCTAGGTCTCAGTTTAATGTTCTCCATGGTGGTTATTACAAGGGATTGCTCTTCCATATTTATACGATTTTAAGAGTAAACAATAGAAGACTACCTTAAGAAAGGCTAACAAGTTGAACTTGGGTTACAGCCCGGCATCTCCAATCTACCAGATTCGAGAGTAGAAAATATAGGGAAGCTGTCGGGCTTCTTTAATCCTATTACTATGTCCTATCGAAACATACCCTGTTATGACCTGGGGTTCACACGGACCTCATACTATAAAGCACATATTCAGTGTGATTTAAATATCTTTAAATATTTTAATAATATTACAAATTGATTTTCTAAATGAACATAAGGTGTTAATAAAAAAGGTGTTGTAAAATAAAATACAGATAGTTTAGAAAATTACATTGTACTATTATCAAACTCTATCATTATGGTTTTCCGTAATACACCCTGTTATGACCTGTGGTTAACATGGATCCCATACTATAAAGCAAATATTTAACATCGATTAACTATCTTTAATATGTTAAATGGTTTTCTTCTGGCTATCTTAAAAATGGTTTAAATATTAAATATCTTATAGTTTAAATGTATTTTTTACCCTTTCGTAAAGTGTCTAAATATTCTTGATCATGGGGTCTCCTCGAACCCCAGGATACAGAAATGTGACATCTATATTTCAGATGAAGTAAATCCTAATATTACCTCAAATTTTTACCCTGATTTAAACACATATTGATATAAGATGTCACTGCAAATGAACTCTCAGGTAACTATATGTATTTTTGACATTAAGTGAAAAGTTCATGGAGCTCCGGTGCAGCCCTAGGCATAGTGATAGGGTTAAATCTTGTAAAAATTTCAAGATTCGTTGAACGTTTGGAGAGCTTTATTAATATTTTCTTGAATAAATGAATCTGTTTTTTCGTAGTTAGTATAACATTCATCAATAGGATAATATCATATGATTTAAATTAGAACGCATAATTTGCGACCAACTAGTACATTATTAAAGGTCGCTCTAGTTTAAATTTCCAAATCCTTATTTATCAAAGAAATAATTTCAGCTATTATTTTTTCTACTGTCGCAACTATACTATCTTTTTGAAACACTTTTGGCCATAATGCTCTCCACCAAGCATTTAAAAATGAAAAGACGGAACACAACTATACACTGGCTTGGAGCGATTTTGAGACTCCACAGTAGTTTATTACGCACAAAAAAAAAAAAAAAAAAAAAAAAAAATGCACCCTTGCGACAAAGGAAGGCATTAGAAGTAAAAATTTAGGCTGTTTATGAGAAAATGCATTGCACTTGTATTCAGGTTGAATCCCCGCAAACAGCTGAAAAATGATCAGTTTTTAGTTTATTAAATTGGATAATACCATTAAGGTCATAATGATTTTAGTTGGTTTAGTTCTTAAAAAGGGACGCTCTAAGTTGTTTAAAAGACAATTATTGGACGGTTAACAAAATGATCGTGGATTACGTGGGGCATGCAAAGTAAGCGTGTTTAGGACAATCTTTCTGCCAGTACTTGCATCGAGAGATCTTCGTGCAATGAAAACGGTATACGTAAGTTTTAATTTTTAATACAAGGAAGGTCTCCATTGGCGCATACGCAAAAAAGTTTGAAACAAATTACAGAATACTCTCCTAACGAGGTTATGTATGTTTATAAAGAAAATTCCGACGGAATCACTATATATCGTCCGCAAAAAAATTTTTGAAAAAGTCCGATTCTTGGCTATTTATCGCTTGTTGGCGACACAATGAAAACTGATGCAAAACGGTTTTTTGATAAATACTCATCATAGAAAAAGTTTTAGATACTCTTCATTCCAAACTAGTTTAATAAAAATTATCTATTAAAACTTTAAACCAAATTTTATAATGAAGTGAAATTTTTAAGCTCTAAATAAGTTTATATAATAATCATAGATTAGAAGAGGTAAAACAGGTCTATGGATTAGCAAAAATGCGCAAAATCAAATTTATTTGTACGTGCATACCTTTGATATAAAAAGATGCTTCATTAGAAGATATAATTCTAACCCCCCCCCCCCCCCCCCAGAAAAAAGCTTTTTATATTTTTTCCTATTTTCTATACGATTAATTACTTTCAGTGATACAGTTCACTTTTTTTTTTACATACAGTCATTAACAAAAGTCTCCGAACACTAACAAAAATTCCTATATAAGAAAAGTACACTAAATACAGTTTTGTTAAATAAATCCTTGTCGAATCCTGTTTTTAGACTGGCTAAGAACAGGATTCGACAAGGATTTATTTAACAAAACTGTATTAAGTGTACTTTTTTTACATAGGAATTTTCGCTAGTGTTCGGAGACTTTTGTTACCGACTGTATTTAAGCTTTGTTTGGACTCTTTTTAAACTGCGACATGAATTTCCAGAATTCACATCATGCTAGTAATTTCAACTTTCTTCTTATAGTTCCACGATGTATATATTTTTATTTTGATGTTTAACATGTTTAAGAGGTAATTCAGTAGTATACTCATTTTCATCGGAATTTCGCTATATTTTCTTAGGCGAAGGGTATGCAACATCAGGAATGCCTTCAAATTTTTCATAACTTACGCACCTGTATTTTTTTAATATTTCAACAACGTGTTTTTTTTAAAGTTAATTTCTTCTTCTATAACATTTGTGAGTCCAATATTTTTTACAATTTTTAACTATACAGCATCGAAACTACATTGCACGTGTTAATTTTCAAAGACATTGTTTTTAATAAAAAAATTAACTTCCTAAATTGTAAAATTCATTTTAAACGTGAGGTACAAGTAAAAATAAATATTTGCAACTTGCAAAATACAGAAAATATTTCAATTACAAAATAGAAAAACAAAAGTTACGTATAATTTAAACGTCTGTTTGATTGCAAGTTATTTACAACTCGCAAGAGGGAAAAAAAATTTAAAAGCTAAAATTAAATATTTTTAATAAAAGGCCACATGCACATACTAAAGCTTGTATGAGAAATAGGCAACTCTTTCATCGATTAATTTCTAACTATATTTACTATAACGATATTCAGAAA
Source organism: Salticus scenicus (assembly GCA_963930645.1). Lineage (NCBI taxonomy): Eukaryota > Metazoa > Arthropoda > Arachnida > Araneae > Salticidae > Salticus > Salticus scenicus. Next base: position 245,181,479 of record OZ005657.1, on the reverse strand, counting down.
GATTTATTTTGCAAGAAATTCTTAAACGCACTAAAATTACTTGCATTTGATGGAAAAGAAAGTTGCTCGCCAAATCGCATTCCTTTTTGTCTTCTTGAGCCAAATATTCTATACTATTTTATTTTTTTACAGACTATCTATTGTGATTCCGCGGATAAATTTGACTGATCATGTATTATCTGCGTAAATAGTATCTTTGTAATTTTTTTCACAATTTTCTGAGTATGCGCTTTAAGGAGACCTTCCTTTTAAGAATTAATGAAGGCATATGTGTAGCGCACTTTGTTAGATGTATCTCATTCAGCCTGTCATTCTTGTTGGAGGTCTTAGAAAACAGAATTTTAGATAAAGGAAGAGGGATGCAAAAGAGAAATCCCGATGTCCGGATTTTGAATGGCTGTTTTTGCCAATAAGAAATTCATGTTTTTATACAGTATAGAAAATAAGAAATGTATTTAAATATGTATATATATTTTTTAAATAACCAGGCATACATTAAAAACAATAATAATATAATTTATAAATACATTAACAATATAGTACCTTCGAAAATAATTACATATATAAATTGATTATTTACATGTAGATGAATTTGATGTTTTTGATAATTTTCAAAACATATTACACATGGAGGTATTTAAAACTTGTAGATTTTAAGCTTGAAATTTTCTCAAAGGATATTTATAAACACTCCTGCAAATTAATGCAAAAATTACTCACGAACGAAAATCTGTTTTCTGAAGATAGATGCTTAATGATACAACAGTTTATTTATTAATGATAACAATATCATTCATGCATGCAAAACTCAGAATAAATCATCAGATAATATGCTCTCATTGTATCGATTTGAACACTGAATCAAATTGTTGAAGAAGAAACAATCAAGCCATTGTTTCAAATCATTTTATAATGGTAGTATTCTATAATTCAAATGATATATTTTGTAATTTGTTTCAATGTTTTCTAATGTGACTTTCAAAAGATTAAATACGCTTTTACTTTATGAAGTACTTTAGCTTAAGCAAAATACTAAGATTAGGTACAATAATATAAGTTTATTAATTGACAGTAAAATTTAGCTCGCGATAGATTTTTTTTTTTTTTTATTTTTGTAAGACGGTACAGTCGGTGACAAAAGTATCAGAACACTAGCAAAAATTCCTATGTAAAAATTGTAGAGTTAATACTGTTTTGTTAAATAAATCCTTGTCTAATCATGTTCTTAGACTGACTAAGAAGCTGATTCGACAAGGATTTATTTAACAAAACAATAATAACTCTACTTTTTTTATATAAGAATTTTTGCCAGTGTTCGGATACTTTTGTTGCCGACTGTAAGAACACAATATTCTGAAATATATTGCATTACATATAGCTATAGGGATAATGCACTCCGGCCTTATCTAAAGCACCTATCGCTTACTAAATGATCTCTAACTGAACTTTAAAAGATGAATGTATTCTTTAAGAGGATAACTAGTGTGTCTGTCATGCAATGTATACTGCTGGTAGTATTTACAAAATGCAATAATTTGAAATAGAATGTTTACAAACTCTTCTATTCGCTTAAACAGAACAGTTCTCTGACAGTAGTGCGGTTTTTAATTATCAATACTTACAATACCTCACCTTGTTTATTAATGGTATGTGTGAACAGAATTTACGTTTACAAAATACAAAAGTAAACATTAAATAATGCGCCTTTTTTATATCGAATGGAATACTGTATAATATTTATGTAGAAAAAATAATCAAAGAATTACTTCAAATCATTTTCTGGTGGTTGTACTTCAGAATTCGTTGTAACATGCATGCCAATATATCCATATTTATATGTTATAATGACAATTTTTATTATCATTTCAAATATTCGTATTATTAGTTCTTTTAATTAATTTTTTTAACGAGAAATAAATAATTAACGCAAAAGTTTCTAAATATTTATTGTAAGTATTGTACGTACTTGCCTGCTGTCATAGAAACTTCAGAATTCGTATTTGAAAAAAAAAATATATATATATATATATTTACATATTAAAATAGTAAATGAAAATTTAGTCACGCAATATCTTTTTAAATCAAAATATTCGTAAGTTAAGAATTTGTTTCTGTAGAAATCAACTAACTAAAGAAAAAAAAATTATGAGTTTTGCCTACAACGTGGTTACGTTAAATCTTCGTGAATGAGTTTTCCTATCCCAAATAAATTATGTTCCTTTTATTATTCTTATTATTCTTATTATTTTAATCTGATGCAATTTAAATATCTATTAAACTATTTTTTAATGATTGTACGTTGTATTCCGTATGCGTTAATCATGCTTTATAAAAAAATATTTTTATTATTTTAGATTTTTTTTTTTTAATCGTTAGCTTTACTACTGTGTTTACTGGATTAAAACAAAGATGCCTCTGTAAAACAGAATGGAATTTTGAATCTAGTCACGTTTAGGATGTCACATTAGGGAAATAATAGCTCAATTAGTACCAGCGACCCTTTTGTCTGCGATTGACGTTACATAGTGAATTTGAAATTATAAAGTTTAATTAAGCATCTCTGAAAATTCCATAGCAGATGTAATCATCCGGTGTGTTGTTTTAAAATAGTTTTATTTATTTAACAGAAAATAATGCATAGCATTCGTTGAATAAATTTAATATGTAGTTAAATTTGTGAGTTTGTGTATTAACTGCGTGTGTATTAATTAAGTTGCAGCGCATTGTGAGGAGTTTAAGAAAATGTCCATAGCGTTTTTTGTTTGTATTCTTAAAATTAATATCTATACATATATAAATGCAAAGTAACTCTTAAATTTAAAGCGTTTCATTTAAAGTGTTAAAGATATATTCTTTATATTTGGTGTAGAAAAAGGAATAAAAATCTACATTTTACGTATTATCATGAAGTATTATATAATCCACTAAACAAATAATGATAATAATGACAAAAAAAAAAAAAAAAAAAAAATTCTTAAACATTTTTGATTTCCTAAATAGTTTAAGCTAATTTTATATAATATATATATATATATTATGAACGATCTCCTTTTGGCAACTTGACCACACTTAATTCCCAGAAAGGGAAATATTTAGAACGCATTTTTCCTGGCCGATGAGAATCTCAGTCTATTTCAATAAAATCATGAACGATGGAAGTGCCAATTTTGGAATCTGCAAATTTGCCGACTTAATTTTTTTTTCATTTTATATGAACGTATAAATTAGATAAATATGTGGTGGAATAGGCTTTTTGAATTTTTTTGGTTGTCCGCAGATGTTAATATAAAGGGTTCTGTGACATCTCTACTTGCTTTCATGAATATGATTGTATGTTCCTTGGTTCTTGAGCTAAACTTAATTTTTGAGAAGAATCCAAAAACGAGGGGGAAAAAATGAGAACTATAACGAGCCCTTGCGAAGTGATGGTAGTCTGGTAATCAGATCGGCAGTCTCTCTTAAGAACATTTCGATTTTGTGTCTAAAATGCAACCAAATACACATTTTTACTTACGAGCGTCAATGAATCATGTCCAATTAATTTGCGAATCGCAATTTGTGCCCCAAGTAATCCGCAATAGGATATTTCAAACCTCTAAGACGCAATGTCTCATAGGATAACAGCTGGTATCAAGGCCATAAGGGAATGACAACAAATATTTTACTCTAAAATACTTTAAAGTTCCGTTTTTAATACATGTGTATTTTATATAACGATATTTATTACATTGCGACAAATTCTTCATAGCGCGTCAAATTGATTGTTATACACTGCAAAAATTTTCTATAAAAATGTACAGAAATGATTATCCAGAATTTCTGTAATTTACAATAATGCTTAACTAAAAGCAATTCGAGATTCTCAATCTTTATTCTGTATTTGTATTTTTTTAATTATATGTATATATAGTAATACATTAATATAATAATATCAGTGCAAATTTTTTTTGAAATTTAAAGATGAATTAACTTGAGTATTAAAACAATTATTCGGATCATAATATATATATATATAAACTAAAAATGAATGTTTATTATTTCGTAAAAGCTTCCCAAGTCACAAATATATTCTAGACAATAATTAATTAAATTAATATTAACAATTTAAATGCATATATAACATATATTTTTCAACGTTTCCGTTTATTTTTCTCGATAATTTTACATAAGGTTTAAGATAAATGATTTCCAGTAGTAATCTATTGAAATTTTTAATAGTATAGAGTGTATTTATAAAAATAACAAAATTTAAAATTGTGAAATATGTATAAAACTATTAAATATTTTTTTTTTTTTGTAATAATGGATATGAATTCAGACATAACATAAATATTCTGAGTACCTAGCAATATTCTGAGTATCAGCAATAATTTGAATACATTCAAAATATGATAAATTAAAAATTCCACGATTTATAGAGTAGAGTGTATTAAATATTATTAAAAATGCCAAAGCAATTTATTAAATTGGTTTTCAAAAAAATAAATAAATAAATAAAATGTAAGTTTTATTACAAGAGTTTTGTTATTTTGTTATTTTTTTTTTTTTTTTTTTTTTTTTTTTTAGTTTTGATCATTTTAATGATTTTAATGTTAGTTTTATTAAATAAAACACGATAAAATAGAGAAGACATTCCTGTATTACTTTTAATTGAAATTCAAATGGCTGACAGTTTTTTTTATTTTTTTTTATTTTTTAATTTATTTATTTTTAAGTCTTATTTACTATACTTTTACTATGATATAGCTGCAAACAGAAAATTTTTTCTAACATTTCAAATAACCATTCTATATTATCTCTAAAGTCTTTGAGTAATAGAGCATTGATTAAAAAATGCACTGTAGGGAAAATGCATTTGCTGATGGTAATTTTTCGTAATTATGAATAAAATACGTCTGTCTGACGTTCTTTAGAATATTTTATTCTGTGCATCTGACATAACCACTTTGATACAAAGTCAGAAAAAAAAAGGTGAGAATTTCTACATTTATTTTGTAAATATAATTTCCGCTGTGTATGTTGTATACCTAATTGTGTTTTTATTCAAAAAATATTAATTTCTATTTCAACTACATTTTTTTTATTGCTATCTTAATTACTATCTTGATTACGTTAGCTTTACATCTTTGAATCGCTTTTGGTTAATTCCATAGATTTATTTTCAAAATTAAATTTTAATGTAAAATAAAATGCATTAATATTATTTTTTATTTATTTATTTTATTTTTTAAAAAAACTGAGGCTAAAAATTCTGATGACTGCGTTGCAGCCTCAACTATAAAGTTATCTCTTAACATGTTATTAAGTGTCTGAAGCTTCAAGTAAGAGCATCTAATTTAAAAAAATCAAACTTTTATTTCAGTCTTGAAAAGTTAAGGGGATACTAAGATGCAGAAGAACCTTTATAATGAACTTAACGGAATAGTAATGTAACTCATCAATTTCAATTATATAAAAAATGTACCTCCCCACTGGAGAACTTTTGACGTCATCAAGCTGTAGTACTTCTCGTAGGAAGCTTAAATATGCACTAAACGTTAAAACCTTATGATAAAGGCTCTATTACAAATATTCGTCATAAAGCCGATCCAAGAGAACTCCGATAAGCACACCAATAAGCACACACTTCCTTAGCTTGGAGGTCAATTTAAAGTAAACCTCATTAAACGATTCACTTCATTTTATATCAAATACTCATTCTAAAATTACTCATATTCAATTTATTTCTACTGTCGCAATTTCCTTAAATCCTGTTCTCAATTTGAAAAACTAATTTTCCAATAGCTAGAGACACTCTACACCAACCCAATTGTATCTCTACTCGACACTTCTAAATTCAACCTGATATCTCACCCAAAACATCGCCACTTGGTCCTGAATCCAGTTAGTGACCTACACTTTCTCAACCCAATATTTCTAACTAAACTCGATGTTACCACTTGAGACCACCTCCAATACTAAATTCAACTAACGACCATTACTTTTTGAACCCAATATTTCTAATTCAACACTATCACTTGCGATCAACTCTGATACTAAATTCAACTGGCGACATTTGTGCTTCCGACTCGACACCTTTTTTACCTTACAAAGTATTTACAACTTTATTTTTAGATATTTATTAATAGCTTTCTCTAATATGGATGCTCATAATTTATGCAGGTTATTTATACACCCGCGTATTGTTATATTTCGAAATTTTCATATTATTCTATGCATTTAAAAATATGTTTGAGATATCTTTAAAAATTGAAATTATAATCTTAAAAAACTTCATAACATTATATTTATTTACATCTCCGTTAATGCGATTTTCCATTATTGCATTAAAAAATTATAAAATAATTTTCTTACTGTGATAGTTTTTATGGTGTGTATTTCTATAGATATTATAGTTTAAATTTAATGCATCTTTTTAAATTTGAACTACTTCGTATTGATTTATAAAGAAATCCCGTCTGCCAAACAAACATTCATATTTCGAGATAAAAGCAACTGAAATCTTTAAATTTCAGAAAATTTTAAGTAAATGCGTTTATCCTTTAATTGATGATTTTAAAAATATTTTAAAATGCGATATCTGAAGTATGACAGGCTTACCGTCTCTTTAAATATATTAAAAATAAAATAACTTAAAAAGAAACTTTCTAACGAAGTCAATTTTTAAATTTTCATTGAAAGTTAGCTAATTAAATACTTAAAAATAAAACAGTAAAAAAAACATGGAAAACAAATTTATGAAACAGAGTTATGAAAAACAAATTTATACAAAAAAAGCTGAAATCTTAAAGGTTCTATTAATTTGTTTCCATAAATATAAGATATTGCAATAGATATTGTAAAAGTATTTGTCGCTTCTAACGTATATGACAAAAAATATTTTAATAAATGAACAAGAAAAACGCAAAGCTCTTAAAGAATATTGTCTTTTATTTTACAAATTAACTAAATAACGACAGCTAAATGAATAGTACGAATGATTATTCTGCATAATGAAAATAATAATTCCATTTATAATAATTTTTTCGGAATCCTTTTCTTTTATACGTTTACTTTCAGCTAATAACTCATACAGTATGTATGAAACTAATTAACTTTCCTAAAACAGGCTCATCAAGAGTTTTACAATATACTGCTCTTTTATGAAAATTTAATTGATCTCTTTTATGCTGAGATAACATTTTATTATTTTTCTACTTAATTTGACTTTTACATATTAATAATGAGTAAAGAGATTTTTATTTTTACTTTTATTATTATTATAATTAGTATTATTATATGATCAAGTTCCTTTTTTCGTGCTTCCCTTATTGCTTTTCATTCTCCAATATATCGCATCGCTTTTATTAATATAATATTTATAAATGCGTTGATAAAGCGATAAATAAATATAAATATTAAAGTGAAAAAAATTCTTAAAATCTGATCTACTGATTGTTAGTTACATAAATTTCATTTAGTATAACATAATTATAACACTTATCTTGCATCATAACACCATGGTTGCATTTAAATGTGGAAGGTATATTCTAAGTCTTTTTCTTCTCATTAACATTTCAAAATTATTCGAAATATATACATAAACTTATAGAATGTTGGAAAACATTTTTTTTACTTAAATCATTTTCTATGCTTCAGGTAATTATTATCTTTCAAAATCTAAAGTGCACATTTATTCTCCAGGCAACTATTAAACGTGATCAATAATAAAGTATCAAATGTTTCTCTAAATTATTGATAAACTAATTCATAAAAAAAAACTTTGAATAAAAGATGATGAAGCCAATGGCATCTCAATTCTTCACTAATGAGCATTTGAATCCCATTTTTGTTTAATATTTACAGTCCCGTAATCACTAGCGGATTGAAAGAGGCAAATATGTCATTTAAAATTAAGACAAAAATTACTCTTGTTTCTACAATTTTCACCTCAAGCAAAATGCGACTTCTTTTTTTCTTTTTCATATTTTTAAATTTCGCTTCGAATTGTAAGTGGTTTTGAGATTTTTTTATACGTTGTTATAAAATTAATAAGATTGTTAAAGCAAGTAGAGTTTAAAAAATATTTTGCCACATAATTTCTTTGCATAATAACGTTTTTAAAAAATTGGCTTTCTCAGAAATATGCTTGATTTAAAATTCTACATATTAGTTAAGTGGAAATTTTAACATTTTTAATAATCGTTATTAATTAATTAATTTTCTTAAAATAAACTGATTTTTTATATGTATAACATTTAAAAATTTAAATTTATGGAATCAAAATTTATATATATAATGAAATTTAATGTTATGATTCAGAATTAGATTTAGAATTAATTGATTTTTAAATTATTTGATTTAAAATTATGAAACTAAATATAAGTGTATGCATATACAAAATTCAAATAACAGATTTTAGTGCTTTATTTCTGTATTACTATCACATATTTTCTTAAATTGCATAGAACTTTAAAAAAGAAATTAAAGTTTACCTATCGAAAAAATACATAAATTGATTCTTTTCTATACATATTTCATCCATAATAAGGAAAATTGCATTTTGTCTGAATCGCGCATCACTTTATTGAATTAGTGAATGAAAACTTGCCTTTAAAACTATATATAATATTCTGAACCTTGGTACAAATTTATTTTACAAATTACAACTTAAATAACACTTTCTGTGTAACTTTCTAATTATCAAAAATCTAGGCATACATTTAAGGCCATATTCACCAACTTCTTAACACTCGGATTAAATCTCGGATCAGCGGTAATCGCTTGATTATAGGAAAATCGGTATTCTCCAACAAAAATCCGCAGTTCACCGGCTACTTTGGCACTTCGTTTTTGATCCTCGAATATCGGAGAATTAACACAGATAATTCTCGGATTTTTTCGTAACGCATGCGTTTTCCGCAGCTCAGCTTCGTAAACAAATAACAAACATGGCTGACGTTGACGATCTATTCTCACTAGATGATATTGAAAGCTTAGAACTATTGGAAGCATTTGAAAGAGGGAAAACGACGGTGCATTAAATGATTTGGATTCTTTGGATAATGTGGCATTTCGATATCGCTATCGATTAAATAATTCCGTGGAATCTCTAATACGAATGTTAGATAATAGGCTGTCATCTGCATCTGCAACAGAAAAGAATAATGCATTAACTTCGTCAGAAAAAAAAATGATAGCTTTAAGATTATCTTATCCATAACAATCAAAATTTTAAATCGTCGCGTAAACAGTTGTTGGCTGCGTGATTATTCTTTTTATAAATGCTCTAAAGTAAAATTGATTCTTAATCCGTGCGTAAACAAAAGCGAAGTAAACAAGAGCGAAACGTCTATCAGTGTTGCCAATTTGCTTTTTATCCTTTCTAATATTCTAATCCGATTGATTAGTTAATTGAAGCCGAACGATGACTAAAGGCTATCTTCGTTTTCAGCCAATCAAAACGAAGCTTTTATTTCTCTTTTAGTTAATCCATGGATCACGCAATCGGTTGATGGTGAATACCATAGGAATTTAATCCAGTGTTAGCTTTGATTCTCGGATTTTCTGATCCATGGTTTAATCCTTGATCAATGAAGTTTGCTGAATACGGCCCTTAGTGTGTGATGAATTACAAATCAATTTACGGAAATCAATTTTTATCAATCATTAAAAAATTTATTTTACAAGTAATGTATAGCAATGCCTATAAACTTGCATTAACCATGTGCATGTTTTGCCTTATTTGTATTTTGAGAAGGTTTTTACGAAGTAAAATAATATTGTTCAGCATTTCGAGGTTTTAAGTTGGATTTATAACATAGTGACTGTCGCTCTATAACAGAACCGAATTTGAAATTACTTTATTTGCTTACTCCAGCGATGTATACCATTAACAAAAATATGAATATAATTAAAGCAGGAGATTTAAGAAGTTTTATTCATTTTAATACTTTATTTGATAAAAGCCTAAATTATTTTAGAAACATGGTATGCAAATCTTTTTGGAATACATAACCAGATTAAAACCTAGTAATTTAAAGCATTTTCTTTTTTATTTATTCTAATATTTTGAAGCAGCTCCATCTTCATTTGCATTTCATACATAAAATTTAATTTACTATACTTGCACATATTTTATAGGAATAATAAAAAAATAAATAAATAAACTCGTAAACAAGCATTATCAATTTATACTTTTGCGATATTTGTAAAACAAAAAAGTTGTATAAATTGCCGACATTGATTTGTAAAAATTTCATTGCATATGCAATGATTTCATAATCGAATAACATATTTTTACTATTTGTAAAAACATGGTAATATTTTTACTATATTTCTAAAAAGCATTACTTTTTCCCTCTAATAATGAAAGAAAAATAAATTAAAATAGTAGTAAAACCACTATAGGTTTAATATATAATCGCTTTAACGCTGATGCCCTCAATTATATGTAGAACATACAAACGAAAACAGCAATTTTCGAAAACCCAGTTTTAAAAAAAATTCCACTACTAGCAAATAAATAAATAAAAAAAAAAAAAAAAAAAAAAAAAAAAAGGATCTACCCTCAACGATGAAATCCCTTTTCTCATTGAACGATATACAGACAGTAAAGGACAAAAATGCTGAACATAGTGTAAAACAGGCGGCGTCAATTGAGAAGCTGTTAAAAACCTTTTAGAGGTAATTTTGCATTTTTAAATTTTCTTTGGCACAAAAAAATATACCCTAATGTATAGGTGTAATTCTCTAATTTTAAAAGAAATCATTTTAAATGTCTTTTGCTCTAACTTCTGAAAATTCTGAAGATTCACGTAAATAATGGAATGATACCACATATTTGCATGTGAATAAGAGAGATCAAGTGATGTTATGCTTGTATTTTATTCATTGGCAGAACTGCATATAGGTGTATATATATATATATATGTATATACATATATGTGTATTTGTGTGTGTATTATAATGTAGTAACGTATTAATTGATAGATTGTTCTATTAGACACTATATCTTTAAAAGAAATAATTTATACCTTTTTAAGAAACAAAGTAATTTTATCAGCGAGTTTTGGCCTAATTAGATGTTTCGTTCACTAAATTACTTTATTTAATTTGTTGAGAAGCTTTCACATAGACATGAAAAAAGGTATAAAAATTAACAAGAGAAAAAAAGCGAAAGCGTTGAAATTTTCACTTTGAGGAAAAGGAAAATATTCTCAGTAAATGTCACAAAAAAAAAGTCTATAAAACCATATTTAAAAAAAGAAAAAAAAAAAAAAGGCTGCGCAAGTAATACAATTATTTAAAATTTCATTTCTGTTTCCTTATTTTATATTAAAGAAATTCTAATATTTTAATTGTAATTATTTTTTACGTATGTTTGGTATTATTACTTTTCTTCGCATTGAAATTGTACAGTACGAAGCAAACGTTTAGACAATGAAGAAATTCATACAGATTTCGAAAAATATTTAATCAATTTTCTTAACATATCTTGAATGTAATGTGATGTGCATATAAACAATATTTATAACAATGAAAAATAGTACTGTACATATTGCAAGTAATTAAATGGTAAGAAAAATATAATACTGCCTCAAAAGTTTAGACAAAAATTAAATAAAATTTAAATAAACAATTTTTAAAACCTAATTGTGCATCCCTGCTTCTGTATTACTTCATAAATACGAGATTCCATCGGAGAAACTAAATTCTGCATAGTTTGGGGACCGATGTCGAACCATGCATCCTCAATAGATGTCTTGAGTTCCTGTACAGAGAAGTATTGTCTATCATTGCTATAAACTTTGCGAGACATGATGCCCGAAAGATTCTCTGTAGGGTTAAGATCTGTGTTACATGCTAGCCAGTCGAGAGCTCTTATATTATGAGAATTAAACCAAGATTTTGTATTGTTTGCAGCGTGGATCGAAACATTGTCTTGTTGAAATTGCCACTGAGGGCCACATAGAAGCATAGTCCATATGACATATGCTTTCGAGCCCACATCATTTTTTGTAACTTATGTTGTGGCTTCAGAGCTGCTTTCTTTTACATTTTCCTATAAACTGCTGTTCCTTTTTCCACAACTCGTCTACGAATCATATCCTTTGATACAGAGAGTCTGATGACCTTTGAACTCCACGTACACTCATTCGTTGGGTACTCGCTAGTCTTTGTATCAGGCGATCCTCTTGTATATATCTTACACGTGGCCTCCCAGATCTACATTTTGCTTTATATTCACAACCACGCGATAAAACTCGATGAATAGATTTCTTAGATTTATTAATAATAGCTAAAATCTCTGAAACTCTCTTCCGTTCAGCTTTCAACTGCCAAATCATTGAAGCCTCATTCCCTTGAATTTTTTTAGCTAGAGGCATGCCGACTACGAAGCGTTATTGTGTGCAGAACTTAAGTACTCAAAATCTGTGACATCATCGATTTTAAATTTGCATATGCCAGCAAATATTCACAGAAACTCATAATCGTGTCTAAACTTTTGCGACAAGCAAATTTTTATTTTTATCAAAAAAATTTAAATTATAGCATATCAAACGACTTTCTTTTGATTATAGCATTTTAAAACATGTTTTAAATATATATACATGTTTTTGTAATTCTGACGTCATAATTCTAAATTTTAAAGATGAATACCGTCATTGTCTAAACTTTTGCGTCACACTGTATTAGTGATATATTATTATTATTATTAATTGACGCCAGTATCACTTTGAAAATTTTATACACATTGATAAAGTGTTAATATAATTTATGGAACTATTATATGCTGTTCTACTTTTCTTTTCTTTTTTTTTTTTTTTTTTTTTAACTATTATTTTGTAGAATTTTACTGTCAAGTTGTTATTAAAAAAAAATAAATAAAAAATCTGCCCATGACGTCATATTTGACTGCGTAGAGTTTCTTTACTACAATAAACTCTATGAAGAATAAATTTATTTTATCAGTTTTATTTGCAGATCTTACTGGGCGATTTTTTAAATTTTGGCGTTGAAATAAACCGAATGTTTTTAGCCAAGAAGTTTAATTTTGAAACAGGCATTTTAATCAATTTTAATTTAAAAATAGCCATTTAAAGAAATTAAACCGAAATAGTCGTCACATAAATGATCTATTTTTATATGAATAGATAATTTTATAAGGGAAAAAATAAACTTGAAATTTTAAAAATAGTAAATTTATTTCAAGCACTATTTTCAGCTTAAAAACCATTAAAATACAAACAGAATATGAAGAATTCTTACAAATTAACAAAAAGATGTCCGAATAAAGTATCACCAAAATAGGATCCCCTCTTTCATACAAGAAATTGTATTATAGAAAAAAATCATCCCTAATATAGTAAAAAAAATTCAAAAGCCGCCAAGGGAGAGATTTAATAATGTTGAGTTGCACGATAATGTTTACATATTTATTTATTTTTTTATATACCAATCAATATGCTAATTTATAATACAAATATACGAGCTGCTGTGTGTAAATGTACCTGCACGCTGTCCGGCAGGAATATTTGATTAATTTAACTGCGACAGCATCTTCTAGCGGAGGGCAGGGTCCTTCCTGCCATGAGAGATATCAATGTGTTCCGAATACTCCAAGGAAGACATTTCAGCTGCTTAGAAATTTCTATCATTTTAATTAAAGAAGTTATCAACTAAAAACGACAAGTTTATGAAGGTACTCTAGTTGCCATTTTGAAAAATGTTTCTCCCAGTGACGTTGTTCTTCTGTCATTTTACGCGAGAAAATTAAAATATGTTCTATGGTTGTATGTAGGTATGTAGGTAGGTAGTCAGGTAGGTTGGATTGAACATCGCACCAGAACTGCGCTATGGGTAATTGGCGACGGTCTGGTACGCACCCCCAGAGATGTTCCGAAGACATGTCATCACAAATTTGATCCTTCACTGAGGGGAGGATCCCCCCCCCCCGCTTTGGTGATCCCCACAGGTATAGTGTGGATGGGAACATCGAGAACGTTGCGGCCGCGACAGATTTTATGTGCACCAGCCACCATTAGTGTACACGACGGTCTTTGGCCGGCTCAAGTATCGAATCGGCAATCTTCCAATTTCGTGCTCTGCACTTTACCGACTAGGATACCGCGGTCCGCAGCCATAGATGTAAAAAGAAAGAAATTAAATATATGCTTTTTTTTCTCGACTTTTAAAAAATTATTTTTCTTACACGGGAAAATTAAAATTTGATCCCTGGTTGTAGGTAGGTAGATAATTAGGTAGGTTGTGTTTGACGTCGCACCATTACTGGGCTATGGATAATTGGCGACGGTCTGGGATGCACCCCTACGGATATTCCGGAGACATGTCACCACAGTTTTGGTCCTACACGTAGGGGGATGTCTCTCCCGCTTCGGTGGCCCTCAGAGGTATAATTTTTATGGGAACATGGAGGATATTGCGGCCACGACATATTTTACGTGCACCAGCCACCATTAGTGTACAAGACGGTCTTTGGCCGGCTTGAGAACCGAACTCGCAATCTTCCAATTACGAGCTCAGCGCTTTACCGACTGGGGTACCGCGGTCCGGAACTAAGGTTGTAAAAAAATAAATAAAAAGGGTCATATACTAAAGCTGTAATACAAAATGGTCTAGATATTATGAATTTTTTTCTATTAAATATATATATATATAAATATTTCAATTTGACATTGAATATAAAGATTTCCAAAATATATTTCTCTTTTTGTCTTATATGCACTATTAATATGCACTATTAATATTCCTTTTCAGTGAAAGAAAGCAGTGAATAGGCGGGCAGAGCTCTGCATGAGTTAATAAGTAAAGTGAGTCGGGGGGAAGGCGAAGCGTCCCTCGGGGGTTGGTGAACGGAGCGAGCAGTGGGCAGAGCCCCTAGTTTAAATAAATAAATAAAAATAAGAATACGTTTAATGGGAAATTTATATAACCATAAAAATATTAGTTGTCTAAAATGCGGCACAAATAGTGCTCTTAGCATATTGTTATAAGGGATTAACTCTTTGCCCCGCATCATAAGCACTGCTGTGATGAAAACAGTTTTACAGGCGAAGTGAAAATAAAATGTCAATTCATTCATTCGCTCTCAGTAAGTCAGCCTTGGCGACAAACTTGGTGAGTGGGCGACCAAATTTGGTGAGAGGGCAACCAAGTTTGATGAAAAATGGTACTTTAGAATTTCTCAAGTTTCGAAGGTCTCCGACACACGGGAGCACAGATCTCGAGCTTTCCATGGGATTCTCGATGAAATCATCGCAAAAAGTTATAAATAAGAGTGAGTTGATTTATGCGAGAGGGTATGTACTCACTGCGAATCAGAGTTATTCAGAGACCTGTTCTGAGTGATTGCACTTTAAGGATTGAGCCATAAGCGAACATTTTTCTGGAGTTTGCGAAGATTTATGCTTCGTAGTATTTGACGTTATTTGCTTTACTCCTGTGGAACAAGTGTCCGTTTTTCAGAATGTTCGAGAACATTCATTTGCTATATGAGTAACAGCTTCAACTGTTTGTAGAATAGTCGAAGAATAAGCTTTACTATTATATTGTTTTCGAGAATATTCGTTTATATAATAGTCTTTTAGTATAGATTCGAGAAGCTAAAAAAGATATTTAATATCACTTAGCAGATCCCATACTAAAGCCGTGGCGAAAAAAGTCGCCAATCGAAATATATTTATTTAAACGTTTCAATTATTATATTAAAAAGAAATCATTTTAATGTAATGACCAGCGAAGCAAGCAAAGCCTGCTAGTCATATTTAATTTAAATATTAAAAAAGGAGTATAAAATCTTTTATATCTGTAAGTACTTATAAGAGTTCCACCAGTTGTTTTCAACTATGGAAGAAAAAAATAAGTATATAGAGTGATGTATCTATACATCACTATGTATTCATTCATTATGTGGACAAATTTTTCTAGCGACTACTGCATTCAATATCTTATAGACTGTATAAAGTTTGGAGACATTTGCAACTATACTGTTTCATTTAACCCTTTTGTGCGCAGTTTTGCACCTGCGCAAAGCGATACATGTAAGCAAATGTCTTATTCCTATTAATCTTGGAAGTTTAGATACACAGACTTACATTCCTGTAATTAAATGAAATACCTGCATTTAATTTATAAATACCTAATTAAACATTATAAAAAATTTCTGTTTAAAAAAAAGTGGAAAAAAAAAAAAAAAAAAAAAAAAAAAAAAAAACAGAAAAATCTGAAATTTTCTTACAGAAAATTTCTGTTTTCTAAGGAAAAAAAAAGTACAAAATTACATTTCAGTGACTCAACAGACAAACAGACATTTATTTTTTTTGTAAACAGGTAGAACCTGTAACCATTGTACGGAAAACTTGTATCAAAGCAGGATTGCGAACTGCTACTTAACAATATGATGCGTGATTCCGTGGCTTTAGTGCAAAAGGTCTGCCTAATGTACGGAAGGCTCTGGTTAGATCCTGTCTGGTCGGATGGGAAACTTTTATTTTATGTAAATTGTTTTTTTCAATGTACGCTGGAGAAAAAAATTATTTGTACGAATATTTTTTGTATTATTCGGCTACGAAAAATTTCTTTCTGCATATTTTCCCGTAGTATACACAAATTTTTGGCAACTTTTACTGCCAGAAATTTTCTGTGATAATTTCTTTTTTCAGTGAAATTACAAGGAACTTAAAACTGATTTTAAAGTGTAATTTTGTAATTACTTAAACAATCATATTTAAATAAAATATAAAACTTCGTTGTACGCATTCACCCAACTCATATTTAATTTAAATATTTAAAAAAAGAATTAAAACTTCTAATTTCCGCAAATATTTATGAGTTCAACCAATTGTTACTACTTATCGAAGAACATAAACATGTTGACTAAAGCATCTCTTATTCATTATGGGAATAATTTTTTAGCGATGTAATGGCGTATTCGATATCTTAGCGACAGTATAAAGTTTAGAAAAATGCGTAATTATACTGTTAAAAATAACTCTTTCTGCGCAGTTTTGTACATATGCAAAGCGATATATCTATAGTAAATCCGTCATTACTGTTCATGTTGGAAGTTTAGATATGCAGAATCACGTACCTGCAAAGCAGTACTTTTAAATATATATTATATAATTTCAGAGATAGTTTGCGCAACTGTAATGTTATGGAACTTTTGTTAGAATAACTTTTTTGCGACCAGAAGTGTGTTTCTGCTGATTAGCTTTGGTATAATTAAAATAAAATAAAAAATTTATAATATTATGCATATATATGCATTAATTATAGTATTTTTAGTTTGTTTGTGCGTAGTGGGCTTATATAAACTCTATTGTGTTTAAATATGAAGAAAATGTGCAGCTTTGCAGATGTGTAAACACTAAATATTTGTAAACACATCCATTTGAAAAAATTTAAAATCACCCATAGACAAATCAGATTTAATGGAATTCCGCAAAAATAACATACATCTTTTACATATAAAAGAACAAAATAGACTGTACATGGTTATTTACTGTAATTAAAGTCAGTTTTTTGTAGGGCCTCCCTTGTTTTTAATAACTTGTGCAATCCTCTTAGGCATGCTATAAATGAGAGTCTTCCAGTAAGCTTTAGAAATGTCTGTGCCCCAGACAGATTTTCTTGCTTCAGCAAGTGCCGTAGCATTGGATGTTTGCTTTTCGGTGACTTTATTTTTTCACTCTACACCACAGATTCTCTATTGGATTCAAATCTGGGCTGTTACTTGGTTAGTCAAGCAATTTGATTTTCTGTGCCCTCAGATATTTCTTGACAATCTTTGCTCTGTGACGCGGACCCTCATCGTGCATGGAAATCGAACATTTATGAACGCACATGTGAAGCTTCAACTTTTCACGTAACAAATTAATGTTCCGGTTTCAGTTCATAGTGTTTTTAGATGGCCCACAGAAAGACTAGCACTACCGGACACAGACATTGCACCCCATATCTTTTGCCTTGGAGGATTTTTCACAGTTTGAATCGTATATCTCTCACCCTATCTTTTACCCCTTGGACGGCGAACACTTGTAGCACGTGCAAAAAATTGCTGCACACTTGACTCATCCGAAAACAAGACCCTATTCCGCTACTGTACTGTCCAATTCTGATATTGTCTAGCGAAAGTCAGTCGTTTCTTTTACATACTTGGAGTAAGTCGAGGTTTCCTTGTAGGTTTATGGTAGGTACCTTGTAGGTACCAAAATCTTTGGCTAAACGTCTTGAAATAGTACTCAAACTGACGTTGGTGCGTTTTGTAGCCAGAGAATGTCTAATCGTATAACAGGAGATTCTTGGATCTCGTACTACCATCCTTCTTACCACACGATCGTCACGTGCATTCGTTTTTGTAGAGCGGCCGCTTCCCTTAAAGTCCCACAAATTTTCCCGAACTTTTAAAGTTAATAATAGCTGGATGCACAGTTGTCTTGCTCACATTTACCCTCGAACTTATTTGACGTACAGAAAATCCAATTTTATGCATGGTCAATAATTCCAACCTTTTAGTAACAGTGAGAGAAGGTTTTTCACCCATTACAATAATTGCACAAAAACTCTGTCTACGACAAAATCCAATAAACAACTGGCAATAAACGTGCCGG
This sequence comes from Salticus scenicus, assembly GCA_963930645.1. Classification (NCBI taxonomy): domain Eukaryota; kingdom Metazoa; phylum Arthropoda; class Arachnida; order Araneae; family Salticidae; genus Salticus; species Salticus scenicus. Next base: position 245,162,865 of record OZ005657.1, on the reverse strand, counting down.
TTACCTTTATTTATACCAGTAGAATGCGTCTTATGCAATGAGCGCATGAGATGACGTAATAATCTGCGCAATCGACGCAATGTGTTAAAATACTGAAAATCGGCTACTGGGCATCTATTCTCCGACCAGACTATACCTCAATCCCGACTGTGGCAGTCGTTATTTTGATCACGTGACGTCACATTCCGACTTTTGATTTGACGACTGTCGTTGTTTAAGGACGGTCGCTACGGCAGTCGGATCGGTGAATAGATATCCTGGTCTTAAACTTTTGCAAATGACTGTAAAACGACACACATATATGCAGAAGAAATTTTTAGTATTTTCTGTTAGTCTTACGTTCATAAGTAATTACTTATAAAACGTTTCAAGTGTCCACCTATACATTTAACGTGCATTTTTTCCACTGAAACCAGTTATTTAAAATTTGTTTATATATGAATCTTTCAATATATTTACTTTGTTTCAATTGGTTTTAAAATTTTTAATTCTTCTCTGTTCTGTAGCTCTGCTCTGAAATTTATCAAATGATATTTCAGAGGAAGATAATCCAGAAGTTATTTTTGGTTTTGCGAGTGCGTAAATACTGATTTAATGTTTCTCTCTTGCCTAGCTTTTCACCAGGTGAAAGGCCGCACTATTACTTAGACTGAAATGATTAGTGCATTTTTTCTTTCTTTCTTTTTTTTTAATTAGTAACGTTTACTTTTAAAAGTATTTATTTATTTATTTAATTATTATTTGAATTTTATCAGGTTAACAAATAAATCATATTTATAGAAATTATATATTGTAACAAATAAATGTTTCAAACCAAAATTTTCGTGAATATATATATATGATCAACTATGTGTTTTTGATATTAGTTTAGGAATTTCCGAAGTAAAATATGGAGGATTAAGTGTTAAGCTATCTGAATGAGCTTAGTTTGGAAAACACTGTAGAAATAACTTTAGAAGTAGTAAATGCCATTGTGAATAAAGATATTTTTGATAATAGAATCTAAAACAATTCTGTGTTTAAGCTCTTTTTTTTTTTTTCATATAAGACGCAAGGCCAAATAATAATAATAATAATAATAATAATAATAATAAAAACTTAAGTAACATTATCTGTGTACATAATGATTTATGAAACTGAGAGTGATAATAAAATTGCGATGTTTTAAGTGTGTTTATGCAAAATTATTATAAAAATTATATAAAAATTACATTATATATTATATTATTAAAATAATTATATTAAATTATTATATTATTAAATTATTATTAAATCATTATATATATATTATTTAAATTTTATTAATATATTATAAATATTATATATAAATTATTATAAATTATATATGTATACGATCAGCTATGTGTTTTTGATATTAGTTTAGGAATTTTCAAAAGAAAATATGGGGGATTAAGTGTTAAGTTATCTGAATGAGCTTAGTTTGGAAAACACAGTAGAAATAACTTTAGAAGCAGCAAATGCCATTGTGAATAAAAATATTTTTGATAATAGAATTTAAAACGATTCTAGGTTTAAGCTCTTTTATATATATATATATATATATACATATTTAAGACGAAAGGCCAAGAAAAATATACTTAAGTAACATTATCTGTGTACATATGATTTGCGAAACTGAGAGAGATAAAATTGGCATGTTTTAAGTGTGTTTATACAAAATTGCATCGTGATAATAACGGTAATAGTAAAAAATAAAAAATAAAAACCTATGCCCAAGGATTGAAATATATTTAATAATTATTTATATTTGTATTTATTTTATAAAAATATTTTTAAAAATAACTGGCGTCCTTTAATCCTGTAAATATTTTTTAAATTCGTAATAATTGAAAGAATTCGCAATACAAGATGTGGTTTGCGAAAAATTATTCTCGTAAAAGGGGATATTATTTGGTATAAAAAACGTTAAAATTTTCTTCAGTTCAGGGCGCTACACGGGAATGAATCTCAGACTTCTACGGAAAATTATATATATTTGGAGGGAGGCAAATATTTACAAGTACATCACTAGTTTACAAGCGAGTTACAATACTGCTAACTGCAGCATGTAGCATATCTGGTGCAGCAAATGATTACAAACATATACGTTTACTCTATGTGTCCGTCATCGCTAGAAATTATAGATTACAAGCCAATTATATTTTCGCTAACTGCAGCTTGTAGCACATCCGATGGAGACAAATGTATACAAGCATACCACGTTTATGCTATGTGTTCGCCGTCACCACAAATGATAGTTTACAAGTGAGTTACAATACCGCTAACTGCGGAGATATCATGGCGAATGTCCAATTTAATTACGCAAAAGAAGATGTGTTAAATTAAAATTTTATGTTCGAGTAACAGAAGATAAAATTAGAAATGCACTGTTAATCGTGAAATCCTGAATATTTTATAGGACTTTTTTTTGCATAAGTCTTGTTACTAGATGTGTGCAGCGCCCTCTAATGATGACAATTTCAACTATTTTCTATTTACTGAAAAAAAAGTCCCGAATATTGAGAACAACTTTCTCGCAAACCACGCTCGATTTTACTAATTCCATCAACTTTTATGATTTTTAAAATGCTTACAGTCTTACGGAACAATCGATACCTTCTCTTACAAGATGTTGTTCATATATAACACACATTTATGAGCTGTGACTCCTTTCATTTTTTCTTTTATAAAATTATTTTTTCTCCTATAAATCAGTTTATTTCTTCTATTAATAAATTTGAATTTTTAAGTTTAAGGACAATTACAATGAAAAGGTAGAAATTATTATATACTATACTCTTCACTTTACAGCCACTTCATTACTTTTTTTAATTATTACTCTTTTTAAGTGCGATAGAAAAATTCAACAATGTATGCCATTATATTTTAACCATATTAAATTTTATATAGTAGATTTTATATTGTTGGCTTTGTATTTCCTGAAAGTATATTTAAAACTTCATAAAATCACATAAGAAAGTTTTATTGATAGATAAAAGCTGTTGTTTCAGAAACGTACATTTATATTAATTCTGGTGATGATGATGAATAATAAATAAATAAATAAATAAATAAATAAAAATGTAAAAAAAAAAATCTCCAAATAATTAACTTTCAATTCTTTAAGTGAACTGTATTTCGAAATTACAAACTAATTGAAGAACAATTTAAATTAAACCCTTTTTTAATATTATAAAAGACAAAATCAAAAATTGAATTTGTCTCTCTCTTTTTGTTGTAGTTGTCTAGAAATTTGTGATCATAGTTTGCGAATAAAATTCGAAAATTAAATAAATAAATAAATAAAAATAAATAAATAAATAAATAAATAAATAAAATGATTTATATTTATTTAAATCAAATTGGAGTGTACAGGTTGATATTTTTATTTATTACAAACTATGTGAAAAATACCAGAGCCGGGAATCGAACCCGGGCCCTCCGCTTAACGCACGGATGCTCTACCACTGAGCTACCCTGGCCCACAACTAGCTAGGCATTTCTCACAAATAAAAATATCAACCTGTACACTCCAATTTGATTTAAATAAATATTCACGGTTGATGAATTCATGAATAAAAATTTCTAAGATTTATATTTATTTTTTAAAGAATAATAAACCTAAATATTCGTTGATTTTTTTTTTTTTTTTTTTTTTTTTTTTTTTTGTGGACAAATATTTATTTTTAATCTGCAAAACTTTTATAACCATTAGAAACTCACTTAGAATATTTTTTACATTCTCTTACCCACGTAAATGGTAGAGAAAGTATTGTTTTTGGGTCAAATTTTCGAAATTTACATGTTTTGTGGTCCCCTGAATCCAAAAATCATGTTCTTAGCGGTTGGTTTGTGTGTGTGTGTGCCTGTTACCAGCATATATCTAGAACATATAATAGCAAAAAGTCTAAACTTGGTATTCTAAATGTGTATGATATAGGGTCGCTGTACTAAACTTTTCGTTGAGTTCAAGCAAATGGTTTGTTTACAGGGACACCCAAGAGAGTTCAATTACATTACGTCTATGGAGGAAATTGCAGGTAAGTAGAGTTTAACATCTATAGACTTCACTAAACAAAATGAAACGAATATATATTTTTTTATATGCCTAAAAACGTGTTTCCTGTAAAATATGGTATGGAAATCATTCACTGTTCGTTTACAGGCTACACAAAAGAACTAAATTATAATGCGAGAATACTTGAAAATTGGTGGAATTGTATTTCAGGTTGTGCCATGCGTTATTAATATAGGTCTATATTTATGCGCACCATGTGGTGTGTCTTCAGAAGATATACAGGCCTGCCTTTTTTTTTCTTTTTTTTGTGTGTATATTTGCACGTTTTGACGCTTCCTGAATACCGAAGTCAAGTTCTTAACGCTTGGTTTTTGCCTGTGTTACCTAGAGTAAATTAAAAACAGATAATTTTAGGCGATCCAAATGTTGTAGCTTGAAGTTAATACGTTTGTTACTAGAAAACTTTGATCAATATTGATAAGCTTCAAGGAATGTTGCGTGTGAAAGTTGTCTGAATAATTTAAAATGAACTTCAATAAAAGTTTTGAATTATATACAAGTAAAGGTAGAATAATAAAACGGGGGGTTTAGGGTGCGGTAGACCTCCCTCACACAGATATTTTTGTCAAATAAAGCTGTTCCTAAGCCTAATTTGAATTATTTTAACATAGGTTTAAATAACAGTACTAGTTATCTTACCCCTCAATCCCCAATCTGCATTTATAGTTTTAAATTTAAGGGTAACAGAAAGTCATTTCAGGGACACACCAAATTATAATTTGTTCACTTGAGTATATTTATAAACATGTATAAGTAAGAGTTTTCATGCACAGTTCAAAAGTATGTAAAATTCTCCATGCCCTCACTTTTATTAATACTTATATAATTTTCACTTTTAATTTTAAAATTAAAATCTAACCTTTTATTCCAATGAATTATTTAAAATTTAATCATTTTCTTCATTAAAAAATTAATTTTGACTTTCTAGTTTCAAATAATTAACAAAAATGAAATATTTATAATATTTTATTCTTTTTTATTTATCTTTGTAACGCACATAATGGATTTTATAACGTAATCTTCTAACGGAATTATGGATTAAAACAATCCTGCATGGATTTCAAATCTGTTTTTTTTAATAAGGAATTTCGCCAAAAGTATGCTTTTGAATATGAACAACACATAAATTTTTAATTAAAATATTAATTTAAAACTACCAATTAAGCGATTATGTTTCGTTCTGGACTATTGGCACGGAAAGCGACTCACCAGTTTCTTTTTTCTTTGTAGACAACACTTTTTCAAAAAAAAAAAAATGTCGACTGAATTTTAATTTTTTTTTCCAAGTGTCAGAAAAAGATGTAATACTTAGAGTTTTCTTCAAATTGTATTTATATTCATCTTGATTTTATAAGTTCGTATACTTTACGCACGTATATATGTATTATAAATGTAATAAAACATTTCGTTTCCGAAAAACATTCCTGCAAAAATTTTGATAAGTGTTTGTTCTTAAAACCTCGTTTTTGATTTCTACATATGTTTTCAGGATATTCGCACAAAACTGTAGGTTTATCGGAATAATCTTAAAAATAATTGAAAATTATAGATGCATAAAAAGTTTGTGATTTTCTTAATTGTATTTTTCAAGTGATTTCCTTTCAGAATCAATGTATACGGATATTAAATTAGATGGCCTTTTTTCGTTCCAGACACATTCCGAACAGCGTATTCTAACGATATGTTTTAACAAGAGTTAATTTGCTAAAACGACCATTTTAAGAACGATTGAGCGTAGTAATAGTGAAAATAACTTAATACTTAAAGAACACTCAAAAACAGTTTATTTCATATTTTATTGTTAGTAACGGCCCGAATGCACGTAAAGTATGAAGTGATTGTTCTAAACGGGAATGTTTTCTACGTGCCTTCGAATTTGTTTTTATGTTACTTTAACGATATCATAAGGTAAGATTTTATGTCGCAGTTGTCATTAACTTTCATAAAAAAGTATGTTAACTGAGAATCATATAAAGCAATTGGGCAAAATAAGAGAAGATAGATAATAGAATACGAGTCGACAATTGACAATATTTTCCCCTTATCTTTCAGAAAAAAAAAGTTTTTATGGAGACCATTCAAAATAATTGTGTTAAACCGGCATTTTTATTCTAAAAATTACGTAAATGGAATTTTTATCATTGTATGTGGAATATAATTACTCTATATTTTCCACTTGCCGTATACAGTTTGATTAGGTGCACCACGCATATACAATTCAGATTGTTTATTATTAATGTGAATAAAAATAATTATCCAAGACTAGAAATGATGTTGTTTATATTATTAAAAACATCTAATTTTTATTTTAAGTGAATATTATTACTATAATACTTTGAGAAATTAATTTTCAACACATAGTAAGATAATTACGTCGGTTTTAATAAAATTTCATGCATTTAATTACTTTAAAATTTTCAATTGTTCCCGTTGATGGAATTGACAATTTTTAATAGAAGTATTAATCAACAATTTTAAATAATAAATAAGATTTTAATTATTAAACAATACTATCAATTGTTTAAAATAACTATTTTTTATTAGTTTAATTTTGACAAAAGATTCTATAATTTTAAAGGTTTTACACATGATAGATCCATACAAAATAAATAAAAGATAAATCCTTATTCGAATTCCCCACATTTGTTATGAAAAAGAAATTAAAAGAATATATACACTCATGTCCAAATTTATCTTTACATGCATCCAAAAATAGCGCTACTTAATGAAATATCCAGTCATTGTGATCCATATTTCCAGAATTCACATTTTATTCACATGTTGTTATTTTTATTTTTCATGCTACAGTTATATATCATATGGAGGGCTCTTATTTTTTTTCTTTATAATTATGTTTCACAATGTTATCTATCCATCCAGAAAAAATATGTCTCTCAGTTTCTCAGAAACCCGTGAATTTATACATATAAAGATAATTTTGTGTATATTATTATAATGTTGCTGCACTGTTTATCGTTTCTTTCCATTTTCTAGAAAAAAAAAAAAATTCTATTTTCTGAAGTCTATTTAGAATTTCTTAATTGACAGGATAAGCTGTATATATATTCGGACAAACTGTTTACACAATTTATTAATATTTTTATAATTAATTCCATAGTTTGTAGCAAAAATTTAGAAATTGATTTAAGTCATAAAATTGTCTATTTCCAAATCTATTACACTACATTTGTTAACGTTATACCACTACGGATCATGTCTTATTATTTACTAAAATAAAATCTACATTTTTTTTTCTTTTGTCACAATAAAAAAATAGTATAAACTTTTAGGAATTTTTCTATCTTTTCACGTTTAATATCACAAAAAGTTTTACCCTAAAAATAGTTAAAAATATTTTTATTAAAAATACATTAAATATTTAAAATATATACAAAATGTAGGATTCATATATACTGTCCGTTTTCGTAAACCATGTCTACCTCTCGCGGAACGATCCTACTCGGAAAAGGGGTGATGCGTTGAATGAGATGAGCACTTAGCCAAATGCGCTTTTCGTTCTACACGTGTTCGTTTTCTTTTTATGAGTCTTCAATATTTATTTTACCTTTTTACGCGAATTTAAAGTTTAATTTTTAATTTTAATTAACAATATTTTATTTAATGTAATTTATATGACAATATGCGCGAAAAATAAAAGGTGTAAAATAATCATGATAAAAAAATCTAATGATTTGATTTAAATACGATTTTCTGTAAATTTCTGTAAAATAGAGATCCAAAAATATGGTATTTTTATTTTAGCAGTATAATTTAAAAGAAAAAAATATATTACTTTTACTACAGGTAAAGTCTACTGTAAACGTTGTTCTTTTTCTCTTCTTTTATTAATGAATTATGTAAATTTTACCTAATTTAAGTCATTTTTAATAAATTTACTACTATAATCAGTGCATGAAACAAGTGTTCAGGTATGACAGATATAGTACGAATTTAGAGATCAAGTAAGCAAATAAAAATAATTTTAACTGAAAAAAAAAAAAGAAGAAGAAGAAAGAAAACAGGCATTTACTTTTAAGTTTACGGATTTTATTTTGCATCGAAGAATAAAACTGATCTTCTACACTTATTTAAAAATTACAAGGGGGAAAAATCAGCATTTTGCCTTTATACGAATATAACGAAGAAGTATCGCCTCAAAATTCAATAATGTCCTGAAAAGAAAAAAAAGAAAAAAGAAACCGCAACTTATCTCTCACTCGTAAAATGTAAACATTCTCTCATCTTCTACGCTTCTACCCTATTTTAACAAAATCAATGCAGACCTCACGCATGCGCATAGGTGAGCAGGGTCACAGCTAACGAAAACAAACAATATATATATATATATTTATATAACAAAATAATGAACATAACACATTTGTGGTAGTCTCATTTTCTTTGCTAGTTTTTTTTTTTTTTTTTTTTTTACAAATGATTAAAGGAAACACGCAACAGATTTACTTTTAGTTTTTTTTTTTTTTTTTTTTGTAGATGATTATTTTTATTTTTTTAACTTATTAACTAGTAAGTTAACAGAATTAATCCTGATGTATTTTAAGTAATCCCCTGAGTTTTTTTTCTTAATGTCATCCGTTAGTGTTAAAAGAAAAGGAAATTTTAGATTAGGAAACAGCATTAAAAGCACTACATTTCTTTTTTTTTTTTTTTTTATCTCAGAGTTTTAATGAGTCACACTTAATATTTTTCGTTTCCTTTGTATCTGTTTTAGAATTGCTTTTCTACAATTATACAAATCTTTACATTTTAGGAAATGCAATAAAAATAATTTACTTACAATATCATACTAACGCACAGAAAATTACACCGAAATAGGGGTATTATATTATGATTCATGAAAGCTATATATGCAAACACCATAAATTTTAACTACACGCAAAATATTTTTTCCTGTTGAAATTATAAATTACGGTTCTTCATCAGTAAAATGAAAAGCAGATCGGAGTACAACTTGGATTATCATTCACATACTTCCAGTTATACCATTCTTTTCTTAAGAATTATGACCACTATTTCAAATTATATTTTACTGTGCATTTAACAGTCGAAACTTAATACAGAATTATAAAAAAAAAAAAAAAAAAAAAAATGCTTGTCTTACTAATAGTTTTAAAATAGAGAAGGTTTTAGTTCCCTAAAATTCTAGAAATTTGCTGTAAAATTACATTTCAATCTCTCAAATGGTTCATTTTTTCTCTAACCAGATAAAAACTGTAAGAATTGATACAGAGCTTATTTCGTGGTTACGCATTTCTTTCTTTTTTGCATACTGCAAAATTGGTACCAAAGAAGATTGGTAAGTTCTAAGTAACTACATAACATGTGATTATGTGGCTTATAGACCACCCCATCGTCACCTACCACTATCCACCTCGTATCCACCCCTCGTAACCTACTGAGGGGTGGATGCTGGTTCGATCCTGTCTGGTTGAGCTGGTGAATTTTCTTTTTTCCAGTGTGCTCTACGTAAAAAGTCTGTTGTGCGTGAATATTTTCTGTATTGTTCTGTGACGAAAAATTTCTGCCAACGTAAAATTTTGATAGCATAGGTATTTTTTCCAGCAACTTCACTGCCAAAAATTTTCTGCAATGTAACAGGAACTTTTTTTTTCTGTAAGTCTTTCGCCTAAATTAGGAAACATGGCAACTGTCCATTCAACTCCAATACGTTTGGATCATATATAGTTAAAAATAAATCTCTAAATCAAATAATTTAGAACTCAGGTAACTGAAACTATTTTGTAAACATGAAAAACTTTGAAAAGATAGAAATTTTACAAAGATTTTTCTTTTCTAAATTCAATTGTCCTAAGAATATTTTTTAATTGTTCAGTTGTATTCATATGCAAAACAAACGATACTTTTTAGCCTTTGTAAAAGAATAATGTAAGGTAACGTGGCCTGAAATGATCCTAGCAGGCAAACCTATCCACATATGTTTTCTTCCAGACAGATAGCGCTATCTACAGGGTAACACATAAATTAGTCGTATCAAGTCAAATAGAAGCAATGACGGTATTCACGCGATAGCGGTATTACGCGTCTGAATAGAATTCTTTGAAAAAGTGGGTTTTATAACATCTATTATAAGGTAAGCACTAACGTTTCTACCTATTTGGTGTATTTTTTTTCCTGTACAGAAATATAACCTGTTTTTTCTACTTTATTTCATTACGTATAAATTACACTTATTTTTAAATGAAGGATCATTTTGCCCTTTGGTGAGGGTAAAATGATCCTTTGCCCCTTTTTTTTTTATATATATATAATTTTTTATTACTCAATTTGGGTTTAAAATAACAATAAAATATGTTTGCATGGCAAATTTTAGTGTAAAACATACTAGCAAATTGCCAAAGTTTTTTAAAAACATTTATGTTAAATTTTACACAAGTTTTCTCCTTAATGGAATCCTCTTAGGACACTTTCCACTTAATAAACTGTAATAATAATAATAATAATAATAATAATGACCAGTAAATTTGAAATTGCAGTATTATTAAATATTATGCGTAGGCAGATTTAAATGACCTATGAGAAACTGAATGAGAATGTAATTAATCACAACTTATAAGTCATGTCTTCGTCCTGAATTTTTTATTGCCGTGCATTTAAACGTAATTAAATTATAGTATTCACATATTTCAAGAATAACATTCTCTGTATTATGTATGGTTGTATATGTGTTGTCTAAATTGGGTGTGTTTTAGGGAAAAATCTAGGATATTTAATTTTAAAAAAGATAAAATATTGTTGTTTTTTCTTTTTAATTGAATTATAAAATTGAGTATTATAATTAGAACAAGAGAATAAGCCAAAAATTTGTCTAAAGGAATTTCACAGATTTATCTGTTGAATAAATACTTTAAAACGCCAGATTCAGATACTGTTTATTTATTTAAATAAGTAAAAATAAGTATAAATTTTGTTATACATATGTACTTTAGGGGAGTATTCCTGCGGAGTTTAAATAATTTAAAAAATTTCTGAATAGTTTAAACCCAAAGTTATGTATTTCCATAATATTAATGATTTGTTAAGAACTTTAAAGTAATGTGTTTTCTAGAAGAATGTATTTTTCAATTTTATAAAATTTATACAAACTCGACAAACTCTTTGTTTAGAATATTTTACATATGATTGCCTGCGTAAGAGATACTATATGTGAATATAAGCTCGTGTTCTAAAAATATTTATCACTTCGTATTTATACACTGAGAAAAAAAATTTACCGCCTTCCTCTAGAATGAATAATTGGCCATTTTCTAAATCCCTTAACTAGAAATATAGATTTCAGAGCTATGTGCATAAGGCACGTTAATAAACTGTTTAGACGAAATGATCGGGAAATTGTAGTTTACACATTTCTAGATGGTGAAACGATATTCTAAATATTCCAAATATACTGAATCGTTTGTACTGCGAGAAATTCTCGTTTGTTTTTCGAGTATTGCATAATAAATCAAGATTATAGTTGCTGAAACCCGCCTCTTGTCGTCTCATTTATTTGCAGAGATTTTTAAATAACTTTGCCCTCGATAATATAGGCAAACGGTCTAGAATTCTAATAGGGGCTTCTAGAACTCGCTTTCCCAGAGGACTAGAATTTATAAAGATGACATGAAACTATTTTTTCTAGAGCCACAATTTAGATTCTAGATGTCAGTTACAGAATTTTTTCTCAGTGTAGCAATTTTTTTTAATAGTAGAAACTTGCTGTTAAAATTAATACCCACATTTAAAATAATGTAAGTAAAAGAAGTAACATTTCTTAAATTAACATCCTAATGTTTGCACGAAAAAAAATATCTGTTAAACTCATAATTTCTTTTCTGTATTATATGTATGTGATTGATTATTTAATAACGGCTTTTCACACTTTTTTTTTTCTTTTTAATCAAAGTATTTGTAACATTACATGAAAATCTCAAAAACTAAATATCAGTCATGATGAACATTTTATACATATTTTTTAAACTCACGTCAAAATTACTTTGCAACGCATTTCTCAAAAAGCTTTATTTTTTCGATATCACACTATATTATTTAATACCTGGGACGAGAAGTGTTTTGTAAGTTTTACATTATAATTTTATTTGCATTCCTTCATGCATTAGTAGTTTTTATTATTAATACTCGGGTAAAATACCCTCATCATAAACCTCATTTAATATTCTTTCTTCCAAGAAAGGAAAATATTTTCTACGCATAAAATATTAAACTTGCAGCGTCAAGAAAATTGGAGAAATAAACCATTAAAATGTTGCTTTCAGGAGAAAACGGATGAGTAGAAAAAAATATTATTTTAATTCCGTGTTTCCTTTTCTTTATAAAAATATACTGTGGTGGATATTTTTTTTTTTTTTTAAGTGATACCCTTTCTCGTTTACTTAAAGTTGTAGATGTATATGTGTAAAAAAAATAGTGTAAAGAACATAAGCTCTTTCAAACACTTTCTTTTGAATAACAACGTTATAATTAACATTAAAATGTTATTTAGAATTTATGTGGAAGGTTTTATTATTGAAATAATAACATATATTTTTTCTATATTCAATTAAAAACACGGATTCTAAATTGAGGTTCTCTGTTACATGAGATTACTGAACACTTTTAGAAAACCTTGGTTTAAATTGTGAGTATGAACTTTGTCACGAAATGATTTAGAGAGGAACGTGCATTAATTTCGCCCATTAATATAATTTTAATATTTGTAATTCTGTATATCGGTGATGAATAATTTTTTTCATTAAAGTTATGAGTTATTAAAGAAAAAGTCAATGAAAAATTTATATAATTTAAGGTAATTAATCAGTGTGTTAAAAATATATGGTATTAACTTTCTAGAAATATGATGTATACTAATGATAAAACAGATTTTAAAAGAAAATATTCCAATATCAAAACAAGTTATAATTCGTTTAAAAGAATTTTTAATTCAATAAAATATTTCTGTAAGAGAAACGTGTATGGAGGGATTAAAGTTAGTGATTGTATTAATACCAGAATATATGTGTGTATTTTTTTCTCTTCTATCATAAATGCCTATTATAGGAGTAATACTGTTTGCTAGATTTTATTACGTTTAGAAAATAAATTTTCCACACAGACTATTGAAGGAATTCTTTGTTATTTGGAACTAGCAAGGGATTAAACATTTATATGAATCAAACGTGTAACACTGATAACAATAATATCAGCTGTGTATGATAATTTTTTCAATTACTTTTATAAAATCTTTTAAAATAATTATCAAATGATCTTGACAACACTTCTCTCAACACTTCGAGTATGTTTCACTAAATAAATTTCCTTACTGAGAATCAGTAAATTATTATTAGCAGTGAAATGCTTTTTTATTTTATTTTATTTTATTTTATTATTATTTTTGTTTATAATACATTTAGGATTTTGATACAGACGAAATCCTTGAAAGATTGTTAAAAATATCTAACATTTTGTAAATATGTATATGAAATATGTTAAAATAATTCGCAATTTATAATAGTTTTATGTATTTAACATTTTGTTGTCTTTTAATTTTGTAAAAGAGATTAAGGTTTATGGCAATAAATGTTATCATATTTAAAAGAATTTTTTTTAATTAGAATTGATTTACATTCCATAACAATATTCAAAATTTTAATTAATTTTAGATACCACAAAAGAGTTTAAGTTATATACACTTCTGTTACAAGTTAATTAAAGATTTTATTTTCAAGCATTTAATAACCACTTTGAGTTCTATACAATATACGCACTATTCTCAAACGGGTGGTTAACGGAGCTGTTAACCCCCCCCCCTTCCCCCCACCCACACACACAAAATTGTTTCTCAAATAAAACTTTTCCGAAGCCTGATTTAAATTGTTGTTATTGGATGTAAAAATAGCGTACTTGTGATCCTGCCTTTAATCCTGCAATATGTCTTGCAATGTCCCTGCAATGCACGGTATCAAGAGATATGAAGAGAAAGTCGTGTGAATGCTGCACCAGATTACTTATTATGTATCATGAATCATAATAAAACCATTTTTATTATAATAATTATTATTACAAAAAATCTTCATTATTTTAACGCTAGGCAAAGTTCTATATATCCCTCGAGCGACAGGTTGCAGTGCCTTTCCTATTGACAATTACAACATCTAAAACCAATTTTATTAAAAAATTATGATTGCCATTTGTAGATGTTATTGTAAAGTGTCATACAAGGGAACTGAACTACATATATACACAAAAATACACCCAAACATTATGGGCCCTTGCCGTTACTACCGCATTTTGAAATTGTTCGACAAATTTGTTTTCAAACTGTTACATTTTATCGTTTCAAAATTTTGGTTTCTGTTAAAGTAAATATTTATATTATTAAGAAAATAAATATTTTATTATATTTAACAAAAATATTGAAAATAAAAATTATAAAATATTCATCTTAAATGCCGTCCTCAGATGGTATTCGGAGTATAGTAACTATGTTTTTATAATATTGTTATACGAAATCATTAACTATAGTCACATCACTAGTTAATGACAACGGTAGTTCTTAATACATTCATATAATTCATGTACATATAATTCAAAGTTATGTTTCCCTAATTCTCCACATATATACGAGATACAGCAACTAAGTATTAAAACCATAAAGCATGTAATAACTTAATTGTCTGATAAAGAAGATTGTTTATGACTAAAACAAAATGATTTATGTTTATTTCATACCGGTTTCTTAAAATCTGTGTTATTAGAAGGTAAATTTAGTAAATTAGTTTTATTAAAAATATTATAATTCTCTAGTTCTTTTGACAAAATATTATTATTAAGAATATTTTCATTTTAGAGTGAAGTAAGCAATAAGCATGTACAAAATATTTTTTATGTTAAAAAGTACTCAATGATACAAAACAGAAAAGAAAAAGAAAATAGAAAGAATAAAGAAAGAAAAAGAAAAGAAAAGAAGAAGAAAGAAGAAAGAAAAAGAAAAGAAAAAGAAAAAGAAAAAGAAAAAAAGGAAGAAAATAAAATGTTGCCATGAAAAAATATTAAAAATAAAATCTTATATTACTTTCGTCGAAAATTCTCATTTAAGTAAAGAAGAATATTTTAAATTAAATTGAGGAAAAAAGCTTGCGCTTTTTAATCCTAATGTTTACAAGACAAACCTCAATTTTAATTATTTTAGTCTTATTTTAAATAATAAAGCGTATTATAATAATAACTGTAGATAAGTATCTAGGAGTTAATTCTTTGCATACTCAGTTTCATAGCTACCAGCATTTTTTTTTTTTTTTTTTTTTTTTTTTGAAACAAAGCATTATGATTCAAATTATTATTTTTATTTAAAACAATATACAGCAACAACAACAACAATAATAATAATAATAATAACAGCTTTATTTCAAAGTTAAAACATATTTGATATCGCACTTGAAATGTTATTGTCTTGATATAATTATTAAAAATTTACATTTCTTTGGTAATTTTACCTTATGAAAAAAAAAAAAATGTCTAAATAATATTTGATTAAAAATTCTAAATTCATGTTAATTAAAACTGTTTAGAAATGTTTTAGAATTTAATATTTTTTTATGGAATATATGAAGTTTATATATAACTATGTTTTAACAAAGCAAAAATCTAAGAATGTTTATAATTTTAATTTTTAAATAAAATAATAGTGTAAAATATTCAAACTGACAGCATTTGGAATCGTTTTAGTTATTGTTTTTTCATAAATTGAATGGTTTCCTTCTAAGATACCAAAATTTCAATAACAGATTGTTATAGTTACCTAAAAGTTCAAGATACAATTTTTACTGTCGCTAAGTCAATCGTCCATTTATCATTCTCTCTAATTTAAGTTAATTCTGAATTCTCATAAGTATTTAAATACGGAATGCCAATAAACTATCGCGTTTTTACTTTATTACAGCACTGTATGCATTATCATTTATTTCTAGTAAATCCATAAAAATAAATATTATCCTTCATTATAAATTTACATCTAGGCCGTCTTTGCCTAGAAGCCAAGATAAAAGATAAAAGATGCCATTTATAATTTATACAGATTTTGTCACATCTTTGAGATTTTGTATACATTGTAGCGAGAAAAAGTTATCGTTAAATTTAAAATTTATTTCTCTAAAACATTTTTTTTTAATCCGTTAATATCTTTTGCCGTAACACCACCCAAAAAGGATAGTGTACACTGTAAAAAAAAATCCCGTAACATTACGAGGAAAACCTGGCAGCAGAGATTCCAGACAAAGCCCGTAAAAAAAAAAAAAAAAAAAAAAAAAAAACATTGGTTTTACGGGCAAAATGTTTTTTTTTACAGACATGTAACGTAATTTAAGGTTATCATACACTTAATTTCCGGTCTAGGCTTTTTTTTTTTTTTTTTTTTTTACGGGCTTTGTCCTTGAATCTCTGCAGCCGGGCTTTCCCCGTAGTCACACGGGATTTTCTTTTAAAGTGCAAAAAACATCAATTGCTGAAAAAAGATCGTTTTTTTAATATTTTGACAAAAATAATTATCTTGTGCCTAATATTAATAATCCAGAAAGGGATAAAAAAAATTTAATATTAAAATATATAAATACGTGTGCAATGTCGATGTATAAAGGAAGTATATTTAGGCTTTGGAGGCTTTGGAAGTATATTTAGCTCTTTATCACTACTTATTCAATTGAAAATCGGCTGCATGTTACAAATTATCGGTTCACCTTAACAGTCTTTTAAGATAAAACAACACTAGTAACTACTTAACATTATTTTGCCAGTTAAAAATAGCAAGATTTTGAAACTTTTCTTTTTTTTTTTTTTCGAAATACTATATATGTATTTTATTAATTACAACTAACGTGAAAACACTCTTCTATTGATCAATTTACATCCTTTATGTAACATACAAGAATATATGTGTCGTAATTTTGTGAAAGAAAGAAATTACTTTAATTTTATGCATTTAAAACGATCAGGTATTCATTAAAACAACGTCATAGAATAAGACTAATGCGTTTATCGTTAAATGAAAGTTGGTGCATACCATTAAAAGAGATAATAGTTTCTAAGTATGAAAATCTTTCATTTTGAAATGTTTTTACGTATTCTAACACCATAATAATTTTTGAGTTTCTTATTCCTTATTTGTATAAATGGCCTCTTAATCCCAAATGTTGTTTATGTTTCTGATTATATTTATAAACTGTAAGTAAATGGCAGTCACTAGAGATATGAAAAAGGTAAATGAGATTAATTAGAGTTATTTCAGAGAGCATTTCTAAAAATGCCTCACATTTTAAACTTAATTATTTAGCTATTACTATTAAACGTGGCAACTGTGGACCATTAAATAAAAATTTAAAAAAAAAAAAAAAAAAAAAAAAAAAAAGGTACAAATCTGTTATGACAACAGAATGTTATCTTGATTGTTAGTCTCTAGACAATTATAATTCACAACATATAAAAAAAACTATGCTTTTTTTTAATAATATATTATATATATATATATATATATTCTTTAAAACATTCAGAATAAATAGTGTTAATTTTAGAAATATAATGGAGGTTTAATTTCTATATGTGGAAATATATTATGTAGCAAAAAGCATTTGAAGAGGTTTTTAAAAATCACTCTTTTAAGAGAATGCCAATAAATTTTTACATTACAAAATGTAAAACAAGTGTAAATCCAGCTTTCTCCGATCTTAGATTTGATATCATTTTCTTTTCCATGTATAAAATCTGTAATTTATAGTTTCAAGACAGTTATCTCGAAAATTATGAAATTTCAGCGCAGTGATTCAATAATAGTTTCTCATTAATTAATGTTATTTTTCTTGCAATTCTCAACAGAATAGAGAATATTTAGACACTGAGAACATAATCACTATTTTTAACCAATTTTCTAACTTTTGTAAAATTTAATTTAATATTCGCGATACTTAAATTTTAAACATGCGCTTTATATTTTAATGAAAAAAAAGGAAGGGGGGTGGGGGTACTTATAATCTAACATAAATTGGAAAATAGAAAATTCGCAGCTCGAATATTAAAAAAAAAAAAAAAAATGTGTAACATGAATGCCAAGTGGCGCGAAAAATGCCTTTTATATAATTAAAAAAAAAACAACTATGAAATAGTTTTTCGTTCTAAATATCTAAGTATTAAATTAATTAAAATATTGTCCTAAAAAAGAAAGAATAAAAATTGCATCAAAAAAGGTCTAATCATTTGGAAGCTGCTACAGTGCCACAGGCAATCACACACAAGCCGAGTCAAACAAAGTCCTCAAATTTATAACATTTCTCTTTCTTCGTAGAGTGTTAATAAGTGAATTGCAATTACATTGCAATTTCTATATTTATATATATTTACACATGCGCAAATAAGTTCTTTTTCATTACACAAACACGCATATGTATATGCTTGCGTTGCTGACAAATAATTATAACTGAATTCCATATTCCATTTTGTGTAATTCTATATATACGGTAATTGCTTATATGGCCTAGCTCGCATTTGTAACTTCTTTATTAGTATAGTAGATAACTAAAAGCAACTTACCGCAAAAAATTAGAATATATGTTTTGCTAGGAAGATTATATTAAATATTTTATGGTTTTATACAGGTAGATAATGTTGATTTCAACGGTCTAAATTAACTACTCTATATATGATAAACAGTTATGTGTATATAATTACTAATGATGGAAAGCACCAAAGCAATAACTAGCTGACAGAGAATATTATGATTTGTAATCTAGTCCAAAATATGCTTTTAACCATCCAAGAAGGTATTTCAATTTACCTCATTAACTTAATTGAGAAATAAATTTAAATATAAGTGCTTGTATAAATTGCAAATAATGGAAGATTAGAAAATTATGAAGAAAAGAATAATCCTAAATTATTAAAGTAGAACAGATTACGAAATATTTTGTTTAAAATGGCTTTTTAAATTTCAAATGAAACTCAGTAATTTCTGAAATAGTTTTGGGGAATACCATGAAAAACTGTTATATTTTGAATTTGATCTTTAATTATTGGACATTTTGTCTCTCCATCGTAAAGCAACGCCCAAGAATATTATTTAATTACTAAACTCTTAAAAATTTCTGTGCAGGATTAATATTTTTCTTCTTATCAAATCGCTTTGAAGTAAATCTTGTTATAATTATCAATATATATATTAAATATCTATACGCAGGATGGTTGAAATTATGCTGACAGCATTCAAATGCCGATAGCTCCAGCTCTGAAAGGATTTTTATTGATAATTTTTTCAGTATAGGCTTCTTGTAAAGTATAGAATATTTAAGCTCGAGTTCTATTGATCAAGTCAGTATAAAAATTCAAATATGTTTTACACAGATAATGAGACAGAAAATTGGAAAATATCAGTTTTATATTTCGCTTGGAGATAGCGCTTTTGGGGTAATGCAGATGCAGATGTTTTAAATTCAAATGCTTTTTGTTATGAAAGCGCTTTCAGTTTTTAGAAGAAATAGTTTAACTAAGATGACCATGCCACTTCACAAAAGAGAACTGATAGTGCTGTTTTTATAACTAAACACATTTAGATATATTTTAGGTCGACATCTTTAGTGACACCTTTAGCCTCATCGCTCAGTGTCAAACGAGCAAGCATACAGAGCTTTAGGCCAAGCTGCTGACGAAACTAAGAATTTTTTTCTTTATTTGTCGAAAACGTGGTTCCATGCTCTACATAATATGTATTTTTGTAGTTACATTTTAATCCAATCACTAGAGCTGGAACTTTTTGTCTCTGAGTACCATCCGTATAGTTTTAACCACCCTGTATCTATATATACGGTGTTGCACAGAAAAGTAATATATATATATATATATTCGTGAATTCAAAAATTATAACCTTAACCGTTAAGAAACATTTTATTTTGGAATAAGAACATTTATAATAAATATGAAATTTGCTAAACATTTTAAAGTATTTCAATGATGAACTCCATCTTTATATTACGCGATTTTTACCTACATTTTCTAAGCATTTGTACGCATTTTAGGTATTTCTGCTTTAGAAAATAAAATAATGATTAGACTATAGCATACAGCAGATAGAGACAGATTTAATTTATCCGCGTTTCTCTTAATTGACGAATGTAATCGCGTAATGTTTTAAAACAAGTATGCGTGATCACTGTTCAATTATTCAGTAGGGCAGATAGATAGAGTCAGCTTAAAGAAAGAGACTTACAGTTACAACACAAGTAAACACTTATTGATATATTTTGTTGATTGTTGTGCTTGGCATTACTAATAAAGCGTTTCGTGTAATGCTTATGAAATGTAAAATAGCATTTAGGTGACATTTTGTTTTCAAATTTATCATAACATAGTGATATTTATTTTAATATATGGTGGCTACTTCAATTTTGTACATTTAACCAGTGTTTGCTACCCCTGGTAAATACTGATATTTTAAAATTGTTGGTCAATGTATAGCATTTTTAATTAATACTACTATATTTTCTCTTAGAATTGTGACGCAATATTTTGACTTCAACCGAACTAACAGAACCAGAAGTTGTCAGAGATATTCATAAATGTAAACAAAAACATCTTGTTTTTCCCTGACCTATAAGTAAAAAAAAAAAAAAAAAAAAAAAAAAAGAAAGAAAAGAAAAGAAAGAACCGATAAACTTTACCAAGCTTGATCACATCGAATTATTAGAGAAAGTATCAAGAAAAGGAAGCAACAAAAAAATTCAAAGAAGGTAAGAAGTAAAAATTACAATAGATTGTAGAGAATACGAAAGCCAAACAGGAAATACTTAAACAGAAAGCGACAGCTACCAGTGTTAAGAAAGGGTTCGGTTTTAGAAATTAAGGCCGATTGACTGCACTAGGGTTCTAGGCCTGAGGGGGAGTGCCATCCGTGGGATCTTTGTAAGGGATCCTAGGCCGTATTTACGTAAGCTAAGAAATGAACTAATTAAAAAAGACAAAAATTTTATAAGAAATAAGAACCAAGAGGATAGTTCATCTACGGAAAGAAGAGCACTATTTTCCGTCTGCATCCAGTAAAGATATTGGCATGTACAGGGAAAACATCGAGGACTCGCTTAAGAGCAAAAAAATACTAGAATTTTTTAAACTTTTTTTTAACAATTTCCAACAAAGTTGAAAAATATTTATACTTTGGTTTGTCTATTCGTCCGTCCGTATGTCTGCCTGTCTGTCCATCTATGTGTTCGTGCTCTAACTTCAGTAAATATTCATTAAATTCCTCGAAACTCAGTTTCTTTGGAAAATGATGGAAAATTAAAATCTCTATGAAAAATGAAATAAATATCACCACTGGTCTGCGTACAGGAAAACTCGAAAGCATTCCAAAGAATTGCGGTCTATAAGAGGTATTTCTATAAACCATATTTTAATACCTTTATATTGCATAAATCATAATGAAATTGATAATTATATTCCGATGCATTAAAAGCTATAATAGGGAATTGTCGCAATTACATTTTTGCTTTTCTTAAACGCGTTTAACATTTTCGAACAACATTTAAGAGTGATTATACTTGGACTTGTCAATATGTCTGCCTCTCTGTCCGTATGACTGGCTCTTTGTCTATCTGTCCGTCTATCCGACTACATGCATCCGTAAAAGTTTTCAGAATTTCTTTAAAATGATATATGTTATTTGAGTTTACTACCGAATATTTCCTTTTTAAAATTGTACAAAAAACACAACTGCTTTGTGTACAGGTCTCCCAAAAGAAAGCCAATGAATTTCGTTTTATGAGAGGTAATTTTACAAATCATGTTTAAATATCATTGTACTGCACATTACATAATGAAATTTACATTTATTATTCATATGGCAAAAAATGATTTTTATAGGATATGGTATGTTCAGCGTTTAGATTTACTGGGTTCCTCTAAAAAATATTCCGATACATTAAAGGCTCCAGTTGTAAATTGGTAGTACTGCGTTTTCGTTTTTGTTAAGCATTTTTAACACTTTACAACAATGTTTAAAAATGAATATGAGTTAAATTATTTTATTTGTATGTCTTTCATTAAATCTGAACGTTGTGAGACCCACTTAGACAAAGTACATTGAAGATTAAACGATGCAACGGGTACACATAGTTAGAAAGTATTAACAATCTGTACGAATCATATAATTTATCGCTCTTGTTTTAATGATGATGCAATAAAGTTAACATGTTTTATCTTCAAAGCTGTGGTAAATAATTTGAATTTTGAAACATAAACTTTTGTGTTTCCACGGGAATTTAGCGGTAGCTTAATGGAATACCACTATTAGTTAAATAGGAAGTTTCAATAATCGTTTGCAGTGATTTTCGTAAAAGTTACAGAATTTTTCTAAAAAAAAAAAAAAATAAGGTATTCAGTTAAGAGACCGCTAAATGCCTCGTGTTTTAAAGCTTAAGAATTTAGGTGCTAAATATGCTCCAAAGACTTTTTTAATAAATTTTGTAAAAACAAAATTAAATTATCGAACAAATTGCTACGTGTTATTGATATTCTGATTAGTGATGCAAACGCCCAGCGACTACTGGTAAAATCCATTTTCCAAGTGGTGACTACTGGTGCATTTTTCTAGGTTAAGTTTCTATATATTTTTTTCTAAAATTGGCTTAATGTATTGAAATATTGAACGTGTTTGCCGACAAGAATGTTCAGTGTGTAAATTAAACGGCTGCATAATACTGACGTTTAAAACAGACAAAAAACAAAATGTTTTGAAATTAAAACATTAAGGATGGCGCGCGCTGATGCCTTTCTCCTACCTAGTATAAAAGATTTCATAATGAAACAAAATGTTTTTGTCATTTTCGTAGTAATATCTATTGCGATATTATCTTTAAAATATACAGTTTTTTTTTTTTTTTTTTTTTTTTTTGAGCTGATTATGATGAAAAAATCTTGCAATTCTAGCAGACATATTCAGATTATCATTTAGAGGACTAACTATGTGTTGCTAACGTGAATTAACCAAAAGTAAAAATAAAAGGAGAGCAATAGAAAACTTCTAGCCTTTGTCAAATTTTAATCAAAAAAATATATTTATAGTAACAAAACTAGCATAGTATTTTATCTTAATTTCAAACTTACAAAAAGTTCTTGGCTTAACGGGAGCACCTTGCATTTACGGATTAAAAAATGAATTTCGATCCAGTTTACTATAAAAAATTCTGAAGTTTCGAGTTTTTACAAAAATAATTAGTTTTTCTAATTCTTTAAACACCCGACGAAAAAAAAAAAAAAAAAGAAAAAAAAGAAAAAATTAATGATTTTTTTTTGCATATGCAATAACACATATAATTCTGTAGACTATTTTTTAAGTAAACTTCGTACTTGTAACATATCTTTCTCTTACTAAAGAAGATTATAAAGATTAATGATATATTAAGCAGGATTTGAATAATCTGCTTATTTTCTTAACGGAACGTAGCGTGAATGTTATAAATGTATCGTATGACTTTCATTTATGATTTTTGTTATTCAGATATGGTAGAAAATTGCGTTTCTTTCTCCTACCGTGCTTTAAAACACGGATGTCTTTTATGCGCAATAAAACGCAACTTTTTAGAATTTTATTTGATATAATTTTGGTTATTACTTAAATTCTTTACCGGTTTTCAATTATTTACCATTTATTAAGTTTGACTAATTATATTATGCACAATTTCACATAAGTAACTTTAATACTCAACTCATATTTAATTTTAAGAAGTAGTAAATAGTTTGATAAATTCTTAGATTTCTGTATAAAGCTTACACTACCATTTCATTAACATAAGTTTCATACTTTAATATACTATTTAGTAATGATAACCATTTTAAATCATTTAACTGTACAAGTTTCAAACTAATATTGTAGGTATAAATATATGAAACTTTTATTTTTGAAATACCTTATTTAAGAAGATAAAATTACATTTACTACTTTAGACTCAATTTAGTACTATGAAAATCCTCCAATTTACATTGATAAGTGATTTATATTTTAAAATAGTATATTTCTCTTTCTCAGATTTATAAAATTTTTCAAATTACTTGCATAAATTGCATATTTAAAGTTCAAAACCGTCAAACGAGCTCGCACTAAATGTTTTGAAATTAATTTTAAAGCTGCTTTGATAAGCTAAAACTTCAAAATTTGACTTAGGAATGATGGATAGTTGTCCTTAATATGAAATTAAGAAGGCTTCTCGTCTTCAGCTATGCTAAAGCGCATGAGTATGCTCGTCCTATAAATAATGTCGTCGCTTATCAATCGAGATAAGAGGGAGCGCGGATTTAATTACAGTCGGAGAGAGTAAGGTTTCCGAATGCCTTCATTGGTCTGCGTTTATAGCAGTCATTATTAACATAACAGGAACGTTTCTCTCCAAATGATGTTCCATATGTTGTTACACGTAATAAGTTATTTAAGATTGAGCATAACATATGTTTCAATTGTGGATTATTGTTTAATAAAAAGTAATGCAATATTTAATAATGGTGATTTAGAAAATATAATGTTAGATGAAAGTTGTTTATCATTAATTTCATTGCCATTTTTTTAAAGCTACCATTCATTACTTCATGTGTGCATTAAAAAAGAGTTAAATAGGATTATCAAAAAGCAATAAGAATACCAAATATTAAAAAAGAAGCGAAGGCTCTAATAAGTTTTGTAATTCTAACTTCTCAAACAAAGGAATTATTTTATCGAAATATGCTTATACAAATGCGTAATTTATTTAAAGAGGAATGGATTTAAAGAAAATGGTTTCGAAATTCGATGAAAATATTATGGTAGATAACGAGAACCTGATTTATAAGAAAGATATAACAAGACTGCTGTATAAAATGTCTTAATATAGTTTATGATTTTAAGCAGACTATTATGTAGATTGCGTACTTCATTTTAAATAATTACGAATCCTTTGAAAAAAGTGATCTCTTGTCCTTTCATAGTTACAGTAAAAATGATATTTATTACCATATAACTTAAATAAATAATGAGTCATTCCTCTTCATTTAAGAATATTTTTAATGCATATATTTTTTCTAATGCAAAGTTATCACGAAATGAGGATTCCTGGATTATATTATTTGTGTCTTTTGATGTTATCTCGGTATACAATCAGTTTCCAAACACATTTTCACTTAATATTAAGGGGTAATACAACTGTGGGATTTTCAAAAAATCATTTTTTTATTGGTTGAAAGATGCTTTGAACTTTCTAAAGTATGAGGTAAAACGTTTAATTCCAGAAAAAAAAATTAGTTGTATGGAATTCCGAGCTCCTCCTCTAGCACCTCGGATGACCCGAAATGGCCTGCCTGTGCCAACTCGATACCCTGTGAGAAATCCCAACTTTTTGAATCGTAACTTTTTCCAAAACTCCATAGATGTCGATAATGTAGTATCTGGGTATAATTAGAAGCATTTCAAAAAGTAGTTACTATAAATTTCCTGATAAAGTCTTATAATTATAATAGTCTGAAGTTTTGAATGTATAGTCGGAGAACAATGCAGGATGTATTCTTGATTTTTTTTTTTTTTTTTTTTTTTTTTTTTTTTAATCTTCTTAAAATGAAACTTTCCGTTCTTAAAATAATATCCTTACATTTCATCGAAACGTATCAGTATAAAATAAACTCTAGGCTTATATAAACTATCTTATATATTTCAGTGATTTAATAATTACAAAAAATTGGTGACTGTTTATCAAGACGAATTGTAAATTTGATTTACTTACAAATATTGTTTCAACAGCATGTTCAAGTAAGTAAAATCACAAGATATCCTGAAAACTTAATAATGGAAAAATATCTCATCTAAATTATATCCAAATTACATAACGTTGAGAGATGTGGAAACTTTGATACTAATATAACTCTGATATAATCCAAGATTTTATATCATACTTGTTTAATTTTGGTCAAGTAGTAGACCGTGTTACACGGTTATCAAAAACATCGTATTTACTATTTTAAAGGACGAATTCAGATTCTGAAATAATTTTAATTCTTTCTAAATATACTTTACCTTAAGATGGTTTAATTTAAAGTATCGCTAAATACAATTTAAAAGGTAAATTACTATTATATATATATATATATAAATATATAGATTACTTAATTTTCCCACTTTTGAACATTAGACACTTTTTACTATTGTTTTACAACGTGTATAAAAATAGAGGGAAGCGATGAAATAAAAGTAAAATGGTGAGAAATAATAAAAGATTATTTTAAATTATGAAAATGGCATGAGTAAACATTAAAAATTTTAAATTTGTCATTAAGTGAAAATGTTTTATTTATGAAAACATAAATTGAAAATACGTTAGATTATGCCTGTATTCTATAGTGCAGCTGAAAATATATTTCTGACGCAATTTTTTTCTTGTATTTATACCTTCCTTCTGTTATTTATACGCAAAAGGCATCGTAGTGTTTTCTTTGTGATGTATGGGGGTGAACATTGAATCCTTTTATGACTATCGTTTCTCGGGGCAATTTTAGAAGAACCATACTAACATCTCGTTGAAATTTCAAGTGAGTTAATTTGTTATGATTTTAAGGGTGACACATTTTAACGCCAACCGGCAAAACCAGCCATATATAAACCATATTCAACATAATTTTACCGTAATTTCTTTAGCGAAATATTAAGCAGTAATAATTTGAGACTAATTCTCTAGCAAGGCAAATCCACCTATTCCAATGTTATATTTATATATCAAATATGATGTATAGGCTCATTTTCCTAATCAATAATGAATATATTTTAGATGGTCGCATTGGAAGATGAGTTCAGCTGAACTGATGCACTTTGATCGTTCTAATAAATTTCATATTTCTACTAATTAGATTCTTTATCAAATCACACTATTAAGAAAATTAATAACATACATTTATACATAAAGAAAACATACAATAACTTGCTGAAGATTATTCACTATAGATTTTGTTTTATTTAAATTATTTCTGGACAAAATTTTCTTTTATGTATAGGGGGAATGTCCCTGGTTGTGGGCACAGTTTTGATTTTGGCTTATAACTTTTGATAGAGTAGATATTATGCAAACATATGAATAACAATGGAAAGCTAGAATCCTTAGCTAACGTTTGAAGAAGTAACTGTATTGATTCCGTCAACCAGAAAAAAAGTTATTACCAATTTTGTGAAGTGGTCATATTTAGAAATATTTTTGCACCCGGCACACTTGAAAATTTCGCTAAAAGTGGAAAAATAACAAGAAAAAACACCATAAATACAGAAAACGACAAAATGTATTCATTTTGTAAGTGTTCAGTGCCCGAAATAATAACAGAAAATGGCTTTTTTTCAATTTTATTCGTCATCTTCTTTGTCCTCCAAATCAGTAGTGTAATTCTTGCAAGTAAAACAATTTGCACGTATATTAGCAAATTTCAAATGCATCACACGATCACACGCACTGCATTTGATTGAGATGGCTCTTGACAGGCAGGCATAGTGGCAGGTGCTTCAAACAGATGACACAGAAGTCGACATCTTCAGATTCTTGGGACTCCAATTTGTAGCGCGTTTGTTCGGCACTTTGAAAGGTGGTGTTGCCTTACTTTCTCTAGACTTCTTCTGGAGGGATTCAGATGCTTTCCATAAGGAAGTCCATATTCTCGGACAGTTGATTCGATGCATTTCTTATCCACTAAGTTTAAATCCATTTCTTTTGGATCGGTTGACTTTATTAGGGTTGACATTGCTAAAAAATCTTAAACATACAGTTTAGAACAAAAAAAAAAAAAAAAAAAAAACGATGCCTCAAGAAGGCGTAATGGAAACTGGACACAAATTCACATGTATACAGGTTTAGATGGAAAATGCAAAAATTTTAAAGTTTGGCTACCATCGAATGAGCATACGATACTGCAGCGCAACTTACCTGCGCAATTGGCAGAATATTAAAAATGAAAAATGTTAATTCCAGGTCATAAATTCTTCGAAAGTTTTATTCCGTCTACTCAGGTAGACTGTAACTATGCCTCGCATACAGGTGCGCAAACAATATGCGCAGATGTCTACATTTGAGAGAGGTCTGTAGTTTGGTTCAAAGAAGCCGGTTGATCTAATCCGCGAATTGTCTGACAATTGGATAAGAACTATTCCATTATTATTTAATATTGACAGGAAAGGGTGAACCATGGCTGAACACAGCATCAGGGAGGAAGCGGTCGGCCTACACAGAGGACAGAATGTAAGAACCAATGAATGAATAGTCAGATCTGTACTCAAAGCTCCAATTCATCATTATAATCGATCCTAAATGCAACTGGTACTTCAGTGACTTGAAAGACCATCGACAAGCGGCTCAGAGAAATGGGGTTGAGCCCACGGAGCTCCGTGTGCGGACTGCTATTTAACTCTGTATAACGACAAGAACATTTACATTGATATCAGAATCGTTCGAACTGGACTGTCACTGAATGGAGTATAATTGTCTTTGGTGATGAGTCCCACTCCGATTTGAGCCGGTGACCAGCGAAGACGCATCTAAAGACGCCCCGAAAAAAGGGGGACTTCACCTTGACTGTCGCCAGCTATACGGCCTGAAAACCAGGAGAGAAGGTTTGAAATGTTATTTCATTTCATATCAGGACTCCTTTGGTTGTCACCGTGGCATTTTTAGAGCACAGCGATACGTCGACGACATTCTACGTTACGTTGTGTTTTCTTCCATATCCCGCAATCGGATTTTACTGAATAGAAAAGTTCCTATAATGCAAGTTTTATTTTTCAACAAATGTGTTATTGCTGAAAAGTACTTGCTGTAAGGACCAAAAAAGCTGACGAAAGCCATCGGATATGAATCATTCGCAAGATATGAGTCGATTTCTTCATTTATTTGACGCAAAAAAATAAATGAGCGAGAATAAATCTATATTCATTGCGACAGTTTCTTTGTTAAGGAACATAGAACCTACCTTTCGAATTTATCATTTCCTCATAATTGGACATAATTCCTCGCATAGTTCTACAGAACGAAGGAGGACAGCCGCAATTCTTGAGGGGGAGTTACCTAAGCATTGAATCATTGAACATTATAAGTATTACATGTGGCTCGTGTGCTGGTTTAAAGGATATGACAAAATATCCCTACGACGTGTGAACACGGGCTCAGGCATTAAAGTGTCGTCGATACTTCTGACTGCAATGCTTTCATCGACAAATCCTTAATTTTTAAAAAATATCTGTACGGAATATCTGTTGCAGTTTTGTAAAACAAAATCAGTAAAATGGATGCCTGACACAGAAAGTTATCACAAAACGACTATTTTATATCTAAAAAAATTGGTAGATGAGTATGAATTATAACATGAAGCGAATATCATTCCGAAAGATGCACGTGAAAAGATACCCAAACTAAAAGATTTAAATATGGAAATATCGCAAAAAGCAATCGAGGCATATAATAAAACAAAAATTGTAAATGGTTAGCTACAAAACGTTATAGTAGGAAGGAAATACAGCACGTGGTAATTGAACATCGAAGTCTGTACAAGGAAATGTCACTTGAGCAAATTTTAAGGATACAATTTATCCGTTGTCGAGAAAATATATGCATGATCGGCATCTTAAATTCATAAGCAACAAAATAGAAATAAACTTAACGTCACGGGCTTGAAAGAAAGCTCTACTTTTATAAATAAATTGAAATACAAATATAGAATAAGAATCCTAAAGGTGACCCTCGTAATGACAAAGAGATTTCTCTTTTCGGAAATATTTCAGAAGTCTATTATAAATAGTTTGAAAGAAGAACTCACTCTAAATTTTAATAAGAAAAATTATGGTCTTGTACGTCTATTTTTAACTCAAAATTAAAGTGGTTACCTAAATGAGATAGTGTTAAAGGTAATTGTTTATGGGAAAGATTTTACAAGCGTTGACGTGTCACGTCATAAGTAAGAAAGAAATTACACATTCTTACTCTACTGAAATAATAATTAATTCTCTTTGAAAACATTTAGGATAATTGCTAATCAATTTGCAAGAACTAGGAAATCTGTATATTAATACACAAACATGAAATTTGTCATACATTTTTTGATTACTTTTAATAAGAGAAGGGGATTAAAATTAGTATCGGGTGAAAGGTGGGGTTAACGTGTGTTGCAAAAAACATATTCTCACTAAGAAGATAAACAAAAATTATAGTACACACTTTTCATTTTATACAAGAAATCTTTTGTATTTAAAATTCCTGCAAATAAAAGTTGTTGAATCTGAATGTGCAATTTTTTTCAAAAAGCAATACAACGGCTCATGGTTTAACTTGATATTGGGGATTTATTTTTCAGCATTTATTTTTTATTTTATTTGCAACAGAAGGGAGTATAATTTTATTCTTTTTAAACTGTTGACATACTGCTACGATGCAGACAGTGATTTTTACTATTCAAGCGCCCAGACGAGAAACTTTGACCAATTGTTTTGAGAGGCAAATACAGTGAAATAGAAAAGTTCATAGGAATACTAATCATCATGTAAAAAAAAAAAAAAAAAAAAAATGCTATAAGTTATTTTTATGAATATCGATTAATTACGGGTAATTTTTGTTATAGCTATATTGGTAATTTCAGAAATAAATTGAATTTTGATAGTTAAAATTCACTGCTTCATAAAACGTTACGTTGAGTTAAAAACGTGTTTTTTTTTTTTTTTTTTTTTTTTTTTAACAACCGATCTATAATCAAACACCGAAATATTTTTCCTAATTCAACAAGCTACCTTTATGATTTATTAAATGTATATTACCGCATAAAATGAATCACGAGAGAACTGGGTTAAAATTTAAACAAAATGTTTCAGCAAATTTAAATATACAATGTAGCTTTATTAATATCTTCATTAATATTTTAAGTTTTACATTTACATTATATTTACGAGATTTCATAAGATCTAATATATTTCAGCATGTTAGAATACACATAGAAGATAAATAACACTTTAAAAAAAAAAGCAGTTTAATAAAATACCTAAAACTATTAATTAAGGTTTTTATGGCAATACATCCGCCAATATGAAAAAAAAATGCTGTGTCATATTATCGTATAAACCTAATTAAAACTTAAAAACACTTTTAAAAATAATATTGGAAACATTATTGACAATCAAATTTGGTTTTTCTAAAGAGCTTTTAGAAAATATATAGATATTTTATTTTGGTTCATGAAAATTCACATGAGTAAAACAATATGAGTAAAAGAAAATGTCCAATGCATAGCAAAAAACTATAATCTTAAACTTATAACAGCTATTTTATATGATTAATGTACTAAAAGAAGTAGGAAAATGAGACTGCAGATGCTGTAAAATGGCCTTCACATGCATACATTATTGAATAACGATTAAAGGGCATTCCGATTTACTCAATAATTGAAGTGAATAACTGAAAATTTGTTTCCTGCTGTATAAAGAGTTAAGCCATGAATTCTTTGAAGCAGATTATAAGTAAATACCTTCAAAGAGCAAAAATTATTATCAAACGACAAACTGATTAGAACAAACAAACAAACAAACAAACAAAACTTTTTTTTTAAAGAATGCAACACATTTACTAGACTTTTGGATTGGTATTTTTCCTTATATTTCCTCATTTTTAATATCAAAATAATCATTAGAAGAAAGAAATATTTTTTTCTAATTTTGTTCAATATTGATATTTATTTATATTTAGAAAATTCTTTCTTAAAAGTTATAGATGAATTTACTTTATGGCATGTCTATGAATTGCAATAAACGTCAATTTTAGCCAACATTTATATCGTCACATAATAATAATAATAATAATAATAATAATAATAATAATAATAATAATAATAATGCTATATGTATTTCTACTTATCTTCTAAAAAATTTTTGCATGGCTTAAACTATGAATGGTTTCTCATTAGTGTACCAATACGTATACAATATAACTTAAATTGCGATGCAATTAAAAAAAAATTAAGAATTTATGTTAATATAATTTTAAAATTTAAGAAAAGTTTTGATTTTAGAAGCCATGAATCTTTTATTATTTTTTTTTACAATGCTTTGGATCATTCAAATGTATCATAGTTTTCATTCATTAATAAATCTTATAGAATTGCATATATTTGGACATTTTAATGTATTTTTAAATGAATATTACCTTAAATGTCTGTATATTTTCATATCACTTAAAATAACACAACGATTTATCTATAATTTATAAAAGGCGCTTTATGTATATAACCATTTATCTCTAAAGTAATGGATATTAGTGACGGATAATTTTGCATGAATTTTAATAATTTGGCAAACAGCATCATTAATACATTATTTTCTTGTGTGCCTAATATAACACGTAAAGTTACATAAGACTATCCTAATTCGCGTCTGCACCTAAATAGAAGTTTAATGTGAATAATAGTTTAAGAATCTTTACCACCACATTTTTTAATACTTGAAGAGAAAAAAAAACCTTAATCCATTGATTTCCTGGTAAAATAAGACCTCTGTCTCTACCAAGTACTCACAACCATCATAGCTCTATCAGTCTTAAGGACAAACAAAAATATGAATCGATTTTTATTTAAAATGTTCTTTGATATCAACATCTAAGTTATCTGAAAGAAGTTTCGATAAAATAAACGGAAAGGAAAACGGAAAAAAAAAACAAGGCTGATAAAGTATTCCATTTCTCTTCCTAAAACAGACAGAAGGAAATGATAAAAAACATATAAGAAAAAATCATTTTTGATAAAATTCAACTTCGGAGATTAAAAAAATATAAACAAATAAAATTAAAGACAATTTATACAATACGAAATATAGTTATTGATAATACATATTTATAATGCATTAAACAAAATGAAAGTTAATGAAGTACTTTTGAAATTGAAAATATTCTGAAAATTAAAACAAACTAGTGCATACGTAAGAAATACTCTTCAGGGCACAAAAAAGGAGATCACAGAAGTTATTTCTATTTTAATTAACAAATATTGGAAATAATTACATAAAAATAATTATATTGACTTTTCTAGTTCGTATAGAATCTATTATATTTACTATTTATGAGCTTTATTACATCTGAGTGTTCTCTTTTTGTATCTATTAAAATTTCTTATTTTTTCCTACCCGTATAAAATGTGGAAAAATTATTTTACCTATTCCTAAATTTTATTTTGCTGTTTCATAACTTTACGCCAACTAATATAGTGCAACAAAAAAGATTTTTTTGCTAACCATTCATAAGTAAGACGCAACAAATAAGCCACACATTGATATTTTTTTTTTCCTATCTGATATAATCAAGTTTCATTCTTCTCCTAGCTATTGTTTAGTCTTGCGATTAAAGTAAATACATGTTCAGTGTAAGTTTGAAGTGTTTTCATTTATTTACTTATTTATTTGTTTATTTATTTTCTGCAATTCAGGCTAGCAATAATTCAGTGGGAATACTTAAAGTCTGGTTTATACAGGGGCCTCCTTCACTTTGGTGGAACTCAAAGATGCTATTCGACGGACCATCGCGCATCGGGGGCATTAATATCGATACACTACAGATAGCTGGAATAGGCGTAGTGACGGCCTTCTTTGCTTAATACATTGAGGCCATGTTGCATATTTTTTATTTAAATAAAAATTCACAGTGTCATATTCAGTCAATATATGTAATTGTCTATTAGTGTTTGTCATGTCTCGACATGGCGTGGAAGTACACACCGTATTCCGGATATTTTGAAATAATTTTTATACATGGAAAAAAAAATACAATGTCTAAATATCCATATTCCTTCAAACCGATTTATTTATTTATTTATTATTATTATTATTATTATTATTATTATTATTATTATTATTATTATTATTTGCCTCTTTTATTATGAATTTTTTAAGTTAGCATGAATTACCAGATACATAGCTGCGAAGTACTAAGATTTTTGGATACCAGTATTTTTATTCAAAGTTTTACAAATTGTTTTAGTAGTTTTCTTTCATTAAATAATGTGCTGGTTTTTACTCAAGAAAGTAGTAATAAGCCGGTACTACACTCCTGCTCAAAAGTTTAGCAAGATTTGCAAACGACCAGGTTTATTTATTTATTTATTTATTTTTTTAAACTTTTCTCGCAATGAAATGTTTTCAAACATTGGGCATTTAAAGAACTAGGTCTTCCTCGTGCTTTTCAGTGAATATTGGTTTAAGACAACATTTAGGGGGTCGGTAACAAATTGAGCAAAATCAATAATGTTTGTGATCATCATGTATCTTTAACTGAACAAAATGATCTGTAACTTTAGTATATATTAATATAGACCCAGTACACTTTGTCGATGAATTTGTGTGTCGATAATATATTAAATAACGGAGATTTAAGCCTATATTTTAAAACTCAAAAAAAAAAAAAAAAAAAAAAATCAGCGTGTTATTTATTTATAATACAGAGTTTTAAACGAAAACTATTCTCACTTTCAGATAAATTGAAAAAAAAAAAACCTTTTGAAACAATATACTGTAATCGGAATACAAATATCTTAAATATCTCATGAAATAGATCATTTTTATGAAAAGCATTTTAACTGCGCCTGTGCGAAAGATAGAAATGTTTTTATTACATAGGTTGAAAGCTAGATATATTGGGCAACTTTTGTCAAAAGTGCATTTCAATAGGGTAAAAATTAATCAAATTATCGGCGAAAGAACGAGCTAGATTTTACATATTTTCTAAGAGTTAAATTTTCATAAAAGGTTTTTCATATGACGCGCAATTAATTTGAAGGTCCACTTATTTCAACCACGTTCCAAAAGTACTTTTTTGTGAAAAACCCCTTATAAGCTTGTAACTCTGACATATATATGTTTATTTACTAATATTTGTGAGATAATAAGGGGTTTTTCACAAAAAATAACTTTTGCAAAGTCGTTAAAATAATTGAATTTTCAAAGGAATTACGCGACATGGGAAAACCCCTCAGGAAATTTCAACTATTGTAAAACACTTAAAATCTGGCTCTTTTTATTTATTTATTTATTTATTGCGTATTATTTGCTTATTTTTTCACTCTATTCAAATGAACTTTTGACAAACATTGCCCAAATTATCTAGCTTTTAACCTATGTAATATATATATATATATATTTATACCTTTCGCACATGCGAGTGAGAACGTTTTTTCTAAGAAAAATGTCATATTTTATGAGATATTTAAGATATTTGAATTGCGAATCCATTATATTGTTTCAAAAGTATTTTTTCAATTTATATGAAAGTGAGAATATATATATATATATATATATATATATTTAAACTCTGCATATTATAAATAAAAGACATGCTGATTTTTTTTCTTGAAGTTTTAAAATAAATGCTTATATCTCTGTTATATAATATGCTATCGTCACACAAATTAATCCACAAATTGAACTTAGTCCATATTAACACGTCCTACCCTAAATATTGTCTTAAACCAAAATTCAATGAAAAGTATTAGGAAAGCACATATCTTTAAATACACAATGCTAGATACGTTTTTAAAGTGAAAAATACGACCGTTTACGAAACTTGCTAAACTTTTGAGCGGGAATGTACTTGGCAGCTATGAATATGTACTATATGAATGTTATTATAGATATATATACGAATGTTATTATAGATGTAATAAGAAATTACATACAAAAATATACGCAGGAAGACATTCATGTTATATACCATAAATTTATTGTTCCAACCCGATTTGGTTGATAGAACAATTAATTAACTTTAATCTTAAATTTAGGTGAGTTATATAACGAGACAGAAGGTATTATTTACACTAGAAAATCTTATATATATATACATATATATAAATTTAACTACATTTATATTTAGATGTTATTTTTTTAGACATAATATATATTCTGTTTATTGTGCTTTTAAAACTGCTTTGTAATGTTCACATGTAAATAAGTGTCTCTTTTAAAGATTTTTGAATAAAAATTTTAACTTTGCTGAGATATAATCTGTTCGTATAATTCAAATTTAACATATGTTTGTTAATTCATGCATGAAAAGTGACAACCGTAAAACTATAAGTAAAAATGTATGCTTTAAAATGTTTATTACGAAAGTATGCATAGAAATTTTAATTTCTGTAATACTGTCTAATTTTATGTTATAAAATAATCCTTTTTGAATTTGAACATCGAACATTTAATTTTATCGTTGATTAACTAAAAATTATTAGAGGCTGGGTTTAAATATAATACTCATTAACACCATAATATTATTTTTTTATTTATTGATTTAATTGATTTAATTAATTAATTAATTAATTAATTAATTAATTGTTTATTTATTTATTTATTTTATTTTTTTTTTGTAAAATGTGTTACTATAAACAAGACACTCTTCTAAAATTATTATAATATCCATAGGAATTATGTATAAAATTTTTCTATAAATTTACACTAATGTATTCAGTGTTGTCTACATTTTTCTCATTTCCTGTATTACAATAATATGTAGGCTTATATTTACTTAACCTATATATATTTAAAATTATTTTGTGGTGTTTTTTTACTATTTAAATAATGGGGAAAATATAAAAAAGAATAAGTGTTCATTTTTTTTTTTTTTTTTTTTTTTTGTGTGTGTGTGTTATATTTAAATGCTTCACGCTTGAAATGGTTTTTCAAAATTTACAAGTTAAAAAAGTCAAAGTAATAGTCTCTAAATATGCCAAAAATATTTTCTTAAATATTCTATTTATGTAATAATGATAACATAATTACTAGAATTGCTTTCATCTTAAGTGTTATTCAAGGAATACTTGTTTCTGTGATTTACAATAAATTATTTTTATGTTTAATTAAAACTTATTTGATCTTTAAAACTTTTTACTAATATATACATATACATATATATATATGTGTGTGTGTGTGTGTGTGTGTGTGTGTGTGTGTGCACGAGTGCTGCAGTTGTGCGTTGCCGCTTTGATTGCAGCACTCGTGCATTGCCGCTTCGACTGCAGCACTCGTGCATTGCCGCTTCGACTGCAGCATTCGTGCCTACTTCGTTCGCTTGACGAAGGGTCGCGTGTTCTTTCGACTCGAAACAATTGTTGCAAGTGTATTGCATTTTATGGTGTTTATTCAAAGTTTTTTAATAATTAATTATTATATTACACATATATTATTAGTACTATATTCACAAATGATTGAAGTGTTCAGGAAAGTTAACCTCCTGGTTCTTTTTTTTTCAATATTTATAAACACAGTGTTCATAACAACCTATAATTTGAACACCCCTATTTTTTATAACCATGTTTTTCATTCAATCTAAGACATTGCGATTAATTATAGCAATGTTTATATTTATATTGTAAATGGTGCTAATATATAAATTGTTGTCATTCTTCAAAACACTTTTTAATTTATTTCTGTCAAAATTTTATTGAAATAGAAATTATTAGAAAGCATAATATACCTTCTGATAAAACATATTCATACATTTTTAAATATTTCTTAAGAAACTCGGTTGTTAACACTAATTTTTATTTAATATTAATGCTAGAGAAACAATATCACCTCAAAAATTTTGAATTCTCCCAATAGTGTAAATGTTTCTTTAAACACCACTCGAAAAAATATTTTACGTTACTCTAGTGTGTTTTTAAAGAACTATAAAAATATATTTTAAAAGAAAGGCATTGAATAGTTCACAAAAAAAAAAAAAAAAAAATCTTTCTGAAATAGTTATATATTAAAAAAAAAAAAAAAAAAAAAAAAAATCTTTCTGAAATAGTTATATATTAAAAAAAAAAAAAAAAGAGTGAACAGCTTGCATAATTATTATTTTTCATTTTGTGATTATTTCATTGGTTTAAGTATTATATTAATTAAATTTTCTTTTAATTAGTAAGATAAAAGAAATGTCATAGGTTCAATTTGAAGATTAATTCTTTGTTTAAATTTCGATAAAAGTTCCTAAGGTAATTTTCAATCAAACAATAGAGTATGTTTTTATAATCCTGTTACTGATAACATGAAACAAATAATTAGGTAGCTCTTTAGGTAGCTCTTTAAATATGATTTTCCCCCTGAAGTTTCATTAATAAAGCAAAGGATTAGTTAGAAATCTAATGTTTCATTTTAAAATCTACAATTTATGAAATGATATAAAATTCAGTTTTTAAATGCATTTTTTATAGTTAAATGCAAAATACAGGATGACCAAAGACTTTGAATATTTTAAAAATTCACAAAAATTGAAGAAATTGGCATATTTTAACGTGGTTTTTGAAAAAGTCACTCTCTTCAAAAAAAAAAAAAAAAAAAAAAAAAAAAAACTAATTAAACTTCAAAATATCCGTGAAATTGTGTGGTTCGGTAAATGTGGGTAACTAAATTTCCGAATAATTTGCAAAATAGCCTAAAAAGGAGGACGCACATATACAGGGCGATCAAAATATAATTTGGCCTATTAAAAGGTCTCTGTAACTGTTACTAAAATGAGAATTTAGTCGAAACATGGTAAATAGACATTTCAAAAGATGCAATAAGAAATTCCGAGAAAAAAAAAAAAAAAAAAACGCTAGGAGATGCATTATAGTCAAAATTCTTGAAATGATATGTAAAAAATAACTGTGGTATATTTTAACATTTTCAAGCATTATTGTAATTAAAACTGTTATTTTTTAAATTTTTAATCATTATGACAGTACAAATAATGATAATTGTGGCGCTGCAAGTGAATAAGTAAACAAGCTGGTTTCCATAAACAAATGGATTCAGCGTAAATTCTGGGTATAAAAAGGAGGTGAGTAACATTCTTTCGATATGATGGTTGTTAGTTTTCCAGAAACAGTGTTCAGTTTCACAAAAGTAAATGGTGGGGACCCTGCAAATAACAATAAGCTTTACACCGCTAAACACTCCGTATCAAATAACAAATAAGTTTGCAATAAATAAAGGTGTTTTAGTTGGAATGTGTAATTTGCTTGTATTTTGATTTATTGTGCCCCTATCGGATTTCCAGAGTCTTTGAGAGAAACTTTTGAATAGGCTACATAAAATATTTCGACTCAATCCATATTTTTTTATAGCTATAGAGTGCTCCGAATAGACCAAGTTTAATTACCATCACCCTGTACACAAAGGTGTCTTAAA
Organism: Salticus scenicus; assembly: GCA_963930645.1. Taxonomy (NCBI): domain Eukaryota; kingdom Metazoa; phylum Arthropoda; class Arachnida; order Araneae; family Salticidae; genus Salticus; species Salticus scenicus. The sequence continues at coordinate 245,123,590 of OZ005657.1, read as the reverse complement.
TGAATTTTATTTACAAGAGGAAACTTGTACACTGTCAAAATTTTACTAACGTTCCTCAAGTACGTTGTGTAAATTTCCTCAACATGCGTGCGGAAACTGTTAAGATTTTATAATACACTGTTCTCTTAGGCAACTTTACACATCTTGTTTGAGAAACATTGTAAGGCAAGAAGAAATCGGGAGAAACCAATTATAGGACTTGCAGAGGAAGACATCTGCTAAAAAGCTGACCAATTAGGTTGCATTACTTCCCATCTGACTTTATTATCTAGCGGAAGCGAAAGTTAGCGAAATCGAGATCGACCCAATTCTGCTAGCAACAGCAAGCATACCTTTTGTGGCAGGGTGAACGGAAATTTAAGACACATATTAGTAATTGGAAACAATTTAACTATCGGTAAGTATGAATGAGATCTTAACCCAACCTTAATTAAATCATTTATATTTTCTAAATTTTTTCTAAGGATTATTTCTCGAACTGCTAAATGTATAATGCATGTATATAAATATGAATAGAGTCTTTAAAGAGAACATATTTAAAGAAATAGATACATACATAATAATTTTGGAAATAGTAGTTAATCTACAATAAAATTTGTAAGAATTTTGCATACAGCTCTGACGTACACTATAATAAATTAATTTATATGTTGCACATTGTTATATATTTATATTAAAGCAAATTTTAATTACAAAAAACTGTAAAATTCAAACTGTAGATTTGTTTTAACAAGTTTTTCAAAAAAGGAAATATATTTATTGATTCCATAATGAAATAAAATTAATTGTACAAGGAATTCACACGCAAAAAGAGAAATTTAGAGAAAAGAAAATTCATTTCTCATATTCACGAAAAATTAAGAGGATTCAGGTTTAAATAAAATTTAACTCTACCCCCTCCAATATATATATATAATAGTATATATAATAATGATGATCTATTAAGCATAGTAGAAGCCAAGCAACAGATACAAGATCACTGAAACACCAATGACCAGAAAGATTAAAATCTCTTTATGTAGGAGAAGTTCAGAAAATGAATTTTTTTTTTCCTCAGCGGATGAAATACACATATTTAAAGAAACCAGATTTATTAATTGACACCTTGCAAAAGAAACGAATCAATAAACTAACACAACAAATCTTAACTTAAAAACATAAACTATATCGAAATATATGAAAAATGAAAAATAATTTAAGAAACTTAAGAAGGGTAGGAAGGAGGCAGGCGGCGAGATTTGTGACTTGCCTGTGAGGTTAAACTAGTTTCACGCCGGCAACACTCCCCCAGCCTGCCAAGACCAGAAGAGCAGTCATGCTGATTTTAAAAAGCAAAATTTCAAAGCAGATGAAAAATAATGAAACTACGAAGCAACAATGAAATTTATTGATTGATTACAATGTGTTTAATAGTATGATTAGAATTTTAAGAATAGTTGACAACTCGAAAAAGAAGAAACTGAAATTTTAGTGGAAAAAGAAAATTTGCATAGTAATACAAAGTAAATGCAACAAGCCTTCTGCTTTTTTTTTTTTTTTTTCACAATCCCACCCAACCATCCAGCCTTACAACACCACACCTTCTCCGTAATCAATCATGTATATATATCGAGAATCTTTCCAAAATATTATTTTAGAAGCAGCCGTTGAAAGGACCCAATACATGACATATCAAACCCATTTTCCAGCTGCTTCCAACCTTACTGCTCAAAGTATGTAGTTGTGCTTTAAAATTGTATAGCGTGTGTATGTATAGTATTCATATACAGAGACATATTTTCGTAAAATAAAATTACTTAAACAGAAATAGGCATTGAAATTGATACAACAATTTCTCTTTTCTTTAATAAATTCATTAATATTGAATTTTTAGTTAAAGACAAAAAAAAAAAAAAAAAAAAAAAAAAACCTTTGAAATTATGATATTTATATATAAAAAGAAATTATATACCGAAATTAATAAAGTAAATTATTTGTTTTATTATTTCAAAGTTACCAGCATTAAAATAGCAGGTTTACAAATGCAGAAAAATTACATTTCAGTAATGAAATTTTATAAGTATAGAAAGAAAAATAGGCACATTCTGTTAAATATTTCTCTTTTCAAAATGACAAGGACAGCAATATTAAAACGTTCAGTGTCATGTCAGCCATCGGTGGCTCACACTGAACTTTCCGTTTAGGCCGCGACAGCCACCGGTGGCTGACACTGTGAAATATGATATAAAACTAAAAAAATATTACTTAGTTTTAAGTAATTACTGACAATTTATTTAAAATTTTCTTAATTTTTATATATTATAGGATTATATCATTAAGGCATTTTAATGGATTTTATTGAAACACAGTAAACATAATAGGCTTCTAAGCAGCGCGCGTGGCCTGAATGGGATTTGAGGCATGGCACTCAACGTGTTACACTGCCTAAAACTGATTGAAAAAATAAATGTATATTGTGGTTTCACATGCAAAAAAGTAAAAAAATAAATTAAATAGTTTTTTTTTTTTTTTTTTTTTTTTTTTTTTTTAAGAGAAAACACAAGTGCAGCATAAAAGCTATGATGTACGAGAAGGTGCATTGTAGCTTTTACTTATCATCATTTGATAAAAAGTGGTGCTATGTTATTTTGATTGCGGATTAAATAAAAAAAAAAAATGAATATGCTCATAGTATTAGATAAAATTATTGCAGGGATTTGACATTTGAGCACGCATAACTTTGTAGAATTGACACCAGTGAGCATTAAAATTGAAATACTATATGCGTAAATTGCTTTAAAAAATTATATAAGATTGTTGAAGCATGGGTCATTCTAAGTCAATTTGACGAACACTCCCCAACACCCTCCATCACAGATTTTTATAGAACATCAAAGATCTCTCTTTTTATGTTTATAAAAAACCTTCTAACTTTTTTTACTTTCTATTTTAAAAAGTTAAAGTTATAGACTTTCAAAATATTGTGATTTTGCATCATTTGGTACTTTTAAGACACTCAGGATGAGTTGGTATTTCTACTAAAAATTCTCTAATGCTAAAAACTTTAAAAAATATTATATAAAAAGTTATAACTTTGAGAATTTCAGAAAAAAAAATATAGTAACAGACTATGTTTATGCTAATTTATTTTATATATTTATTTATTTTTTAAAGCAAACTTTCATATTTTTCTTTTTTTTTTAAATGAGGATCTAAACTAAACTCTTGGTTTATTTTTTAAAAATGATCGTAAAAAAATGCTTTAACATATCCAATGAAAAATATATGGTACTTTTACTTATTCCATTTTCTCCCCTCCCATTATATATATATATATATATATATATATATATATATCACTGTCATGGTTTTCAATTTTTCACTTATTTTTAAAACTGGCGTATTAATTATTACAATAAAAATTTAATTGTAAAGTAAATTATAAATATAACTTTTAACTCACAAAAATATATACAGTTGAATCTCTTTAACGTGAATCTCAAGGGGGATAAAAATTTGTTCATGTTATTAGTAGTTCATGCTATCAGTAACTAACCTTCATATAACTAAACTAGTCTTCATTTTGACGAGCATTGCGAAAACAGTTCATGTTAAATATAATTCACGTTAACAGTGTTTACCTTAACGAAGTTCGACTGTATGTATGACATCAGGGATTTAGTTTATACTTTTCAAGACTGTAGGAGAATTAAAAATGCGGTGAGTTGATTTAAATTTACACAATATTTTATTTAGTAACCACATGTTGAGTAGATATTTTCAAATTTGTGGTACAGAGTTAAAACCTCTTAAAAATTAATGCTCTCACCAATGTCTGAGCGATTCTGTGATGAAAGTTTGTAGACAGCAAATGTCTGGTTCATTCCCAGGTTCACGCTTATCGACGTTATCGTCCTGATTTTTCCGTAGTTTTCTCCGAAACTCGCGTAAATACCGGATAGGATCTTTATAAAGATCCTCATGGTGAGCACACCACCTCAGAACTAGGAACTTCGGGGAGTCAATCAGTATTAACCCCCCCCCCCCCCGCCAAAAAAAAAGAAATTATTGGCTTTTTTTAATTATTAAAAGAAATTGTTAATACTACTTATATGAACATATACACGGGTGACAGAAAAACCGATGGCAGACTCTGAAAATTGCAATGGACACAAAAATTGATGTGGGATCATAACTTAATGTAAATGAATTAATGAATCAATTAAGTTCTTCAATGCGGACAACCCTACACTTTAGGACAGAGATGAGCGTTATTTTCAAGAATTAATTCATGTCATCAACTAATTACTTATATACTTCCTAATTGCATTTATAGTTATTTTTTTTTTTACATTTTTGACAGTTTAAGAATTTGTGAAAAAGCTACATTTTCATTTTAATGCAGGAGAAAAGTATTTCGTTAACAAAAAACGTTACTGTATCTTTTTTCATTAAAAATTTAGAAAGTTCTAGAATCTCATGTACTAAATATTGGCTTTGGAAGTATACATTTTTATTTTACTCATTTAATTTGCATCAAACGTTTCATAAAGTTTGAAAACAAAATGTATTCTTATTGGTTTAGTTTCTTTGCAGCTTTGTTTTTTTTTTAGTCTGCTAATACTCTACTATAAATTTCAGTTACTTTTGTTATAAGAGATTAAGTTTTTCAAAAATATCCTGTAAACGTTTTATCTTTTACCATCTCTGAATTACATCACCACTTTCATATTTCTTTATTTAAAATTTCCTACAAATAATAAACAAGTTACCAGTTTCACACAATTGACAATTAAAAATTTTCCAAAAAAGCATGCTTTATATAATTTATATATAGAATTGTTTCTTATGTGTTTTAATACGCTGAATTAACCATTATCCTTTTTGTGCTTCTAAAGTTTCTTTAATTTAATGGCAGAATAAAGCTTTATGTGCGTTTCTATTTTATTAATATTTCTTTTAAATTTTTAAATTTTAAATTTAAATTTTAAAAAAATTATTTAAGTACACAAATTAAGCAATAGAAATATTTTACAACTTGCAATAAAGTACACATAAAGCTGGTATAATACAATTTAATAAATTTTCAGATTTATATAAATTAAATAGACGTTGCGATACAATGAACCTATTATTAAACAGCATCGTAAGAATTTAATTTAGCAACAATCTATCATATCTAGTAACAGAAATGTGAATGTAGAGAAAATCTTCAAATCTACCATAAAGAAATTCATGATTTATACCAGACAAGCATAAAAAATTACTGTTAAAAGCTTATTAATATCGAAGTAGATTTTAATAAAGATATTTTAGCAGACATATTTGCCTTACATATGAGTCATATAGGTGACATTTGTTAGTAACTGGGTAACAACTGTCGCTTTGTCACCATGCCAGCAGGAACGCTAATTATAATTGAACATCATTAGGTTATTACATAAAAAGTTGGAATTTTTCAGATTTTTTTACGGATTATTATTATTATTATTATTATTATTATTTAATTATCATAAAAATATTAATGTATTTGGCAATGTCTCCATTTTTTACGAGATGGTGCACATTATAGATTTTTTTTTTTTACTGGTTTTTACAATTAAGAAATTAAATATTCATAATGCAATTATCAAAAATAGATAAAACTACTAAATAAATAAATAAAAATAAATAAATAATAATAAAAAAAAATGGTGCGTGTAACCTAGTTTTAAAATCCCCACACCCCCCTCGATTTTACATTATTGCAATTAAACAGCATATTTAAACAAATTTGAGTATTACTTTGTCGATAGATTGATGAAATTTTAAAATATTTTGTTTGAATGCCAAAATTTGCATGAAATTTCTGTATTGAAACAAAACTAATTAAATATATATACATATATACATATATATATATATGAATTAATTAATAATGCATAACCCAAACATGTTTCAAATACGTAATTAAATTATAATAATGTAAAATTGAAGTGAAAAATTAATACTAATTTTGATTTTTTTTTTTCAAAAGAAAAGAAAAATTATACATACATATATGTATATATATATATATATATATATATATATATATAATATTTAATTTAAATAGTTTTTAAGAAATTTTAATATACTGATATATTTAAATCAAATGTATTCAAATATTTATAACTGTAACACGGTAGTTTACTAAACATTTATGACGTCCACCATCATCTCAAAATAATTGTAAAATCTTTTTTTAAAGGATAAATTTTCAATATTTCCAACCTTATCTACAACCCTATTCTCCAACCCTATTGAAACCTTATCTACTGATTTCCAAATGTTACACAACAATGTTGTGTAAAGTTACCATTTGCAAGAGACCTTACCTACTGACCTCCATACGTAACACAACAATGTTGTGTAAAGTTACCGTTTTCGAGAGAGGAATCTTACCTATTGGTCTGCTTACGTTACACAACAATGTTATGTAAAGTTTCCGATTGCCAAATTGGAATCTTACCTACTAATCTGCATACGTTACACAACATTGTTGTATAAAGTTGCCGTTTTTTCAGAGTGGAATCTTACCTACTGATCAGCATACAGTACACAACAATATTGTGTAAAGTTATCTTTTGCCAATGTGGAACCTTATCTTTTGATCTGCATACATTACACAATTATACTGCGTAAAATTATCGTTTTGGAGAGTGGAACCTTATTCTTTAATTGCATACGTTACACTAGAATGTTGAGTAAAGTTATCGTTTGCGAGAGTGGAACGTTATCTACTGTTCTGCATATATTAAACGAAAAGCTTGTGTAAAGTTACCCTTTGCGAGTGTGCAAATTCTCTTCCCTGTCTGCAAAGATTACGCAACTATAGTTGGTAATGTTTCTCAACATAGTTGTGCAATAAGCTGCCTTAACATTATGTAGTAAAATTTCACTTTTTTTTTTTTTTTTTTTTTTTTTTTTTACAGTACACATAAAATTATGTATTCTGAACATTATAGAATGATACATAAATTGATATCAGATACATTACACTAAAGGAGGAAAAACGTGCTAGAATACATCAAATCAAAACGTTCCAGTAAAAAACTCTGCCAACACTTTGTGCGGTAAATTTGAAAAGTGTGGTTAATAAACTAGTGATTGTATTTTTATGGAACACTGTAAAAACAGATATTTTACATCATAATACACTGTAAATGTATTCAAAATATTAAATAAAATTAAATCATTAAATATAACAGTCAAATTCCACAAACTGGGAATTGAACCAGGTCTATTCACGTAGGATGCGAGAATGTACCGATAGACCACCAAACCACAAGCTATGCTCTAAGTTAACGGCAATCTTGATATTATAATTAACCTTGCTGAAGGTTGCTTGTGAATAACTAAATAATAGTATCAGACATTGATCGGTGGTCTGTTGGTAACATTTTCGCTTTACTATCTATGCAAACGGTCTTTATTCGATAGCTGTTATGTCAAACGTGACTATTTAATTTATTGTCTATGTTTTTTTATGTTGTAATCATTTGGATATTTTACAGTGTTCATTAAGAATTCAATTACGCGTTTATTTAAAACACGCTTGAAATTTGCCGCAAAAGGAGTTGACAATTTCCCCCCAATACATTATGGTATATTTCAGCAAGACTTCTTTCACAGTGTGCATGTTTGTCGCTTTACTTCTTCGTGAAAGATCTTAATTTCTTTTTCTCGTGTGTGGATAATCCGCCCGCCGATACCAAAGCATTTAAATCGAAAGTTTACTGTAGTTAAATTCTTACTAACCTGGATTTACCCGTTTATTCGGGCGGTGCCTTTTAAGATTTCACATAGATTAGTAGACTTCGTTGCCTTCGATAATAATTTCGACAACAGTGAAGTAAAACAATACATTCGGTAAAGTTTCGAGACACATTCGTCCAGTACGGAAATCTCTTTTAAAGGAACAAAATCGAAAAATATAATGCAAATATCTTGGAAAATATATTCCTTGTAAGACACGCCCATCTTGAGTTTACATTGCAGTTACTTCTTACAATCCTTATGTTACTGACTGCATGTTTCTCCCAATGGGCAACGATAACCCACTTAGGTCAACGTCAAACTCGTCACAAGTGAATAGCGATTTCAAAGACCGTTGTGTAAATCAGAGGTAGCTGATACACATAGTATCTGCCGTGGCATCAACGTCTTGCATGTTCCGTAGACATAATACCTCTAGGGGCTACCGAAGCGTTTGAGACATCCCGAAACTCGGAAATCAGATTTATGATCGACTTGCGTTTTGAGTCGAATGACGACCATTTCTGAACTGTGAGTATTATTCTACTGAGATGTTTTTCAAGTAACATTCTTTTCCTCATTCAAATTCTTTATTCTTCGATGAATCTCTACCGGTTTTTATCCTTTGGGAGCGAAGAAAAGAATGACAGCACGTTGGTCTTTTTTGTACACATTCTGTAAATAACTTCGATGTTTTCAGCCGATTGCTAATTTTTAATCATATTTTTTTCCTTAAATAAATGTTAATATATGTATTAATTATTTTTAATGTTAAATAATGTAATTAAAGTAAGAACACATTTTATATTTTAAATAATAGCATATTCTATTTAGTTCATATTTTAATTTTTTTTAATGGTTTTTTTGCTCCTTTTGCGCAACTCAATATTCATATAAAATATGACACCTTGAATATAATTTACTATTTTCATTATGTAATTTAAACTAATTAATTTTAGTTATGATATTCATGGAGGATTTAGAACATGCGTAATATTATTTATGTACTTTCAAATCGGATCCATAATTGCGTATTACTTTCCTCTCCCATTCAACTTCATGTCTGTATGTGCAAACATATAAGGGTAGTAGAATTAATAAAATTGGTAAAAAAACAAATACTAGAAAATATAATGTATATATGTACGATAAGCAATAACTATATTCGTAAAATTTACTGTACTTCTACATTAAAATGTTATAAGTTGCAAGTATATAGGTTAAAATTTTATTTAAACATGAATTGATTTTCTAAAATTGTTTGGACATATTCCTTTCTCTAATTCAATCCATCGCAGTAATGAAATAGTTTTCGGTTAACTTCCCTTTTCCTTATAAAAGGAAATTCTAAATTGCAGTCAAATTAAAAATCACGAAACCTTATGATTTTCCAAGTGAGGAATCTCTTTCTGAAATCAACCTTAAAGGCATAATCGAAAAAGCCTTATATTCAACTTCCAAAACATGGTTTATTCGCCAGAAACATTTGCAAGGAAAATATATTAAAATGAATTTTTATTTAAAATTTTCAATTATTAATAGAAGCTAAAGGCGTTTTAAAATTTTATTTTAAAAATTTTACCTGAATTTTTGGTTTTAAACTTTAATTGAAAAATACCTTGTAAACCGAAATATATCAATTATTTAGTAAATGCAATAGACTTGGTAAAAAAATTTAACAAATCAATTCCCAAAATACGCATCTACTTAAGCAATTATAAGGCACGTCGCATTGGGCGATTACTGCTGTGTTTATATTTAAAATTTTATATAGGAAACGGAGTTTTTTTTTTTATCATCGCTTTCAAGGGAAATTTAGAGAGATGAAATTTCGAAAAAAATTCATTATAAGATATTTATTTATTAAAAATATATCTTATTAAATGTTTTAATTTACTTTATTGAAGTGAAGCACTATTAGAATAACTTATTTTAGATTTACAGATAAGTAATCATCTTACTATAAACAGAGACGCTCAAAAAAGTCATTTCTGGCTACCTTTTTTAGGACTGTTAATATTTTTCTACATCTGTTCACAAAATGCTCAGTTCATGGAATTAACGAGTTTTTCTTAGAGTATAGTACCCCTAAAATATAATGTCAATCTCCTGATATGGAGAACACGAAGGCTAATTCAGTTTTTACCCATTGCTCTTTTTTTTTTTTTTTTTTTTTTTTTTAGAATGATTCCTGCTTTTTTATTGCATGTATATATATATATATATATATATATATATATGAATATAATGTATTTAGTTATTTATTTTGTAATTAGTGAGAAAAGTATCTTTTTAAGAGATAAATATTATTTATTTTTTAAGTATAATCTCACCTTTATTAAATTTTATGAAAATATTAGTAAATTATATGAAATTGGTTACGTATTGGAAATCTTGACAATAATGTTCACATGTTAAATCTTATGAATGTTATTATTTAATGTTAATAGTTAAATGCTACTATTCAGTATTTCAAACCTCGTTTTACTTATTTTAATATTACTTTTTATGATCTAGAAACAAATAGCCATTTAAGTTTTATAATCTTGGATTTCTATTGCAATTTAAAGGTAATATTGTCTTTAAATTGCAAACTTTTACTGAATATATGATAATATTATTGTTCTTAGTGTTTAAGATGCATGTGACTTCAGATGTCTCTTCTTTTTACAGCCTAGTATTAACTAAACAGGAAGATATCGAATCTGTAATAATTCTAATTTGAAAAATCAAAACATAACCTCAGTGAAATCAATGACAAAAATGAACCAACAGGAGAAATCTTTCAATACAATAGTAAGAAGATTTAAATACATAAAACCATATGATTATACATATATATATTATATGTCTTATTTAACTGCAATTTTGTGCTTTAGAAATTAGAGATTGCACATGACATACGACAAAGTGCTGAGCAATGCTCTCAATGTAAATGGTATTTTTTTTCTTTCTTTTAAAAATTATGGTTCGTACAGTCAGTAACAAAAGTATTCGAAACTAGCGAAAATTCCTATATAAAAAAGTAGAGTAAATATTGTTTTGTTAAAAAAAATCCTTGTAGAATCATGTTCTTAGACTGAGTAAGAACATGATTCGACAAGGATTTATTCAACAAAACAGTATTAACTCTTTTTTATATAGGAATTTTTGCTTGTGTTCGGATACTTTTGTTACCAATTGTATGTGTTGGTTAACTAAAACTGCACAGTACGCAATAAAGACTCAAAAAAAAAAAAAAAAAAAAAAAAAAACGAAAAATTATGCGGTGCGCATTGATTATTAACACTTTCCAGCTGAACGTACTTCTATCGTATAACATTTGTTTTCACTAACTAAGTTATCACACAACAGACAGACAGAAAACCTTCAAGGCATACAGATAGACCTACTGAATTCATAATCACTCTTAAACATCGTTTGAAAGCGTTAAGAATGCTTAACGCAAAAGAAAATGCAGCCCTTAGATTCTAATTGTATTGCTTAATATATTTGAATACTTTAGTGCAACCTTGTAAATTAATAGGTTAACTACATCTTATCCTGTACAAAACATTATTTTAGAATATTAACAATATATATATATATATATATATATATATATATATATATAATGAATTTTTCAGTAGAAAGTTATTTAAAAGTTATTTATTTAATTATCTGTCCTAAAACAGGTTCATTGGCATTTTTTGCGTGTATGATAATATGATTTATTGAAATAACTTTCATAGAAAATAATGCATTTTAACACTTTCGGGCGTCACTGTACAGAAACCAGTAAAGGTATTCTCTTCATTTTCAATAGGGAACATCCGATATTGAACTTACATCAGTTTCAAGTTAATAATATATATCAGTTTCAAGAAATTCTATGAATATTTACGGGAAATAGAGCGCGGACAGATAGACAGAGAGACCGACAAACCGAAGTCACTTTAAAAGCATGGAAGCTGTTTCTTTAAGGTATTCTCAGTTCTTTAGACTTTTCTAGGAGATAGTGAGAGCATAGAAAGTATCTTGTCATTAAAAAGGTTTAAGCTCTTTTATAAGTTGTAATATGATTAACAAAATCGTCTTTTTAAATATTAAAACATCGTTTTACATAACTATTTTATACAAATCAATTTTGTATGCAATTCAGTTTCTGCAATGTAGTTTAGTTTCAAGGAACTGCTATAAAACGGAATACACTAATACTTTACATTTAAGTGAAAAAATTCTCAATGTTTGTGAAATAAAAAGCTTAACGTACCTTGCTTTTTAACAACATTTTATAAAAACTTTAGAATGTATTTAAATTTTCCCTCAGATTACACAGGTCGACGGTAAATTTTTTTTCTCCAAGGTGATATATTTTTCTGATGTATTTTTGGATGCTGATTAAGAAAAAACTATTCAAAAATTTCCATAACCTCCATTTAGACAAAAAATGGGATTATATGAGCCAAAAGCTCCGCTTTTGCAACCCCCATCTATGTTATTTCCCAGAAAATATAGATGATGTGTGTAAAAAATGAGGAGAGCAATTTCATCAAAACACCAAAGAAATGTAAAGAAGGTTTTACGGACGATGGGTGTTAACATGTTAGCAGATTATTACTGGATGCTGCAGAGAAAATTTCCCCCCAGAAGGCCTTCAAGTCGAACACAAGGTAAAATGCTCGATGTAAATCGTTGATGAAAAGACACGCATTTAAAAGATAATGTGTAAATAATAGCCGATTTTAATGTATTTAATACATAAATTCGTTTGAATTTGTTATAGTCTCTTGGTGAATTATTCCGATCTTCATCCTTAATTTGTGAAAATTTCTTACGTAATAGGGAAAAAATGGCAATCATTTCTGAATTCAGGGCATCAATAAACGTTAGAAACACCCAACGCAGTGAAAAAAAAATAATTGAAAAGTATGTTTTCGCAGGCCTGTGCTATTATTTCAAGCCGTTATTTTTTGGTCACAAAGCAAGCCTAAGGTTAATTTATTGTGCTGAAAAAAAAAAAAAAAAAAACCTCTTATCATTGAGAATTATTGGCTCTGATTTTAGCGTTCAACTGATCTGACTGATTATTTTTTCATTAAAAGATACTTTGATTTAAATTTAACTTTATTATTATCATTTGTATAACATATTTTAATATTTCATTAATATTTAATTACAGTTATAAAAAAAAAAAAAAAAAAAAAAAAAAAAAATACTATTCGAAAGTATAATATTGTGTATTTTATTTCATCTAGCCTATATACTTTTGTTATAAAAAAAAATAGTAAAATAAAATAAAATGTAAAAATAAAACTAGTTGTAAGAAAAAAAAAGTGTTTATTTTCGTTAAATTTAAAGGTTCGTGTTTCATATTTCGTAGACGTCTTTACGTTAGAACTAATACTCTATAGAGTATATTTTCTTACACAAACTGGAATAATAATATAAAAAATATATATCATAAAACTTTCTTTCACAATACTTAGGAAGAAACGTTAAAGCATATATGAAATTGGAATTGCAAACGTTGAAAATAAAGATCATTAAAAGATTTTTCAGGGCATCTTTTAGAGTAAACACATTTAAATGGAAAGGAAAATTCAAGTCAAAAGTAAATACCGTTTGCATGCGTAAAACTATCCAGGGATTTTCTTAAACTTTCTTTAAGAAATCGGAAAGAAATGCGCGTAAGTTTATATTCCGTTTTATGACATATATCAAACGGAAGAGATATAACGATTTCAGCTATTTTCGATGAAGTGCTTTATACATAAGGAATTATGCATACAGCACTTTCTAGCAAATGCTAAAACTTTTCTTATCATGGAATTTAAATTCAAATGCATGTAAGATAAATATTTATGGATTTTAATTTTAAGAATAAAAATATTACCTTGAACACTGGTAAAAACATCAACCTAAAAACTGATTTTAATTCTGAAATCACCCAACTCAAATACAAATAGAAAATACTTCTTAAATATTTTAAAATTATTCTATAAGTAATATATTTTTTATATAAACAATGGAAAACCATGAATTTTACTACAAGAATATGTTTTAAAGACCGTTAAAGCAAAAAATATTATCTGCCTCGTTATTCGTTTCGTATAACTGAAAAATTTAGTTGAATTAACTTTTACCGTAATGAAAAAAATGTGAAATTTTCGAATTACATGTACATGGAATTATGAAATTAAGAAGCCGCAAAAACCCCAAACTGCCGTGATCTCAGTGGTAATAAAGGTGATAAGCTAGAGAAAGAAAAACTCTGACAATTAACCAGTTTCATTTTTTTTGATACATTAAAAAAACTAGCATTAATATTTATATCATTAAAAATCTAAAAAAAAAATTGATTTTACTAAATACAGTAGAATTTTTATTAAAATCACACAATCAACTGTGGAAGAATTTTTCCGACTGAGTGAAAATAATGCCTGGACCGGGACTCGAACCCCGGATCTTTGACTTACAAAGTCAAGGCTCTACCAATTGTGCTATCCAGGCCGACACCCCAGTCAGCATTACTCACTCAGACAACCTTTAGGCAGAAACATCTCTGGTCTATCATGGAGATAGCTCAACAGAAAATAAGCCGCAGGAAATGGAAAACACCATTAGATAATGGGAGAAAGAAATACAATTTTTATTAAAATCACACAATCAACTGTGGAAGAAAATCATATTTATTTTTAAATTAAATTTCAATTAAATTAAATTTCAATAAATACAGTAGCTTGAATTATAAATGATTAATACATTTTGCTAACGTCTGTGTAACTGATTAAGCTTCAATTATGTTAAATTTGCTCATAGAGGAAATTACGAGGGAATTTTCTGAAATCTCTCTTAATTTTAGAGATAAAAGAAAACTACAAAATAAACTTATTGCTTATGCAAACACAGAAAAAAAACCTGTCATCCTGTCTTTCAGTATCCAATCGCATAGTTTAATCTAAATTAAATGTAGCATTTATTCAAAAAGTCTTTTTTACCTAATTCTGAATATCACAAGATTATATCTTTATTTTAGGAAGATAACTAAGCTCAACATATCGTAACAAATTATTCTTAATCCAATATTATAAAATGATTTAAACTGTCAGTAAGGAAGACATTGTACTTAAATTATTTATGCACTATCAGGCGACGCCCGCTTTGCTGGTCACTACATTTAAAGGAATTTACCAATGAATTGAATCAATATTTATTTTTTACATCCCATTATAAAAAAACTAAAAATAAATAAATAAATAAAATAGGAACATATCCATTGAAATTCCTCCAAACCTCGCTTCGGGTGCCGGTACTGCATATGATCCAGGTTCTCATTGCCTTCAGAATGGTCTTTCCCGGGCACATCAGTTTGGGTATTTATCGACGACAGGTGAATCTGCTATTATCTAAGAACTACGATTTTAGAGATGACTGTATCTCAGCATCTATGAAATATTTTAGCTTCTGAACATATATTTTATATTCCCTGCTATTTACACTATATTACGAATTGAATTCGACTAATATAATAATAAAAAAAAAAAAAAAAAAAAAAAAAAGGAATTTTCTTTTAATTAATTCAATACACCGAAAACAAATAACTTTTAATCAGTTTAATCCTTTCTATTGTATACTACCATTTTTTATCCCGATAAATACTATAAATTAGAAAAATAAAATGATAATAATAATAATAAAAAAATATTTTAAAGGAATTAATTAAAAAAATAAAAAATAAAAAGTTGTTACACTATAAAAATTATACATAAGCATAACTGTCATAAATAAGTTTTTAAATTTTAAATTTAATATACTCATTTTTTTTCTATTGCATTACCATTTTATTGTCAATAAATATAATAAATAAATAAATAAAAAGATTTCGTTTACAAATTAACGTATTTAATAAAAAATAAATAGTGTAATAGCCGTTGCTAAGACGCGCAGACGATTACAATGGAAGAATAAATTTAGGAAAAATGAAACATAAAAACTATTATTTAAAAAAAAAAAAAAAAAAAAAAAAAAAAAAAACTATTTAAAAAATCCAAATTCGAAATTTAAAAAAAAAAAAAAAAAAAAATCTCAATGAGATACACACGTACAGGCTCCCAGGTACTCACATGGCAAGTTTTGTAGCTCTGCGATCGGTAGTGTGAGCCCAGAGCGCAGACAGACGTACGCGCAAACACTTATCTTTATTTATATAGATAAAACGGTAATGCAGTAGGAAAAAATAAGTATATTAAATTTTAAATTTAAAACTTATTTATAACAGTTATGTTTATGTATAGTTTTATAGCCTAACAATTTATTATTTTTTAATTTTTCAATTAATTCCTTTAAAAGAAAAATTTTTCTTTTCTTTTTTATTCATAGTATTTGTCGGAAAAACATGGTAGTGTATAGTAGAAAGGATTAAACTGATTAATTTTTTTTTTAATGTATTTAATTCCTTTTAAAAGAAAATGTACCTTTTAATTTATTTTATTATATTGGTCAGTATCAAATAGTAATATGGTGTAAATAGCGGGGGCTATTTACATGGTTTAAAAACTAAAATATTTAATAGATTCTGAGATACAGTCATCTTTAAAATCGTATCTCTTGAATAATAGTAGCTCCACCAGTCATCGATGAATACCTAAATTGATGTGCCGTGGAAAGACCTTTTTGCAAGCCGTGAGAATTTGGACCCGATGCAAGGCAGACGGGAATACAGCTGTCCTAGGACGCGGGTACCCGAAACAGGGTTTAGAGTGATTTCAATGTTTATTTGTTTATTTATTTATTTATAAAGTAATATAAAAAAATAATGTTTCAATACTTATGAAAATGCATTTAAATATAGTGCCGGCGAAGCGGGCATAACCTGCTAGGACTAAATAAGCACGGGTCTTCATCCGGATTTGGAATTTCTGCACTCATAAAGCGATCAACTTTGTTAGCATGTAAAATATTTTCAAGCCATATTAAAATGTCAGCGTGAGGTAGTCTCCGCTTTTGCCATTCTATGGTATATATATAAAACACCGAACTTTACCAAAGTTTTTTGCTTTTGTGATGAGATTCATCAAAAGTTTTAAATCAAACACTCTAGCCATTTAGTTTTAAATGAAACACTCTAGCCAGTAAATCGTGACGGTCATGAGGTTTTTGTCCAGGAAATTGTTCATCACTAATTTCTAACCAACATGAATTGCATGTAAAATTGATTAAAAGTTCAGGGCGACCACAATTCATAACATATGCCATAGCATCCTGTAAACATTCATGCATATGGTGGGGACTGAATGAATGAAGGCAATATGACCAATTGTCCAATGCTAGAAACATTGTCATAATTAAGAATAACATCCCTCAAATGGACATAATTGTCTAGCGTCAGCAATTTCTGATTCATTAGAATATACCTGAGCCTTTCAGACTCAATTTTAACAAGCGTGTCCACTACGAACTGCTGAAAAAATTGTTTTCCTCGCAAGAGCATATTAATATTTGAAAAACGAACCATCGTTCTAAATTCATAAAAACCATTCGCTGGAATGTTTTTTCTAGTGAGCGTTCGTGTAGCTGGATTAGTCTGAAATAATTCAAAATAATATCCATCTTCTCCTTTTGGAAACAATATTGGATATTGCAAGTAAGTTTCCGCAATCTTCTCAATAGTATGACTTCTCGTTTCTAATATAATATATCTGCTTCCGCTTTGTTGTAATGGCATAATTATTCCAACTTCTGATGTCACTGACGTGTTGAAACGTCTATCGTGCTCACCAGTGAAAGTTTTATCAGCTAAAATACGCAATGATATTGTTGGTGTAATATTTTCCATAGCCAATTTAAAACTGTTGATATAGACGTTTTCTCGATGAAACATTTCTTGCAGTTGCAATATTAATTCAAATTTTGTATTTTGATTTTTTGCGCAACGTTTTTCAGCTTGTAGAATACTGTATTGGACAAAAAAAATCTGTTGAAACATTGGTTGTTCTTTCACAAAGGGTTGAAGGCTTCCAATTTTATGATATACCTGTCCTTGTATCTTAAATCTAGGCATATATCCTAGTTCTCGTATTTGCTTTGTTGTTCCGAAAGATGCCATTTGGAAACATGAATAATAAGATTTTATGCTATACTGAAATGCTTTGCATCTGAAGAATCTATAGATAACAAAGTATACAGAGTTTCTGGAGGTTCAGACAGTTGTGGTAGTTCGATTTTACCTCCACTGCAACATATACCTGAACATTCATCTTTCCACTTCAAAGCTTGACCAAATGTGCATTCAGTAGCCATAGTATCGATTGTGCATAATGAATCTGATGTGTAATCTATTAATGGATTATAAGAAAATGCTGCATTTTCTTTATCTCACCAGTCAGCCCACCGACATTCCACTCTTGAAATCCTATCACGCACTCATCTTCCTTGTCTCTGTTCATCTGTCTCCATGTCTCTTGACTGGAATGTTGAAATTGTATTACTTTCTTGTTTCTGTTCATCTGTTACCATTTCTTTTGATCGAAACGTCGAGATTGTATCACGCTCTAACCTTCCTTGTCTCTTTTCATCTGTCTCCATTTCTCTTGATTGGAATGTTGAAATTCTATTATGTTCTAATCTTCCTAGTCTCTGTTCATCTGTCTCCATTTCTCTTCACTGGGATATTGAAATTCTATTACGCTCTAATCTTCCCTGTCAATGTTCATCTGTCTTCACTTCCCTTGATCGAAAAGTTGAAATTCTATCACGCTCTAAACTTTCTTGTCTCTGTTCATCTGTCTCTAATTCCCTTATCCTTCGATGTCTTATTCGATCTTCAGTTCTTTTATCATTCAAACCTTCTTTTTTTCCTTGGGGGAGGCATTCTAATAATTTAAATTAAACTATAAACAATAATATGCGAAGTTTTTGTAGGAAGTGCGTATGAAAACGACATGCAGGCAGTTTGAATAAAACAGCCAATTTTAAATAGAACACTCTGGGTTAAAAACGCAAAAATAAAAATATATATCTATAGTAACCTTTGCTATGGAAGCAGATGATATTTTCCTTTGTAACGAATTTATATTGCTCCACATGAACAACTGTCTTTAATAAATTATTCATTGCATTAATTAAATAAATAAAAGATAAATAATATATAGATAAACTTCAATGTCATAAATTTTAATTAAATTAAATATTTAAAAATTTAATCCATAATTATTTTAATTAAATAAAAAATTTAATAAGTTTAATTTAGTTAATTAATATTATACTAACTAAATAAATCATAACTGAAAAATAATTTTTAAGTTTTTTCCGTAATCATTTTTTTTTTTTTTTTTTTTTTTTTTAACAAGATTGTATAGTGAAATATATTTTAAATAGTATATTACATTACTTAGAAAGAATAGAGTACTATAAATGTTTTTCTGAAAGAAATCTACTTTTCCCTTCAATTGAAAATTAAAAAATAAAATCTCGTTTCATTTCAACCTTTTCAATGTATATAACTTTTAAAAAATTGACTAAAAAAGGAGCTTACCTTTTTCTAGTTTTTTCTTCACAGTAAATAAAATTTTATCCCTTTGAAAAGTTATCGTATAAATACAAAATTCGGATAAATACCGCGTAATCTCTACAGATTTTCTCAATAACGTTTTCTGAAAAAAAAAAAAAATTTTGTGAAAAAATGACTGCAAGTCACAGAACTGGAAATTTCAAAGAACTAATATTGAAATAAAATATCGTAATATACTGTACAAAAATTAAAGGAAAAGATGACATAAATAAAAATGTCACAATATATTCAGTATGTTTATTTTTCAAAAATGAAAAAAAAAAAATTTAAAAAAAAATTCTACTATTTTTCTCTTAACACTGACTTTATTACAGAATTGATGGGCATTTAAGATGACATTTGGAAAGCTTCCAAGTCTATTTTACATTTTTATTTTAAACCACAGAACAGAACTACCATTAAAAATTTATAAATCGGTAGCGAACCGTTATTATATATTTAGTTGATTTTGTATATTTTAAATGTTTTAAGAAAGCATACACACACACACACACACACACACAAAAAAAAAAAAAAAAAAACTGTTTTAAAACTTTTAAAATATCAGATAAATTTCGACTTTGAAAGTTAACCAGGCATATAATTTAAGAAATAGAGTATATAATTGTGTTTTTAATTATTTTAAATGTATTATATATTATCATTACTTAGTATGATATATTAGGACATTTTAACTTTTTATTAAATTTAGTGATATATAGATTTACATGAAACAATTAATGTATAATTAGTTTAATGATCGCAATATAAAGATGCATGCACCCTAAAATTTAATCAACGGCATGTTGCATTATTTCAAAATTAAAAATAAATTCAAAGTCAGCATAAGTACGAATTATTATTTTTGTTTTAAGGACATATACTTTAAAAAACAGATAAAATCTCCTTTTCTAGATATTAAAATGATTCGTGTCACTTTATAAAAAAAAATCACTTCCTTTAATTTAAATTCTCTCAACAGTCTTTTTTTTTTTTTTTTTTCTCTTTTTCTTGTTTTTCCTATTCTTTTAATCTTTCAAATTCAGTGAAAGTAAAGCTGTGGATCAGTTAAAATAACACCTTTATTTATTTTACTTTTATTTTATTTTTATTTATTATTATTATTATTATTTTTTTTTTTTTTTTTGCTGCACTATAAAATTAATTAAAACTAAAACTATTTCTGATTTTTTTCTTAGACTTTTTTTTTTTTTTTTTTTTTTTTACACTTATATATATATATATATATATATATATATATTAAGTACAAAAAAGTTATGTGATTACTTTAAGTGATTTTGTTTTATTTAATATATATTTTCAATAGTGTTTTTGATTATCGTTAGAAAAACGAAATTTCAAAAGCTTCGATTCAGCGGAACAAAGTAACTCACAAACATTTAGTTAACCTCATAATTATTGTTATTATATATGAAATATACAAAATTTTCCATATCAAAAAATCATAACCTTAATTAGCGAACGATAATGCCTTTTTAATTAACAGAAAAATATGAAAATGAAACTATGCTAAGATATGAATATTGAAGATCAATTTAGTTAGAATTTACGAAAGAAAGGGCTGTCGAAAAAATTACTTTAAGATTTAGAGATCGTTTTGACATTATTTTTCTTTTCGGACGGAGCGAAATTAAACATTGATTTTTCTCTCAGCTCCATTAATTATAAAGATAATAATGGTTTGAAATTATAAAGCAATTTAAGTATTCATTTTAATCAGCTAAAATTATTGTTTTAATGATATGACAAAGCATACATACTTTACGATGTTGACGTTATCCAGGATAAAAAATTTCTGTAAGTAAATAACTTTTAAATAAAAATATTTTGGATATTGTTTATCTTTATTGTGTAATTATTTTACTGCTGGAAGCAATTTCAGCCTTTTAAGTAACTTCAACCGCCTGTTAAATTATTGATTTTCTCAAAATAAAATAAATAATATGAACAGGACTTTCCATTGGACAGTTGTTAGTATTTTATTAATTCTTTGAGGATTTTGTGTCTATGTTAACACAGGAAATTCAAAATTTCTTTGTCAATAATTCCTAATAAATCGCCAAGAAATGTTAAGCTTTTCTAAAAAAGATATGGAAAAGTTATTGTAATTTTTATATCACTTTCATAAAATGGTAATTGCTATTTATTTTAAAGTAAATTAGACTTAATGCGAAACTGATGTCAAATACATTATACTACTTTTTTATTTTAATTAACCTGAAAAACGTAATAATACACTGTATATTACAGAGTTGCATAAATCGCATCACTTTTCACAGTTAAACTTTAATCTGTAAAAAATTATTGACAGTTACATTTTAGGTAGTTTAATATTAAAGTATATACACTGAACTTAATATGTAAAAAACTATGTAAAAAATAGAAGGAACTACCTAAAATATACATAGAGAAACTATTTAAAAATTGCAGGTATTACAGGCAGAAAAATAGTAAGACAAATCGTTTTTTTTTTTTTTTTTTTTTTTTTTTTTTCTGTCAGAAAATATTTGTTATATAAGATAATACATACATTTAACAAAAACGTTTCAAGCATTTTTTTTTCTTTTCAAAAAATACTGGGTGATTATAATTAAAGCCGTTTAGATCATATGTCCCGTTCTAAAATATGTATTTCATCGAAACGTGGTATATGCTTTGTTAAGAGAATTCTGCTATAGAAAACAATTACGCAGGAGAAAAGAATTCTGCAATGATAATTAATAATAATAATAATAATAACAATAATAACAATAATTTAAATTCCGACCGATAGATTACTATTGTAATGTAATGTAGGAAAGATGTTGGAAATTAAAATTAATTAGTTTAATATGGATCATGAAAAAAAATAGTAATTGCTGTAGAATCATTATTTGCCATACATTTAGAGGCAAAATTTAAATATTTACTTAACAAGTTGCTCTGTTAGAAGAACAGTAATTTTTCAACTGCACTGCGATAATATTGACGTTTGTAAGGGTTGTGAAAAAGACATCGGTATCAAAAGGGTTTGCTAAGGATGATTATAAATTGTGAAGAGACTGGAAAGTTCGGTATACTGCAAGTAAAATAATAGAAACTTATTTCTAGTAAAAATGTGGAAGAAGAAATATGGCCATGTTTGAAAAAGCATCTGGTTTGCAATAATCTTTTACAATTTCAGTGTCACATCGCTCATGTTATTCGTCTATGGCTTTGGCTACAGTACGAAAGTTTCTTTAATTAATTTTAAAATGTTATCGATACAACATCTACATTGTAGTGGCAAAAGTTCAATGGTTTTGCTTGTCTTCTTTCGATCAAAATATCCGCCAAGAATGCAGACGCTTTTACGACCAAGAAAAACGAGATCTTCCACATTTTTTTTTTTTTTTTAATCAGACATCGTTACCTTCCTCGTAGCATACACAACTCCCCAGTCTCTTAAAGTTTAATATATGTCTTTAAAGGCCCTGTCTCGATAGAAGCCTTAGTCGTATGCATTTTAAGCGTCGATACTCATCCAGTGCAGTTAAAAATTACTAACTTTCTAATAAAGCAAATTGATCCTTAAGAATTGATCTTTCTCCTGTAAAGATGTGGTGAAAAAGGACTTTCCGACATTAACTACTGAATTTTTAAAATGCTCCAAAATTGCATAACGTCTTGTCTACATTGCATCAAAAGTGCCATCTGTCGGTCAAAATTTAAACAATTATTTTTTATTGCAGATTTATTTTCCCTGTAACTCATATAAAGCATATACCAAGTTTCAACAAAGTACGTCTAATAAAATGGGATCTACATTAGTCTAAGCAGGATAATTTTAATTAATACCACCCAGTATACAGAAATTAGCAATATATGGAATAAAATAATGCGCAACAATATCGTTGCTGAAATGGTTGTGCCTTGGAACACACATTTGAATTTTATGAATTTACATCAATTTTCATTATAATAAATGTAAGTGGGTGTCGTAGATGTCTAACCCGCACGATCGTATGACCTGGGTCGTAATTCAAGGGTCAAGTGAAACATTGACCAGTTTTTTTTTTTTTTTTTCATCTTTGGATTTTTAAATAATAGAATCGTGTTATCCTCCTTGAATTAAACTAACACTATTATTTCTGTTTTTTGAACCTATTTAAACGTACATATTTTCTGAATCTATTGCACCCATATCGTTATTCGAGGTGAAGAGTGCTCCTTGAAATTGGGCATTATTAACAGATTGAATTTTTAATCCAACAATAACTTCTTCATTGGTAACTACCGGATCAATTGATAGACTTTTATAAACTAGTGGATCTGCAGATCAGGAGCCTCAACGTCCTATTTACATCAGACATTATTCAATAGGTCATTTTTATTTATTCCTTATTATATAATCGTATATATTGATTCTATCGACTTGTTACCATAATCAGATACATTCTTGAGGGGAGCTGCCGCCCCCTCAACCTCCCGCTGTATCTCTATTTGTATATCCTATAAAGTGTTACAGAATTGTAAATAATCGCATTTATTTTTGTATAAATTCTTTCAAAAGGTTTAGTAAAGTTAATAAAATGCTAACTTTGTGCATTTCTACTCGTTTTAGCGTAAAATCGCCTAATTTTCCCTTAAAAAAACTTAAAAAAGCTACTGTAAGGGAAGAAATGGATTTGGCGCCAAATTTGGCGACTATTTCCCTCCTTGGCTATTTTTTGGCGACCTTGGCGAGAAAATCCTTATTAGGGATATACCAAATATGGAAGCTCTAATCTCATTATGAGATACGAGAATTTTCCAGAACAGTCTGTGTTCGATAGAAAAGTATAAAAGGAGCATTTCTTCACTAAGGCGGTCAGTGTCAGATCTGTGTCAGTTTCGTCAAACGCTTGCTTTGCTTTGAGTCTCTTTGGATGATACTTTCTTTATGTGTTATTGCTAAACAGTTTGTACTGTTGTTTTGCTGTTAACGGCTGTTGTTTAAGCTGTGTTTACTGGTTGATTTGAAGCTGATACTTGGTTTATAGACCTGTATTTTTCTGGAACTTTCTGTGAATACATCACTGAATTTTTGCAAGTTTCGCCTTTCATTCTCGGACAACTTACAGACCCCAAGTACGCAACAATATGTATTCGTAATAAACGACAGTCTTGTATTATTTCCCTGAAATTCATAAATACCAAATTTCATAACTATCATTTTTCATACAAAAAAAAAAAATTACATAGCATATCGGAAATATTTTGCGTAACCTTTAAACTTATTTCTAAGTCTATGCCCACAATTATCAACAGGAAAACATGCTTTTAATATTCTAATAAAATTGCATTATATTTGATGGAGTGTAACCATGTTAAAATAAACTTTTAAGAAATATTGACTATAGACCGTAATAGTACGAAATTATTTTATGTATCCCGGAAAAGTAGCCACAGTCATTATAAACGCCAATAATAAGAATAAATTTAATTAATTATAACTCATTAATTTTTCAAACTAATTTGACATCATTTGGATGATTATAGTATATTCTCGGAATTATTTTGTGTGGTCTCATAAATTATTTAGACTATACATAACTGTTTTCAAGAGTAAACATGATTTTAAGCATCTTTATAATGTATGTTAATTTTATTAAGTTCAATTCAGCATAAACGCATTAAAGAGCGCGCTTAAATAAAAGTTTGTCCATAGGCTCTAATGTTACGAAATTATTTCTTGTGGCTCTGTAAACAAACCATAAACATTGTATACACCAGTAAAAACTATTCAGCTTATTTTGCGTTTAAAATTAATAATTGTTCCAAATTTAACATAGTTCGCATGACTACGTGACATTATCAGAACACTTTTGTAAGGTCCTGTACATTAATTAGAAAGCTTAAGAGCCCATATTTTCTTCAAACAACATGAGTTTAAGCATATTACTCACGTACGCTAGTTTTATTTTCTTCATTGCAAAGTAATGATATTAAAATGCGTTTAAAAGAAATTCACCCCTTATGCCGTAATGTTAAGAATTTTGGCGTGTCCCTATACACATTTTTTAACCAATATAGCAATAAAAATTATACAGCTACTTACGTTTATGCAAAGCTGGAACGTGTGCGCCGATTTGCAAGTCAATCGAAGGACTTTTGCGGCTGCTATTGCGGTACATACAAATTCTTCCCATAGACCGTAATGATAAAAAAAAAAAAAAAGTTGCATTCGGGAGTGCCGACAGAAGTGAAAACGTGAACAATTACGTGTGTATTTCTTGAATCGTCAGGAAATATTTTATTGTGTAGTAAATACTTTTAAATGAAGTGTTTTTTTATTCATTAATATAAACTACTACTACAAAAATTATATTACAATTTTATTTAATGCGCTAACTGCAATAGAGACAGTGTCCGGAGATGAGAGAAGTCGTGTAGAGCCGCACCAGATTGTTAAAACGTGAGAAAAATGGCGGCTTTGGCCTTTCTCACGGTTTTGTGAGGTCTAACTGCAACGTTTCCGGCTGCAATCTTTAAGAGACTGTGTCCGGAGATGAGAGAAGTCGTGTAAAGCCGCACCAGATTGAAAAAACGTGAGAAAAATGGCGGCTTAGGCCTTTCTCACGGTTTTGTGAGGTCTAACTGGAATAGAGACAGTGTCCGGAAATGAGAGAAGTCGTGTAGAGCCGCACCAGATTGTAAAAACGTGAGAGAAATGGCGGCTTTGGCCTTTATCACGGTTTTGTGAGGTCTAACTGAACGTTTCCGGCTGCAATCTTTAAGAGACAGTGTCCGGAAATGAGAGAAGTCGTGTAGAGCCGCACCAGATTTTAAAAACGTGAGAAAAATGGCGGCTTTGGTCTTTCTCATGGTTCTGTGAAGTCTAACTGCAACGTTTCCGGCTGCAATCTTTAAGAGACTGTGTCCGGAGATGAGTGAAGTCGTGTAGAGCCGCACCCGATTGTAAAAACGTGAGAAAAATGGCGGCTTTGGCCATTCTCACGGTTTTGTGAGGTCTAACTGCAACGTTTCCGGCTGAAATCTTTAAGAGACAGTGGCCAGAGATGAGAGAAGTCGTGTAAAGCCGCACCAGATTGTAAAAACGTGAGAGAAATGGCGGCTTGGGTCTTTCTCACTGTTTTGTGAGGTCTAAATGCAACGTTTCCGGCTGAAATCTTTAAGAGACAGAGGCCGGAGATGAGAGAAGTCGTGTAAAGCCGCACCAGATTTTAAAAACGTGAGAAAAATGGCGGCTTTTGTCTTTCTCATGGTTCTGTGAAGTCTAACTGCAACGTTTCTGGCTGCAATCTTTAAGAGACTGTGTCCGGAGATGAGTGAAGTCGTGTAGAGCAGCACCCGATTGTAAAAACGTCAGAAAAATGGCGGCTTTGGCATTTCTCACGGTTTTATGAGGTCTAACTGGAATAGAGACAGTGTCCGGAAATGAGAGAAGTCGTGTAGAGCCGCACCAGATTGTAAAAACGTGAGAGAAATGGCGGCTTTGGCCTTTATCACGGTTTTGTGAGGTCTAACTGGAACGTTTTCGGCTGCAATCCTTAAGAGGCAGTGTCCAGAAATGACAGAAGTCGTGTAGAGCCGCACCAGATTTTAAAAACGTGAGAAAAATGGCGGCTTTGGTCTTTCTCATGGTTCAGTGAAGTCTAACTGCAACGTTTCCGGCTGAAATCTTTAAGAGACTGTGTCCGGTGATGAGTGAAGTCGTGTAGAGCCGCACCCGATTGTAAAAACGTGAGAAAAATGGCGGCTTTGGCCTTTCTCACTGTTTTGTGTGGTCTAACTGCAATAGAGACAGTGTCCGGAGATGAGAGAAGTCGTGTAGAGCCGCACCAGATTGTAAAAACGTGAGAAAAATTGCAGCTTTGGCCTTTCTCACGGTTTTGTGAGGTCTAACTGCAACGTTTCCGGCTGCAATCTTTAAGAGACTGTGTCCGGAGATAAAATAAGTCGTGTAGAGCCGCACCAGATTGTAAAAACGTGAGAAAAATGGCAGCTTTGGGCTTTCTCACGGTTTTGTGAGGTCTAACTGCAATAGAGACAGTGCTCGGAGATGAGAGAAGTCGTGTAGAGCCGCACCAGATTTTAAAACAATATATACTATAAAATTACTAACACTTCACATTATCAAGTTAATTGTATGGTACATTATTTGTATCATACAAGGATGGAAAGCGTTTACTGACGATGACGCGAATTCAATGATTTTTTTTCACCCAAAAGTTTTCACTTCAAATGGAAAGCGTTAGCTGACGATGACGGGAGTTTAAAGATTTTTGTTCACCCAAAAGTGCTCAACGCACCTAAAGAAGTTTTCACTTCAAAAAACTTTGGCGTGTCCCTGTACACGAACTACAAATCGAATGCGCACCCAAAACTATACAGCTAATTTCGTGGGGATCATGAACATGTATACCAAATTTTAAGTTAAGAGAGTGATATTTGCGGCCGCTATCGCACAACAGACAGACAGACAGACGGACAGGTATACGAACTACAAATGGAATACATACCAAAAACAATACAGCTGATTTCATGGGACTCATGAACATGTGTACCAAATTTCAAGTCAATAGCTCTATTTTTGCGGCCGCTATCGCGATACATACAAATTCCTCCCATAGGCCGTAATGATAAGAAAAACTTTGGCGTGTCTCTGTATACGAACTACAAATAGAATACATACCAAATACTATACAGCTGATTTCGTGGGGCTCATGAACATGTGTACCAAATTTCAAGTCAATAGCTCTATTTTTGCGGCCGCTATCGCGATACATACAAATTCCTCCCATAGGCCGTAATGATAAGAAAAACTTTGGCGTGTCCCTGTATACGAACTACAAATGGAATACATACCAAAAACTATACAGCTCATTTCGTCGTGCTCATGAACATGTGTACCAAATTTCAAGTCAATAGCGCTATTTTTGTGGCCGCTATCGCGCGACAGACAGACAGACACACAGACATAGCCCAAAACCGTTTTGAGTCTCAACAGCTCCACTGACGTTTCGGTAATTAATCATTTCAACTGGTTTGTTGGGTTGTATTGATAATAATAATTAATTATTGATAAGAATAAGCTAATCCACATTATTCTATTAACATACCAATGAAACAAATAGTGCAGTTTGGTAATAAAATGTATATTTCCAATGGGTCCATAATTTATTTATCTTTTTATCTGCAAAGTTTAAAATGTATCCACAGCTGGGTTATTTTAAGTTCAACATTGATGGATTTAAAGCTCTCCGGATTTCTTTTTCGGGCATAAAAATGCGCCATTTAGCAACATTCGTTGCAATATGAAAGTCAAAGTAAAGGAAGAGTTTATTTAGGTATCGAACATTAAGAGCAGCACACAAATGCAGCTGGAAAGTCTCCTTAAATAGCTATCTACTTTTTTTATTTACCTTATATATAGATTTCTTTAATTATTTTGTACATTCTTAAAAGAGATTTTGGGGCATATTGATATTAATATTGAACAAATACATGTGTTCAAATTCATAAATTTCTATTATAATTACATAGTCCAGATGCGCCTGAAAATTTCATTGAAGCGTGCTAAAAAATTACAATGCTTAGGAAGATGTGGTCATGCATGTACAGATAGAGACAGGTAACTAGGAAATGTGTATCGGTTTAAAAAAACAACTTTAAAGGAACGTTTATTGAATTTTTGTGAAAAGTGTGGAATATCAACTCATAGTCAACATGTAAACATCAAGTTTTCCATTAATTATAAGAAAACAGTGATGAAACTCTATTCATATTAGTGCATACAATCAGTACTAAAAGTGTCCAAACACTAGCAAAAATTCCTATGTAAAAAAAAGTACACTTAATACGGTTTTGTTAAATAAATCCTTGTCGAATCCTGTTCTTAGTCAGTGTAAGAATATGATTCGATAAGGGTTTATTTAACAAAACCGTATGAAGTGTACTTTTTTTACATAGGAATTTTTGCTAGTGTTCGGACACTTTTGTTATTGACTGCACGTACAGAAAAAAACTACATAAAATATGTCAACGGCATGTCTATAACACAGCTTATTTTTAAGAAAGAGGGTTGCAACTCGTCTTGAACAGTCTCCTTTCCATCACGAAAGTGATTTAATTCATCGTTAACATATTTTTATTCAATGCATTCGTTCTATACACATGCATTAACATTGTATGTGTCTCCGTCATTAATTTCTCTAAATTATAGCAAAACTTGATTTTTATACGTTTCTCAATCGCACTATAACGCGAGTTGTCCGACGTCTGTCTTCTGTCCAGCAGTCACAACACACAACTATGATTTAAAAATGTGATTTCTTTTTTTTTAAGTGGGAAGTCCCTTCTGACATGGCTTTGTTTGCCGAAGTTTGATTGCGCCCTTCTAAATACCATTTTTCCCCGTTGCATTCATTAAAATATTCAGATACATCTTATAAAATGATGATATAAAAAATATACTTATTTTAATATATGCATGATAGTTGTATTTAGGATTCTATAATTTTTCATATAAATAAGAAAATAAGTCAGTTATTCATTTATTTATGCTTTAAAAACTGGTATGGGAATGGTTTTTTCGCTTTATTCAACAATCCGAATATTACAACAATTTGCGTTCTCGGCATTTAATAAATGGCGAATTATTCAGTCACAGAAAGAAAATTATTGATAATAGTAATGTTTTTAAAGTTGAAGTAATTTTCATTTAATTTATAAGTTATTTCTTACGATTTTAAAACAGTTATTTTTTATTTTTAAGTATATAACAACACCGATTATTTACAAAATAAAATGTAATTGTTTTTTTAATTACAGCGTATTTTTGTTTGCACAATAAATAAATAAATAAATAAATAAATAAAAATAAAATTCAAATCTCCAATTATTGATTATTTATAATAAAATTTTTCTTTGGAATAATATTTTAAGTATATCTTTGAAACAGTACTTGCATTTAAATATTTTCTTTTTCTTTACAGTGTAATCTATCAAACTGTTCTTAGATTAACTTCCTAACATGTTTACTACTTCGTACCAAATAAACTTTTATACAGTACCCTGTTAAGAACATCGAACGTTTCCTAATATAAGAGAAAAGTTTATCGAAATTCATTGCAACATTTTAAGTAAAAACAATTCACGAAACGTTCCCTTATGTACTGAAATCTTTTAATAAAGAACTAGGCAAAAATGCAATAAAGTTTCAAAGTTCACAAAAATGTTTTTTTTTTCCTTTGCTCGATATTTATTGACAGCAGAAGTTTTTCGTTTCTGAACAGATTTTTAAACAAAAGAGTAATAATCCACGAATAGTTTATCATTACGACGTTTTACTAGAATTTCGATAAACTTCTATTTATCACAATTACTGTTTTTTCTTTCAGGAAAGTTTTAATATTATTCTCAGACAAGGAACATATACAAGAAGATTTAAAAAAATATTTATCTTGTATGTGACATAGTTATTACTCAAAAACGAAATTTCCAAAATATTGCGTAATAAATTGTTTGCCTTCCTTAAATTTAAGTTAACTATGTACAGTGAATTCTAATAAAAATTATTACCTATTTTTTCACAAGGAAGACCAAATTTATGAATTTCCCATTAGTTGAGATTTTAAGCAAATGTTCTCCTCTAACTTAGAAATTTATTTTTCCTAAATAGCCCAATAATAAGCTTTCAAAAATCTGACGAGCTATTTATGTGCAAATCAGTTTTCTCTCCCTGCTTCGATTATTCCACGTCACTTATTTTCTGCATATTTTTTAATAGAATATTTTATTTGATTTATATAATTGAAAGTATCTACTAAAAATACTGTGCACATCTTAAAGAAGGGGCAGACAATAAAATCTTCCAGACGTAAGAATAATTTAATTTTCATAAATATGTTTTAGATTTATGAAACATATTCTCTAGAACGAGTTTTACTAAAAAATAGGTAAAATATTGGCAAACTGTGCATGCCTGATTTCCATACAATTGCAGAAATAAATTCGCCTAGTCAACAATATTCTGAATTAGTTATCTTTCCCTAAAGCACTATGACCGTATTCCATAGCATTTCAATTATATCTCGCTTCTAATTTACTTATTGTCCCAACAAAATGTTTACTGAACTGAATTACATTTATCCAAGTGGATTTAATGTTTATATTGTATATATATCAAATACAATGCCCCATGCATGTATACGCATATGCACATAATTAAAGTGAAAGATATCAGAATAAATTTTTAAATATATGTTTGTACATTAAGAAAATCTTATTATTAAGCATAATTCCTAAAAATGAATTATTTTTCTATTTTCGTAATTCTTTTTTTTTTTTTTTTTTTTTTTTTTTTGTGTGTGTGTGTATCAATCAATCTTTTGATGTGCAGTGCTGGGTATGTATATGTCACTGGTTATAAACAGTACACTAAAGCTCATAAACTACAAGGGTTAAATATACGTATAAAGTTTTGAAAAGTATTATTTAAATATGTAAAATCTCAATATATACGTTTTCTACTAAAAAATAAAATACTGAAATTTACATTTTCCGCACATAATAGTTTTTTTTTTTCTTATAACTTTAGAAATTTTTAAGTAATATTAAATTAAGGATTTAGAATACAATCTGTTGTTTAAAATATCTACTAATTTAATCATAACAAGCTACTAAAATAACGGACACATTGGATTTTTTTTTTTTTAAATACAATATTTCCTGAATCAACTTCTAGATAATCGAAAAATAAAAGAGTTTTAAAGCTTCACTAGTTGATATCTAAGCACGATAAAAATATGCATTGGTTTGTCTGTCACACTTTAGAGAAAACTCCTTACAGCATCCAATAGTCTTTCGGCGCTTTTAAACATGTGAATGAAAAAGCATAACTAATGGGATTTTTGACTCTAAAGAATCCCCGACGGTATCGTCGGCATCGAAAATGAGGCTTTCGTACTAGACAATAAAAGACATGGGAAGTCACATCCTTTCTGAAACGGATATAGAACAATAAATTTTAGAAATAATGACACTCTGAAATATCTTAATGCAATGTAATATTTCTTTCAATTTTTAAAGTAAATATATTAAGTCTATTTTTCTTCAATATATTTGCATGAAATATATAGCATTTGTTACATTTTTATTTATATTTGTACTAAAAAGAAAAACTTTAAACATAACTCATTTGAAATATTTTCAAATTTATTTCATAATAGTAAAAATTGCTTAAATTTTTAATTTGTTGTTATGCAATTAAAATATTTTATTAATTAATTAAAGGAACATATTCACGTTTTAAACATTTTAAAAAGAATATTTTTAAATGTTCGAGCAATGTTCATTTTTTTTTCTGTAAATAACAATTTCTGATTTTTCAAAAGTCATATACGGGCTCAAATTTTTCGATCCTATACTAGATAATATTTATACAGAAAGTAGTTTACACACATAAATGCGAAATATTAGCACTTGGCCAAATTTGCAAATGCTGAAAAGTTGCCTCGAAGATCTGCACATGTAATGCTATCTAGTGGCAACCGATTATAATAAGACAACGAGTGTTGGATGTTTTATAAATTGTTGTTGAACGACAACATCAATGCCAAATAGTACTCATTTGCATCTGTAGATATCCCATAAGAGAAAATTAAAACATATATTGCTTCTGAATAATTCTGCCAAACGCTTAATTTTAATTTTCCAATGTCACTGTGTCTAATAGTGTCTTTTCTATATAACTTTTGGCGGTAGATGTATGATTTTCTTTCTTTTTTTTTATTATTAAAATCACAATCAACTGATTGGAAGAAAATCATATTTAATGAAATTTAATTTCTTTCCGACTGAGTGAAAATAATGCCTGGACCGGGAGTCGAACCCCGGATCTTTGACTAACAAGGTCAAGGTTCACCAATTGCGCTATCCAGGCCAGGCAGTCAAAGATCCGGGGTTCGACTCCCGGTCCAGGCATTATTTTTACTCAGTCGGAAAAAAAAAATTAAATTTCATTAAGTATGATTTTCTGTATATATATCATTGACATTTTTCTAAGAAATACTTTCAAAATATTCTACTTGCCTTATGTTATGGTTAAATTGATATATTGTCTGACTGCATAGCAAAATTAAGTATTTATCTTTAAAAAACTGCTGTTTTATTACATACATATACTTTTGATATTGCCGTTAAATTTTAAATATATTTCACGCACAAATTTCAAGAGGCTGTTTTTTTTCCGTTTAAATGGAAAAAAAAGAAAAAAAAAGAATATATGTAATTTTTTTATGAGTAATTTTTTCATGCAAATGACAATTATGACACTGTGAAAAGAAATAAACGACACTTAATTCTGGTTTTAAATTAACAGCAAATAAAGAGACAGTATAAACGCATTAATTGTCAATATTTAGACATTATAAAAATATACATTAGTCCGTTTGTCACACTTTAGGGAAAAAAAAATCTTACAGAATTTCATAGCTTACCAAAGTTTTTAAACAAGTAAATAAAGAAATGTGATTGATGGGATATCTGACTTAGCAAGAATCCCCAACTATAACGCTGACGCAGTGTCTATTTTTTTTTTAGGATAGAGTAAATATGAGGAAAAATAGGTAGGAAAACATGACATATTGCATACTGATGAAAGTAATATAAATAATAATTTTCAGGCATAAAATAACAGTGAGGGAATAACAAATTCAGATAAGAGTATTGATTTTTTTTATTTAATATTCAAAGCATCCACAGCAATTCTTTTTCTCTATTTTTATAGTAGATATTTAATTATATTGTAAAATAATAATAATAATAATAATAATAAATTTACTATTTATGTGTGATTAGTTTAATATTTTTCCATTACATGATTGTAAATATATATATATATATATATATATCATTTGCTTTTTCTCATATATCTTTATCAAGCTTAAACATCATAATATGGTTGGATGCAAATAAACGAAACCATTCATAATTACGAAGCAAAAATGAAAATTAAAATATAATTGTTATTTTGACTTAAATAATTAGTGTGCAATTATAGGCTATAAAAACATTAACGCGTTAACGTCTACAGCATCATTATTATTTTTTTTTTTTTTCAAAATTGCTAAACTATTTACAAAATATGGCTATTAGACACATATATGATCTATAAACATATATATATATATATATATATATATATATACGTATATTCATTTTATAGAAATTTTTGACTTGATACATGTTTATGTTAGCCTGATTATATTTCAATAATATTTAATTTGATGTATAAATAACTTTGTAAGTAAGTACAATAAGATTGCAAAACCTTCTATAAGATGCAAAACCTCATAACAGCTTTTTTCAGATCAAAATATAAGAATGACTCTTCATAATGCGAAAAAAGTCTAGGCACGAGTTCATCTTCAATGCAGCAAGGTACACTCGTGCCTACAAAAAAAAAAGTGATATCTGCATATGCCTTCCTCTGAAACATTATTAGTTAAACTTCGGAGTAGTGCTCCTACCTAACTAACAGGGAAGGAACTAAGACTTGAAAATCGATAAAAACAAAGGAAAACGGTTTAGAAATCATTATATAAAAAACGCTAAACGCCGGTTTCAGTGTATAACCTATGAATGTTAATGGATTTTAAAAACGTCATTTTTAAAAAAATACAATCTAGTATGTATTAAACAGCTTTTATTATAGCAACATAAATTACATATCGATTGCCTTTTATAATTTAACAAGAAATCCATTGCATCACTCAGTAGTCTCCCAACGTTTTAAAAGTTATGACAAGAAAAACGTGATTAATGAGACTTTTGAATTTTTGAATCCCAGGTGATAACGTCCGCATCAAAAATAAGGTTTAATGCTGCAGAATGAAAAATATGGGAATTTAATATTTTTGAAATGAATTTAAAATAGTTGTTTTGAGAAATAGAGGTAAGCAGACTGTGATAAATAATAAAAAGAATAATATTATGATTAGGCAAAATAATAATAAATAATAAAGTAAGTAAGGCAAATAAATTTTTACCCCATATATATATATATATATATAATTTTCATATGTTTTGCATACATAATACGGAGGAACACATTCAATTATACTTCATTCATTTGAATAGTTTTTATCTCGTCACTCTAAATAAGCAAAAGTGACATTTTGACAGAAATAATACATATTAATGTAAAAATGTTTGATGTATATGCAAACTCTTGACACATTTTTTCATAGAATATTTAGAAGGAATTACGCATATTTTATTCTCATAAAGAAACTTTAGAAACAGGGTGAAAAAATTCGCATCTATCTTTTAGAAATCAATTGTTTGTTAGTTAATTATAAAAATCTGGAGTGACTCCACTCGACTTTCCGAACATTGAGTAATTAACAGTTTTGTAGATAAAGTAAAGAAAGAGGAGTTGTTAAACAAACAAAAGAGAGAAAACCATAATAGAGTGTTTGAGTATTTTTATCCATCTATTACACGATGTTTTATTTAACGCTACTGAACTTTGAGCCCATAGATCATAATGATAAAGAATTTTTCGTTGTGTCCCTGTAAAAACCTATAAATGCCAAATTCACCAAAATGCTTATAGTTAGTGCAACAGTGATTTATAATACTCATATAAATTTTCAGCTCAATTCAATAAGGCGTAAAAAAACTGTAAGTGCTAGATTCACCAAAGTCTATACAGTTAGTTCAACTGTGATCTATAACATGTGTACAAATTTTTTGCTCAGATTAATAAGGCGTTTAGGCGCTATCACACTTTTAAAAATTTGGCCCCATAGGCATAATGATAAAGAATTTTTCTTTGTGTCCCTGTAAAAAAACTATAAGTGCTAGATTCTCCAAAATCTATACAGATTGAGTATTTGTGACCTATAATATGTGTATAAATTTTTTGCTCAATTGAATAAGGCGTTTAGATGCTATCGCACTTTTAAGATTTTGCTCCCATAGGCCATAATGATAAAGAATTTTTCTTTGTGTCCCTGTAAAAAAACTATAAGTGCTAGATTCAGCAAAATCTATAGGGTTCGTACTATGGTGACTTACAGTATGCGTACCAACTTTCAGGTTAATTGAACAAAGCGTTTAGACGCTAGCGTGTTCACTCACAGACATACACACATACACACATACACACATACACACACACATACATACATCATCGTAAATATAGTGAAAACGGACTCAAGGGACCTCAAAACGTATAGAAACATCAAAATCTCGAATTCGGATTTTTGACATGATTACAATACTTTCCTCACTATAGTGTTCGGAAAGTAATAATGACAATAATAATAATTGCTGAAACGTCAGTGAAGAATCCTAGTTAAGATTCAAAAAGTTTTTGATGTTGTGTGTGTTTATACCGTTACTAAAATTGCCCCAAGGCGGGCTTTCCACCAAGGTTACAACCTTTATATTAATAAAAAGTAACTTTATTTGAACTGACCCGTTAAGAAGTTTCCATCCTTTTACATTTCAAAAAAAAAAAAAAAAAAGAGAGAGAGAGAGTGCAGAATGCTTTTATTTTAAGAAACAATTCATTTCTATAATGATGTAGAAAACAAAATAGGTTCTAAATTCTAAACCAGCACATTTTCCATATTTATGAAGTAATCTAAATTTTGTAATTAACTAGCAGGCTTTGCCCGCTTCGCTGGTCACTACATTAAAATGATTTTTTTTTAATTGAATAATTGAAACGTTTAAAAAAATATATTTCGATTGGCGACTTTTTTCGCAAAAGCTTTAATATGGGATCTGCTCAGTGATATTAAATATATTTTTTAGCCTCTCGAATCTATACTACAAAACTATTATTAAAACGAATATTCTCGAAAACAATCCAATAGTAAAGCTTATTCTTCGACTATACTGGAAACAGTTGAAGCTGTTACTCATATAGCAAAAGCCTCTATTCGATGAATGTTCTTCAAGATTCTGAAAAACAGTCACTTGTTCCACAGGAGTAAAGCAAATAACGTCAAATACTACGGAGCATAAATCGTCGCGAGCTCAAAAAAAATTTTCATTCGCGTAGAGCTCAGTCCTTAAAGTGCAATCACTGAGAATAGGTCTCTGAATAACTCTGATTCGTAGTGAGTACATACTCTCTCGCATAAATGAGCTCACTCCTATATGTAACTTTTTGCGATGATTCTATCGAGAATCCCATGGAAAGCTCGAGATCTGTGCTCCCGTGTGTCGGAGATCTTCGAAACTTGAGGAATTCTAAAGTACCATTTTTCATCAAACTTGGTTGCCCTCGCACCAAATTTGGTCGCCCACTCACGAAGTTTGTCGACAAGGCTGACCCTACTGAAAGTGAATGAATGAACTGACCTTTTATTTTCACTTCGCCTGCTTTCATTACAACAATGTTGATGATGCGGGGTAAAGAATTAATCCCTTATAACAATATGCTAAGAGCACTATTTCTGCTGCATTTTAGACAACTAATATTTTTATGGTTATATATATTTCATATTAAACGTATTCCCATTATTTATTTATTTATTTAAATATTAATTTAAATTAATCAAATATTTCTGCCGGACAGCGTGCAGGTACAGTTACACACAGCAGATCGTATATTTGTATTATAAATCAGCATAGTGATTGGTATATATAAAAAACTAGTTGGCATAGGTGGACTCTGCTCAGTTCCCCATCATATTTATGTTCTCATAAATTTCTAGAGCGAAACATATTATAATCGTGTTAAAAGAAATGAATTTGACCAAAGCTTGATACAGTGACAGAAAGAAATCCCCGCCTAATAGGCTATCCACCGTTCACTTCGATATATTTTTCTTATTCTAATCTATTTATTTATTTTATCAGGGTCAATTCCGTTGTTTAGTTTTCATGCTACTATTTCCAATGCAATAATCCTCAAAATTAATATTTATATGAAAAATTTGCAATTTCGCTATGTTAATAAAATCGTAAATTACGATTAATTTACGAAATTTTCCTATTAGAATATTTGTATTCAATCATGTTCAAACAAATATCATAAATGTAATTTTGAAGTTGTCTAATGTATTTACGATCC
This sequence comes from Salticus scenicus, assembly GCA_963930645.1. Classification (NCBI taxonomy): domain Eukaryota; kingdom Metazoa; phylum Arthropoda; class Arachnida; order Araneae; family Salticidae; genus Salticus; species Salticus scenicus. The sequence goes on along the minus strand of OZ005657.1, from coordinate 245,085,227 downwards.
TCAAAATGAAAGTTTATGCTCAATTTTGCCTTATTCTGACATGTTAAGTAAATCGTAAATTCCAAATAACTTACGAATTTTTAAATTGGAAAAATCCTAGTCAATGATATTAATGCCAGTATCCTAAATAATATTTTGAAAATGGTTTACCATCCGTACGATGAAAATATCCCTCAAGATTGACGTTTATGTGAAATTTTGCTCTATTCTACCATGTTAAAAAATTCGTAAATTTCCAATAACTTACGAAATTTTTATATTGGAAAATTCATAGTCATTAATATTTATGCCAGTGTCCTAAGTAATATTTCAAAAGTAGTCTGACATCTTTACGATGAAAATATCTCTCAAAATTGACGTTTATGTGAAATTTTGCTCTATACTGCCATGTTAAGAAAGTCGTAAATTTCCAATAACTTGCGAAATTTTCAAAGTAGCATATTTATAGTTACAGATGTTCATCCGGCATCAATACTGATATTTTAAAACTGGTCTGACACTTTTACAGTAAAAAGTTTCCATTTAATGCACGTTTAAGTGAATTTTTGTCGTATTCTCCCATGTTAAGAAAATCGTAAATTTCTCATAACTTACGAAGTTTTTTAATTCCAATGTTTCAAATGAATAGGGTTCTTGCCAATATGGAAAGTACTATTTTAAAACTGATCTGACCTCTCTGAGATCATTTGTTCGTGAGATATCGTGTGAACAGACTAACAAACAAACGGACTAACACAGTAACGGACTGCCACACTATGGACTAACACACTAACGAACTAACACACAAACGCCCTACAGACAGACACCATACAAAATTTTGTCATTTTCGGATTCCTCACACCTGAAAGCGTATAAAAAAGTCAAAAAACGGAGGTCGAAATTTTTCACGATTACGTATAAGTTCCCCATACCTATAGTATGATGGGGAACTAAAAATAAATAAATATGTAAACATTACCGTGCTACTCAACTTTATTAAATCTCTATCTTGGCGGCTTTTGAATTTTTGTCACCATATGATTTTTTTTTCTATAATACAATTTCTTGTATAAAAGAGGGGATCCTATTTTGCTGATACTTTTATCGGACACCTTTTTGTTTATTTGTAAGAATTCTTCATATTCTGTTTATATTTTTAATGGTTTTTAAGCTTAAAATAGTTCTTGAAATAATTTTATAGTTCATACAATTTATTGTAGTAAAGAAACTCTACGCAGTCAAATATGACGTCATGGGCAGTTTTTTTTTTTTTTTTTTTTTTTTTTTAAATAACAAATTGACAGTAAAAATCTACAAAATAATAGTAAAAAAAAAAAAAAAAAAAAAAAAAAGAACAACATATAATAGTTCCATAAATTATATTAACATTTTATCAATGTATATAAAATTTTCAAAGTGATACTGGCGTCAATTTTTATGAGATGCATAATGTAATGTTTCTCATTTTTTTATTGTTCACGTTTAAGTAAACGTATTTATTTTCCTGTCAAAAAAAAAAAATGAACTTGTATTTTTTTTTTTTGGCAACAATTAAATTAAGTATAAAATTTTAATGGCCATATTTACAGCTATTATGAAGTTAATCTATATATATATATAATCGTTCTTCCTGACTGAGTGAGAAAGTGAGTGAAGGGGTGATACATCATCGCCCAGACCAAACCCCCTAGACCTAGAAGCATGAAATTTTGTGACAATGTTCTTTCTATGACGTAGGCATCCACTAAGAAGCGATTTTACAAAATTCGCCCCCCAAGTGGGGGGAGGGGGGGGCAAAACGTGATTTCACATAATCATTCATATCTCAAACAAAAAAACAGATATCCGTAAAATTTTTACTTTAAAATATTGCTAATACAAATTATAGAACATATAGTGTAAGCACCCCCTAAGAAGCGATTTTGCGAAATTCGCCCCCCAAAGGGGGGTAGGGGGCAAAATGTGATTTCACAAAAACCTTTATATCTCAAAGAAAAAAACAGATATCCGTAAAACTTTGGCTTTAAAATATAGCTAATTTAATTATCTAAAAATCAATTTCTGGAATTTTCAAAATTCGGTCCCCGAGGGGGGCGGGGGGGGCAAAACGTGATTTCACATGCGTAAAACGTGATTTCGCATAATCCTATATATCTCAAACAAAAAAAATAGATATACGTGAAATTTTTGCTCTAAAATATAGCTAATACAAATATCTAAAAATCAATTTCTGGAATTTTAGAAATTCAGACCCAGGTGGGGCAGTAAGGGGGGGGGTACGGGGCAAAAACAAATAGAAATACAGTTAGGGCGTTCAAAATTGGTACAGATAGGTTTATAGGTTTTAGAGGCCTGCAAGTCGAATGGGGATATTTTCGAACGTGTAAAGTTATTAGGAGGGGCAGAAAGGGGGGAGGGGGGAGGAGGGGCAAAAAAATAAAAATAGAGTTAGATCGTTCAAAATTGGTATATAGGGGTTTTCGATACTTACAAATCGATTGCGGATATTTTCGAATTTGTAAAATAATTAGGACGGGCTGGAAGGGGGTGGGGCGGTAAGGGGGGCTGTGGGCAAAAAGAAATAGAAATACAGTTAGGCCGTTCAAAATTGGTACAGATAGGTTTTAGAGGCCTGCAAGTCGAATGGGGATTTTTTCGAAAGTGTAAAGTTATTAGGAGGGCCAGGAAGGGGGACGGGAGAGGGGGGGCAAAAAAATAAAAATAGAGTTAGATCGTTCAAAATTGGTATATAGAGGTTTTCGATACTTACAAATCGATTGTGGATATTTTCGAATTTGTAAAATTATTAAGACAGAAGGGAGGGGGGGCGAAGGGGGGAAATATTAGAAATAAGAGTTAGAGTATTTTGGGATTTTTTTCCGAAGGCAGTGAGAACTCGGTGCGACATTTTTCCTAATTAGATTCTGTTTCTCTTTTTTTTTTCACGTGATAAAAATTAATGCAGTTTTGAGAATTCATTACAGTGATTCATTTAAAAATAGGGACTAGCGAAGCGGGCGTTGCCTGCTAGTATTTTCATATTTTAATTAATTAAAAAAACAAATCAAAAATTTGAAAATCGGGCTTCGAGGTGCACAAGGATCCCTCGGAGGGCACCTTCATGTCGAAACACGTGACTGTCCGAGCTACCGTCTTTGCGCTACGCTGTGTACACACAGACACAGCTTTATATATATATAAAGATAAATTTTAAAGTTTCGTGGCCTTCTCTGAAACAAACTCAGCTTATGTCAAATTTTAAAAATGTAATTCATACCTATTAGAAGGATTTCTAATAATTTTTACTGTTGCAAGCAATGCTATGTCTGTACACAAAATCTTAATCAAGACAAATTACTTTCTTCTTAAATTTCTACTGTATTTAAAATAAATAAAAAAAAAAAAATAAGAAATAAAGGGAAAGGGAAAGGGAAAACGGAAAATATGGATACGAAAAACAGTTAATGTGATACTAATGACAGTCATCATCATTTCTTGGATAAATTAATTTTACTTTTATATGTTTTCAGTTTTTTTTACTGAAGATATTTGTAAACAACATATTTAAAAAAGAATAGTTAGCTTACTTATTTAAGTCAGAGTATCCCTTACTAAAGTTTTCACATTAAGCTTAAAAATAAATAAAAATAAATGAATGAATTTTGAACCATTTAATAAAATGTCCCACTCGTCCCCCGCCCCCTCCCCCCAAGAAAAAAAAGGAGAGAAGGAAAAAAGAAAAAGAAATTAAATAACATAGAATTGTTTTTCTATTGCTTTATGAAATAAGATTTAATAGTTTTATTCTAAAGCAATAGTGAAACATGTATATTATTTAATTTTTCTAAAGTTAATTTTTGAAAATTTATGGCGGAAAGGGCATTTTTTTAATATAAGTAATTTTTAAAATGGAAATGACCATTTAAATTTCTAAATATGATTCTTTCTTTCTTTCTTTTTTTTTTTTTTTTACAAATCTTTAAAAATAAATAACTGAATAAAAGTGCGTTCCAGTCTCTTCTTTCAGCTGTGCTTTTCATTAATTCATTACGATATACATCAAGGTAAAAGCGCCATTGCTCGACCCTGTATCAGTACTAGACCCTTTTATTTTTAAACTCTAAAAACAAGTTTCCTAATTCTTGCGTAAGTTTGAGACATATTCAAGGTTTGTGTTTCATTTCTTTATTATTAATATCTTAAACTACAAATAATTCCAGCCATCAGTTAAAGAATAAGACTACTTAACTAAAAAATCTGTCCTTTATCTGATTATATATATATATATATATATATATATATATATATATAGTTTTGAATAAATGGGATCTCCACAGTGAAAAACCATAAATAGCGTTGAAACGGTACTTGTAGCACGAAAATCGCCAGCGCTAGCAGGCTAAGAAAAAAAGGAAAAACAATTATCTGCCTACCAGAGCACGACTTTCATTTTTTAATGACGTCACATTTCACACTGTATCTTTTGTTCTGCCTAAAGTCTACTGATTCTGCTTCGAAACCAGAAGAAGAGACAATGGTATTCTTAATTTCGTATAAGGCTACAGAGTAAAGGCTTTATTTTCGCGGTTAGTCGTAAGACACTGATATGACTGACGTCATCGCATTAGGGAAAAATAAGGCATTTTGAAGTACGTGATGTGTACAATCGGCAGCAAAAGTATCCGAGCACTACCAATAATCCCTGTCTAAAAAACGTACACTTACTACTGCTTTGCTAAATAAATCCTTGTCGAGTCATGTACTTAGTTAGTCTAAGCACGGACTTCAGAATGTCTTATTTTTCCCCTAATGCGATGACGTCAGTCATGTCAGTGTCATCTGACTAACCACGAAAATAAAGCCTTCATTCTGTAGCCTTGCACTAAATTAAGAATACCATTGTCTCTTTTTCTTGTTTCAAACCAGAATCAGTAGACTTTAGTCAGAGCCAAAGACTCAGTGTGAAATGTGACGTCATTTAAAAAATGAAAGTCGTGCTCCGGTAAGCTCATAACGTTTTTTTTTCTCTTAGCCTGCTAGCGCTGGCGATTTTCGGGCTACAGGTACCGTTCCAACGTTATTTATGGTTTTTTGCTATGGAGATCCCATTTCAATAAAAAAAAAGTGGGTGTTGCCATTTGAAATTTTTGAAATTTTGTCACTGTAACCTTAACTGTTAGAGTTTAACTGTTGTTTTTTATATAATTCTTGAGCACATACCACAAAATACCTTGCGCCAAACTTTTATTCAGTTTCTGTGAACGGTATGATAGCTACGGTCTCATATATCGAGATAGTTTAAAAATCAGAAGAACTACATTTTTTTTTTTTTTTTTTTTCAAAATTCGCATGCAGTGACGTTAATTTAAACTACATCCACCACCATAGGTTTTCAAATATGATATTGCCGTACTTTATATTTGGGATTCAAATTTTAAAAATAGTACATCTACGCTGTTACTGTTAAAAATCCCGTAAGATTACGGAGAAAGCCTGGCAGCAGAGATTTCATACAAAGCCCATAAAAAACATTGGTTTTACGGGCATAATATATTTTATGGGTAAGTAACATAATTTAAGGTCATTATAGATATAATTAATTTACGGTCTAAAATTTTTTTTTCCACGGTCTTTGTCTGGAATCTCTGCTGCCGGGCTTTCACCGTAATCTTAAATGATTTTTTTTTTTTTACAGTGTATGCATACTGGAGAAATCTCAAATATTATGTATTACCATATTAAACATCATCATATGCTATCATCATCTTGATTATCATCTTCATTCATTATTGAGTAGCAATTGTTTCGATTAAGGTGTTAAAAAAATTCGGAAGAATTTTACTCTGATATGTATATGCTAAGATAAGAAGCAGTCATGTGATTGTACTTGCAGATAGACACTTTATGACACAAACTTCGTTTATTCGAGCCATAGAGATACCGTCAAGGCATTCATCAAGCGCCTTGAACGTCTTGGGTAGGGTTCAACATTCCGCAAATTTATTTATTTTTTCTTAATCAAAGTCTAAAAATCCCTCTAAGAAACGAGTTCATCAAGTTTGTTTGTGTAATTTTGCGGTTTTTCAACAGGGTCTAATACATTATTTTGGTTAAATGATATTATTATTCATTATTAAACTTTTCATTGAGTCCAACGTTTCGTTAAAGAATTTCTGAGGTCTTAGTTTCACTCAACATGCAGCATAAGTTAATTACAAAATCCATTCATAAAATGTCTTTAAAGATTGTTATTTTAAATTCTTTTGCGTTAAAAAGTGTTTTACAGCAAATTTAACTTCCGTCGTTTCAAAAGGCAATTAAAAAGTTATATTTGAAATATAACTTTTGAATAAGATTTTCATTTTACATATTATTATTTTTTTATCCTTTTCTTTATTCAGAATATCCTCTCAAGTACTATTCTTGCTCAACTTAACTTAAGAATAGCTATTGTCTCACACTTGATGTGCATGTGTAGTAAAGTCCATACGCTTTTCAAGATGAGATCATTACTGCTCGATTTGGTGGTCAGCAGAGGAATTAGCGAACCTGTCTCCAAAACTGTAAGAAAAACGGAAAAAATAAATTAGAAATTTTAAAACATCCTCGATTTAGTACAAAAAGTATTTTGCGCGCATTATTTCTGTGACGAGAACTTTTTTCTTTCATGATTTCTTAATCTTATTGTGTTAAAAATAAGATGGGTGAGAATAGAAACTATCGTCTATTGGATCAAAAAATTGGTGATGTCGTCATGAAATGATAAAGTGTATTATTTCCGTTTGAAAGCCCAGATAAGAAAAAAATCTTCAGATAAACTTTAAAAAGGAAAAAAAAAAATGCACAAAACTGCAGATAATCTGAACGTAAGAATAAAAGGTTTAAGGGGAAAAAAATTACTTGTTTCCAAACTACATTTTTTCTCCTTTTAAACTGCATTTATTTTGCAGAATTTAAGATTTTCATTCCATATACCTTCAGATTATCTGCATATTTTTCTGCAGTTTCTTTTTTAATTTTTTTTTTTTAATTTAATTTTTTTTTTTTTTTTTTTTTTTTTTAGAGGGGAGGATCGTAATTCAATCATATTTAAATGTTTCTCCTTTTGTATCTGTTTTTTAATCTCAAGGATTAGGTAGAGCTGACACATTTTGTTCGCAGGATTATTGGGCACCAGATTTCGTAATACATAGATCGCTCTGTAATCTTGTAATGATTTTACTACCGTACATCTTATCATTTTTTATTAGAAAACTTAATTTCGTTGTTTTTCGTCATTCGGTGCTGCATTTAATATCAAGTTGCATTGTATAGCCACATTACTAAATTGTGACACACCGTTTAAGTAAATATGTTTCATTGTTTTTAAGTTATATTGAATGGGAAGGAGGACTTTAGCGGACACTGTATATACGAGGATGGATTTAAAAAAAAAAATGACAAGAAATAACATTTTAAATTATGCATTGTGGAGCGAATATATTTAATTAAAATGGAAACAAACGGGAATAATGCTGTTGTATGACAGTGATTGTGTGGGTAGCTAGTGTGCCAGTTCGAAGATGCTTCAGAACCATTGAAACAGCAAGACGTCTAAAAAAGGGATTTTGCGTGGAAATTCGGGCAGTAATTCGTTCCATATAGTCAAAGAATGTGTCCGTATCTTAAATTCACAGTCAAATCGTAGAAATTTGTGATGAAGAAGCAACATGTAACGAAATGGTTGCATTTTTCAGTCAGAAAGGGAGGATGTATAAAACCACAATAGCACAGAAAAGGGTTATACATATTCTTCAACGGCAGACATCAACACGGTACGAGTTGCGGAAATAATTGGAAATGATAATGGGTAGTTTTACGTGCATTCGTGTCCGAGCAGAATCTAAGCCATGGTACTGGACAGCGTATTTTTTCTAATGTGAAACGGTATTTCAAAATTTGTGCCCGCTGGATACCATGTTCATTTTTCGAAAACTATAAAGTCACACGAATGATGTGCAGCCTCAAATTTCTCCAGCGTAACAATTTGTAGGGCCAATAGTTTATGGATCACATCCTTACTGGGAACAAAATTGAGTTTTATCATTTTGTTCTCCTCACAAACAAAGAGCCACTATTGTATAGAAACACCGTGGATCACCAATAAGAAGGAAGTTCAATATTGCAACCTCTACCGGTAAAGTTGTGGCAACCATATTTTAGAATGTATACAGTGTTATCCAGATCGAGTGTCTGGAGCGTTATCGCCTGTAATAGTGTACAACTTTGACAATGTTACGTGACGTAAACGCACTGTCATGTTAATTGCCGAGATCTGGCTGAATGGGCAAGGATATAATATATTTTTTTATTTATTTAATTTATTTATTTTTACTATAACGAATAAACAATTTTATAAATCTAATATTTTTCTTCGTATATCTTACTGTTTTATTTCTAAAATATTCTAACGTATAAAACTTATTATTAAGGAATTTTAAAAATCAAAAATATATTCTGTCACATATATACATTAATTCTTACATATCTTATCTAAATTAAATATCTTTTGTGAATATTTAAACCTTTAAAAATTCTACTGTTTAAACAATAAATCGTATTTCAAAATTAGATCCCTCTTTTGTAGACGATAATTTTAACAGTTTTTAAAAGGCTTTAAGTAATATTTTATTTATCAACATCTTTTAGACATATTTATTTAGTTTTTGTTTCATAGTTTTATAACATAAAAGAATATTTTCAAATGCTAATGCATATAAAATAAATGAAAGTGTAAATGCACTGTCTAACTGTTTATGCATTTCCGTAAATCCTCTAGATTCATTTCTTTAATAAAAGAAAGCTGAAATACATTAATTTTGTTTAAAATGATATTTCCAATAATTTTAATATACTTGAAAAGAAACGTATAAAATTTATATTTGATGAAAATTTAATACAATGTATTTTAATAGATGTTTTGTAATCAATCTTTTAAATTTTTTTTTTTTTTTTTAAATGGAAACTTTTAAAAGGTGAAGTATATATATATATATATATATATATATATATATATATTGCTGCATAAAGTATTGTTTTTTTAGTATCGTTTCATTGAAAAATAAATATTATATATTAAACTCTGTATTATCAGAAAAATACGTTATGGAACTGAAAAAAAAAAAAAAAAATTCTCTCTTAATATAAATATTTGATATAATGTTAATATTTTTAAAGCATAAAAAAAAAAAATTAATGTGATTAATGTATTTTACAGATCAAACATTACTAAGATGCATTTTTTTTTTTTTTTTTTCGTTTATAGTTGTTGTCTGACTTGTTATTCTTATATGGTAAAAAATGAGCTTGTAAATGCATATACTTATAAAAGAAGATTGTCACTTTTAAGTAGACATCTATTTTAAAAACATGTTAAATATTTTTTAATGGTTTAACTAATATTTTATGTATCAGTATTTACGGAGTTTACTAATAAGTGTTCAGTAAACAGAAGATACGTATATTCATTTAAGATATGTATATTCATTATTAACAATTCATTAGCATTGTATAATATCTCTAAATACTTAATTATTAATGATATACAATGGCTATTACAATACTAATATACACGAGATTACTTCAAATTTCTTCTACTTACGATATTAATTCGGAATCACTGCTGATAGAATAGTTTACTAGCAGAATTGTTTTTAAAAAATAGCTTACACTTTTGTTCTTATACGGTATTTAATTATATGGTTGTGTAAAATCCAATTTGACAACGGCATTAACCATTGTTTAAATTATATTTTAGAAATATCATACTATTACAAATAGAGTCTGTTTCTTATATTTATTTCAGGCAATAGTAATTTTTTCTTTTTTAAATCGTATTACAAGAGGCTTACGCTTATCGGTTTCTTCGGGGCGTGCTTTTAGAATTTGAAAAGAATCACATGTATTAAGATTGAATCCTCATTTTGCCCTTCGTTGACAAAGCAATAGTTGCTTAAAGGTTTTCAAGCATTAAAATATAAAAAAGAAAGGAGAGAAATAAGAAATGTATGAACATAACCATCTAGATTAGTCTAAACTGATATTTGGAGAAGTAAAATTTTAGAACCATTTCACATGCGTTTTTCGTAACTATTAAGTTTCAAAGTTGTAAAAAAAAAAAAAAAATGATAAAAATAAATAAATGATATTTCTTATAAAAATATTTGTTTTCGTGGTATTCCTTGCTACAACTGTGTCCTATACTTCACAGAAACAATTTTGTTATAAATAATTTTATGTTAATTTATTTTATCGGTTTGTTACTAAAATTGTATTTCAAGTTAAAGCTTAATTAATCTTCAAGATTAAGAAAATTCTTATTACTATTTTCTAATGCTATATAGCCATAGTAGTACTAGACTCTATTTTGGTAGCTTTATATTTCAATTATGTGGTTGTATACACCTTAATGTTTTTCATTAAAGAAAATAAATCACATTAATAATTAGACATTACAATGATTATACCATGATATTTAACTATGCTTGAGACCAGATAATAAGTATAGTCATCGAATTCAAGCATAGTGAACTTTGTCTACCAAAGCATTTATCTGAAAAGTGGATATATAAGGTGATTTGCATAGAAGAAAGAAAAGAAAATTAAAAAAAATTATTAAGGATTATTCCATTTTAACTACAAATGCTATTAAAGAAAAAAAATGAGGAAATAAAAACAAAAGTTTCGTATTCACGTATTGGAAAATTTTCATTTTAAGTTTTGTTTATTTTTATTTTATTTCATTTTTTCAGTTTCTCAGTAGATTTTGCTTCTACAGTGACAAGAAATATGAAAACTGCTGAATAAAAACGTGTGTTATGAGGTTATACACACAATATTAAAGTCATATTTATTAGAAAAAACATGAAACACCTGAAACTAAAAGTATTTTATATTATGAATTATAATTTATATGTGTAATAATAATTTTATATTACTATTATACATAAAATTTGTTATATATTACATGTTATTGCAATAAAAACATTAAGATTACGTTGTTTATAAAAACACATACACAGGTTTTCGTAAACGTACTTTTTATTATTTATTTATTTATTTATTTATTATTATTATTATTGCATTGAGTTGAGTGTCTACAATGTGTTTTGATACGCTGAATTCAGAATTGTGTTTTTTTTTTCCCCTTATCACGTAAGGATTTTTCACAAAGTAAGGACGAAGATCGGTAGAATTCATATAGAGGCTAAGAAGTTCGAAACTATTTGTGTGTAAAATACATTAAAGTACATTAAAAACCGTTTAAAATTACCTCACAAGCGCTTTCGACTGCCTCCGCAGTCTTCCTCAGGTATGCTCTGGTGAGGAACACACCTGAGGAAGACTGCGGAGGCAGTCGAAAGCGCTTGTGAGGTAATTTTAAACGGTTTTAAATGTTTTTAATGTATTTTAAACTTTACCTTTTATTTGATTTTAAATACATTAAAGTAGACTATTATTTACACGTTATCTTTATAATGTGTTTACTTGCATCGAGGCTCCCCCTTTAGAGTTTTTTCTCTTGTGTACGTCATGAGGGCTTTGAGGAGGGGGATTTTTCTTATGAAACATCCAACAATAATCTGATAATATGTTAACAATTCATCGTCCCGAATACCTCCTCTACATTTACTTGATGTCTTGATGAAATAGCTCTCCATGTTCTGCACTCACATCACCCAGGGAGTTTGGGAAATAACTTAAATGGGAGTTAAAAAAGTGGAGCTATAAGCTAAACAAAATACCTTTTTTGTCAAAACTATACATGATGGATGTTTTTAAATAGTTTTTCCTTGATCAACATCCAAAAATAAACCAGAGAAAAATACTAACTTCAAGAAAATAATTTCATAGAAAGACCCGTATTACTTATTCTTATTCCCGCGTTTAATACTTATACTAGCAGGCTACGCCCGCTTCGCTGGCCACTATATTTAAATGAATCTCCAAAAGAATTGGATCATTATTTATTTTTCACATCACATTATAAATGAAAACTAAAATAATTACATTGGAATCGCTCTAGACCTCGCATCGGGTACTCGCTGACTACGGCAGCTCTTTCTCTGCCCACACTGTATCGGGAGCAGGTTCCCACTGCCTGCAGAAATCTCTTTCCTATGTATTTCAATATGGGTATTTATTGACGATAGGTGGGTCTGCCATTATTTAAGAACTACAATTTTAAAGATAACTGTATCTCAGCGTCTATTAAATATTTTAGTTTTTGAACCAAGTATTTTATTGCTCATGCTATTTACACTGTATTACAATTTGATTCCGACCAATATAATGAAATAAAATAAAAAATAGATTTTGTTTTAGAAGGAATTAAATACATAAAAAACAAATAAATTCCAATCAGTTTAATCCTTTCTACTATATACTACCATTATTTCCTGACAAATACTATAAATTATATAAAAAAAAAAAAAAAAAAAAAAAAAAAAAAAACTTTTAAAGAAATTAAATTAACAAATGAAAAATAATTGTTGTTATACTACAAAAATTATACATAAACATAACTGTTATAAATACGTTTTTAAATTTTAAATTTAATATATTTAATTTTTTCTACTGCATTACCATTTTATTTTCAATAAATATAATAAATTAAAAAGAGAAAAAAGATTCGCCCTCAAATAAATGTATTAAATAAAAAATAAATTGCATAATATAGCCGTTGCTAAGATACGCAGACGATTACAATCGAAGAATAAATTCATGAAAAATGAAACATAAAAGCCAATGTTTAAAATCGAAAAAACATTAATTTAAAAAATTCAAATTCGCAATTCGAAAAAATCTCGATGAGGTGCACACCTGCAGGGTCCCAGGTACCTATATACCAAATTTGGAAGCTCTGCGATGAGTAGTGTGTAGTATTGTTCATGTTTAGATAAATGTATTTATTTTCCTGTTGGAAAAAAAAAAATAAACTCGTATTTCTTTCTTTTTTTTTTTTTTTTTTTTTTTTTTTTTGGCAACAATTAAATTACGGATTAAATTTAAATGGCTAATTTTTTGCTATTATTAGCTTATTATTTTCATATTTTTATTAATTAAAAGAAAACTAAACAGAAATTCGAAATTCTGACTTCGATGTGCACAATGATCCTTCGGGGGGCACCTTTGTGTTAAATCTCGTGACTGTCCGAGCTACCGTTTTCGAGAACAGTGAAATATATATACAAATATTGCTCACTTAATAGTATAAGATATATATATATAATGTAGATGAATGCAAGAAATTGAAAAGGAAATATAATAAATTTTTACCTGTCATTAAATAATTTTACAATAAAACAAAATTATGTATAATACGTAAAAAAAAGAATATATCCCGATATAAGCAAAGTTTTAACTTATCTAACTTGTTTCCTATTACCAACGTCTTTGTGTACTTTTAATTCTTCGAACCTAATATTTAATCTTTTCCTCAGTAATAGTTTAAAGACCTTATTTCTGGAAATAACTGTGAAAATAAAGAAGATTACTCAAAATTATTAGGTTTAAATTTTTGTTTAGAAACTTTATTATAATTTTTTACTTACTTCAGCAACATTCAAAATGTTTTCTATGCAAGAACATAAATACCTAAAACGGATATATATATATATATATATATATGTATACATATATCGAAATTAAGATAGGATAATCAATTATCTATAATAGTTTTATTATAATAAAATGTTATAGAATATATAGCTAAAATTATAAAAATAAAACTAAAATTATATAAATATAACTTTGCTTAATAGATGGCGTAATTGCTTCCTCTCTACTACGTTTGGAATCTGTATTTATGGAAGAAAAATCCTTTTAAAAATGGTCTATAGTAAAAAACATTTTAAAAAAGATTTTTTATAGTATAGACTCTATACTATTTATGCTACTAAGCTAATTTATAAATTTGTTAAATCATAGTAATTTTGTTTTTCTAGTACGTTTTTCTAGGAAGTTATACTAATTGTGTTGTTTCCTTTGTTATTTTGAAGGATTCAACGCATCTTCATATTTTGCTAAAACGTCTCAACTCTTAAAGTGAATTGACTGTTTACCTGCACGTGACTTGCGGATATTATTTCTTATGTAGCTCCGTTTTGTAATCTCCATATTTCATATTTTTTCGTTATGAATTTCTTGTTTTTGTTTTTCATTTCAAGGTAGGTCGCTCTATTTATAATGGTTTAGTATATTACATATTGTAGTGTTAGCTGAAAATAACTTGCTATAGACTGAAACCTCGCTTGATTGTTTTTCTTCTATTTTCTTAAATCATAGTTTCCAATGGCTCAATTTTGTTAATGTTTGATCGTAAAGGACACTCTTTGTTACATTCTTGATAAGCTTCTTGCTAATATACAATATAATTTGTTTATTCATTAAAATTAAATTAAAGTAATTATTATATTTGTTTCCATATCTATGTTAAATTTATACTGATCAAGTTATTAATATTCTTTAAAAAATATTAATAATTATTTTTATTATAGTTATTTAATAATTTATTTATTCTCTTGTCAATTATGATGGCATTATATCACCCCCTTAGTCTTTGAATCCTACTACTTATTATATATATTATATATATATATATATAATAAATAGGAAAAAAGACACTTTCTTAATAATATATTTTACTTATTAAAATTATTACATCTGACAAAATGTAAGTCTTTTTTTTTTTTTTTTTTTTTTTTTTTTTAATTCAAAAAATCATTAAATAAAAGAAATACGAATTTGATATTCAAACACATAAATTTACAAATTCCACGCTATAATTCATCACAAAATATTGCATATTAACTATTGTCTAAATTTTAAAATTATTGCTAAAATTTAATGCTTCACGAGTAAGTTTCTTATTCTAGCCTGAAAACTGTGAATGAAATATATATTGCTAGTTTTGCATATATAAATCACAAGATATGTCACATTAAACGACGAGTAAAAGAGAGAAATTTCTTAATGAAATTGTTAGGTGCGCAATTTACGAAGTAACAGATTCTGTTGGCAGCTCAATCAATCAGCTTCAAGAGGTGCTGCTGTATTACAAATTTTCCATTTTCCCAGCAGTAGTGGGTTAATAGGTGTATTTGATAGAAATTACCGCACCTACTGTGTATAGGCTTTCAATGATAATATATGAGGACTCTTTAAAATTTAATTACTGCAACCAAAGATTACATGAAAATTAATTTTTATTGATCGAATTTCTAAACTTTTTAATTTTAATTTTGATTCTTTTTTTCATTATTTGATAAGTTTTAAACTCATAATCAACCTCAGGATTATCTTCTTTTATCTATAAGTACACGTAGTTATTATCTATTATTCAGTCTAACAAAAATTTTCTACTTTAGCTTATAATTCTATATACATATTATTCTATTTCGTCTAAAAATAAAAGAGAAACATTAAAATTTTGCAAGCTTTGTGTAAAGCTTTTAATTTAAAATAAAATTAAGGAGTAATCTTCAATTAGAAGATTTTTTCTGTTCAAAAGATGAGGAATAATTATAGATGGAAAATTATTTTTCAAATTACTATTACATACAAGATATTGTTCTAAAATAATTGATCTAAAATAGTTCTAATAAAGTTGTTTCATATGCTTTAATCTACTCCTTTTTTTAAAAATATGTCAATCCTAAAAATCTAATGCGTATAGTTTTTATATAGTATGCGTTTTTGCGAATATGTAAAGAATTCAGATTCTGTTTCATTTAGAGTAACTATGCAAAAACTTGATTAAATAATGTTCAAATTGACATTTAAAAATATTTTGCACCTTTTATTTGTTTTCACGTATTTTGCTTTTTTTACAAGGTGAACTATTAATTGATTTAATATTTAATTAACGCAAACTAGAAAGCACATATTTATTTATTTTTTTATGTAGAGTTAACGTATTCGTAACCCATTTAATTGTAATGTGTGAGAAAGCAATATGAATATCTACTTTAAAGATAAATAAGTATTTATAATATGATGTTTTTTTTTTTTTTTTTTTTTAAGATGTATCATTATTACTGTTGTTTTTTCCTTCATTCATTTATTGATAACACATATACATCAGACTTGTATGTTTGGCTCGAAGCCCGCTTGTAAATATTCGTCACATACAGACAGCACGTGGCAGAATTATAATACTAGTAATTGAAAAAACACCCAGGGCCATCCGGGAATCAAACCCACTCTTCTACGCTCGATGGTGATTGGCAGTGTGGTTACATAACCACTTGGACATAGAAGGCTTGTTGCTGGGACTGAAATAATTTTTCATATGTATACAAAATTGGTACACTAAATCTAATCCGTATAGTTTTCATATAGTAAGCGTTTTAACTAATAAGAGAAATTATAAAAGCTTAAATCTAAATTCCAATATCTCGCAAAAGAGAATATTAAATATAAATCGAAAATTTAATCTTATTTAATTAGCATACATTGGGAAGTTTCTTTGCTTTTCATGAATTGTTTTAAAGAATAACAAAATTATTTTTACGTGAGGAAAAAAGCCAAGTGTTTATTGAAGAAATTCAATTAAATTAAAGCCAACGTAGTTTAACATATACTAAATGAAATTACTCACGAGAAGATTATTCTGAACCAATTCTGTTTTTTACGCTTCTCATTTAACCCTGAAATGTTTCAATTGTATGTTTTCAGAGAAAGAATATGGAAAAAGAAATTACCAATCGTTCTGAATATGTGATCCTCGAAAAGTAGGATCTAATGGCACATTCCAATCTCCTGCTTTATCCTTGCAATTGCCAAATTCACTTCTTTAATTGCTGTGCTTCGTTTTCTTACAAATCTCCTGACGCCACTTGAAGCCTTTTGAATCTAATGTAATACTTGCGATTCCTGAAGGGGGTATTTTATTTAATCACCTCAACTTTCATTTAGGTATCATTACAAAGAACATTTTGTCCATCACATATATAAGTTTCCTTAACAATTGAAGCTTTTGTGATTAAATCAATGCGTAAAAAAATGGTGATTAATTTTCTATATTTCTCTAGATGATAAAATAAATAGAGGTAAGCAATGTATAAAAATATGTTTTGGTTTTTAAACATAAAGTGAAGGATCATTAGTGTTTTAACTGTAAATTTTGGTTTTATAATTTTCTGTAATTGTCTTATTGATTAAAATATATTATAATGCAAGTGCTTTAGGAGTTATTTCAAGCAGTTTTATTTTAATTAATTTTTAGAACAATGTTTTGCCTGTTTCAGATCATTATTCATTCTTTAAATAAATATTTACTTTAATCACAATGTAATAATATAAAATACTAAATGATTAAATTTTAAATACCTAATATTTAATTCTTTTTTATAATTAAGCTTAAATAGAAAATAAAATGGAAATATGGCTTAAACCACTACTTTATAGAAAATACACATTTTGTCTCATATTTATGTGAAATAGTTTCTTTTAGAAAACAATATATACATGTATGCTTGAACAGTTTGTAAATACTACAATATCATATGTATGAAATTTGTTATGAAGTATTTTAAATTTCAGACTTTTAAAAAAATCGTAAGCAAACGGAATAAAAATAATAATAATAATAATAATAATACTTACGCCAAATATTTTTAATAGTGAAAGTCAAACAAACATATATAGATAATACATAATAAAATATTCCTACATTTGCATGTATGAATATTTTAAATTTATGTTTCAAGTTACTAAAAATATTATCAACACTCACTAGATAGAAGTCTGCAATTAAGGTTTTATACATGTTTCAAGTATTTTGTTTTGAAATCTTTGTGCAAGATAAGTGAACAATCTTTTCTATAATGCAAACTTTTCCCTATTAAAGGAAACTACTTCTCCTTTTTCATTACTCTGTTCTTCCGACTCTTTCAAATAGTCGGAATCGAAAAGTGTCGTTTTATTTTGCAGTCTTCAGTTTTACCCTCTTAGTTATATTTTCCTGCAAAACGAGACTCATTATAATCTCTGTTAATCTGTTTATAGAAAAGAGCTTTTTATATAAGTGCAGTTATCCCGAATTTAGATAAATATTATATATATCATTATTATGTGATTTTTGTTTAATAGACTTATATGTATACTATAAATTTTTTTTCTTTTCTTTTTTAAGTATACTTTCTTTTTATTAAAACAAAAAATGTATTAAAAATAAAGAGTAATTTTTATTTGTGTTAAAAGAAAAAAAAATGTAAAAAATGTTATCAATCCATTAAAAGAAATCTTTCTAGCTTGTAAGTAATTACATTTTATATCAACTTTTAATTTAATTATTTCACGAACGTAATTAACGTTAAAAAATTCTATTAACTTCTCTATCTCAAATTTTGCATTCTATATAAAATGAAATATTTCTTATAACATGAAAAAAAAAAAAAAAAGGTAAATAAGGAACAAGTTGTGATTTGCAAACTTCCTAAATATTATTATTTGAGTTTTATTAAAGAACAGATTGCATCTCTACTAAAAGGGATGTCTTAAATTTCGATAACTTTTATTTGTCTAAAGCGAATGCGATATTAAATTGTTTTTATTAAATATGACACAAACTTCGAAAAGTTGTAGTATAAACAAAAACAAACATTATTCTTTGTACAGGAACCCAGTGTCAAATACCGTCTTTTGCTCATGGACATCCTGTGTGCTACCACCTCATTCCAAAACATCGATTTTGTGAACTGGGATGGTGTCTACTTTCAACAGTTTTCATAATTGCATTTCACGCAAAATACAAAACAAGGTAAGTCTTTTTAAAATACTTTTAAACTACGTAATTATTTATAAACGTTTTGCAAATATTTAGTAACATTGTAACATTGTAACATTTATTATAAAAAAAAAAAAAAAAGAAAAGAAAGAAAATCTGCCACATTTTTTTTCCAGCAGAACATGTGTGTATCTTTATGTTAATAATAGTGTGACCGGATATTTTTTAATTGAGTTTGAGGACAGATATGGTGGTGTCCTGAATCTTGAGGTCAAAATAAATAAGTCCCCTTAAATTGTAAAATTTTAGTAATTTTTTGTGAATGACGTGCTTGAAAGAACTTATTTCAGCTTATTATTTCAGCGTATACATATGATATATTATTATAATAAGACATTTATAACTGTAAAACCGTCGTCCCCAAATGGGTTCTAATGTTTTGGGTACGAAGGTCATTTTCGAGGACGGCTGGCCAACCTAATTAATAGTGGTTTGAAAATCTTTTTTTCTAATAAATTATATTTCAGTTTAAAAAGTCGCTTTGTAGAATTCATCGGAGCTTTAAAAAACGATTACTCTTTAAAAAATTCTTTTGTTGTTGTTGCTGTTGTTGTTTAACGAATGTATAACTTTCATTAAACATTCATTTACTTAATTCCCTAATTTACTTAAGCAATTATGTATGCACTAAAATATGCAAAACATAGGAAATTCTTTAAAATCATTTACACCATGAACGCACAAGGCTAAAGAATGATTGAGAGTTTTAATAAGTATTGAAACTGCAGTAGTTCTCTGTTATGTAACATGGTTACTAATGACAATCGCTGATTGGTTAAATAAAATTATTGATCGAATGAACAGGTTAACCATTTAGTGAGTGGCTTATTAAGCAGTGTGACAACAAGGATATTACTTTAACAAACCGCCGTGGACACAGGCTGATTAGATTAGTTAAAGTAACGCATATTTAGAACATTTATGTGGAGAAGGTTTTAACTGTTAATTAAATTTATTAATACATTTCAACTTGGTGTTACAATATAAAAAGAAATAGTAGTATATTTTATTTTGCTGTTTTTAGTGTTACTTTTAGCTAAAAATCCGCAGTAAAATGAAATTTTGGATATTTATGATAATCCTGGATAAAGAAGCATTTTTCCCTTCTTCAGCTTCAAATATCATTTTTAAAAGGCATTTGTATGAATAATACTCCTTAATACGCATTTTTCTCAAAGGTACTTGTATAAGCCGTTTTGTGCTTACAAAGGTTAAAAATATCCTTAAAAAAAAATAAAAAAAATAAAAAAAAAATGGGATCTCCAAATATCTCATGATTGAAATATCACTTTGAGAGGCTGAATCATCAAAAAAATATTTGTTTACTATGAATGACGTATATTATTATATATATATATATATATATATATATATTATTATTATTATTATTATTATTATTATATATTATTATATATATATATATTTTTCAAATATATTTAAAGTATTTTTTTTTTTTAATATCGAAATTTTTTATCGAAATTTTTTTTGCGCATTGAAAATTTATATGTGTATTGCAATACAGTCTAATTCTTAATTAAATATGTATTTCTATGCACTGTTTAACAATGATAAAACAAGATATTTTATTGTATTTAGAAGATATTTAGTGGTATCCCATGTATATATCAAGCAAAAAGTCGTATGTAATATACCATTTTATCTAAATCGGATAAAAAGACGTATAGACATAGAATTTCGATATGTAGAAACAAAATAGACAAGAGGTTATCAAGAGATGTAGTTTAAGCAGCCCATAGGTTAATGGCTTGCTGCATATGTTATCTTTCAACTTTGATCTTGATCTTTTCGTAGAATTATTATTTTCTTTTTCTGATTTACAATTGTAAATTCCTTACACTGTGAAAAATAAAAACTCATGTAATTTTACAGCGAAAAACGCTGGCAATTTGAGTGACAACACTTTCGTTGTATGCAGCAATTTTGTAAACTGTTATGCTGTAAATTTGACACTGCTGTAAGTTTTTTGCAGTTTAAGAAGAGGAGAGTACAATTTTCCTGAAGCGGGATTTGTACTCCTGACACCTGGGTGGGAACTCGTTACGCTGCCAATCGTGCTACGATTTCCGAGCGGGAATATAAGTATAGACTGATAGCTACATGCTCTTAATCATTTTCGAATGAGATGGATATCATTATTTAGCAGTATTACCTTACTCATAAAAAAAAAAAATGCTATAGGACTAATGCATTAAAAAATAAATCGATATTAGAATATATATTGAAAGTATTACATATATTTTAAAATCATGAAAGATACTGGAAAGCGCCTGCATAAGAAGCAGAAATTTGAAAACTCTTTAGAATTGAATTCTACACAAGTTAATATGTTTAGAAAAATTGTTAAATTTTTACTTCAAACTTGCACAATTTCTTGAATAACCGTTAGTTGAATACACAATATATAGCTCATTTGTTTCTTTTTATGAAACATGCTGATGCCAAATTATTTAAAGAATGTTATAGCTAACTTTATTTAACATTTACATGCTATTTTCATGATTATGCGAAAAAAAAATATTATAGGATTTAATAAAATAACACAGTGAATATCTGCACCTGTATATTTTTTATGTTTTTTTAACTATCTCTTTTTTTTTTTTTTTTTTTTTTTTTGCGTTAAATTGCAATAAAAAGAGTCGATGTTTCGAAAGTTTCCTAGCAGTAGTGCTGAAAATACTTATTAAAGTTTAAAATAAAGAAGAAGGAAACATTTTGCTGTAATATTTTAATTTAATTTTTGCCAGTCATCTCCACTATTTTTTTTAAACCTAAACCTAAATCAAAATAACGCAAGAATCACACTTTATCACACTTCTTAGTCAAAAGGTTCCGCCCCAAATTGCAGCACATTGTTGAAAAATGTTTGCAATTTTGTAGATTAAGTGTAGAAAAGCGTAAGTACAGCATTTTTTGCAGCATTTTCCTTCTTTTGCTTTATAGTGTAGATTGTTGGCTCCATATTCCGTTTTACAGAATTTGTGCTTAGAGACAGTTTTCTCGATTGTACCTGATACATGCTGTCCAACATCCCATGTTATTTAATTAAATAGCTTCAGAAAACTTCCAAGAACATGTATGAAATAGTGTACAAATGCGGTATGTGCCTTTCCCTGTTGTATTTTATGGTGCCAGAAACTCTGTAATTCCTTATAAAAAACGAATACAACAAATTGAAAATAATTATTTTTAGAAGAACTTTTATGATGTTTTCAGTCCTTAAAATAAAAGAAGCTTAATGCAATTATATTTATTGCAATTATATTTATGTCTTGAACATGAAATTTAAAAAATAAAAATAAAAATTCAGTAATCGCATTTACTATATCAATATATTTCTTTTTATGTAAAGAAAAGAATAAAATTAAAGAAAAGGATGCGTAAAATGTTTGTGTATATATATAGGCATGGTATATTTAATACCTATAATGGTATCTATTTTAATAGAAGCAAGTGCAAGTTGGATTCGTCATTAAAATTTCTTTTTTATCACCAAGTGCAGGTAAATCTATCTATCTATTTATCTATTTCTATACATATATATATATATATATATATATGTTGTTAGGAAAAACTTGTCGACTTTCTCATGTGAGAAAGTAGTTCTTAAAGAAACAGGCGGGTTCTAGTCGATAAATGATCTTTATTCAGAGTAACTTCTCAAATCAGTGCAATAAAACTGTGATTGCAACGAATATTCTCGAAACAGTCCAATAATGCTGTTAATTCACTGAATATTTTCGTAGCAATCCAATGAAACTGTCCCTTGTATAGCAAAAGTCTCTCTGCGATGAATATTGTAACATAGTCGAAAAGAAACAATCAATTGTTCAACAGGCAAATAACATAAATATTCCAGAGTAGAATTTTTCGTTTGCTCACGAACAAAGTTTAGTGCTTGGAATAAAGTCCTCAAAGTGCAATCGTTCAGAATAACTCTCTAAACAACATTGAATCGCAGTGACTTCACTCTCTATCGCAAAAATCAATTCACTCATATATATACTTTTTGACGATGGGGTTTGGCAGTAATTCTATTGATAATCTCATGGAAAGTTCTAGATCCTGACTTCTATGCGTCAGAGAGCTTCCAGACTTTGGAATTCCTTAACTCCTACTTTTCGCCAATTTTAGTCGCCAAAGCTTACAGCAATGAAAGTGGATAAACTGCTGCTTTATTTTTCATTGTGCCTGTAAAACTACTTTTCGTGCAACCGAATATAGATTAGCAGAGTATTAATAAACCCATGCGCAACGGCATTAAAAGGTAATATAAAACCAAAATAAATAACTTAACTGATGATAAATGAAAATTAATCCCAAAACATATGAGGGCCTTCTTCAGGGGACCCCGCCCCCTCAATGTATGGAACGGAATATGAGAAGTTTTTGAAGAAATGTGGGCTTTTTGCCAAAAAATACGTTCCGAGCCCCCGACTTCTCATAGATGAAAGCAAGAGAGCAAACGAATTGAATTAATACAAAGCATTAAAATCAACTAAATTCCTAAATAAAGCACTCAGCCTTGTATTAATTCAATTTGTTTGCTATCTTGCTTTTATCTATGAGTAGTCGGGTGCTGGAAACGTATTTTTTTGGCAAAAATCCCACATTTCTCCAGAATCTTCTCATATTCCACTCCCTACAGGGGGGAACGTCCCCTGAAGAAGGCCCTCATGTGTCTTGGGATTAATTTTCATTTATCATCAGTTAAGTTATATATATATATATTGAAAAATTATATGAATATATTATTTAAAACGTAGATATCTATGATTCTGTTTATATCGTTTGCATTATTGTTATTACCAATTATTACAATTATAATTTTTTTAACAAAATACTACAGAAGTATTAACACATTTTTTGCTACTTGAAGAAGAAAGACATTGTTAAAAATGAATTAAAAAAAAAAAAAAAAAGTGATAAGAAAAAAGATAAGATAATAAAAAGCGGTTAAAATATTATATGTACACAACATTCATGTAATTTTTTTTTTAAAAGATAATACTAAATCATATTATTGTACAATTATTTTGGGAATGTCCTTAGTACTAGATAAAGAATACAAACTTTTAAAAAGGCAGTTTTTTTCAGTGACTGAATAATGATAACTATATTTAACAACATTTTTCTTAAAATTATTATTATTATTTATTTTATTTTATTTATTTAATTAATTATTATTATTATTATTATTAATTATTAATTAATTTATTTATTTATTTGAAAAAAATGAATAAACAAAATTTCTATAAAACCAAATTATCTTGTTCAAATTGAATCGTACATGAAGAATTACTTAAATATTGTCTTAAAAATTGGACAATAAGAAAAGAAAAGAAACTATATTGTGAAAAACAGCACAAATTTATTTGAGTGCATGAAATACGATACTTAAAAAAAAGAAAGAAAGAAAAAGAAAGAAAAAAGAAATAGGAAATATTGTTCTAATATGAAAGCAATTTAACTTATGACGAGCTTGAGATTTTTCGACATTATTTTTGTCATTAGGGGGGGGGGAATCTAAAATCATCGTATATGTATAGATAAAACTAGTATATATAAAATGAATATCCTACATAATAAAAATTTTCTAGAAAATAATTAGTATGCTTAGTTTTACATGCAACTTTGCCTACGTCAAAATAACATGGTAATTTCTTCCACTAGATCTGAGTACTTTCAAAATTATTACTTGGTCCTATGTTTTACCTTTCCACTCCTGAGTGATTTTCTCTATAAAGTTGATGTTGATATTCTGAAAATATCAAATATCAAATCTTGGAAAAAGGATATGACATAATCCTAGTTTTTAAAGTACACATCTATAATAAATGCTTAGTTCTTACTAAAAGCATAAGATTGATTTTTTTGAACTCCTTATCTTCTCTTCTATTAAACAAAACAGTCTATTTTAAATCATCAATTCTACAACTGCTGTAAAGACAAATCGAATATACCATATGGTGTACTCCTTTTAGGCGTAATATTTTTAGTATTTTTTAGTTAACAAAATATTTCAATTAATGAAATATTCAATTAATAAAATATTTAAGATCTATTTTTTTTCCAAATTCTTGATATAATACATTTTACTAAAGTAAATCTCAATGTGCTTCTATTATCAAAGTGTACATAATTAAAAGAATCTTTCAAAAAGAAAGACTTATGCATGGATATGTCTATAAAAATTCAATGGTTAAAGTTAAAAAAAATACATACATACAAAAAAAAAAAAAAAAAAAAAAATCCAATTTTTTTCTTTTTATTAATTTTGTAATCCATGACACCGTGTGTATCATATATATATCATTTTCGTGGTCAAATTTAATCATGAAATTGCAATAATAGTACCCCCCCCCCACACACACACTTTTTTTTAAATGTATACTTTTGGTTACATTTTTAAATATAAATTATAATAACACTTGTTTATTATTTACATGTGTGTACAATTACTTTTGACCATAAGTTTCAAAGAGAAATTTGTATCAAAAGAGAAATGATTTTCCATTAAAGCTTTTTTTTAATAAAACGATCCTTTCACAAGAATTTCATAAGAAATTTAGTTATAAAAACCGATTTATTACGGCATGGAACTTTCCGTTAATTAAATACAGAAGTGGTATTAAATAGAAATTCTTATTCTAAAGACATATTCAGCGTCATCTTGGACGTCAGATTGGTGTCATCTGGCAGAAGTTATTGTGTTAACCATGGACAATTTTTCGTGTTTAATGAAAGCCTCATTTCCATTACTAAGGTTGTAAGCTCGAAATAATTTCTTAATAAAATCTATCATATAGGATCCTCAGTATTTTTGTTTTGTGAAGTTTTATTTCCTTTACTTTCCTAGCAGTCGTTTACATTTACTTAGGAGCTTAGGAAATTTTATACATAATGAAATATAATATTTTCCAAATAATTTTTATTCTGTATTCAACCTAAATATCGAATATGTATGTTTAAAAGGAATATAGATTTAATAATAGTAATAATAGTAATAATAGTAATAATAATGATAATAATAATAATAATAATAATAATAATTAACAGAGCTACAGATTTAATTGTTTAAATATTCCAAAATTTAAATAAAACAAATTTGTTTAGCGTAAATACATGAAATCAATATTTTACATCGAATTTAAATGTTTTCATGCTTTTAAAATTTCATTTACAGAAAATATTTCAAAAAGCATTTCAAAGTTGTAATAATAATAATAATAATAATAATAATAACTTGAAAGTGTATTAAACTTTCTGGAAAATTTCTCCTAACTTATGTGGTTATTAAAAACTGTGGTATTTTTTGGAACTATATTTTCCTATATTTAAAATCAGTAAAAAGTTTGTTAAAAAAAATATAAGTAATATTATGGATTGAAACCAGGTTTTAAAGACCAAATCTAAAACTTATTTCCCCCCCCCCTAATGTTTAAAAAAATTATTATTGTTCAAACTGGGAATAAAATCTATTATTGTTTGGTAAAATACAGCTTGATATGACAGTTTTGTATTATTTTGCTTTTAAAAATATTTAATTTTCATAAGAGGCATCGAAGAAGGTCCATGTTGATAAGGTGACACTATTTTGGAGTTTTCACGTCATAATCACGCAAATGAAAGTTTCATAAATACGATAGGCTACGATATTAAGAAAGATTTTGCTAATTTCGAATTACAAAACACTAATTTTGTTTTTAGAATATTATATATAACGATGCGTAATATAACACATATTACATTCTTAAAATATATAATTGAATACTGTGATATGCAGATGGGAGACAAAATAATGTGAATCCTTTTGAATATAAAAGTTTTGGCGAAAGTATAGAAAAAAAAAAAATCATTATTTTGAACTTCATGGGTATAAAGAGCATATAATTTACCTAAGGTTTTGTCGCGAAGGTAAAAAAGGGATCGGTAAAAAAAAAAAAAAAAAAAAAAAAAAAAAAAGGCGGGAGTCTACTCTGTATAAAATAATAATTAATGTTTATGAATATCAGAACAAAAACCCTTAACGGGTTAAAAGTTTGTGACGCAGCATTTTATTTCGATATGAATTGGAAATATGAGTCTTAAAAGTAATAATATCAAATTTGAGTGACGCTTTGCTATTAATTGAAATATATTACATAGATTTTCTTATTTCATCATTTGTTTTTTTTTCTACTATTTACATCACAGTGTATACATAATATTTTCAACTTCAGCACGAAAAAATATATAGAATTGACTCCCTGATACTTTTTCATCTGCACCTCGTGAATTCAAAATATGAGTTTTAAAAGAAATGATATAATTTCTGTGACGCCTCAGTGTTACTTTAAAAGATTTATTTTTAGATTTCATTACAATTACTTTTGTTTTGTTGAATAAAGTATATTTACACATTGAAATAATACTTTTAATTTTCAAATATACTGTCAAATAATCACACTTTTACTGAATTTATATTATAAATTGAAATTATCTAGTTCAATAAATTGATTTGTCTATTGCGTCACGCTATCCAAAACTGTAAATAAAAATTATGTAAATGTTTTCTTTGCATCACACAATCTCTTTGCACACATTTTCACTTAGTACTATGATACAAAGTAACATTTACAAAATTTTTACTTACAGTTTTGGATAGCGTGACGCAATAGACAAATCAATATATTGAACTAGATAATTTCAATTTATAATATAAATTCAGTAAAAGTGTGATTATTTCACAGTATATTTGAAAATTAAAAGCATTATTTCAATGTGTAAATATACTTTATTCAACAAAACAAAAGTAATTGTAATGACATCTAAAAATAAATCTTTTAAAGTAACACTGAGGCGTCACAGAAATTATATCATTTCTTTTTAATCTCATATTTTGAATTCACGACGTGCAGATGAAAAAGTATCAGGGAGTAAATTCTATATATTTTTCCGTGCTGAAGTTGAAAATATTATGTATACACTGTGATGTAAATAGAAGAAAGAAAACAAATGATAAATAAGAAAATCTATGTAATATATTTCAATTAATAGCAAGCGTCACTCAAATTTGATATCATTACTTTTAAGACCCATATTTCCAATTCATATCGAAATAAAATGATGCTTCACAAACTTTTAACCCGTTAAGGGTTTTTGTTCTGATATCATTACTTTTTAGGGGTTAATGATCAACTGATCTAAAGATTAAAACAAGTCCTTCCACCTCATAGGAAGGGTAGGTTGATTCTTTTTTTTCTATCGCATAGCTGCCATTGAGAATTTCACAAAAAACACTATTTTCTAATGTATCTGGTAGCTTTCAAAAATTGGTTTTACACAATATTAAGAAATCTTTTAGTTAATTTGTTGTTGTTTTTAATAAATACAACATAGCAGTATTATGAAGGATTAAAATTCAATTTTATTAATGAATTTTCAGCTTTTTGTGAAAAAAAAAGTAAACAAATTCTTCGCAGATTTAACGTTTTGAAAACTTTTTAATGTTGAGCAATTGTTTTGTAAATATATAGTAAAAATATTTATAAGAGACTTATCTGAGGTATAATCCATGACAGTTTAGCATCATTAAGATGAAATATGCAATAACACACGTATTATCATAGGAATTTCAAAAATATTACATTGTTTTCGACGTCGATATTGGGTAGCTTGCAAAAATTGATTTTTAGCTATTAGTGAGAAATCTTTTAGTTAAAAATAGATTTTGTTACTCATTTTTGAAATATATATAAACATATAAAAATTTTATAAAGTATTAAAATTCAGTTTATTCATGAATTTTCAGTTTTTTTGTGAACAAAAAGTAAACAGGAAACTTTACGATTTTTACATTTTGGAAAATTTTGAATGTTGAGCAAATTTCTTGTAAAAATATAATAAAATATTCATAATAGATTAATTTGAAGTATAATTCATGATTGTTTAGCATCATTAAGATCAAATATGGAATAATACAGGGACTTTTATAGGAATATCAAAAAATAGTACTTGGCGTTTTCAACACCAATAACCAACCTCTTCCAAAATTTGATTTCAGCCATTAGTATGAAAACATTTAGTTAAAAATAGATTTTATTACTAAATTTTTAAACAAATAACATATAACAGTATTATTAAGGATTAAAATACAGTTTTATTAATGAATTTTCAGTTTTTTGTGGAAAAAAAAGTAAACAGATACTTAACAATTTTTACACTTTGAAAAATTTTTAACGTTGAGCAGATTTTTTGGTAAATATACAGTAAAAATTAGAGATGGAATGAAGCCTTGGTAAGGTCAAAGCTTTGGCCGGCCTGGCTGATATATACTCAAAGTTTCGTGGAATATTCGTAATTTGCAGTGCCAACTTTTTTCCTATATATTAATTTTATTTAAACCTACATACGTCTTTGTTTTGTGATTTGTTAATTAAAAATAAAAAGTTTTCACTGCAGTTATAATACATACAGTAATAACATTGTAAGTAATTAGTACAAAACTTTGAAAAAAAAACTTTTCTTATAATAGTATAATAACATGGCTCAAAATTAACAGAATTTTGTTGATCCAGAAATATCGGCGTTGAAAACAAAGTATTATTTTTGAAATTCTTATGAAAATCACTATACCTATTATTGCATATTTCATCTTAATGATGCTAAACAATCATGAATTATACGTGAAATGAATATTTTTAATATATTTCTACCAGAAATTTGCTCACATTCAAAATTTTCTAAAACTTAAAAATTGTAAAATGTCTGTTTACTTTCTTTTCACAAAAAACTGAAAACTCTTCAATAAAACTGAATTTCAGTCCTTTATAAAATTTTTATGTGTTATTTATTTAAAATATAAGTAACAAAATCTATTTTTAATAGAAAGGTTTCTTACTAATGGCTAAAAATGAATTTTTGCAAGCTATAGGATATTGGCGTTGAAAACAAAGTGCCGTTTTATGAAATTCCTTTGAAAATCCCAGTATTATTAAATATTTCATCTTAATGATGCTGAACTATCATGAATTGAAATATTAAAAACTTACTTAGAACAAACAGTAGAAGAAAATTTTTAATTATCTGCTGGTCAACTGATTTTTAAAATAAGTCAAATTCCATGTATTTCATCTTCAAGCAAAATGAGAACTACCATAAAATATCCATATAAACTATCCATATATTTTCAGGTTCCATAAGCAAAAATTTGGTTCAAATTAATTCAGTATTTCATAAATTACCATGATGGCAAATTTTTGGTTGTATACAAACTAAGTAATAATAGTATTATTATTCAAATACTTACTCTTGTAGAAATTTATTATTATTTTTATTTTATTATAACATTAAGATATTTATTGCTTTGAGATATACTTTACATTGTATTTGTATCTATAAATTTAATTAAAACAAATATATTAAATCGAATTTGTATTTTTAGGCACACTGGAAGGTAGTCCACTGTGCCCCGTGTCAGAGTAAAACAAATAATAATAATAAAATAATACACAGACTATAAATATGCTGATAACTTTTAGGAATTTAAAAACTGAAATATCTTGCCTTCCTTTAACAGCTATATAGTATTCGTAGTCACTAGTTCAATCTTTATAAAATTTTAAAAACTTGAATGTGAAAAAATTACTTTAAGCAGCTCAAAACATAAAAACTACTTAAAATGGTTATCTTACTATTTCCCATGAGATTTTTTTGGCTGCATACAACTAGTACTATGCTGCCATACATGTGTATCCATATGAACTAAAAGAGTTGAATATTAATGGACCTAAATAGGGTGGTCCATATGCCCCATCCTCCCCTACCTATTGGAAGCTATTAATTTTTGTTACTCACTATGTAAGGTTGCAAGTAGTTTTCGCAGGAAGTTCACAAAGCCTGAGTTTGGAAATTGTTGAGTTGGATGAGTGGTTTTTACTCTACTTACAAAAATTTTCCATGGAGGTTAGATACGAGTTGCGAATTTAAAAGGGAAGTTTCAGACTCTGAAAGATTTAACAAATAAATTCGTTTTTAAATAGGTCTGTCTAAAACGGGTTGAATGTAAAATGCAAATTATTTAACGTAAAAAAGGTAGGAGGTAGGTACGTAGGTTGGGATTAACGTCGCACTAGTACTGAACTATGCGTAAAAAAGATATGTTAAAATCGTGCTAGGTGTTAATATTTGGTTCAGTCTTGGTACTGATGTAAATGTTGGGTTCAGCCTTAGTGCTGACTTAGTCCAGCTCTAAGTTTGATGATTGATTGGTTGGTTGGGTTTAACCTCGCACTAGTACTCTAACTTTGATAGTACGGCGGCTGTATTTTGAGAGAATTTATGTTCATGAAAGTTAAAGCATCTAAAGTATAGTATTGTGAAAGATAACTATGTTTGATGTCTGCTACGTCATATTTAAAGAATGGGTAATATGAATTAAATTATTATTTTGTAGTTAAATGAAATAATCAACCAGTGACTTTTATTAATCTGTAAGATATTAAGATCGTTCATTACTTCTACATAAGTGAAGAGTACAGGTTATTTATATTGTATGAGATTTCTAGCAAAGTAGTCTCATTTCTCCCCTCAATCGAGAGTTTCAGTTAAATTTATTTTAAGTATTAAGCCTGTTCCTGTGTTCTCTTGTCTTAACATATAACAGGAATGGAGAGGAATGAGGAAAGGCGCACAACCACGCACCGGCGCCTACCCCAACAACTACACAAATATTAATATAAATAATAATTTATGTGCCTGACTAACATTACTTCACAGTAAAATAGTATTCAAATGTAATTAGTAATGATTTGTATCAGAAAATATGTATATATGTATATATGAGTGTTGTACAATTTAGGAAACTCTACAATAAATATATGCAATTTTACTTATTTATTTTAAATTATTTTAAAATGTAATTAACATTTTTAGTTCAAATTTTCCTTATATTACTCATACCGTTTTTAATCTTGACCCTTTTTCCTTTATTATGATAACACGTAACATTTGACTGATCAACGTCTTTATCATTACCATCTTTTATTTCCTTTTTCTTTAAAGTTCTTCGAAAATTGATAATTTTCTAAATTCGAATTTTACTATTCTGTGAGATAATATTTAAAACTAAGTAATTAATTTTACCAAATCACTTTAAAATTTTATGTTTTGCATGATTATAGAAAGATATTCTTAATATACCAATTTCAAAGCAATAATTGTTAGCGACGCTTTTATAAATTATGAAACAAAAGCGTTTCCATTTTAAATTGAAAAAAGGAGAAACATACTTACCTTTTCTTTCCGAAATGCAATATTATAGGATACTTTTACGAGTAAACAATAAACTCACATTAGTATTAAGCTGATGCCACCATAAATCACAGTTTCTGGAAAGAAATGTAGTTCATTTGCAATCGGATGTGATATTTGTCATGTGAAATTGGTGTTCACAAGTGACTTTATTAAAGTTTATTCTGAGCGCTTGTTATTATCAGCCTCTGAATTTTCAGTCCTATAAAGTGGAAATGGAAACTACAACTTCCTGCTTTACGTTTGAAAGACTGCAAAGTTTTGAACACACTTCAGTAGCTGTCAAGGATGAAGTACTTCCGTATTTTGAGTTTCCTCCGATATACAGATTTTTAGTAAATACATATTAAAATTATTTAGTTTCCAAACATGAACTGCATGTTTATTAAATTAAAGTGTAATTTATAAAATAATGTGAGTTAAAATAATTTTAAGCTTTTGTTAACTTATTTTAAAATTACGAAGGACATTAAAGGCCTTTTAAAATGAAAGAATCATTAAATATAACGTTTGTTAATGTACGAGGAGAAGATTGTTTTAGGATATTTGAGTGTTTATAAAAGCTAAAGTGAAACGTGTTTAATAATGAAATATTTTTGTGGTATCAAATTAATGGTTCTCTTTTATACAAGCATACGTTCCCTTTAAAATATTTCTTTATTTAATTCTCGCCGTATTTCAATACTTTGATTTTATTTTACCGATTTTTATGAAAAAAAAAAAAAAAAAAAAAAGATTTTGTTAGTCATAAAGTAACATTTAATAAATTATTATACAATGTGTTAGCTAGGAATGAGCAAATATTAAGTATTTCAAGTTTCGTCCGATATAGTATTACTCAGAAAATACACATTAAATGTACTTTACTTCCAAATCTGAAGAGATTTTTTTTTTCTAAAATTAAACTGAAAAGATTATAAAATACTATCCTGGCGTTGCCCGTCTAGTTGGGTGGTCCATTTTACTGTATTATAAACCGGCGAGGCACTAGTTTTTTAAATTCACAACAGCGATTTTTCTGAAGCAAACACAATAGTTTTTATAAGACTTCGAGAGATATGTGTGTACATCTGTAATTGCTTTTTCAAAGAAAAAAATGTAAAAAATCGTGAAAAAAAAATAAATAAATAAATATATATACATATATATTTCCTGTTCAGCAAGTTTAATTTAAGCCTTAATCGCGGTTATTTGGATTAAATCTTTATCTTCCTGTTTTCTCCTTTTCCTACGTCTCAAGCAGCGTCTAGCACGTAGACGGATGATTGGAGGTTCGAACCAGCCAAAGACTGTCATAGACATTATTAGTGGCTGCTGCTGAAGTATCCGCCCTTTTTTAAGGGTAATTTCAGAGATAAGACATTTCCACCTTTACTGATACCAATATAAACGAATATTTTTGCCATATTTTTATATTAATGTGTCATGAATCAATAGGGTAGTGATTATTGTATAAAAATAGTGGTACCAAAAAAAAAAAATTAAATAAATAAATATATAATAAAAAAATATAAATTTCTCATCCCTGAAATTGCCCCCAAAAAAGTTCTGATACTTCAAGCTCTCGTATATACACATTTTAATGAAAATTATTGATTAAATTTATTGCAGATTTCCAATTCTTCTTCTTATTATTATTATTTTATTCGTTTTTAATCTTTGGTGACAAATAAAACTTCTTAAAAGAGG
This sequence comes from Salticus scenicus, assembly GCA_963930645.1. Classification (NCBI taxonomy): domain Eukaryota; kingdom Metazoa; phylum Arthropoda; class Arachnida; order Araneae; family Salticidae; genus Salticus; species Salticus scenicus. Next base: position 245,051,419 of record OZ005657.1, on the reverse strand, counting down.
GAAAACATATAATAAAATGTGAGAACCTCGATTAATTATAATTAACTGAAAACTAATGTAAGTTTATAGAGATTCTGAATAATAATTTCAATAAAATTGCAGATTTTTTTAATGTGTAGCGAAATTTTCTAGTGTCTTATTCTTTATACTGCACCATACACAGATTCATATTTCTCAAATTTTGTGTATGCACTTTTTGTGTAACATTATTATTACATTTTTGAGCAGAGTTTTTATAATAAAACGAAAACAGCTTACTTATATTAGTAATATATGTTGTAAGGTAATATTAAAACAATACTAGAATATGAACATACGATATTATATGATTAAAAAAAAAAAAAATGTGTCACAATGTGTCATTACACGATTTCAATTTGCGTACCGCTAACTGTGCGCAACACATAAAATCTTTCCGAAATTTCTGAACAAGATCTGGGGGCCGCTATAGACTGGTCAGTAGAACAACAAGATCTTAATTGAAAGATTGTGGGTTTGATCCTCAACACCGTCGAAGCAACACCTCCTGTAATAATGCCTCCGAGCTGAGCTCTACGTCATGGAAGATCGGCCGATTTTATCCAATCAACACTTCATATGATGTATGTTGGATCGTGGGGATTGGATGAAATCGGCCGATCTTCCGTGACGTAGAGCTCAGCTCGGAGGCATTATTACAGGTGGTGTTGGTCGAAGACGGTCGTGTACATTATGTAATGGTTGCTGGAGAATGTAAAATCCGTCGTGGCTGCAAACGTCTCCATGTTCCCATCCAAATTATACCTCTGGGGATCACCGAAGTGTGGTAGTCATCCATCCGTGGAGTATAAATTTGTGAAGGTATGCTACTGGTAGACACACGTAGGGGTGTGGCTGTGACCGTCGCCAATTGACCATAGTGTTGCACTAGTGCGACGCAAAACCCACTCACTCACTGACTACGTTCTGTGAGGCATTGGAAAGTCTATAGTCTCTATGGCCGCTGCAATTCGATTTTTCAGTTCTTCAGTGTCGTGAAATGGAGATTGAAATACAATTTTTTTACCGAATCTCCATAATATGTGCCTACAATTGATGTTTAGATATTCAGATGGCCGCGGTATTAAACCTTTCTTGTAATCCAGTACCTGGAAATGTTTGCATTTAAAATTTTTCGCACTTCCAAACTCCAGTAAGGTGGTGCCCTATCATTCTGCAAAAAGATACTAAATTGTAAGTCTTCTACTTTAGTAAATTCCAAAATTTCAAGCATATCAGGATAACTGTCAGAGCAGAAAAGAAAATTTGCACCTATATTTCACTATTAAATTCGAAAAATCACGCTACAACTTCGCTCGTCCTGTCGGTGAAAGCATTTTGACACAAGCATGTTGCAGAACGTTGGTATTATGATCCATTATACACTTAATTTAAAACAAACTTTAATATTTTCCTTATGGAACCTAAAAAGACGTAAGGATTGTCATCATTTGTTTATTTGTGATCATTTTTTAAAGTAAAAACATACAATTTGTACACAATATATTTTGAGTGTATATCCATTAGAGCAATATTACTTAATTATTATTTGTAATATATTAATATCTAACATAATAAGTACAGTCGGTAACAAAAGTGTCCGAACACTAGCAAAAATTCCTATGTAAAAAAAGTACACTTCATACGGTTTTGTTTAATAAATCCTTAACGAATTATGTGCTTACACTGATTAAGAACAGCATTCGACAAGGATTTATTTAACAAAACCGTATGAAGTGTACTTTTTTTACATAGGAATTTTTGCTAGTGTTCGGACACTTTTGTTACCGACTGTACACTTAAATATCACATAAGTTATATCAGCCTTATAAAAATCAAATAATTTGTGTTTGTAATAGACATTTTTTTTTTTTATATATGTTTAATTTTATTTTGAAACATTTACTATGAAATTCTCAAAGAATTTGTGTTCAAAGGAAATTTAAATTATACTATAATGAAAATAACTTCGTAGATTTCCTGATGTTTCCCATCATCCGTTTTCCACGATCCATTTTGTATTATCTAAACTTAACTTCCATTTACAGAAACCAAACACAATATATATTCTTTGTCATTCCATTAGACATTAATACTGAAGCACGTTTATTCATCTCGATTCAATTATTCATATCATTAATTTATAACATTAAAAGGAATATATATACTTCTCAAATGCACAAACAATTTTCTGATTTAATCTTCGTGATTTTCTGCAACATTTGAATGTAAATGACTTTATTACATAGAGGTATATGAATGTCTTATTATTTTATATCACATTGTATTGTTTTGACACAATACTTTTCTTTTCCACTTGACATTTTTTTCGTTGTCTTTTGTGCTTCAAGAATAAAAATTCAGTTTGTTTTTTTGCTGTTTTATCAACTTGCTGTTTCTTTCTTTCACGACTTTTTGTTTTCACAAGAACATAAACATAGCAACGCCCTGTCTAACTGCAAGTTCTTCAAAGATTTTTATCAAGAAAGTCATGTTATTGGAAAACATGCTGACGCAAGATAGATTTTATAAAGAAATATTTGGAAAGTAAAAACAGTGTACTAAAGACAAAAAGAGCAAAACACTACAAAATTAAATTTTATTACTATTTTTTTTTTTTTTAATCATGAAAATACAATATACGATTTAATCTCCTTGTATAAACCATTTTTATACTTTTGATTAATTCGACATTTATTTTAAATTATGATCATTAAAAATGAAAAATAAAAAGAGTTGAATATTAAACAATAACAAATATAAATGAATATTTGCAAATATTTAATACTTTAGCGAATGGTATTTATACCTTTTAGAAAATAAATTTTCTTAAATAATGTGATTATACTATTTTACAAAAGTATCATCTGTATTCTGCAGTACGGGTGACTATATTTTGTATTTTTTATGAGGAAAGACCGTGTTCACTTATTTGTACATGAAACATTTGTTGCGTGCTTTTAAATGTATGGTGATTCCTTACAAAGTTTTCATTATTCGCCGTAAACATCTATACGATTCAAACTGTTCTGAAATACAACTTTTTTTTTTTTTTTTCTCAAATGAAACTTTCTACTATAAATATTTCTGGAAGAGCTGAAGATGGATCGATTAATAGTTTTTGTCTCTATATAAATAAAACTTTAATGATGTGCATTGTATTTTATATAAATTAATTGTGCATTTTAAAAGTTATGATTAATTTATTAGGTTTTACGCTTGCGTGTATCATAATCTTTTGTTTCTGTTGTTTGGGATTCTGTGGTACTCATCTTATGTTGGGTATCCCTTTAAGGATGCTTGGTCTATTTAGGTATGGGGTCAGTTGGCATATCTATTTGATTTCCCTTAATGATAGTTCGAAAGCTGAAGTTTCTCTCCAAATGAAAGAATTTTCTCCCTCAGCTTCTTGCCAAGAGAATGGTGACAGTTTTCATTCGACAGCTCCTGCATATTCTAGCTATTCTCAAAAAGATGCCAAATATCATATCAGACAATACCAACAACAAATCTTCCACAACAACAAGATAATCGCAATCACCCTGAATAAAAATAAATGACTTGTTTTGGTGAAGTACCAATCCCGCCAGTACTTTCGGAAAATTCGTGAAACAGATGGAAATGAGATTTATATATCCACCATGGTTAAAAAGCGAAAAATGGAGATGTCAGATGTAAAAAGATTTCAACTGTGTACAATCAAAGAAAATTTGTGCGAAAATTCAACCCACCGGTTCCAACGAACCACCGCTCAACTCCCAAATCCGTGGCTGATTTCAATCATTGAGTTACAATTTGTTTGAATAACTACAGATATCTATAATGCTAAGCAGAATTTATTTTACTTGATGAATTCAATATTATTTCATACATTTAAGCAAAATGCTTGGCCAAATATTTTTAAAATAAAATATTTGGGTAAAATACAACGTTTTTCTTTGAAATTTGCTGTATTCTACCTTAGTATTCCTATCCATATCATGATATACCAACTCACCCCTATTTGTATGCAACTAACCCCACACATGGGATTTGTTTGAATAGCTACAAGCTCTTAGGGTAAATAATTTGGGAGTCGTTTATATAAGTATTTAACTGATAAGTCTCACATAATCATGTGAGTCTCACATAATCAATCGCAGCCAAATTAGGGTGCTTTCTGATTCATTCATCAGAATTTCTGGAAGTATTCTACAAAAAAATAAATAAATAAACAAAATAAATAAATAAATAAACAAAATTTATGCCAACTAGACCTGGTCTCCAATATAAATGCTATTATTAAAGCGTGAATTATCTGACATGTATAAAGTTTAAAAATTTTTCAGTTTAAAAATCAAATTATATAAACAAATATTTTATATAAAATATATAACCATATAAAGAAATACCATTTTGTTGCGTTTCGCATCTAACAAAAGGATTCAAAAAACGTATTTCCAATTTAAAATAACTATAGCTAATATTTCCTCGTTACGCGCTATAAACGGTTATGAATATATCATCCGGTGTTCTTAATACAAAAGTTCATACTTACCGAAATATTCAAAAATTTGTGAAACTTAATCGTCCGATCTTCAACTATGTAGTGAAGAACATATATACGTATATACTAGCTCAAAATTTTGAAGTAATTGAGGTAGCTCGAGTAAAAGGAAACTTTCAAAAAAGGCACAAAAGCCTTCTTTATATCATTATTTTGCATTGTATAAGTTAATTCAAGTCCTGTCACGTGCGTCATTCTGTAGAATATTGCCCCGAGTCTGTTCATAGTTTTTTTCTTGCTTAGAGGATTTGATACAGCCAAGAGTCTTAAAATATTTCTTTTAGTAAGAGCTCGAGAAAGATATATTTTATCTAATTTCGTACTCACTGCTTATGCAAATCATTGAATAGGCGAGCTCTGAAATCGACGTGTAACGCTTTAATCGTACGGAAGCAATATTTTTGTGTGATATCGACATTTTCTTTCAAGACTTCTTTAAAAGTTGAACTTTCGATCTTGAACGCCCTAGGAATTGCAAATGAATGTCACGAATAAAAGGCAGAAAAGAGAAAATGGTTAAGCTATTGCTTTTCTTTAAAGTTTTGCCTTTTATATATATATATTTTTTTTTTCATGACTACCACTTTTAAGAAAAATACTCCTTTTAAAGATTTTACTAGCGTGATAATACTCGTAATATTATATACATCTAAGTTAAATAACAAGTTGAAATGCCAAACGTTATTTTAATAAATCAACACTTCAAATAAAATCTGTTTTTAGGAAATATAAAATTTAACCACAATTCTTCTTTATGAATCATAAAATTTAAATTAACACGTCATTCAAAATTATTGTCATTTTGCAAAATTTGAATTTTTACGACTATATAACGTTGAAATAGCCTGTACAATTTTATTTTGAAATAATGGTTTACAAATATTTAAAAAGAGCTAAGTAAAGCGGATTTGTCTACCACTAAATATATCACTTGTAAAAATATATGATAAAAAATGTAAGTGATATAACATTAAAATAAAATTTTACCATAAGCTTTCGGGTAGAAATTTAAATTTCAGTGTTTTACTTTGTAAGTGATAGCATTTGCATACTACATAAAATATAAGTGTCACGTTGAAGTATATCTGGTTTTTAAATTCATGGACTAATGCAATTTGTATTCACATCTTTTGCACCGATATCTATATTTCCGCTAAGGGTATTTTGTTGAAGGACTGCCAATAGCTTTATTTTTATTAGATTTTTTTTTTTTTTTTTTTTTTTTGCATATTTCGTTTTAGTTATTTGAAGACTATTTTAAAACTCTATTTTAATGTGTGCAATAGTACCGAGTGTCCCATTAGTCTGTAAAAACATTTTAAAAATTCATAAATATTGAAGAAATTGGTAGAAATGAAAGCGGTTAGCGAAAAAATTATTCTCGTGAAGGGGGATATATATAGATATATATAGATGTATATATTGTAAATAAAACAACAAAAAAATTGCGTTGATAGAGGGCGCTGTGTCAATAGACATGTAACAAGAAATATGCAAATCACAGTCCAAAAAATCTCATAGTTTCATGATTCACAGCTCATTTCTTATTTTCCCTCATACTAGTGCAAACATGAAATTTTCATTTCGATGCTTACTCGGTGGATAAAGCGTTATTGGTGAGGATGTTTTACTTCAGCTAAGAATCGTCAAATAAGTTGTGCCGTTGTCGATGTTGTACCTGGTTTTGAAATTGTAGATTGTTGTGTTTGTGGACACATCGAATGGAAAAATTTTAACTATTATTTTTTTCTTTGCCGAAAAAAATCTCCTTCCCGAAAATAACTTTTACGCAAACTGCGCTCAATTTTACTAATTCCTTCAATTTTTATGATATTTTAAAATGTTTACAGAGTTATGGGACACTCGGTATACATAAATAATTTAAAAGAATATAGTTAAAACTATGAAAAACCATTAGTTGGTGTTTTGGCAGATTTCTTTCTGGACCCCCGAGACAAAACATCAAATCATGTTCAAATCGTTTAGCTAAATTACAGGAAAACCTAATAAAAACAGTTAAAATAATTATAATAAATAATAATTAATTGAATTATATTAAAAATAGGAAAATTATTATAATCAAAAAAATTTATTCGAGATTTTTCAACTTTAAAATTATTTTGTTAAACATGTTAAAATAGGATGCCATTAATTTAAAAATGTCGTATACACCAATGTTAAATGATTTAATTTTACTTGAGAGTCCATCAGGAAAGATTTAATAAGTTAAAAAATACATTCATTTAGAAATATTGACAGCTAGTTGGGCAAAGGCCGACCAGTATATAATTAAACAAAAGAGAGAGGTGAATATATATACATGCATATATATATATATATATATATATATATATATATGTGTGTGTGTGTGTGTATAAGTATTTTACACGAATTTTATTTTTCCTGGGTCGATCATTTTGTATATACACTCGAACCTCCCATAAGGGACACCTCCGAATAAGGGACACCTCTATTTAAAGGACAAATTCTCTGGTCCCAGTCCCCAGAAATTAGAAATTTATGTGCATAGGCAAGTTCAGTAAAAATGGTCCTAATATAATTATCTATATCATGCAAGTAATTTTCTTTTTAAAAAGACTTTACTTTATTAGTGTGTAATTTGCATTGCCAAAGTGCATTGATTAATTGATGTGTAACTGAGTATAAAGTCTATTGAAAAATTTTTCATCGACCCTCTGAATAAGGGACACCTCTATTTAAGGGACAAAATGTCTGGTCCCATGGGTGTCCCTTAATGAGAGGTTCGAGTGTATATATATATATATTTTTTAATTGATCCTCCATAGACGGGCTCTTATAAAATACTGTGGTGGAGCCTATCACAGACCCTCAGAACTGCTATCACAGACACTGAGTAAATGCTTTTTCTTTTTATTTATTTTCAATTACTATAAAAAATTTTATGAAAATAAAATGAAGTAGAATATCTGTTATAATACACTGATACACATTTTATAGATAAATAAAGGAATTTTTCAGGTTCTTTAAGGAAAAGAACTATGGAATCAAACCAAATACTGATAAATTAATCGTTTAGCTACACAGAATATGCAGAAATGACCTGTTGTCTTTACGAAAAATCTACACTTAAACCTTAAAAGATATATATATATATATATATTCTTTTTTTACCAAAGTGTCAATATTATATGTAATTTCAATATTTGTCCAAGGTTAATATTTGAAAATGGATAATAAATAAATAAATAAATAAATAATCTAGAAATATCCAAATAATCAATATAACTCCTATGTGGATGAATACTCATAAAAACACATATATCATTTCACATGATACGATTTCTTTTGCATATGGTCAGGATTATGGTCATTCTTTATGGTCAGGATTAAAAAATAATATTAATTAGCAATAATATGCATTTTTAGCTTTAGATAGAGAATTCATTACATAGTCATTCATCATATTTATATAAGATTAATCTTTCTTTTAAGTTAAGATTTTTTTTTTCATAGTTACTTTATTCGAGCACATTATAATGAATAATAAAATAGTTATTTTATCATTGTCTACACCTTTTCTATTCTAAATTTTCTTTTTTCCGTGTGCGTTAGATTTAAATTTATTAATAATCCTGTTTTATTCGCAGTTAAAAATTTGGTCTGAATTCAAACCTATAGATAAATAAAGAATGTGTGTGTGGGGGGGGGGGGGGGAGTGATTTCACTGAAAATATATACTTTAGTCATTTAAAATGTTTTATTTTTTTCCTCTCGGTATATTTTATAGTTTTTACCTACATGAAATTATTTTTATAGCTTTTAAACTCCAGAAACATCCTCAAATATATTAAAAAAAAAAAAAAAAAAAAAACTAACAACATATGAATAATAATAATAATAATAATAATAATAATAAAGTATTATGTTAAAACGTGCATCTACACAGAAAGAAAATAAGCGGAATAAAATATTTCGAATATGTTTAAAGGATTGTAATTTAATAGGACTTTATTTTTGGCTTTTGAAAAATGCAGTAATTTTCTTTTACAAGCTCGTTTAAAAAGTTAAGCTTAAATATTGTCTGAATAATAAATGTATATTAAACGAAAATATAAATATTATACCCCGTTGAAAAAAAAAAACTTTTAAAAAATATTTGTGTCATATTATCATTAAGAAATGGGTGCAAACATTGTACCTATTTTATTCATGCATTTCGAACTTGAGATTTTAATGATGGTTTAAAATTTTTATACAGCGTAAATAATCAAAGATGAAGTACAAAAGGGTGATTTTAAGTTCTCAATAGGAATATGAGCTGCATTTTATTTATTTATAATTTATCTATTTATTTATTTTAAGATAGAACAATATCGAACAATTAGATTCACCAATAGTATAAAAAAATACGTAGTGTTACGCCTAACTTTTTTTTATACTTAGACAACATTTTAAAATAAAGTGTAACATGTATTCCAATTTGAAAAATAAAACTAATATTTTTAAACAAAATAAATACAACTAGTATATAAACCAATATAAAAATGAAGATTCTAATGAATTTCATAAATTTCATAAAAAAATTCTTTATGTATACCATATAGGAGGCAAATTTATGTTCTTTTTCACGTATATTTTTCTATGATGAATATAAGTTGACAATGCAATGCAATACCTCCGCAATAACTCTAGTTATAAAAATTAATCCAAAGTGATTAAAATTCGAAACTGAAATTTAAAATATTTTACATCTATAAAAAATAAATATCGCAATTGGATTTAGTAATAAATATTTAACTTTATTAAAAAAAAAAAAAAGAAAAAGAAAAAAGAAAAAAAGAAAAGAAAAAGAAAAAGAAAAAGAACTCAAAGAATTCCAAATATTTTCTTGAAATAGATTTTTTAAGAAAATAAATAACTGAGGGGACTGTTATTTGTTGTTAATTTAATCATTTAAAACCTGTACATATGTATGATAAAATGGCTCTTAATTCATATTATACTTTACTTTAATAAGTAAAAAATAGACAATAAATGTTGAGAAGATTAATTTATTTATTCATCGGAAATGTGGAGGTGCTCGAAAGCATTCATACAGAGTTAGCACTCGTCCCTCAGAATTCCGAAACACGTCGGAAATTATGGATAAGCAAACATACCAATAAAAAGTTTTAGATCTTTTTTAGATCTATTTTTGCCTGACCAACGCTCCATGCGACACAATGTAATAAAATGCTACGATCAGAAATGAACCGGAAATGAGCAAAGAGCATCTTCAGTGTCAAAGATTGGCGGAACGTGACAGTGAATAATACCTGAGAAAACATGAGAAATGACAAATGATAAAAAGCTGTAAAATTTGTCGATTCAAGCACACACAACGAAAGCTGTGGGCACAAGTATACGGCAGGAAGTAAAGTTTCTAACAATACCTGCGTGTAAACTTTTCCAGCGAATACAGATGCAGGCACAAAGTTAAATGAAATATTCGTGAATCTCTGTCAAAAATGTGTTATTAATTTTAAAAGCAAAAATGTCTGTGGATGAAGACATTTGAAATTTTAAAAAATGTAACTGTTTTTTCTTAAGATGAAACTTTGAGAAAAAAAAGCTATCTTGGAAACAACAGGTAGAGGAATAGAAAAGAAATACTGAGCAATACAGAGATCGGAAAACGAATTACAGAGATCGAAACGAGGCTATTAACTATTGTTTTGCTTCAATGGTCTTACTTGGCTTGTATATAGAAATCTTTCCATTATTGAGTACCACCAGAGTCCTTTTTTTTATTATTATTTACTGACAGCGCACTCTAGATTATCTGACACAGTCCTTTTTACTCTTCTTTTTCATTTATATATATTTTAGGCTGGGGGATTATCAGTGCATTCTGAGATGTTAGAATGCCAGTGTTGTAATCGAATGATTAGGCTCAAGTGATTCGAATAGCTCTTTAGATGTGGATGTTTGTAGTGATTCAGAATCCACACAAAAATTTCAGAAACAATTCATTTGCTCCTTATTTTAAAGTACCTTGCTATGTGGTGCTTATTCAGTGCATAAATAAACATATAAAAAATTTTCTGTGTGGAGAAAGTATAAAAGGTGCCTAAGAATTGTCCGTATCCAACGTTCTGAATAGTTATATTAATACCAAATCTTTTCTATCAATGCATGGAAATCTTTGCATTTTGAACTTTCATTAGATTTTAAATGTCATTTTATTATGAGATGCTAGTGTGTCCTTTATGACTACATAGCTGCCAATATTTTAATTTATTCCGAAGTACTTTTAGCCCCGCCTTTATTTCGCACCACTTTACTTATAGAAAATTTTTCTCCAATATATAACTTCAATAAAATATAACAAAATTACTTTTAAAAGATAAGTGGTATGAAATAAAGGCGGGGTTAAAAGTACTTCGGAATAAATTAAAATATTGGCAGCTATGTGACTATTTCCACAATCTCAACTTTCACAAGTATGATTTTTTTTTTTTTTTTTTTTTAATCTTAACTATTGATAAAGAGAGCGAATTAATTTTGGTGTTCTCTTAAAAATTTCACTTGTGTTAAAATCATCTGAAACTTGATTTACCTTCGAATTGAAGATAAAAACTATTTTCAGTGCACATATGCGCATACATTTGCTCACTTCAAAATAAAGATGGCTAAAATCGATATACGATTTTTTTTCGATAATACAAAATTTTTAAATTAAGAAGAGGGGTAAAACCTATATGAAACGCATGGTCATTTTTAGAAATACAAAGTCAAACTATTAGAAACATTGGACCGCAAATATCTCATAAAATTTAACACAATTATTTGCATACAACAAAAATTAATGTTACTGCTAGCAATGCTGGTAGATTTAAATGTATGATCAGTAAAGACGACCTTCCCAAAGAACAATAAAAACTTATAATTTAAGAGGACAATCCAGTTTGAGTTTTTGCAAAAAGAAAGTTTGTTTCGCTGGTCTAGCAAAACATCCTTTATCCGTATACGTGAGAATTATTTTTCAATATATAAGAAAACATTGGCAAGAAATAACACCCGCATGCTATCAAAGGTAATAATCATGTACACCACCAGTAAAAGAAACTGTGTATAATAAACGCGCACACTTATATTTGAAAATAAGGGGATAGCAAAAAACATACACTCGGTCTAAGCCTAGAACTTGAATTTCCTACACTATCAATATAAATAAAATTAAACTTATCTCTGTAAATTGACCAGCACCGAAAGATTTTCCGATATCTTCACGTTTAGGGCATCAGAGAAATCAAAACTGCCTCCGTTTTTTTTTTTTTTTTTTTTTTTTTTTTTTTTTTGTGTGTGTGTGTGTGTGTATCGTTGTGTCTATATGTCTGAAACGGTATTTTTCTCCAGGTATCACTTGAGACTGGTTGGATGGAATTCAGTGACACTTATGAGAGATTTAGACCTGCGCAAAACTTAAAAAAAAATTCAAAATTTTGATCAGATTTAGAAATGTAAGTAAAAAAAAAAAAAAAAAAATTGTTCACGCGCAAATTGTCAGTAAAAATCACGCGCAAATTGTCAGCGATTTTGTCAGTAAAACATATTGAATGGAAAAAAAAGAGCGATATCATTACGTTTTAAACATCAAGAAAACCAAAATGACTGTAAAATATTTCTATGTGTGCATGGGAGGTGCGTGTGTGTGTGTGTGGGTGGGGGGGCAGGGGGTATGTAGAACGTTTTTCTGTTTGACAGAGTATTACGAAAAAACGGCTGAACGGAATTTCATAATATTTGGCAAAGGCTTAGATCTGTACCCAACATAAAATTACATCTATCGAGCATTTAAAATTTTAATTAAATTTTCATATATGTTAAACAAAACGCTTGTGCATGCGCAATACAGGTTTTGTCAGCAAAACACGTAGAATGGAAAACTTACTACAGTACATTTTGACATCAAGGAAGAGAAAAATGCATTCCGAATATATTGTTTGTATGTGTGGGAAGAGGACAGGGTCTCTGGAATGATTTTTTCTCCGGATATCACGTGAAAATAGCTTGCCGGAATTGAAAGACACTTGACAAGGGCACCAGCATCCAATTTAAAATTATATGTATGTATAATTTCCAAATTTTAATTAAATTTACGTTATGTGTAGAATATTTTTCAAGACTTTTTTCAGTAAAATGCATATAATGGAAAATTATGTTTTCATTTTTCAGACATAAAGGAAGTCAAAAATGTTTTTAAAATAGTTTATGTGTGTATGTGTATTTAAAGTAAGGTTGTCAAGAACTTTTAGTAAGACAGGTCTATTAATTCCGGTCAAACATTTCGCGTTTTCATCATATGCTGTGTTCGTTTGAATATGTCAGGACATATTTTTACCTTTGGCAACACGTTAAAAGTTATTAAATTGAGATAAAACCTGCAAAAGACAATTTAAGAAAGGAACATGATAAACGTTACTAAGGAATGCAACATCATATTTCAATGTGAAAACATCAGTTAATTAATTAAATGTTACGCTTTTTGTATACGTAGACCAAGTACTTTTTTCCTCCTTTTTTCTCTCTCGCACAAAGTTAAGACTATATTTAAATTTAAATTTAAAGAAAAATCGTGATAATAAATGGAACAACGTTAGTAAAGGACTTTCTTAGCGAAATTTGAATTTGGCACTTAAGTATCTTGAAATTTTTTCGCGAAGGTCTTTACTCACGCAATTGCGATAGTTATTTTAAATCATCGCCATAATGACAACAAAAAATTAAAAATCAAACTTGGAGTCCTTTTCTAAAGCTATACTAAAGAAATTTTAACAAATTAATATAGTAACCGTTGCTAAGGAGTGCAACGCAATTACCGAATGAGTTTTCATGGAAAATTAGAATATTTCTTTTCCTGTCGTACTAAAATAAATTGCATTTTTATGGTATTTTAGATCTATTGCTTACAAAACAAAAATAGGCTTCGGTTTTCATTTTTAGTACGACAGAAATTTTGCTTTCAATCAGGTATTTCGCGTTGTCATCATTTCCTGTGTTTCACCTTAAATATTTCTGAATATATCAGGATGTTTCTCCCTTTGGTAACAAGTGAAAAAAATATTAAAATAAAAGCAGAAAAAGAAATTTTAAGAAAACAAATATAGTGACCGTTGCCAAGGAACGCTATTTTCCATTTTAAGGTCGATATCAGTAATTTATTTTTTTTATTTATCTATTTATTTATTTATGACGATTTTTGCATATTTTGACCAATTAAAAATTGTTTTTCTTTTTTCCCGAACCAAGTTAATAAGTATATATATATATATATATTTAAAATGAAATTGACAAAAATAGTAAAAAGGAAATGGAACATGAAACATGTGCAATAATATTTTTGTCAGTAAAACATACAGAATTTGTAATATAATGTGTGATAATTTTACATATCAGACAACACCCTTCTTTTTACTTCATTATACAAAGTATAAGGAGGTATTGTAATACCGATTTGCGAATTGGATTTTATATTTCGCATAGATCAAAAATGAATCAGTGTAGAATGTTGCAAATTTATATATGTGACTGTCATGATGTCTAATTTTATACCTGCAAGATTCGTCTTAATATAAGGTGTGGTTTTAGAGATATCAGAGACTTTACACGATTTTTCGTGGCGTCTGTGTGTGTGTATGTTTGTATGTATCTCACATAACCTGAAAACGGTTGATTATAGAACGTTGTAAATTCGTATATAGGTTTGTTATAACATCTAGTTGTGCACCTCCCCTTTTTGGTCTTTCTGTGACTTTCTGTTTTGGAGATATTTACGAAAATTATATTCATAATGAACAAATATACGAAGGTTTTGGCCATTATATATGACTTACCACCATAGATATTTTAATATAAGATAATGATAGAGACTGTAATGATATTGTTATGAAAGTTGTCGGCATTTTTGCGTTTAGAAAGTAATTTGTAAAAACATAAGCAGGTACTAGTCAACGAATGCATTTTATTTAATAAATATTGAGCCCGTAATCTGTATTTTTATGAAAGGTGCCGATATTTTTGCGTGTAGAAAGAAATTCTTAAAGACATAAACATGTTCTTGTCAACGAATGCACTTTAATGAATATTCAGCACGTAGATAGAGCACGTATTGATATTGTTATGAATGTTTCTTACATTTTTAAGAGTAGAAAGTAATTCTTAATATGTAAACAAGTTCTAGTCGACGAATGCACTTTACTTTGTTTTAGTCTTGTTTGTCATTTAAATAAGAATTTTCGAAAAAAATTCGAAGAATTTAGTCCAGCGCTATAAAACAATGAATCTTTCCAAAAATTTTCAGTATTCTTTTTTTATTGCAGTTAGAGATTCAAAACTTTGGCAACCCTAAACTACAAATGTTCGCCAAATTTGGTCACCCAGTCGCCAAAATTGATGCCAAGACCAAAATCAGCATTGGCTACGAACTTGGCGACTAGACCAGATTAGCGATCAAATTTGGCGGCAAATATGCTTCAGGATATCCAGAATTAGTAAATCCATTCTCAATTTTGACTGAATTAATTGTTTCGGTAAATTGTATCGTTTCCAATTCTGCTTTGCAGTTGATTAAAATTTAAAATTTTGCTCAAAACATTCAAATATGAAGCAGAAAATAAAGCTTTATATATGATTATAATGCTTAAAATATATGGATAACAAATATTAAATTATTAATTTTTAAAATGCAGGGATTTTTATATCGAACAGCTTATTACAGAAAACAGTTTAAGATTTTACAATTCAAAATATCTGAAAGAAAAATAGATTATTATTCTTAACGAATGCATCAGAAAGTAAATCTATACTGTACTTCCAATAAACACTTCAACCAAAAAGCTGTTTTTTTTTTTTTTTTTTTTTTTTTTTAAGGAAAATTAAATACGTACAGTATTACTTATATATATATATATATATATATATATATATATATATATATATATATATATTAAAGTTTCATCCATGATTAAGTTTACATTTCTTATTATCTGAAAGCAGATGTATATATATATATATATATATATATATTGTTGCGTACTTGGGGGTTCGTGAGTTGTCCGAGAATGAAAGGCAAAACTTACAAGAATTCAGTAATTTATTCACAGAAAGTTCCAGAAAAATACAGGTCTATAAACCAAGTATCAGCTTCAATTCAACCAGTAAACACAGCTTAAGCCACTGCTGTCAATAGCAAATCCACAGTACAAACTGTATAGCAATGACACATAAAGCAAGTCTCTTTCAAAGAGGCTCAAAGCAATCCAACATTGGCAGAAGCTGGTCTCAGACTGAACTGAACTAACTGCCTTGGCGAAAAACAGCCCTTATATACCTCTGTAGAAAAGTGTGGAACGTTCCAGAAATCTGCATATCTCATCAGCCAATGGGATTAAAGCTTCCATATTTGGTATATTCCTAATAAGGATTTTCTCGCCAAGGTCGCCAAAAAAATAGCCAAGGAGGGAAAAAGTCGCCAAATTTGGCGCTAAATCCATTACCTGCCTTATTTGAGCTTTTTAATGCTTTTATAAGGGAAAATTAGGCTATTTTAATGCTAAAACGACTAGAAATGCACAAAATTAGCATTTAGTCAACTTACTAAGCCTCTCTGAAAGCATTTATACAAAAACAAACACAATTATTTACAATTTTGTAACACTGCCCGCCTCCCAAGGACTGCACGTCCCGGGCAGTGCAACCCTTGGTCAAGAGGCGAAACTAAACAAATTTACACAATCTAAAATACAAAAACTAAGTTACATATAACGATAAAATAGAAATATAAATCAAGTGAAAAATATTTACAAAATTCACAAGTATGTACAAATATTTATATACAAATATTTACATTACGCATGCGCAAATTTTACCAGTATTTACATTTTAAATTTTAATATTACCGTTAATTGTGGTACTTGGCTAGCCTGTTATAGTGCACCACCATCGGTTTTGATGAAGGTGTTTTAGTGATCCGCACCACTACATCATTTAGCCTTTTTAAGACTATGTGTACGGTCCGTCCCAGATGCACTGTAACTTGGGAGAGAGACCTTTGCGTTTAACAGGATTCCACAACCAGACCTTGTCTCCTACCTGGAACTCATTTTGTGTAGCCTTTAGATCGTACCTCGTCTTCATTTTCTCTGTTGCCATGTGAATCCGCTCCCGAGCAAAGTTGTGTACGTCTTCAATTCGTGCCTGGAGATCTTGGATGTACTCCTCGGCCGATGAAGGCGCATCTGGTGGACAACCAAACAGGAGATCACATGGGAGACGAAGTTCGCGTCCAAACAGCATCTGAGCTGGAGTATAGCCGGTGGTCTCATGGACAGCACTTCGATAAGCCAGCAAGAACAATGGCAACTTCAAGTCCCAATCTTGCTGGTTCCTTGATACTAGAAGAGAGAGGTTATTCAGGATGGTACGGTTGAACCTCTCGACCATGCCGTCCGACTGGGGATGTAAGGGTGTTGTTTGGGTTTTGTCTATGCCGAGTAGTTGATGCAGTCCTTTGAAAACAGCAGAGGTAAAGTTCCTACCTTGGTCGGTATGAAGTTGTAGGGGCGTGCCGTACCTTGACACCCATTGCTGCATTAGGATCTCTGCGACTGTGCATGCCTCTTGATCGGGAATGGGATATGCCTCAGGCCACTTGGTGAAATAGTCCATCACGCCGAGGATGTATTTATTTCCACTGGAGGTCCGTTGTAAAGGACCCAAGATGTCGAGTGCAATCCGTTCAAATGGTGCTCCCACGTTATACCGTTGCAGTCTTCCTCGACTTCGTTTCTGCGGGCCTTTACGTGCCGCACAAGCATCACAGGATTTACACCATTTCTCCACGTCCTCCCTTGCCTTGCACCAGTAGAAGCGTTCCCGAACTTTCTGCAGAGTCTTCATTACCCCAAAATGGCCTACTATGCAGTTGTTCTAAAACATCTGGAATTCTTGATCTTGGTAATACAGTCTGCCATTTGAAGCTTTTCCCATCATCAGATTCCCACTTTCTGTATAATACGCCGTTTCTGATATGAAGAGAGTCCCAAAGTGCCCAATAACTTTTCGTAATGGGACTAAATCTGGAAATGTCGTGCCAGGTAGGTATGTTGCTGGTCGTCTCCATCAGCTGTAATATTGGCTTTATGTCAGGATCTTCCAATTGGGCATGTCTAAGTTCTTCGTCACTCCATGGATCGGGATCTTGTTCTGACGGTGTTGAGACAGTAACTTGGCAGGCAACCGGATTTATCGGCAGGTATTTCTGTTCGGCTCTAGAGCAGTACTTGCAGCTTTCCGAGCAGGGCTTCCGTGACAAGGCATCTGCATTACCATGTAGAGTCCCTTTATGATGACGTATCTCGAAGTCATATTCCTGGAGGCGTTGTATTCACCTGGCAATCTGTCCTTCTGGGTTCTTGAACTGGAGCAACCACGTTAAAGATGCATGGTCAGTCCGTAGCAGGAATCTTCTTCCATACAGATAATGATGAAAATGTTCTATGGCTTTTACGATGGCGAGTAGCTCTTTCCTGGTGGTACAGTAATTTCGCTCTGGTTTAGACAGGCATTTACTCCAATAGGCAATGACATGTTCTTGACCATCAATTTCCTGCGACAGAACAGCACCGACACTCTCATGGCTGGCATCTGTATCAAGTATGAACTGTCTGTCGGGCTGTGGATACGTCAAGATAGGCCTCTTTAAGTCGCTTGAACGCTTTTTCACATTCATCTGTCCACAAGAACTTCTGTTTGGCTTCCGTCAGCTTGTGGAGTGGTCTGGCAATATTTGAGAAACCCTTGACAAACTTCCTGTAGTAAGTGCATAACCCCAGGAAACTTCGTAGTTGGTGTACATTTTCAGGGCGACTCCAGTTCTCGACTGCAGAGATCTTCTCAGGATCAGTTCTCACACCTTCGGCAGAGATGATATGGCCGAGGTAGCTCACTTCATGACGGAACAAGTTACACTTGCCTGGATTCAATTTGATGTTAGCCATTCTGAGTTTCTCCAGCACCTTTCGGATGTTTCGTAGGTGGTCTTCAAAGGTGCGCCCCACAATGATAATATCATCCAAATACACCAGACAGGCTTCATAGGAAAGTCCTTTTAGCACTGTCTCCATCAGGTGTTCGAAGGTGGCAGGTGCATTACATAATCCAAATGGCATAACTTTAAATTGCCACAGTCCTTGTCTCGTGGTGAATGCAGTCTTCTCACGATCATCAGGATGTAATTCTACTTGCCAGTAACCGCTCTTCAGATCCAAAGTCGAGAACCATTTATTGCCAGCAAGTGTGTCTAATGTGTCGTCAATTCTGGGAAGAGGGTAACTGTCTTTCTTCGTGATGTCATTCAAACGACGATAATCCACGCAAAATCTTGTTGAACCATCCTTTTTTCGCACCAGTACTATAGGAATGGCCCAAGGACTCGTTGATGGCTCGATGACATCATTGTGCTGCATTTCACTTAGAAGTTCAGTGACCTCTTCCTGTTTAGCAAGTGGAAGTCTTCTTGGATGTTGTTTGATTGAAGGATGATTTCCTGTATCAATTCTGTGCTGGGTGAATTTCGTTCTCCCGACGTCTTCAGGTGTTCGAAAAAAAAGATCTTTAAATTCTTGTAGTAGCTTCTCCGCAGCACATCTCTGTTCATTTCCTGCATTCTTGAGTAAATCTGTTATTAATTGTTCAGAAGACTTGGATTTAATAGGATTTAAGAAGGAGGAGGTGCCGCTCACCGCTAAGAGTGGTGTCGAGCGCTTCTAGCTATGCTAGGCCCCTACTCCGGAACATTTATTTAAAAACACACACAAAAAAAAAGAAGAAAAATACAAGGTTCGGCAGAACAATATTCCCGCGCGACATAGGGCGAAGTATTACAAATATGTATTAATTATTAACAAACTTAAAAATAAAAGTAAATAAAAAATAAATACACTAAAGTAAGATAAGCCAGTACAGAGTACTCACGCGACAGGGGGGCGAAATAAAATAAATCTTGAAAACTTAAAAGCACAATGAGCTAGAATTGAACAGGAAGGAGGGAGAATTGTTTACAAGTAAATCAGTTCGCCAGAACAAGTTTCCCACGCGACATAGGGCGAAGTTGGTTGTTTTACGACATTTACAAACACATGAGGAAAGAATAGATATCTTAGGGCTAGTGGGTAAGTGAAAAGGATTATTTAACTTATGAGATTATTAATTACTTTTAATTTATTTAACTGTTTAGGAATTAGATAATTTTAAATGACTTAAGAAGAATTTAATTTGTTCTATTTGAAATATCTAAGAGTAATTCAAAAATTCTTTTTAGTTTTATGGCAAGTGAAGGTCTTGTTAAAATATTTGTCAGCCAGTTGGCTGGTCTATTATTCGGATTTCTTAAGTGATAGTTTATTGTAAGCGGACAATGGAAATAGTAATGAAAGGAAGAACCCTCCTCTCCACAAGAACATAGGGGCGAACGTTGACGACGAAATCTGTGCAGATAAGCCGGAAAAGGGCCATGCCCAGTTAAAAACGCTGTAATTTCTGGGGTAAGTACCCAATCATTGAGAGAAACATTTGGTATTAGAGAGAAAGTAATTCTGCCGTTGTGGGAATCTTCCCACCAAGACTGCCATTCCCGGAAAAGGAGAGATTTTAGTTTTCTTTTGACATAGGAAGGTTGCGTGGAGCGGTTGATGCATGTAACAGGAGTGCAGGTTGCTAACACCTCATCCTTCTTCACTGTCCGGACCTTATCGCTGATGTTTGCGACTCTCACAGGAATAGTACTCTTTGAGAGATCAACTAGAGATGAAGCTACCAGAACTCCTCTTGGGCTATTGTCTGTATTCGGGTATTCAATCAGTCCATAGCGGAAGTATTGCTTGGTAGGAGGTGTTCCTGAAACTATTGTCTCTGTATGTGGAGGGATGGAAGTTTCACACTTGGCTGTTATCTGGCATATTGTCTAAATGTCTTCATTTTCAGTGTTGAACACAGCTATGTCTTCCGAACTCAAATGCAGTTCATTATTCTTGAAGTCCAATTTAAAGTTAAATTTTTTCAGGAAATCAGTTCCAATGATTACAGGATCTCTTATATCTGCCACATATGCCATATGATGGTAACTGGCATTTCCAAAAGTGATGGTCAAGTTCATTTTTCCATATATTTTGACTTCGTCTCCTGTAACAGTCTGGAGTTTAACACAGGGCGGCGTCCAAATGATCTTCTCTTTTAGTTCTTGAGACAAATCCGTTCTAATGATGGTCACGTTGGCTCCTGCGTCCAGAATCATCCGGCAGGCGGTGTTGTTAACTTGGCCATAGACGTAAAGTCCATTATCGCCGCCACTCATCGATGAAACATGAAATACTGTAAACTGGGGCTCTTTAATCTCAGGCAACCTCCGCCCCGCGAGATGGCCTCCTCCTAGTTTCCCTGCAGTGATGGTGAAGCCGGGTGATTTCCTTTAGTTGGTCGTACAGGGCAGTTCCTCATCACATGACCATCCCCTCCACAGCCCCAGCACTTTGTCTGCCGATCCTTTATTTCCTTATTATTTTCCAGGCTTCGCAATCTCTTTAAGATCTCTGCGAGACTTCTCTTCATTTCATTTTCATCAGCAGGCGTATCATTTAATGAGACTGCTCTTATGGTATGGCGGTCTTTACGGGAGGCTTGTTGGGCTGCCTCTATCCTAAGTACATAGCCTAAAGCTGATTCTACGTCTCTGATGTTGGTGAGTCTCAGTGCTTTTAGAATTTCTGGATCCCGAATAGCATCGATAAAGTACTGAAGAGCTAAGTCGTTTCGAGTGTCAGCATGAGAGTCCGAGAATGCTAGGTGTGACAGTCTCTGAATGTCCGCTGCCAGCTCTTGCAAACTTTCGTCCGTTTTCTGGTAACGGGATTTTAGCTGGAGGCGACTATAGTCCTTAGAACACTTCTCTTCGAAGCGTAGCTCCAGTGCTCTAATCAGGGCCTCGAAGCCGTTCCTTTCTTCTTTAGAAACATTTCTCAGTATATCGGCTGCATCTCCCCGTAATGCTGCTGCTAAGTGGACTGACTTGGCAGTAGAGTCCCAGCCGTTAGCTTCAGCTACGATGGAAAACTGCGTCTTATATACATGCCAGGAGGAACTGCCGTCGTAGGTGGATAGCTTAATAAATTCCTGATTCTGGATTCTTCTCTCTTTCTTTTCAGTTTCCTGAGGGATGGATTCTAACTTTTCTTCGAGATTCCGAATCTTTCTCTGCAGTTCATTCCCTATTACTTCCCCGTTCCACTCTTCTTTCATTTTTCTCTCGAGATCTTCCTCCATTCTCTTAAACTTGCTTTCTATCTCTGAAAACCTTCCTTTCAGCTCTTGATCAAAGTTTTCTTTAAATTTCTCCTCAAAATTCTCTTCTATCTTCATAAATCTCTCTTCAAAATTCTTTTCTACTTTCATAACATTTTCCTCTATCTTCATAGATTTCTCTTCAAAACTCTCTTCTATTTTCAAAACTTTCTCTTCAAAACTTTCTTCTATCTTTATAACTTTCTCTTCTATTCCATCCATTCTATTTCCCATCACCGTTAATTTACCCTCTATTGCTTCTTTCGCCGTTGAAAGCTCTCTCTTCATCTCATCTTGATTAGCTTTAATTTCTTCGGTCAAACTGGCTTCCATCTTTTCCTGAACTGCTTTCATTTCTTTCATCTCTTGACTCAGGCTATCTTTCATCTCTCTCTGTCCTCCTTTCATTTCTCTTTGTCCTTTTTCTATTTTCTCTATCAATCCGGTTTCCATCTTTTCCTGTCCTGTTTCCATTTTCTCTATCAATCCAGATCTTAACTCATTCATCTGAGCTGCGAGACCTTCGAGAAATTTCTTCATTTCTTGCTCCATAGTTCTCGTTATCACCATTCACAGACAACCCCACTCCTGACACCAGAAATGTTGCGTACTTGGGGGTTCGTGAGTTGTACGAGAATGAAAGGCAAAACTTACAAGAATTCAGTAATTTATTCACAGAAAGTTCCAGAAAAATACAGGTCTATAAACCAAGTATCAGCTTCAATTCAACCAGTAAACACAGCTTAAGCCACTGCTGTCAATAGCAAATCCACAGTACAAACTGTATAGCAATGAAACATAAAGCAAGTCTCTTTCAAAGAGGCTCAAAGCAATCCAGCATTGGCAGAAGCTGGTCTCAGACTGAGCTGAACTAACTGCCTTGGCGAAAAACAGCCCTTATATACCTCTGTAGAAAAGTGTGGAACGTTCCAGAAATCTCCATATCTCATCAGCCACTGGGATTAGAGCTTCCATATTTGGTATATCCCTAATAAGGATTTTCTCGCCAAGGTCACCAAAAAAATCGCCAAGGAGGGAAAAAGTCGCCAAATTTGGCGCCAAATCCATTACCTGCCTTATTGGAGCTTTTTAATGAGTTTTTAAGGGAAAATTAGGCTATTTTAATGCTAAAACGACTAGAAATGCACAAAATTAGCATTTTGTCAACTTACTAAGCCTCTCTGAAAGCATTTATACAAAAACAAACACAATTATTTACAATTTTGTCACAATATATATATATATTTTTTTTTTCTGTAAATATTTCTTAAATAAAAGCTTTTTTAAAACAACTAATACATCTAGTTTATACAAATTAATTAATTTTAAAGAACATTTTATCTATTCGTTTGAAAAAAAAAAATCTTTCTTAAAAAAAAATAACATTAAATAAATAAATAAATAAATAAAAGTATCTGATGCAGTATCTTTTGAATAATTTTTAAATATATTTTACCATAAATATTACTTATTAAAAACATTAAATATATATTGTTTTCGTAATACTTTCTAAACATAAACAAGACAAGATTAAAGTTGTTGAAATATTATAATTGTATGATAATAATAAATGGTAATACATTTACGTGTTTCGAATAGATTATATTTCCTTATGATCATTCCCATTTGTGAGCGCTGAATAATCTATGATAAATCCTCAATAATAATGTGTTTTGTTTCACTTCAATAATTACTCTGGAAATAATCAACAACTCTACAACTCATATATAAATCCGATGCTAGGTGCTCCTGGGATCCCATTACACTAGAAATCTTCAAACGTAAAGGAAATGCGCTGATAATTAAGCTATATTCTATTTTGTAAATAAATTAAAAATAAATTGTATCAAGTTAAATCGATACATTTTATCAATTATATATTAGCTAACAGTTAACAAAGTTACACACATAATAGTTTGAAAGAAAAATATGTTTTTAAAGAGGAACTAATTTTAAAAACTATTTGAGTTTTTGCAGAATTGGTAAAAACATTTCTTTGTATATTCATTTTTATTTCGAAACTTTAAATTTTTTCTTGCTATTTAAAAATCGATGTGTATATTTGTTCAATGTATTACAATACATAGTCTTTCTGAAAAAATTTCGAGACCCAAAAAGTGTTATTTTTTCATTATTTATAAAACCAATATACAGTCCTGGTATAAAAAGATAATATATTAGTAGGACAGCCTGACCAAAAATGGCGCTTTTTGTTTAAAGTTGTTGGAAAATTAAATTAAAATTCGCGTTTTGTTTTGAAAATTTTATCTAAGAGTGAATCTTTTATTGGTATTCATATATATCTGACTTTGAATAAAATGTTTTTATAAACATTTTTTTATATTTCATTCATTCACAATGTTTATAACATAAGTATTTCATGTGTTACTTACTCGTTTTATTAGAATCTAGGTAGTTTTTGTCCAGCATGGTATCGTTAGATTACCTATTGTGGCATCGATACGAATGAATAGAAAACGATATTTTCTATAAAAACACAAATTATATTAACGTGTTCCTCATTCTGTCAGATACTTTACTCTGAGAAATTCGATCATTATATGATAGAGAACATTTACTTTTTTCTAATATGTGCATAGAAATGAGAATTTTTCTATTTGCTTGAAATAAGATTTCTTAATTATCGTTAACTTTATTTTTCTCGGTCTTATTTGTAAAATCTTTATCTTGCATCTTTTGCATAAGATTTTTTTTCCCCTCCTTGTCTTATATTTTTATATATATTTATTTCTATCACGTTCTATAACTCCACACACAAAATGGAGAGACAATGTATTCAAACTTGTATTATTCAAATTTTATTTTATTTTCCAAAGACTACAAAAGAATTCTATTGCATTACATAAAGATTTTCTGATAGTGGCATATTTAACCGCAAGGTTTTTTTTTTATACCTCCTGATTTGCGATTTGAAAAAAAAAAATGGTTTTAAATATGAATCCATTTTGAATATTTAGATATCATTTTACGGAAAATTTACATTATAAATTTTTCAAAAACGATATAAATGAAAGGGAAAAGAAAGAATTTTTCTACCTTATAAAAAATCATTCATTTTATACATACCGCAATAGCAAATAATAATAATAAAATTCTATTTAATTCGATTTTTAGTTTCTCCTCATTACCAGTCAGTTATGAAGTGAAGCAGGTTTAAAATGCTTTTAACAGCGCTCTTAAATTAATTTACTTTTATTCTATTCCACTTCATATTATTAAGGTGTAAGTAATGTAAATATATCATATGATAAAATATATTGTAATAATATTATTATTATATATTAAAAGATTTATGACAATTTTTGTTTCGAACTCCGATGGGAGCTATTGGATTATATTCGTGAAAATTTTATATTTTTATATTACTTTTATAGTTTTTTTTTTAATTTTATGTAGAAATTAGTTATTTCTTACCCACAATGTTTAAATTGTCATTATTTTTTTAATAGTCTCTTTCAATTTTTTGTAAGTTTAAATAGTATCTAGTTTTCTTTTTCCTAAATATTTTATTTTAAAGTACAACATTGATAATGGCTTGACGTCTTCCTCAGTTTTAAATTAATAACTAGATTATTTGTCTTTGAATGAAATATTAGATTTTTAATTTTAGTTTATTAGTTTAACAAACTGAGCTTCATTTATAAGCTTTAATAAATAGCCTTTCTCTTTCATTTTTTTTAATTATTATTCACAGAATTTTCAATTATGACTGTTTGTACAAAGTATTTCGCATTTTGTAAGAACCACAAGCCCTAACGGCCTTATTCACCATTAACTTCAACTCCCGGTTCAACGCAAAAACTTGAAAAGCATCTAAAGGCAGAGTGCAGCTTTCCAACAATATTTACCACGCTGCTTCTGTCATCTAGCGTCAAAGATTTCGTATAACCTTTGATTGGTTATTTTTAGCTAAAAAATCCGAAAATAACAATGCCGCTAGATGGCAAAAGCAACGCGTCAAATGTTGCTGAAGAGTTGAACCTTGTCTTTATACGCTTTTCAAGTTTTCGTGCTCAACCGAGAGTTGAGGTTATTGGTGAATACAGCCTTAAGAAATAGATTTTAAATTATTAACTGGCATTCATAATTAGTAATTCGTTTCACTAATGCAGTTTATTGTTCGTAGTTCCTTCATATTAGATTTTTTTTTTTTCCGAGTGTTCTTATAATGTCATTTTCATATAAGTTATTTTTTTTTTTTTCTTTCATTCATTTGCACATCGAAATATAAATATTTATGTATAAATAATAAAAAAAATACTACCATTTTTAATATAAAAATTACAGGCAACAGTAAGTGTAGGCCATTTTATAGGATTTTTATGAAATTTGGGTATTACTACTAAATCAGGATAATAACTGGACTTCGTTAGTTAGTGTTAAAGTTTTAAGAAATAGCTTTTTTTTTTTTTTTCATCACTTTATTAACAAAATGTGCGATAGTTATTAGTTTTTGTATAAAGATTTTCGCATTTTGTTGATAACACGAAACATAAAAATTGCTTTTAATTTAATTAATTTTATATTCCTTTTAATTTATTAACTGCCATCTCTAATCAAAAGTTGGTTTCACAAAAGTAGTTTATGTTTCGCAGTTCTTTGATAGTCGTAATTTTTTTCCAAGTGTTTTTCCAGGGTCATTTTGATGTAAGTTTGGATTTTTTTATTTTATTCTTTTTGCACATTAATACCGGGTGATCCAAATTTCACTAGACTTTTTAAAACTGTACAATTGTTAAACTATTTACAATAAAATGATGCGGTTCGCAAAGAAATGCTTAGAAACACGAGGGAATTTTATTTTTAATGAAAAAAAAATATATTTGTATTAGTTACTTTTTTTGACCAAAAGGTGTCGCTGGAGTTCAACTAACAAACTTATAAAATTATAATACAGTTCATTGATATGAATAAAAGTATTTCAATACCTATAGGCATTCTATTTGATTCCCATCACTGATAATTACAACCGTCAGACGATTGAAGACACACTGAGAGGTATTAAAAAGCATGTCAGGTGTTAAAAAGCATGCTTCTTTTAACTGCGCCAAGGACGCCGGCCGATCTCTATACACACGTGACATCAAACAGCCCCATAACCAGAAGTCACAAGGTGTAAGATCTGGAGACCTTAGGGATCATTCGTGTGGAAAACGTCGACTAAGGACACGGTTGTCTCCAAATGTCGACCTCAGAATTGTCGTGACAGCAGTAGCTATGTGCGGAGGCGCTCCATCCTGCATAAATGTTATTGAATGGAGTGTTTGCCTCTCTTGCAAGTAAGGGATGACTTTATTTTTTAATACCGCTTCATATCGTTCAACTGTGACAGAAACCGTTTGAAATGGTATGAAATAATGCGCAATTGACTCATCTGCTTATTTAACGCAAGATAAGATTGTATTCTACATGAAACACAAGCACCACCTTTTAACGAAAATTATAACTAATATGCAATTTTTTTTTTTTTTTTCATTAAAAACAAAAATCCCCCATGTTTCTGAGCATTCTGTGCAAACTGCGTCGTTTTACTGTAAATAGTTTAATAATTATAAGGTTTTAAAAAGTCTAGTGACTTTTGGATCACCCGGTATATAAATAGTTATATTCATAGTTGAGATATCTCAACATCTATGTTATATAATTGCACCAGCATTGGCATCTGAAATTGATACTACGAAGAATTATACTGACTGGGTTTATAACCTCAAGTGCTGGCACTTCTATGTTGAAATATTTTCCATTTACGTAAAGGCCATACCTTAGATTTATATTAAAGAAATGCGCCAATTTTTGTATGTGAAAGAGATATTATGAAAATTATGCTAATTCAGTTTCATTGTAGACCTGTTAGATTCTGCATTATAATTCCGTTTTCACACTGAGAAAATTCACAACCGTTAAATGAGTACCCGTTTTCCAAAAATTGATTTTTTTAAATTTTAATATTTTATTTTGCAGCTCAAAAATGAGAAAAATGCATGTAGTGAAAATTGGCATTTTTAAGCTCACAATTCAAATTAAAAACACTTTTTAAATAATTTTTTGGAAAACGAGTATTCCTTTAATGGTTGCGTATTTTCAGAATATGAAAACAGAATTTGAAAATACAATTAGGTAATGTGTAATTCTATAAACAAATTTCGCCATAGAATAACATTAGCTTTGGATGACCTTGACGAACCGTGATGCACCCCCTTAACATGTAGGTGGCACTGTTATATAAAACGATACACAAGAAAGCTTTGAGATTGTTACAACATACTAGTTTAAATTGTAGATTGGTTTTCCTTAATTTTAATTCTCTCTCCGTTCTATATCTGAAAATAAATACAGGCTGTGGAAATTAAAGAAATACCTAAATAAAATAAATGAATAAATAAGCAGCCGGTATAGAATCAAACGCTTCGAATTTTACTCCTTGTAACGGCCAGCAAATTAAAACAATAAATATAACTTTACCGGGATCAGAAATGATGTTAAATAATTCAAGAATCAGGAAACAGAAGGAAATGACAATTAAGAGAAAAAGGTGTGAAAAGAACATATACTTCTTACATGAAAACTGATAGTAAATCAATACGACATTGTATATTAAGCAGAAACAAGCAACTAACAGAAAGCATAAGGTTCAGAAAAATAAAACAATTGGAAAATTAAAGAAAGAAAATATGAAAAAATGGTAATAATAATAATAATAATAATGAATGAATGAAGTTAAATTAAACATTTAAGTCTAAAAATGCATAAATAAGTAAAAGTTTTTTAAAATACTTATTTGTCTTGAAATGCATATTAAAATAATTCTGTTTTGAAAACATAAAAAGAAGTAAGCGCTTTTAAATTATTTTAGGTATTTTTTTTAAGAATAAGTTTTGTTTTCTCTTTGCATTACGTAAATCTTACATTATTTATATATATTACCAATTAGAACTGAATTTTGCTAATAAAAAAATAAATAAAAGAAATTTACAAAGAAATTTTAAAAAATATGAAAAAAAAAATTATTTAATTTTATGGAAACATAAGTAAAATACCTTTAGTATAATGAAAAAAATTACTTAATATTATATTTCCTTTTGAGGTCTAAATACATTTTATTTAAATTGACATTTATATGCATTGTAAGAGGTATATATTTACAGTGTAAATCTTTATATATATGTGTGTGTGTATTTTATTAATATATTTAAATTATATATTCATTTATTTTGTGCGACTTGGCATATATATTTATTGTTTTTCTGAAACCTGCTTATGTTTGTTTGTAAAAAATATGTATCTTTTTATCGTGTTGAGAGGAAAATAGCTTTTTAAGATATGTTCATCATAAGAGAAGAAATTTAATAACCGTGTTTAATGTATTACCTATAACATATGAATTGCTATTCTGATTTTTAGATTTTAAATTACTTATTCAATATTCGATATTATTCAGATAGGGGTTCTCATCTATGTAGAGTGTTTGAGTTCAAATACCGGCAAAAGCACGTTTTACAATGAGAATCCCTCCGAGCAGACTTGCTCATTAGGCGTCTGTAAGATAAAGTTGTCATTGACATTGACAGGCATAATTAAAACCATGCCAGACAACAGACATAAGTTCGAGCAGAATTCATCTAAATTTTAAATAAAAGTATATAATAATAATAAATAAAGTAGTTCATATTCATCAGAAAATTCTTTTATATAGAAGTACTCTTGCGTTCGAAAATAAATTCGCTTTATCAGTGAAATTTATTTAAGCTTTTGTGTTTTGTAAACAAAATTGGAATACTATAGCACTGATTAGTGTACTAATATGTTTTTAAGAGCTGAATTTTCGTATTTTCGTATGTTCGTTATTAGCATAATTATGTTGAGTAATTATATAAAATAACTCAGTCTGATGCATTTTACAGATAAAATATTCCAATGACAACAGAAAGTTTTCGAAGAGATTTGAACAACAAGTATTTATAGAGAATACTATCGCCCAGTGGTCGAAAATCTACCACTTTTTTGCAAAGCAAAGTAATAGCCTTCTCGTAAACGGAATTAAATTGTAACACAGCAGCGCCACTTTGCCGATATGCACCCAAATTAAAACAACATAATTTTACATAATGTCCATATCATATACCATGTTTGCTGCGTTTATAAACTACATAAGTTGAGATATAGCCTTGATTTGAGTAGTTTGAATCGCAATATTGCAGCACCACCTATTGTGTGATATATTCCAATAGCTAATCAGCACCAATTTAAATCAAAGTCTAACCAGTAATCAATCGTACTTAAATTCCGCCAATTGGTTCATGATATACTAAAAAATTTTCCTAGCACATCATACACACACATACAAATAATCATTTTCTAAAAATGAGCGAATCATGTTTAAGATATCTCAGAACGTGTAAATGTATCGAAAATCGGAAGTCAAAAATGTTCACGAATCCAATACTTCCTTCTACATCATTTCATATGACAGTGCCACCTACCGATTAACATAAACAAAAATTTAATCAATATTATCAATATTATCAATATTCAATCATGTTCAAGAAATCTCAAAATGTGTAAATTCATCGAAACCAGAAATTTAAAAATTATCCGAATCTTAGATTTTTCTTCATATATATGCCGAAGATATATCAATAAATCCACTTAAAAAAAAAATAAATAAATAAAAAAAAAATTCAGTTTCAGTTAGTTGCAATTAATTATTTTTTTAGCTAGAAAATGTGTCTTCAAATTAGAGCTGACTTAAATCACAAAAAAAAAAAAAAAAAAGTTGTAACTTTTATTTACTTTAAATGAATTTTGTTTTAGCCGGAAAAATGTGTCTTAAATTAAAGCTGACTTAAATCACACACACTCAAAAAAAAAAAAAAAAAAAAAAAAAAAAAGAATGAAAGAAGAAAAGAAAGAAAAGAAAAGAAATTATATCATAAATAAACTGAAAAAAAAAAAAATAGAACTTTCATAAAACAAATCTTTTTTTAATTTGCGAATATGTTCAAAGTAAAACAACTTCGATTTACTACTCATTCACTCATAATCATATTTACCGTCTAATGGTCGTTGCCTCTTAGAATGAAAAATCTGTAGTCAAAAGATTAAAAATCTACATTGCAAATTACTGTGTCCATGGTTTTATTTGAATTTTAAATAATTGCTAGATTTAACAACTTTCTTCTTTAAGAATTTTTTAATATAAAAGAACATGTATATAAAATAAAAAAGTGCATAAAAAAAAGAAGTATTTTAAATTACCTTCTTGATATTGAAATAAAATAATATTTGTATTTTGCAAATCTGGCTTATCATACCATTCGAATGACACCACTTTTAACACTCTACTCCCATAATTAATATGTTAAAAGTGTACGACAAATTTCATTTTTGCCTATTAACATACAGATAAAAGTTTGTTTATAAAATTCATTGATAGTGGTATTTTACTTAAAAAGTGTCTTATTACTGGACATTTAAACATTTACGATAGAATTTCTGATATGAAAAGCTGTTTAACAAGTTCAGCATAAGCTGTTTGTTACTTGCACATATCTAAGCTTAATTCAAACTCAAAAATATTTGAAAACTGTAGAGATCTTTGAGTTTTGGAAATTAATAAAAAGAATTTAGAGACAAAAGAGAAAACGTATTATTATTTTTCACGATTTAAAATAATTCAAAAAATTATTGATTCTGAGTTTTATTTTGAATTCTTTGTGTAGTATTTTAATTATTTATTAACCGACGAGACGTTTAACTTCCATTGGATTAAAGAACATTTAAAATCAAATTCATCAAAATATTTACGAATTTAATCTGACTTGAATGATATTTTAATAATATTATATAATTATTAATTACATTTTATACTATTATTTTATTAATTATATTTTATACTATTATTTTATTTATACTATTATTTTATTAATTATATTTTATACTATTATGAATAATATTTTAATAATATTAACTTGAATAATATTTTATACTATTGCAAAGTAAATAAATAAATAAATAAATAAAAATAAAATACAATTATTACAACCACAGAAAAAAATTAGTTCATTAATTAATATATATATATATATTGTGGGGGAAAAATAACTATTATTTTCTTACGGTTGTGAAAGGAATAGGTAAAAACGAAATTTCCAAATTAATTATTTAACTCCTTAACTGCCCTGGGCATAAATACACGTCTTTCCTTTGTATTGCTCTGCTACTAGTGAAACTAGTACCCCGGCTTTGGAATTCAATATATTGACTATAAATGTGATCTTGATAGTGTTTTCGACGGATTTACTTATTTCAGAGAAGAGGAGTGTGGGAGGAATCTAAAAGAGAATGTTTCTGGGACAGTGAAAGCATCACTACGCGCGCTTGGATGAAAAACGGTGGCACTGGAAAGCGAATCTCGTAAATTTTCCTCGACAGGTAAGGGATTAATCAGAGATTTTATATGATTTTCGACTTTTGTTTACATCTTCGACAAATTACCGAGAAAATTACAAAATCGGCATACGAAGAGAGAAGCAAATATTGATAAAGTGATATGCTTAAACCAGTGTTGGGCATAATTGATTAAAAATAATTGAATTACAATTAAATTATATTTTTTTTTTTTTTTTTGTCAATCGATTAACAAGTAATTGATTACAAATAAATTGAATTATTACAAATAAATAGAATAAGTAATTCAATTTATTTATAATCAATTATTTGTTAACTTATTGACATTAAAATAATTATAATTATAATTTAATTGCAATTCAATTACTTTTTAATCAATTATGCCCAACACTGGCTTAAACAATATATGTACTTATATATGTATATAAATAAAAAGTAACTCAGGTTAAATCAAGGGCAATTAATTCGTCTAAGTACGCATCAACGCATCAACTCATCATGATTATATAATATATGCATAATGCTGTCTTTATATAATGCATGTTAGTGGTCACCTGCAGAACAGAACGGGTATGGCCTCTGTTTAGTTACCTCTATGACAAGAAATTACATTTAAATTGAAAGTTTTTTTTTTTCCTATATCGTATTTTCAGTAACATATGAAGCATGCATGTAGCCTCAGCAAAAGCAGAATACACTACATTATCCCCAATTGAGGATTCGTTGCTCACCGAAATACGTAACTTCGATAATTTGTATGTAATTACCGATATTCCGTAAAAGGGCAGTTTATGCCATGCTTTTATTCTGAAAAATCAAAAGTATCATTAAATTCTAAATTGAAAGATAATTTTGTAAAGGAGATTCCTATGCATCGAAGAGAATCAGTCATAAGGTTTTGGGGAATAATTAGAAGTAATTCATAAGGTTAAGGATGACTGTTTTATTCTATCTAAAATGAATGCATTCCTTTCCTGGTAATTAGACATTCTCGAACATCTATACCTGTGACCATAATAAAATGAAAATTTTGATTTCTTTAATCCTATCGGTAAGAGAATTGTTTCCGTAAAAATGATGATTTAAGACTAATTTAAACTAATTTAAACATTTTCTGAAATCTCTTTAATTAACTTGCCATTTCATAGGTTGTTTGGTTATTACGATATTAAGATAGAAAATGTATTATTTATTTTTCTACGTCACACTGTTTAAAATAGCTTAAATGCCTAGTAATTAGAATATCATTTCTTTCTGGCAAAAGTACTTTGTCTCTTTCTATCATTCTCGTATCCGTACAGATATAAGAAAGTAAAAAGATATATGTTAAATTTATTTAGTAAAATTTAAAATCATATAACTTAAAGATAATAATTATGAAGACAAAAATCTTATTAGAAAAAATTCTTTTTAGAAAGTATAATAGCATTTAAAATATATATAAATATTGCTAATGTTTTACGTTATGGGGCGTTAGCCAATTTCTATACCTATAGATTCATTCAAAATATGCAAATACTGTACCATATACTTTATCGATGACTTTTTTCCTTTGTTTTCATACTTCTAATATCTCCAGAATAATTGGAAATGGACGTATTGCTCAAATGTGTCATATATTATAATTTTTTTACAACTTCGATTGTTTATGAGAAAACATATTTACGTGAGAATGCGAAAATTTTCTGTGGCAATACTCCAGAATAAATAGAGAAAAAAAAAATCATCTAAACAGTGAAAATGCGGAAGCCGCAAACTGAACATCCGTTTCTCTAACTTTCGGATGGAGTGCCTAGCAGAGCGTTCTGGCACCCCAACAAATACACTGTTCATATTCCCTACCCTACCCTTGTTATTCGCCGTAGCTCATCCTTCTTTCTTTCTCCTCCATCTCTCACTAGTAAAGAAAATCTAGTCACTTCTTTCTGCTCTCGACAAAGTATAGCGTGTCAAAGAAAAAGAGCATTTTCGAGAAAAACAAACAAATGGAAAAATAAAAAAATCCTGACGACGAAAACGTACGAGAAAGCAACAATAATGGATAAAATAAGTAAAAAAAATAAATAAACAAACAAACCAGGAAAGAGAAAAATATGAAAAATTGAATACATAGGAGAAGGAGAAAAAGAAAAGAAGGAAGTCGAGAAAATCGAACTCAAAAAGGAGGGAAAGAAACAAAAAAATTTCCAATGACACCTCACTTAAATAAAACACTGAGCATTCAGGGCGGAAAAAAGAAGATTGAAATTTCAAAACAAATAAAACATTTACCTTAAAATAACAATAAAATAAAACTCAGTATAATTTATTCGCATAAATACTGCGAGATATTATGAAAGAGGAATAAATAAAAAAAATCATAGTTTTAAAAGTTGTTATTATTTAATAGGTTTCCATAATTTAATAATTCGTTGAAAACGAAATGGAATGAAAATATCTACAAAAAGAATTTAAATCAAATAAAACAGTTTTCGCTTACATTTGTTTAGAAATGGATATTTTTCAGAATGCAATACAGATAGTTTATTCAATGAAATACTCATACGAAGAATATTAAATTAATCTAAATATTATTTCAATGTCATAGAACTGTTTTTATAATAATGCAGCATTGTCATTTAATTTATTTTATTTTATTTTTAAGGAATTGTATTTCAAAATAGTGTGATTAAAATATGAAAAAACGACGAAAAAAAGTAAATAAATATCAGTATAAAACACTATTCTTGAAGCATAAATAATTTCTGTACACATATTATCATGACATATCAAATGATATCAAGTCCAGCATATATCGGGAAAGGTCTCAGTTTTTCAGTGTTATCTACAGAATATTACAATTTTAGATGAAAACTGAAAGCCAATTTTCAGTTCAGAAAGCCTCTTCTTTTTGATAAGAATAAAATAAAAAATATATTTCTTATATTCTAAACCGTTACGCATATTACAATGTTACAGCTCAAAACAATAAAATAATTTTAAACACATGTTATGTACAAAGATTTCTGTACATTCCTATCTATATGAAAAATAAGTACATCTTAACTAAGATTTAAACTGCCCCGTATGGTGTTTTATAATATTTTTCTTTTTAAATATAAATTTGGACTGCAAAATAATAATACAAAAAATTGCTGAAAAGAAAATTCGATAATTGTATTGCGTATTTTGAAACATTTTGAATAAAATTCTTCAAGATTTAGAATCAAAAATAGGATTGCTCATGGAAGAACCATG
This sequence comes from Salticus scenicus, assembly GCA_963930645.1. Taxonomy (NCBI): domain Eukaryota; kingdom Metazoa; phylum Arthropoda; class Arachnida; order Araneae; family Salticidae; genus Salticus; species Salticus scenicus. The sequence goes on along the minus strand of OZ005657.1, from coordinate 245,015,832 downwards.
TAACAATATATACAGGGTGATCAATTTAAAAGAGTACCCGTTGTTTTTTCTCATTACCCTTAAATATGATGGATTTGAAAACTATTCTAACACTGAACTACAATTGTTTGAACCTAGTTTAAGTGTGGGAGACAATTTCTAACACTGTTGGACTGTTACAACTTTATTTGTAAGGTAAAACAGAAAGGGAGACGCACATTTTTTTAAATCCTGTAATAATTTCATTTATGGAAAACAAAATTTTATTAAATTTTTTTACAGTATCATTCCTGCATTAAATTTGCATTATCATTATCATTTTTACATTATCATTTCGTAGGGTTTTCCAGAGAAGTCCTGCAAACATCGGTGAATTAAAACAGATCATAATTGAAGATATCTTGTCAATAACACCAACAATGCTGCGAAGTGTTTCAGAAACCTGGTTCAACGTGTTCATGTTTGCATTCAAAATGGTAGCGAACATTTTCAACATATGCTGCGAGGAATGATAATGTAAAAAAAATTAATTAAATTATGTTTTTCATAAATAAAACTGTTAGAGGATAAAAGAGATTGTTCGTCTCCATTTCTGTTTTACATCACAAATAAAGTTGTAACAGTCCAACAGTGTTAAAAATTGTCTTACAAACTTAGAAAAGGTTCAAACTATCATACTTCAATGTTAGAATAGTTGCCACATCCGTCAGATTTAAGGGTTATAAGAAAAACCCACGGGTACTCTTTTAAACTGATCACCCTGTATATATATAAGGCTCGATGCTATGTTGTCGAAGATGTTCTTAAAAATATGTAAAAAACAATTATCATTACAAATTTTTGGCAAAAAAAGATTTTTTTTTTTTTTTATGAAATTGGGAAATATTTGGAACATACTGTACTTTTAAATATACAAATCACTTCATAATAACAAACTTTAAACCAATTTTGTGAATGAGTATTATAATAAACAGCAATTTTGTTTTGTTTAATAAATTTATTTATTTATTTATTCATTTTTAATCTTCAATTTTAATTAGCAATTTTTAATTAGCGTACTAAATGTCGCGATTAAATTATCAAAATGTTGACTTTTCTACAGACATTTAATATTGTATTTTAAAATTGTACAACATATTATTCAGATATAAAGTGCTTTTGAAATTGTGGTATTCTCCCCTCAAAATTTTGGATAAATATGATGAAAAATAGGTGTGTGTAGTTTAAGGAGACGATATTTATCGCTAGAGACCTAAACGTAGGTGAAATGCCCTCCCTAGTGTCTCTTCGTGAGTTTTGGGGAAAACCACGGAAAACTGTGAACGGCTTTGAAACCTGCGCGGCCAGGGTTCGAAATTGCTATTTTCCTTTGCCTACCAGCTTTAAGAATCAAACTTTTTGGTCACTGGTGGATTTCGGTAACTTGGAAAAAAAAAATATGAATATATTTTCAGCCACATTTATTAGAATACAGAGCCAAAAATTAACTTTTTAAATAAAAAAATAAATTATGTAGAATTAATAAAAGACAAAGGAAAAGGAAAATATTAGTTATAACAAATATAAAATTTTTGGAGACTTTTAAAAATGCATTGAGTGTAATTTTATTATTATTATTATTATTATTATTATTATTTAATTTGTGTAACCTTTCATTGAAAATTTTAAAAACGTTAATCATAGCATATTAAATTATTTAAATTTTCCCATAATCATGTTAAATAATATTCGTACTTGCTTTATGTGTTATTTTAAAATATACATATTATGAATTTTAAAGTAATTTAGAATATATTTGGAGGAAACGGCAAATGTTAAAAGTAAAAAGTTAATAATGGGGAGATTATTTTGAGAATCGATTTTTCATAGAATTATTATTATTATTAGTATCTTTTAGTGACTTGAGACACGTAAGATGAAATAATAAGTTAGGTATTTTAGACTACAGATTGAACGTAATCCTTTTCTATAACTTCGTACCGTAAGCCTGCTCAGGACCGTAAGCGCAGTTTCGAAATGATATAATAGCGAAAATTGCCTTTTTCTTTCTTTTCTTTTTTTTTTTTTTTTTTTTTTCAACTTAGTGATTGATAAACTCCCTCGATGAAAGTTTCAATAAACACTGGGGTTTATAGTTCAGACATACTTAATCTAACATTCCCTCTATGTGATAGGGAGAAAAGAAAGTACTGACTGCATTCAAGCTGGCAGAAAATCAAAGATTTCTCCGAGTCTGGTCCTATGGAAGGTGTTCTGAGCCTGCGGTAGTCGTGGCGGTATAAGGATAGAGTGCGTTAGTGTGGGAGTTTCTAAACAACTCTGTCGTTATACGTTCGGTCTTTAATTATCATTAAGAGTCTGAGAAGGTTTGTGAAGGTTAGCATTAGATTATTAATATTATTATTTATAGTAAATTCATCCAATACTGTGAATTTAAACGTATTGTGGAAAGCAAAATTAGTTAAATCTAACAAAAATTATGTAGCCTAAATTAGTTTATTTCAGAGATAATGTTTAAAGTAGAGCATTCGAATAAATGCGATGCAACACAAATTTATATACGTAAAGAATTTACTAATTATGATTAATTTTGCTAATAATTTTCGTTGTATTCTATTATAAAATAATAATTTAAGAATAACAATTAGTTGAGTAATTTAAACATGGAAACGAACTAATTTTTTAATTTATAATACACACTTTATAGTATGAATAATAATAATAATAAATATATAAATTTTGAAATTCAAACAAATCTCTCTCTCTCAAAATAATAATAATAATAATAATAATAATAATCTGGTGTGTCACTCACACGACTTTCTCTTACCCTGAAATTTAATACTATAAATACAGGTTGCAGATTAATAGGTAAGATAACGAGTACTGTTGTGTAAACCTATGTTAAACAATTCATATTAGGATTCTGAAGAGTTTTATATGATAATTAGTTATGTGTGAGGGAGGATACCGCCCCCCCCCCTCCCTCAACCCCCCGTTTCATTACTGCACCTACATTTATATAGAATTTAATTCGGTTATTAAAAATTATTTCTCTTTTTAAAAAATAATTTTTTTTAAATATTATTTAAAAAAATTATCTTTTATGATAAGGCAGACGATTTCCATATTAGAGAAGTAGTATAACACCAAATATCCAAAAAAAGTCCATTTTATTCTCAATATTTAAAAAAAAAAAAAAAAAAAAAAAGTACGATTTTTCTTCAAAGTTTTATTTTTTTTTTCGTTAAAAGTAAAAAAAAATCGATAACTTTGTTTTAAATTATCGCAGATCGATGGTAAAACCATTCGTTTTAACGGTATTGGCGAGCTCTTTTGAAAGATACCCATCATGAAAATTTACTCCCCTCGAGGGGGGAGGCGAGGCTCCTACATACACAAAAAAATTTTCCCAGTTAACTGTCTCTATTACAAAAAATATGTATTTGTTTCATTTGGTTTAGTGCAGTCTATAGACGTTAAACTCTATTTTCCTGCAATTTCCCCCATAGACGTAATGTATTAGAATTCTCTTGATTGTCCCTGTACACGAACCATTTGCTTGATCTTAACGAAAAGCTTACTGTAGCATCCCTATATGATACACATTTAGAATACCAAGTTTGAACTTTCTGCCATAATTTGTTTTTGAGATATGCTGATAACAGACAGACACACAGACACACACACAGACACACAGATATTTGCTAAAAACATGATTTTCGTATTCAGGGAACCTCAAAACGTGTAAATATAACAAAATCTCGCGTTCGAAAATTTGACCCAAAAACAATACTTTCTCTACCTTATGGGTAAGACAAAGTTTAAAAAACAATACTTTCTCTACCTTATGGGTAAGAGAAAGTTTAAAAAACTTATAGTGCAGAAATACATTGAAATCAACAAATTTAGATAACTTGCTGACAGAGCTGCATAACAAGATAATTATTTAAATTTTACTATCCGTATCCTCTAAATTTGACTTCTATCAGTCCAACTAAAATTAATAAATAAAAAGAAAAATCCGCAGATATGTGTTCTTTTAAATCAATATTAATTCATGGAATTCAAATAATATTTGCAATTAAATACCACTGTTTAAAAAAAAAAGTATTTGTAAAAAAAAAAAAAAAAAAAAGTGTTTAAATGACTTTCTATTATAAAAATAAATAAATAAATAAATAAATAATATAATTATCAACATGATTTTACAACATACGTCTACTGAAAAGAAAACAAGTTTTTTTTAAATTTATTTATGAGCAGTAGAATGCAAATTAAGTAAATAAACAAAATAAAATTAAGTAAAATAAACTGAAAGTTCTACAGCAAAAATCATAAAATAAGTATCAAGAGACTCGTAATATTGTTTTATTTTTAAAGTAACTCGATGGTCGAGATTACTCGGTGTCATTGTAAAATACATTCGTATCTTAGATGCAGTGATTTGTTTTCAGTTAATTATATTTATTATTTTTTACCCAGGGAGACGAGTGGGTTAACAATGAAAGCTAATTTTCCTGGAGATAAGAAAAATTCAAATCGAATTATCTTGTTAAATATCGAACTAGAATTCCTCGACCCACCAGCGGTCAAGCGGTTTTGCATTCAAAGTTAGTAGACGTGAGGTGCAGTGTTGGATCAGAGGTCGCACTCGTTGGCCTAGCCTTTCGGAGTTTTCAAAACTTGCGTAAATGCGTGCTAGGACCCTTTAGAAATACCCCCACGGAGGGCACTCCCTCTCAGGACTAGGACCCTAGTGCAGTTAGTCGGCCATTATACCCACAACTCAACCCAATCTAATAAACATCGTTCAACTATTTTCATAGAAGGCCAGATTTCTGCTATATATTATTCCAGGCAAAGGCCAGCGACGGCTAATAGGCGGCACAGTATTTCATCTAAAAAAATAAAAAAAAAAAACCTTTGAACATTGCTTTTCAGAATCGTCCCAGTGATTCCCAAGGAAATAAGTTTATGTTGTAATTCTCCCTATCACAAACTCTATATAGTTGTAAAATTCATTGAAGTATTTTGTAAAAAAGAAAGATTCTACCATAGTTTTCCTTTGTGAATGGTGAGTTATCTTTAAACGCTAAATTTTCTTTACAGGCTGATTGTAAATTCAAAAATTCCCTAAATCTAAATTTTTATCAAAATCATTCAAATGATTTTGAGAAAACGATGTCTCTGCCATATTTTGCCACGTGCGAAATGATGGTTAAGCGTGAACGCAACTTTTTCTAAAGATGGTTGTAACTCCAATTTGTTTGTTTTTCAAAGAAAAGTTTTAAGTGTAAATTTTTATAAAACTCGTCTTATCCAATTCCTAGTACATCAAATTCTGCCATATATTTCAACCGGTGGCTTATGATTAGTAGCGAATTGAAATTTTCCTGAAGATGAGGGAAAGTCCAATCCCCATTAACACCAATTTTTCCTCAAACTCATTACATCTATTTCCGAGTAAACGTAATCTGTGACAAATTTTGTATCTTGAAGGTAAAAAATTAACAGAAAACGCGAAATTTCTGAACATGAAAATGATTCTAATCGATTTTTTACTTCAAAACCCCATTAACCCCAAACTTTTATAAGATTTGTTAAATTTATTTTCAAGTAAACCGAATATTAAAACCCGAATAAACTACTACGTCAGAAACGCCAAAGAAAAATATTTGAGATGCATACAGCTATTTCGGTAGCCTTAAGCGTACCGTCTTCAGTGCAAAAAGAATTCTGAAGCTGGAGAAGTGCTCGTATATATAGGAGAGGGACCGAATTAAGTTCAACCAATAGAATTACGGAGAAGGTGGGGAGTGTGGCCAATAGGAATTTAGGAATGCGTAGCTGTGTAAACAGTAGAAAAATTAAGAAAATGTGGACTGAATGTAAAATTTCACAACAATCGGACAAATAGGGAACAGCGAAATCACAATTTACAAGGTTTTTAAAATTTTGATAGATATGAAAAGCTTCAAAGAAATCGAGTTCATGAATGGATTTAGGTCTGAAAACTATTTTAGCTGAATTAAATTTAAAATTATGATTTTCCTCCCAACAATGTTTAGAAATAGCCGATTTATTGGTTTCTTGTTTGCGGACGTAATTCATATGTTCTTTTAGACGAAATTTAAGACTGCGTTTAGTTTGGCCAATATATGATAAACCACACTGACAGGAAATACTATAAATGCACCAAGAATTATGCATAGCAATGGGATCTTTTAACTGAGAAAATGTGAGTTTATTGGAAGGCAAAAATATTATTTTAAAATCATATTGTTTGAGAATTTTAGCTGTGGTTTGAGTGGTTTTAATAAAATAGGGTAAAACAATACTGATATTAGAAGAGACTGATTTAGTAGACGAAATACGAGGGAGTTGTAATTTTTGGATAGCTTTGTCTATAATGGAAGGGTCACAACTTCCTATATATACGAGCATTTATCCATATTCAGAATTCTTTTTGCACTGAAAACGGTACGCTTAAGGCTAGCGAAACAACTGTATGGATCTCAAATATTTTTCTTTGGTGTTTCTGACGTAGTAGATTATTCGGGTTTTAATATTTCAACGCCAACTCTCCTGTTATTATTTAAACCAAATATTTGCTATATTTTCCAACAGGTGGATAAAGGGTTGAAAAGGAACGTATTTTTTTTTTCAAAATGAGGATAAGTCTAATTTATTTCTTTTTATTCCAAAAAACTTTTAACCTCAAACGTTCATCAAAATCGTTATTGTAGAAAACCCAATTTCTGAAATATTTTGCAAACGGCAGATAAAGGGTTAACAGTGAATGCAATTTTTTCTGAAGATAACTGTAAGTTTCACCTAGCATTAAAAGCAACCTTCCAACAAAACTTTTATATCATTTTCCGAATAAACCCATATTTGCCGTATTTTGCGATCTTCGGATAAAGAGTTAATGGCGAACGCGAATTGTCCCGAAGACGTTAATATGTCTAATCGATTTTGTACACCCTAAAAACTTGATCGCAAAATTTTATCAAAATTATTGCATCCTTTTCCCAAAAAAACTAATTTCTGATACAATTTGCAACCGGCTGATAATAGGTTAAAAGCGATGGGGGATTTTTCTGAAGAGCAGATGAACTGCAATCGATTTAGCACCCACAAAAACACTCTAAAATCGTTAAATCCATTTTCGGGTGAACCCAAATTCTGCCACATGATGCAACGGAAAAACAAAAGGTTAGCATCGAAGATGAATTTTTCTGTAGATAAAGATATATTCAATTTAGCTTCCAAATTGATTTGGCATCCTAAAAACACTTAACCCCAAACCTCTATCAAAATCATAATACCCATTTAGGATCAAACCAGATTTCTGCCGTATGTTGTAAATGATTAACCATCTGATGGCCGATAAATGATTAACCATCTGACCACCTTTGAAAAGGTCAATATTGTAATGTTGTTTTCACGGCACAGTTTGTTAATGTGCTAAAATAATACTTATTTCAAAATGAGATTAAAAATGCAATCGTGTACCTAAACTTTCATGGAAATCGTTAAAGCCGTTTCTGAGATCCCTAAAACATATATATATAAATATATATATATTATTTGTTGTATGTATATAACGTATTTATGTACGTTGTCACGTATATAACAAGTCACGGTATTAACTCGTTTAATATGAGAAAAGTATATGAATACTTTGTATGACTGAAGATTTCTTTTTATATTAGAAACTGCACCAAGTATTTTTTAAGCTTTATTTCTAAGTTCATTATTTTTACTCTTTCTGCAATTTTTGAAGTTTATTGCGCCGAAAATACACTGTGTTAATTTAATTATTAAACCTTTTTCGAAATAACAGAAAAAAAAATGTAAGATTGCTAATGTTGATAGTACACAATCTACCAATAAGTATTTGGACACTTTTGAATTCAGACGTTTTATAAAATATCTTAAAAACTTCTTTAGAAATCTTGAAACTTTGCAAGCATAAACATTATGTTACACCTCATGTATTTCAGCAATTGTTTTGCCCTGAATTGGCAAAAGAGAGCAGTAAAAAATTAAAGAAAAATGAAAATGTTTTGCATCCCCATTTAAAAAGTGATACTTGAAATTTGTTTCGGCTTTAGAATGTGATTATGACGATTTTTCTAAATATCTGTATAAATTTGTATGAGGCTACCACATATTATCATGGTCATATCTGTACTGGTAAGTATAAAGGATTTAAGTCCAAAAATGTCGATTTTGAGTTAAGTACATAGTCAGACCCAGAAAAAAATTCTCTATCAATTGGTATAAACGATTTAAATCCATGTCATTTAGTCTTTGAGAAAATCCATTTGCGAAAAAAAATTAAAGTCAGAAATTTAGCATTAATCTTTATATAAAATATTTAATTCAAATTTTTCCCTTTATTAAATGAAGGTTGACAATCACTGAACGGTATAAAGGGTATAAATCAACATAATCCTTTTTTCCTAATCCATTTTTCTGATTAGTTTTTAGTTAATTTAACTTTATTTTTCGTCTCCTGAAAAATCAAGAATATGGACTTAAATCCTTTATACTTATCAGTACAGATAACGGTTTCTTAAAAAGATTTTAAAAAGAAAATGCCAATTTTTTAATTATGACACATAGGGTATTAGACCCAGTACAAAGCCCTCCTTATGAAATTTGGCATAGTATATCAGACACAGCACACTGCAATCAAAATGCAAAAATATTAATCATATTACGAAATATGATAATTATTAGCTATGAAAGCGAAAGCTTTAAAAAATTTCATTTGCATAATTTATTAGCCAAAATTATTGAGCTACTTATATGAAAGCCTGAAACAAATATCGTGTAAATTTAAAAAGTTGTAAGAGATAGATGAACAGAATTTCATTCCTCTCAAAATAAAAGCTAAACTACATGGAGTTTTACTCACATTTTTATTTCGATTAAACTAATGCCCACTCGTAACACAGTATTTACTGACTGTAAATAAATGTTTATAAAACTCCCTATCATCTTCCTAATTTTGAGAGGAACTCAAATTCTGTTCATTCTACAACTCCTAATAACTTTTTGAATTTACACATTATTTGTTTAGGGTTGTCGTTTAAGTTGCTCAATGCTTTTAGCTATCAAATTATGCAAATTAAATTTTTATAAAACTTGCACATGTGTAGTTAAAAAAACATTTAGTAAAAATGCTAATATTTCGTAAGATATTTAACATTTTTGCATTGTGATTGTAGTATGCTATGTTTAATGTAGTACACCAAGTTTCCTAAAATTGCCTTTGCACTTGGTTTAATACCCTAACTGTTATAATATAAAAAGTGGTAAGTTTTTTTTTTTCAATATTTGAAAGAAACCGTTATATCTCTATGAATATATGTGGTAGCCTCTTAAAAATTTATACAAATAATTCAGAACAGTCTCATAATCATATGCTATAGAGGAAACGCATGCCAAGCATTACTTTTTTACATTTTGATTATTGTTTAATTTGTTAATTGTCCAATAATTAAGTAAGCTTCAGAATAGTATGTTTAGTTCAGAAAGACTACCATTTAAAATTTCTAGAGCTGTTACAGATTTTAGTATAATGAATAAAATTCCTTATAGACACATTTCGAAAATTAGAAGATATAACGCGTTTGACAATATATATATTTTTTCTTTGCGTGCAGAACAATGAAGACCCTCCTTTACAAAATCAGAAGTTAGACCAAAAAAGAAAGGATGTAAGGAAGGAGACACAAACTGTCAATAGGAAAACAGAATAGGCAGAAAATAGGTAATAAACGAAGGTCGTTTTAGCAACTAATAATAAATACAAAAGTAAGAAGAAAAATATATTTAAAAAATACAAAGGATCCGAAATACAATAAAAATATATATACGTATTAAAATTAACATACTTTAAAATTAAAAATATGTATATATATATTAACTATATGACAAAAATTCTAAAGAAATACGAAGAAAAATATCACTTTCGTTACGAAAAAAAAAAAAAAAAAAAAAAAAAAAAAAACTAAGGAAAAAAAAACTAATAGTAATTAAAAAAAAAAAAAAAAAAATGGGGAAAAACTGGCTAAACAAATTTTCGCTCTAGTTCACTTTGAAAAATTACTTAGTTATTTTCTTCATGAAAAGAAAAGAAACTCCAACCATTGTTACCTAGAACAAGCGACACTATATTATAAATCTTTGTATTGTGAGTCTTTGTTATTCTATAAGTACCATCTGTAAATATGAACTGAAAGCAACAAAATAATTCTAGCTTATGATAAAAATAGGACCAATTTTGAAAATTAAATGTTGGCATGTAGTTAATGCTAGCAAAATATATATGATTTAACATTGTATTTGAAGATTCTAATAGATTATGAGGTCAGTAAAAATTATTCTCACTTTTCAATTCAATGAGACAAAAACCATTTGCCTAGAAATAGGATAAAATTCTCAAAATTCTTTAAAAATGCGGATGATGATTTATGTATGACCATAAAGAATATCTGTACATAAAAATTATTAAAAGTTAATGTGCATTTTTGTTCTCGAAACTTTTGTACTAGTTATTCGGGATTAGAAATTTAGTTCATTTAAAATTGATTCAATTATTTCAAAATATATCTAATCTTTCTCATTTACCGACATATAAATAAAGGATATTTTTCTAAACAAAATAAGGAAATTTTCGATTTTCATGTATTAAATTTCTACTAAATTTAAGAGAAAAAAAATAATAAAAAATACTTTTTGTAAAATGGAAGTGTAAAGATTATGAATAAGAATTAATTACAGGTACAGCTTGTGAAGAAAAAATATTCACGATATTGTGACACAATTAGTATTTTGACATATTATTTGATGGAGAACGCAGCGTCTTAATTTAATTTAAATTAAATAAATCAATAAATAAAGTACTTTCAATTCAAAGATGAAGAATTATTTCCTTTTTAATCTATTCGAAAATTTGTGACTTTAAAAATAATCTAGGTATCTTTTATAAATAACATTAAAAAAGAAAATAATTAATTCACCATGTGATTTCTATATTAAATAGTATAATATAGTTTTATATGAAGTACGATTTCAATACATTTATTATTAATTAATAACATTTATGGTCAGTTGGGATAATTAAGACCACATTATAGTTTTCGTACATAGTAAATTTTAAACTATTTTGATAAAATTTAATATTTTGGTTCTAGTTAATCATGGGGTAAATTTGACCTTTTCGGAATACACATTAAAAACCTAAGTTCTTTAGGCTTCTTTATTTTAATTTTTAAGGGACGGTTATAATTACCTCATCAAAAGTACAGTTTTACAAAAAGTATTTGTGTTGGGGTATTTGTGACTGCAAGCGGAGAAACTATGATTACCTTGATTTTTCTTGATAAATAGCTAAAAAATTTTGTTAAAGTAATAAAAACCACTACTTTTTTTATACCGCTACTTTTATACATAGAAATTCTACTTTTGTTAGTGATCAGAATTACAACTGTCGGTCAATAAATGACTCAAAAGGAAGAAAAGAGAAAAGGAGAGAGGTTTAGGTTTAACGGAAATAGTCATGTGTTTCTGAAACCTGCAATAATGTTAACTGGAGCCATCAAAACACGCTAAACCTCTCCTAAAAGTTAAATGAAATTATCATTTGCCAGTCTTTGGTGGCTTTGGCCCATCTGAGGTTTACCATACTCGACAATTGTTTTTTCCAGTTTGTCTTAAAAGCTCCAAAAACACATTTGTCGACTAGTTGCAGTTTGTCATGGAAGAAAAATGGAAGACAAACTAACGTAACTTTGTTTACCACAGTTAACTTAGACAACTGTAAAGCAATATAGCTAGCATACCCATTAAATATTAAAACAGTTTCTTGATAAGACAATTGCCTTTCTTTACACACTTTTGAAATATACGGTAGAAACGCATTGTTAACCCAGCTGTAGAATATTTTTTCCCTTCAACCACGTTTTGGCAGGACATAGTGCATGTCCAGGTATGCTTTCTCAGATAGTCACCAGGGCTGAACAGTATTAGCTTCTTTAGAGATAACCGCAGGGCCGCAGGGGCATCACAGCTCTCCTAGCTGAGATACAGTCTAATTCAGTTGTTGTTTTCCAGCCAGACCTACAAGAAACCCTAGAAAGGGATCTCCCTTTTCTCCAAAGGGATCGTCCCTTTTCACGAAGGCGATATAGATCATTTTTGAATAATGATTCATCAGTGGTCAAACCAAAATCTGCTACGTTGGTACTTAGAATGTCTTTTGCCTGATAAAAAGTTAGCATTTTTTCACAAAAATCCTAAACAACTTCAGGTGTTATGTGTGTTTTTCTGAATGCTTGAGGAAGTTCTCGCTTTTTCAAAGATAGCCATGAGTGTTTTTTAATGAACCGTAACTGTCAGTTTACTCCTGGTATATCATCTCTAATAATATTTTCTATGCCATTTGTTTTAACGTACTGCCGAACAGGGTTCAGCTCAACTCTATCACATGGATACCCGCATTTCGCCTTTGTAAATAGGTTTTCAGAAATATCTTCAGATTCTTTATTTTTGAGTGAAGTGGGCTCACGAGCTTCCTGATGACTTATATCCATTTTGCCACTGACTCTCAGCTGAAACAAGGATTTAGGAATTTTAAATCGTTTGGTGGCTTCTCTTTGACACATTTTGTGTACCTTGACAATTTGTACGACTTACTGCAGCCCTGAGATAGAATAAGATAGGGTAGCTTTTTTCCATTATTTATTTATTGTATGATTTTGGCCTTCTGGAACAAAATAATAATACAAAAATTATAATATTTTATTTCGGTTTTTCGAATGTCCCTTAAGCATGGTCAGAATTACCCCACTTTTGAAAAACTGCGGGGTAATGGTGACCACGCATTTTAAAACATATAACTTCATTTCTTGCTAAAAAAAACTTTTAGATTTGAGTTTGCTCAACATTTTTTTTTTTTTTTTTTTTTTTTTTCCGGAGGCCAAAAAAATTTTAAACTCTAATCAAGGAAATCAATTTTTCATAGAGATTATTGAGCTTTTGTTTGCAAAATAATTTTAATATTACAACACATTCAGACTTTAAAGAAGGTTCCCAGGAATAAAAAATACATTATGAGCTAAATATCTGAATTTTAGAAAAATCCCTGTCAAAAATGGCACCGGTCACAATTACCTTATTAGTCGGTCATAATTCTCCGCCTGAGCCTATTAACTGAGGCAACAATTATACTATTTTAGCGCTTCTTAAGAAAATATTGCTTTATTTACTTATTTATTTTACTTAATGACCTCTCATTACTTGTCCTGATACCGTTTAAGCAAAAATTAAGTGCATTTTGCAAAGATGATCTGATGCATTAATACCATTATGGGAAATCTTAGATAATATCTATAGTAATTTTTGCAATTAATAATTAATTCCTATGCAGTTACTTAGCCAATATTACATAGAAAATATATAATCACAAAAATTTATCATTTTTTTAAATATTTAATATAATTCTTGTAAAAGTGCTTGGAAATATAAATACAAATTAAAAAAATAATTAAACATAGAATCTTACAATTTTACACCAATTAGACCTGTGAATTGAAAAACGTTGCATAAAATTTCTCATAGAAAAAATTGAAATATGTTAAATATAATCTAAATTCCTACAGTTTACTCTTACTTCAATATGGAAAAGGACTTCTAAACTTATTGTTTAATGAAGAATAGAGAAAACACCATTCTACTCAATGCTATATTTTGCGTCTCAACGCAACAATTTCAATAATTTAAAATTAAAGTTTTTTTTTTTTTTTTTTTTTTTTTTTTTTTTTAACTAAGAGTACATTTTATTGAAAAGTTGTTTTTTCTCTCTTCAACATATATATATATATGAAGAAAAACTGGTACAATATGTAATAATATTTTTTTTTCCCAGCTTAATATCCATCTGAATTGTTGCGAAATGTCAGCGTTAATTTAAGAAGAAAGATAAGTATTATGTCATTTTCTTAACGGTCTATTCTTCTGTCACAGTATCAACAAAGATGATACTGTTTGTTCTAACTCTTCATGAATGGTTGGTTCTTTTATTTTGTAACAAAGAGCAATGAGAAAGTTTAGATATCAAAACGGGTTGGATTACTATGATTGTTTAACCAATAAAGAAGGATATGAAAGGGGAAAGAAGTCATCAATAATCGGGCGGATGGCTAGGAAAGCTTTATTGATTTGAGGAATCCTGGTTATCCATCTCACTAAGGAAAACATCCTTTGAAGGGAACAGTAGTTTTAGCTAAAAAATATCTTATTTGCGTTACATTTTCATAATATTGTCAAAGTATAAATGTAAATGTTTTATCTTAAGACAAAAATGCATTTTAATATGTGTTTAATCTACCTTTTCAGATGTATTTTCTACATAAGTTTCAGTTATATTGATTTATTATATCGACTATATATTATATTTTGTTTTTCAGAATAAAAGTGTAATATATATTCCTTGATTTTCTTTACAATTTTCTTGGAAATATGATCAAAACAATATTAATATTAGTGATTAAACTAATAATTTAATAATAGTGATTAAAATGATGTAATAATAATAATCTGTTAAAATATGATGAGTAAGACATGTGTGTTCTCGTTCGCAAATATAAACTTAATTCAGCTGTTATTTATAATAATAATAATAATTATATTTATAATTATTATTATTATTACTACGAAATTTTCTAAAATAATGTTTTTATTTATTTATTGGCAAATCTGGCTTGTTTTAATGATTGTTGTAAAGTGTTGAACTAATTGGTATGTATGTATATATATATATATATATATATATATTAGAATATTTTATAAACAATTATTTAATGCAATTTATTTACTGCGTGTTTATTCTTTGGGGACACCTGTCTATTGAGATTATTATAATAGGCATTATAACTTAAAATATCGTAAAAGACAAGTTTAATTATTTTTATTGTGAACCTGTTTTTTAAATATCACACCCATCATAAAATTAAAATATCATAATTAGTAAAATTGTTACTATATATAGAGTATTATTATTATCATTATTATTATTATTATTATTATTATTATTATTATTATTATTTTATGACGGATGTGAAATTTTCTACGATATCGCTTGCATCATTATTGAATCATAAGTAGTTATTATTTTACATTTATAACCGATTGATAAAACACAATTTATGCATTACTTTTTATGATTATTACACTACATATGCATAGTAAAATCTTAGACTAAAATGTACTTGAAAACTGAAATCACCTAATTATTACATAAACATACGTTGACATTTTAGTTCATACATTCCCTCTATAATTAATGTTTTATGCTACTTAAACGTTTTTGTAAGTTAAAAAATATATAATTCCAAAATTATAGACATGTATATATATATATATATATAAATTATTCATAGGAAGTACTTACTAGTTAATGTAAAAAATGGGCAGTTTGTAGATGTTCTATTAGTTATTACTTATTTAGTAATTAATTAGTAATATAGATTTGGCACTTAAGTATATTTACTCCTGAGCTGTATTACTAAATATATATATAGAAGAGCTATACAGACATAAATTTTTATTAAAAGTCAAATAACTAAAAATTTAAATAATGCAAGAAATGATTTAGTTCAGTAACACCATTAATCTTTTTTTTTTTTTTTTTTTTTTTTTTTTTTTTTTTTTTTTTTAAACTACAGAGATAAACAAAAGGCGTTATTTAAACTAAAATTATAATCCAAACTATTACGATATCTCAAGAGGCATGTAAACCTATTATTATGCATAGATATTTTCAACATCGATTAACAATTTAATTCGTAGCACGTAAAAGGAGTTATTAATTGAATTAATCACTTCAAAATAATTAACAAAGTGGTTGTTATGTTAAACTAGTGTTGATGATATTGAAATTAGTAAAGGTTAATTTTTAGTAAATGCATGGCTGTTTATAAAATTAATATCATAAGAAATTTGCACAAGAAACTGTGCCGAGATAATTAAAATCTTTATCGTTAATAATTGACAACAAGTGTAAATTAATTAAAATTTCCACGTCCTCACCTCTATATATTTTTTTTCAAAAATTATCAAAATTGAAGGGATTACTTGCATAAACTGGAAGTGCACAGTGATGTTAAAATGCAATTTCATTACCAGTTTTAGTAGATAAATTTTGCAACTGGTTAACTATTTTTAATAATTGCAAGATTATATTATTGATAATATTTAACAATAAAAATTATATTCGTAAAGTTTTGAAAATAAAATTTATATTCTTCTTCTTCTTAGAAACGTTTAATGAATGTATTTAACATACATATATATATATATGTTTATTTTTTTTTTTCAGAAAATGTAGCTCTGTACTCGTTATGTGTTTATGCTAATCAGTATCAAAAATCTCTTTAATTTTATTATTTTTCTTTTTTTTTTCCTCAACATTTCTGACAATATTTTTCAATCTTTGAATCCCGAAATAAATCTTAAAAACTCAACGCTAAGTCAACTATATCGATAAAAGGCATATTAATTATGTCTAAGTTAGAATAAGAGAGCCATTTGCATATTCCTTTAAATGGGAAAAAATCTATCTTTTCTCCCTATACAAGCGCATAAAATGAAAAAAAGAAAAAGAATGGCTGGTAAAAATAAATTGATATGACTCTACAAACTTAGATTCTAAAACATTGGAGAGAGAAAGGGAGAAAATAATTAATAACCGCAGCGAAGAAAATGATTCACATATATCAACAGTAGCTTTTTTTTTCTTCAAGCATAGGAAATTTGCAAAGCATATTTCTCTAAGAACATTAGTTATGTTTTTCTAATAACAAAAGTCGGTTTTTCCTTCTTTCTGCATATTGAAAGTAATGGATGCATCCTACATTCATAATACTTCCTATTCTTTTATACGACAGTATCGTTCATTTCATAAGATAGATTAAAGGGAGAAATATTTTTTAACGAGCTTATACTTTTATTCCTCTATACATTCAGCTTTTGAATCGAAAATTCTAATTGTTGGCCACAACTGCTTTAATATAAAAAGCCTTTAAAATTCAAACGCTTATTTTTGTACGTTGATTGTGAATTAAATAAAACTTGAATTTTTGCATCATTTAATTTTTATATGAAAAAATATTTTACTTTACAAACTCTTGGTGTACAGATATAAATATAAAAGCTCTAAATTTAGTTATAGTTTTTTCTTATAGCCAAAAGAAAAATATGTGCAAGTTTAGATAAATTCTGTACTTCTTTTTGTACTAAGGACGTCTTATTTCCTTTTAATGAGTTTTTTCTTTACACTTTATGAGGTAGATGATAACGTAGTATTTATATACTAATTAGACTAATTAAGAATGTATCCAGTGTATTTTTGAACATTTATTCCCTTTCATAAATTTTAAATTTGAGAAATTATTTCAATTATTTTGAAATTATATGTATTCGCTATTTGAATGTACTGTCATATTTCATAGCTTGAATTAAATATCAGTTTCGGGAAAGAGAACAGTTGGAATATTTTATTGAAACTATAATATCTAATTGTTATACATAAATTATATTATTTCAAAAAGCTTATAATTTCAGTGCTTCTTGTTTTATCTAGAATTGTTAAATACCAATTTTAATAACACATATTATTTACTGCTACAATTATTATAATTTAATAATGAATTTTACTTTTCTCTTTTAGAGTTCTTTTGGCTGCTACAGCATAATTAAAGAAATAAATTAATATAAAATTTACGATTAATTTCTGTAAAAATGTAAATTTTGAGTCTTGAGAACTTTAACTCCATATAATTTCGAATTTTGACACAGAGAAATATTCAGTAATAATAATAAATATTCAGCATTAAGATAAGGAATTTTTTTCGCTTATTAACACAGGGTGGCCATAATTAAGCTAGGTCTATTCAGCGTCCTCTGTAGCTGTAACTAAAACATGAATTGAGTCGAAAATTTGTATATAAGCAATTCAAAGAATGCGTTCAAATATTCTGCAAGATAAATAAATAAAATACACCAGTGTGTGTGTGTGGGGGGGGGGGTACATACATTAAAATATAAACAAGCTACAAATTTCAATACAAACATCTTTATTTATTATTACAGACATTTTTGTTAATTTTTAGAGACACTTTAGTGGTGTAAAGCTTATTGTTCAGTGCTGGCACTATCATTAAGTTGTAAAATCAGTGAGTTCAACAGCTGTCCGTTGTTGATCGCCAGTGATCACATTCAGCGTTATGTGTTCCTTAAAGTCAGACAAAGTTATAACATTTCCATGATAAACTAAACACTTTGAATTGCCCTGTAAACAAAAATAATACTGGTTAAAATCGGGAGAATGGGCTAGCCAAGAAGTGGAAAATGACCGGTTAATTACTGTGTCATCTGTAAATGTCATGTGTAAAAGTTTACAGCAAGAAACATTGCAAAGTGTAAGAATAACAATTTTGAATGCCTTAAGGTTTAGAAAATAGACCACAGTTATTTATTACATACCATTTAAAGCATTTTCATTGTAAATTGCCTGCTAGCGGAAATTCTTAAAATTTCATTTATTTATTTATATATATTTTTTTTTTCAGAGTCTTGGAGTGCATCCTTTGGTTTATCTATATACAAATTTTCATGGTAGTTATAGCTACCGGATGCTCTGAATAGGCACAGTTCAATTGTGGCCACAGTGTATATTAAAAATTTTGAATAATAATTTTAAATTGCTTAAAAGTTAAGGACTAGTGGTTTTATTAAATATTTAGGATAAATTTTATTAAAGTCTATAATTAACTAATAATATTAATTTTAATTTAATTAGAAATATAAAAAAGTAAAAATTAACAAATAGGTCTTTTTTTTTTTTTTTTTTTTTTTTTTGTAACGAAATAAAGAACAAGTTTAGTTTATAAAAATCTCTATTCTTTTTAATACAAAGATGCATTATTTAAAGTATTATATATTTCAGAGAATATACTTTGTAAATAATCAAAAATCTTTAAAATATTAAAAATGTACCAGTCGTTTCTAGATATCCAACAAATGCATCTCTATTAATTTAAAATGTATGTAATTCTTTTACAAAAGATGATGAAGAACGATGTTTTATGAAGCACTTTCTATAGCTTAAAAGCGTAGCACTAGTGCGACGTAAAACTTACTCACTTACTCACTCATCTATAGCTTAAATTCATATCAAATAAGATTTTTAAATTTAGCAACATTTATCTTTCACTATAAAAACGAAAAAAATGAATTATTTCTTTTTATAATATTATGCATTGCAAATAAAAGTTTATTTAATGTTTAAAATACTTTTCGAATCTTGAATGAATCTGGAATTCCCATATAATATAAAGAAAAGCATCAGTTTTAGATTGTTTTACAATTTTTTTATAGCAGGATAAACCTTCTTTCTCATCTAGAATGCATCTTATGATAAATTGTTCTTTCCTTTTGTGCTTTGAACAAAATTTCATACTTCCGCAAAAAATCTAAATACATAAAAATAACATAGAAAACTTTGTTCTGAAAGACATGTTTCAAAGTAACTCATTTCCTTTCCCATCTGTCTGAAATACTGTAAACGGTCACTGACCGGAATTTTTCTTCATAGCCTCTGGGTTTGATAAAATGGAACATTCAGGCAATCTCAGATTTTTTCAAAAAACCTAACCCCCAGTAGATTTTGCTTTTGTTTTCCTCTCAATTTTAGTGAAGTGTATTTTTCTATAAAGTTAAGTAAGACCAACAGGATTTCTTCTGCTTTCCTTTATGTGTAAACGTACCATAACAACATATTTATATTTTTCTTTTAAAAAATCTGTTCATTAATATTGCTTAAACAAATTATTTTTAAGAAATTTATGTGTATTTAAGCAAAAAATATGCCTTTTCTCATTATTATTATTTATATATATATATTAATTGAGAGTTACATAGCCAATTAGAGAAGGAAGTCAAAATATAAAGATATTTATTTTTATAATATTATAATAATTTATTTATTATAAAAAAATAATAATAATTGATTACTCCTTCCCTCCCTCCTTTTTTTTTTTTTTGTGTGTGTGTGTGTGTGTGTGTGTGTACGTTTGTTCCTCTCTGATTGGTCCTGTCATGCTTCCTGTTGGTTGTTTGTGTTGCTCCTCCCCCTCTGGATTTTGCCCTGCTTTCAGTCTTGCTTTTGCCTTCAAGGCAGTAGCACGTGCTTGCACCTGATGAAGAAAGGCTACGTCCTTTCGAAACCGGTTGTGCTGACTTAAATTTATGGTGTGAAGAAGTTTTGATATCTTTCTATTGATTGTACGCCAGTTTTCGAATTTAGTTTTTGGTGAAGTCAAAATATGTTTAGAATTACAAGTGGTAGGCAAAGGATTTTAAAGAAATATTTTTTATGTGCTTTTTATTATGTTAAATTATTAAATTAGCCTTTCTATAATTAATTACCGATTTTATAGGTTAAACATGTACTTAAGTAATGATTTCCTACTAATTGAAAGAAACAAGCAAATATATATACTAATAAAATAGAACTGATATATGAATCGAAATTGTGGTATTGATATATTCATTACTTATTTTTTATATTACATTTACATTTTTAACTTAAGGACAAACTATTTTATTTAACTTAGATCAATTACGTTTATAGTATTAACAATTAAAAGGACTCTTAACACGTGGAAATATTAACAGATACAAAGAAAAAATAAAAAAAATAAAAAAAATAAATAAGAAAAGAAAAGAAGTCAAAGACAATTTTGTTTGCAATTAATTTGGATAACATGCTAATAATATAAATCCAAAATACATAGCTAACTAGTTAAACGATAAATTGTATGATAATAAATCAATACCTCTTTATAAGTGTTCCGGCTAAATGTTTGTTGTGATATTTACTTTTAACAAACTACAGAATATTCGAGCTTTCTGTACATTTTTGTGATTTTAAGAAAACAATCTTATTAAACCATGAATGTCTCAAGAGATAGAACCCATACAGAAACAAACGTCTCTGGGAATACGAACCCTATTTACAATGAAATAAAATCTTAAATCGAGATGAGGTGGGATAGAAGGAATGAGAGAAATAAATTATATTTTCATGGCAGTGTGACATTAGAAAAAATGAATTTTATAGCCTTAGTTGGTTCAGATATGTCCTGTGAAATGCAAAGGAATAAATAACTTTACTATTTCTAACTTACTTTTTTCTAAAAAATAAATATATATATTGCATTTTCAAAACAATCATCTCTTATACAGTAATATATACACATATATCATTCCTTTATATTTTGAAATCATTTGTTTCTTTCAAAGAAATTTAAATATATAAAATATTAATATTGTATTTCTTTATTTCTGGAAAAGCTCCGTTTATTCTATTTGCACATTATAATATATCTTATTTCCATTTTTTTTCGTTGAAAGGGATATTTTAGTTACAAAGTTAGGTCACCTTTTGAGTATTTTGCGTAATACCACTTGCCAAAAAATGAAACCTTGCAAATTTTAGCTCAAAGTAGGGGGGTGGACTCTACATTTTAAGCATTTATTTCCTTTTTTATTCACTTATTTGTGTCCTGTTATATAAAAGTAAGCTTTTTTCATCTTTATTCTCCACCACTTTTGACAGCATTTATTGAAAAGCTGCTTCTTGTAATTTGTCTATATGTTTTGTATTATCATCGGAATTATTTTAACTTTTGACAGCAATTATTGAAAAGCTGCTTCTTGTAATTTGTCTATATGTTTTGTATTATCATCGGAATTATTTTAATTTTTGACAGCAATTATTGAAAAGCTGCTTCTTGTAATTTGTCTATATGTTTTGTATTATCATCGGAATTATTTTAATTTTTGACAGCAATTATTGAAAAGCTGCTTCTTGTAATTTGTCTATACGTTTTGTACTATCATCGGAATTATTTTAAAGTGAGTTTCCTTCTTCTTTTCCTATCAAATTAAAAAATACTGGTCAAAATATATATTTATTTCTTTTAGTTAACTAGTTACCAGACTGGATTTTGTACGTTGTTGTGGCAAATTATCATATTTTATTTTCCGTTATCATTCTTTTTGTTATCGTAATATATATATACTAGTTAGTTGTATGGCAACTAAGACGCCCGTTGATAAAATTATCATGTCATTTAATTTATTTCTCACTTCAAATAATTCATTTGTTAGCAAGCCCTATTTTTTCATGTGAATGAGCAAATTTAATATTTTATAATTTATTTATTTATTTTTATTTATTTATTTATTTATTTTTTACATGCAAGCATATTTCATTTTATGCCGGAAAAAATGGCAACAATTAAAAATTTAAATGTCTATTTAAAAGCTATGTCTCTATTCATATTTTAATTAGTTTTGAAAAATCTATTTTTTTTTTTTTTTTTTTTTTTTTTTTTTTTTTTTTTTTACAAATAAGGTACCAAATGAACGGGGCGATTTTTCTGAATCCGTCGGTATAAACAGCTTATTGATCGGACAATCAGATTTTTTTTAATTAACCAAAGCATGAAAATTAGGTGGCACTTTGCGTTCACAGATAGAGTTCAAGGAAATCTCTTAGCATTTTTAAGCGCGATGAGCGGAATATATATATATATATATATATATAATCTCATTCACATTGCTAAGCATCTGCACAAAATATCTCTGCGTGGTATTTTTATCAGTACTTACATTACTTCCATATAAACTTTACTGCAGCATAAGTATCACGTATGAACCTATGCAATGAGATTTTTCGAGTGCTAAAAATTTTCTCGGCCATTTAAAAAAATATTCTTTCTTCAATGTATTTAATTTTTTTTTCTAGATAATTTCATTGTTTTCAAGTTTTGGTACAGAGATACCAACGCAACTCTTTCTCAGTGGTTAATCTGCGTAATTGAAATGTAATCGAATTGAGATCGACGGTAATATAAATGTGTGTTTTATGTGTCTGTTACTGTAGTCAAGTGAAATCTATACAGTACCAACCAAATAAACTGACCAAGCTGTAATGAAATAAATGTGATTTTAATACACCTCATATTAAGAAAAAAACATGCAATACAGAATTACATTACACTACATTACAGTAATTTAAATGCTTTTTATTATATGTATATATATATATAATGTTACTAGATAAATAATATAAAAAGAAATTTCGGTGACTCAATAACTCCAAATAATGATTTAAATTAAACGAAGAAAAGAAATCACATTTAAGACTTTATGTTACTTTGAATATTTTATAAATATATGAATTCATTATGGTTTACATCATGATACTTTTCTGTTAGAGCATTATAAAATAAATGAGAAGACGGCCCTAGTGAAAGTATGTCAGTTAAAATATAGTTAATTAACAGAGGCATAGAGTTGGCAAAAATATTAGTTTTTTTTTTTTTTTTTTTTTTTTTTTTACATTTTTACTATTTTCTAAAAAAATAATGAACGAAATGACCTTGAACTTTAGACATGCAAAAAACATTTACAAACTCATATTTGGAACTATTGATTTAGTCACTAGTTAAGGAAACAACCACAAACTAAAGAAAAGCACAAATATTTTGCACTACCCTAAAGCATAAATTGCTACAAATAAATTAACTTTAACATATAATTTCCCTTAGTGTGTGCAATATTTGCATGGGTTTTTTTTTTCTTTTTTTTTTTTTTATGTAGAATTCACACAATTATTAAGACATTTTTTTTTTTTTCAAAAAACATTAATTTCTTTAGCATGCTTTTTGCGTATACAATTTTTGCCATTGAATTTAAAAAGAAAAATTACAAATATTTCAGAAAACTTGAAAAAGCACTAGAGAATCATTATTCCGCCCTATAAAATGCACACGTGGAATTTTCTCTGAGATATGAGTATTTGTGTAGTAAATATTTTTCTACTGCACTTGCCAGATTTTTTTTTTTTTTACTACATAGGTTGAAAGCTTGATATATTGTGCAACTTATATCAAAGTTCATTTGAATGAAATAAAAATTAAGAAAATGATCGGCAAAAAATAGAGCCAGGTTTTGGATATTTTTCATTAATTTGAAAATGAAATGAAATTTCATAAGAGGTTTGCACATGGCATGTATTTAATTTGGAGATCAATTATTTCCCTCAAGTTACAAAAATCCCTATTTGTGTAAAACGTTTTTTGAAGTCACAAGTCTTGGTAAATAAAGAAAGGGTTTTCAAAAAAAAAAAAAAAAAAAAAAAGAAAAAAAGAAAAAAAGAAGAAGAAGTTTTGAAACGTGGTTTTTAAAAGTTAGATCACTAAGAGTTAAAGGGGTTTACTTGTTTTATTTTATTTATTATTTATTATTTATAAAATAATAATAATGATGATATTTAAAATGTCTATCATTGGAGTGCGATATATGCAAGCAAATTCCACATTTCCATGAAATTTATATGCAAATGTTTACAAGCATAACTCGTTTTCCATGTGTCCTCCATCACCACAGACTATACAGTTAACTGAATTACAAAACCGCTAATTGCAGCCCTAGACGGCAACTCTTAGCTGAGGTGAAACATCTTATATTGCTTTGATAATGTTTTATCCACCTAATCAAGATTGCATAGTGCAACCTAGTCAACTGTGCAGTGTCCTATGTCGACTAAACTTTTACCTACTTTATTTCATTACGAAAAAAGGGCCCCTTCACGAGAATACCTTTTTTGCTAACCACACTGAATTCTATGAATTCCTTCAATTTTTATAAACTTTTAAAATGTCTACAGAATTACGGGACATCAAGTATGTATAGATATTAAGCTACAAAATCGACTTTTATTATATATTTTTTTGATCATGTTTCTGCAGAAATAACCTGGAATGTATTTTTAAAATTATCACAAGTAATAATTACTTTAAAAACCAGTTTTAGGATATATATATATATATATATATATTTTTTTTTTTTTTTTTAAGTGGAATTCCTTATATTCAAATCAATCAAAATATTATGCTTTTTATAAACATACCGTAATAAATATATTTAAAAAGTATGAATTCCTCTTTATTTTGTTTTATTTCTTATGTAATCATTCAATCATGTATCAAATCATATGTTTGGTGGGTTATGCAATCATATTTAAAATTCCATATATTAATTTGTAAAATTAAAAAAAAAAAAAAAAAAATCTTAACAACTGAAAAGTTTACATTACCTTCCAAGCTAGTATTTAATTTTTCAAATACAGTCGACACCGGTTATAACGTACTGTCAGGGGACCAGAAAATATGGTACGTTATAACCGAAGTACGTTATAAGCAATATTTCCAATATAATTTAGTGCCTAACGAAAGAAAAAGGGGCATAATAGCACTCGCAATAATAGAGATTTTAAATAGAAAGTTTATGATTTTCTCAAAATAAAATAAGAAAAAAGAAAAAAAAAAAAAAAAAAAAACATTTTACTACTTACATGTTTATTTGGAAAAATAATCTGTTATTTTTCGTTGTTTTCTTTGATTAGATGACACAGTAAAAATTACATTTTGAATATTTATAATGGAACTTTGCAGAGTCTCTGAATAGTCAGTATGGAATTCAACGAACCGCGATAAAGTTTTAAAGGTATAAAGGAGATATAAGGCGATAAAGGAGACATCGAAAGACGGTATCCAAGAAAATATACCTATTTTCAAACCAGAAATACAAGGTTGACATCCAATTTTGGCTTTTCATTCCAGTCTAAAAAGTACGTTATAACCAGATTAAGGCTTTTGTATAGTCCGTTATAGATGAAGATGTAAACCATTACATTATATAGGGTTTCATTCGGGACCAAGCATCTGAGTACGTTATAAGCGAAAGTACGCTATATCCCAGGTACGTTATGTTATAACCGGTGTCGACTGTATATATTTTTTTAATTAAAATTAAATACTTAATTTTCTAAAGAATTATAATTTTAAGTAAGTTGATCTTTATTATATTGGTGTTTTTAAAGAAATATATAAATATTTCAAATGTAATATAAGAAATATCATTATCATACATATTATATATATATATTTAATAAATAAATAAATATGTATATATATGTGTATTACTTCGGTCTGCTTTAATATGTCATGCAGTTAAAAAAAAAAAAAAAAAAAAAAAAATCACGCTAAAATAAAGTTGTCTATCGTGGAGTCTTTTTTAAGTGAAATATATATATATATATATATATATATTTCATAGTTGGCGAAATTGTCTCAGGAAATGTGTGAGCTGCATTTTTAGTAAAAAGTATATAAGTATTTCCCTCAAGAATTTACAAGTAAAAAATAAAGTTTTTACCTTAATATTCAGCTTGGCAAAAATATAATAACAAATTGCTTTTTCTCCTCGTAAGAAATGAAAAATTAGATTTAAATTCTTGAATAGCATTAGGGATATCATAACGAAAATGAAGATGCCAGTCTTTCTTTTTCTGAGATATGCCAGATGGTAAGAATTCAAAATCATAGCTTTTTTATTGGAATTTTCACAGGTGTTGAGGGTAAATGTAACAAGAAATAAGCAATCGCTTGAAAGCATAGAAACACATGAAGCAATTTTCTATAAAAGTTGAAAGAAAAAAAAAAAAAAAAAAAAAAAAAAAAACTGCTCCATAAAGTTAAAAGTAAAAAGAAATGAAATTTTAAATAAAATAAAAACATAATTTTTTTCTGCAGAAGAAAAATTTAAGTTGCTTTCTACAAAATGTATCAAAATATACCTATTTGCAATTACGGAATTTAATTTTGAAGTAATGATTTTCATGATAGTATTTTCCAAACTAATTCAATCTAAATATTAAGATTACAAAACAAGTTGCCTTTTAATTTCTTAATTGTTATAGTAATATTTTCATTATTATTCGAATAACTCTTCTCATATTTATGGTCATAAACGTAATATAATACATTGCATTTCAATAAATCATCTCTGTATTTTAAATGTGTCAGCGTTTAAGTGACTCTTTTAAACGTACAATAAATATTAATAAACGATTTAAAATAACATACAAAAACCAGTGCTGCCAATGTGTAGGGACTTTTTTATTTAATAATTTTCATTGTAATACCTGAGCGACTGTTGTGTCCATAGATATAGTAATAATATATAGATTGATCATTGGGGAGAAAAAAGTGTTTTCTTTTCACTTGGGAAATGACGGCGATTTTACCAAAATATGGCCGTCTTACCCCGAGTGAATACACACGTGAATACGCACGAATATTTTAGCAAATAAAATTTAGGAATAATTTATTTACTAAAGGTGAATGAAAAACTCCAGATACAGTTTCAAATTCATTTTTCTTTTTTTCTCCTTTTTTTAAATACCACTTAACCCTTGCGGCGCAAGACAATTCGGATCATTTAAATTATACTGCCACCGGAATTCATGAACTAAATTAAACTAAAAGAAATTTTAAATTTTAAGGTTAAAAAAACCGGCCTTTTCTGCTATGTTATAAACGTAAGATTTTGCTAAAAAATTTCCGGGATGAATTTTTGCAGCTGGATCTTAAATTTTGCGTCCTCGCAACGAGGACACTGCGCGTTAAGGGGTTTTGATGGCTGATTCCAAAGCTTTTTTTTTTTTTTTTTTTTCGGCATCAAAAATGTTTGCACGATAACATGGGGATGATAGATCTATACATATTACTATATGTATGGTTGCGTCATCAAACCCACGTGACCTCGCACCCAATAAAATTTAGGGGAAAACGTAACCGTAATCAGTAACTGTCTTTTCTGTCTACTGAGAGGTTCGCAGATTCGTCGTCTGCTTGTTTTATTCTTTTTGAAATGTTCTAAAGTAAAATTGTGAGTTTTTGTATAGTGTATATATTATGTTTGTGTCTTCATTAAACTTTCGCATGTGCTAAAAGAGTTGCAGAGTCTTCATCTGAGTCTTCATCTTTTATTCGACACCTAAAATTAAATGTTTTATGAAAAAGCTAAGAATAACGTCTTATGTCTGCATTCAGTGCTCTACTGAGCACTGAATAATAAAAAACTGGCTACCCAACTAAGGGGCCTGAGATCATCTTTTTCAGAAAAATAACAATTATGTATCATATCATCCACGGATGTCATCTCATCCGTGCTGCTCAAGAAATTTTTCCAAAAAATTTATGAATTTATTATGTGTCTCATCTTTTCAAGAAAAGTTTGTGCCATTTCGTCAATGTATTTCAATAGTGATGTTCTTCTATTTATCCAAGCAAGTGTTCGTAATATATACGCTCGCTATGGTGTTCAGTGTTTTGCGATTTTTCATCCAGTGTTCAATGATATTAAAGAATTGTGTTTTCCTTCCAGGAGAGTGTTTTCGCACGTGAAAAATGTCATCTCCGATATACTGTGCTCCATTTTAAAGGTTGATTCGTTAACTTCTAGATTTGTGAATACTCGCGAATTCATTTTGAAAATATTTTATACCGGCCGGTTTATATAGAAACAAAAAGAGTTTTTAAAAAGTGTTTAGTTAATCTTCTGTTGGTAAGTAAATTTTATCCGGCTTATCATATCATATCATATCATATCATATCATATTATAAGGAGAAAAAACCGTGTTTTAGCAATCTTCTGTGGGTAAAGTTGATTCTATCCGGCACATCTAGAAAAAGAAGTGTTTTAAAAAGTGTTTTCGTTGACTTCTGTTGACAAAAGAATTTTAGTAAGCTTCTGCTGAATAATAGTAAATGTGTCAAATGATAATAATAATTTTAATTCAAGATTATTAAGGTAAGCGATAAAATATTTATTATTTAAATGATATTTGAAATTGTAATAAGAGCAAGTACGGTTCGAAAATTTGTTCTGCTTTGAAATATTTAAATGGAAAGTGATGAATGAAATAATTAATAAAATAATAATATTAACAACAACAAAAAAAAATAAATAAATAAAATTAAATAAAAATAAAAAAAGATATTTAGAAATCTTATTTTTGTTTAAAAAAAATAAAAGTATTGTAAAGGTATATTCTATTATAATGATTATATTTGAATTATGTTGTTCTCATGATTTTAAATTGTAATATAATTTTGATGATTAGATATTTAAATGTTATGAATATTAATATTCCTACTTAATACAATTTTTCTTTTTGAGAAAACAGAGAACAATTCACCTTGCTTTGATGTTTTGTTTGGTTTATAGCAAAAAACAAATGAATATTTCTAAATAAAATTAATTTGCTTGACATTTTGAAATAATTTTATGTTGATAAATATTTTTCAGTATTACTATTAAGGTAAATGTTTTTGTTTTTATCGCTGATAAGTTTGAATAATTTTATTATTTAAGGGCAAATGCTATGTGGATTAATTCTTAATGTTTTTAAGAAAAAAAGCGTTAAGTGATATGCTGATATTTTCTTTTTGAAAATATATTAATAATAATATGTGTTATTTTAATATTTAGTAGTGTTGTTTGAAAATGTGGGGTATTTATGTATTTTATTTGCCTTGAAAATTATGTAAATATGTTTCATGGGTATGAGCGTCTTCTTTTTCATAAAATAATCCTACAAGTTGTTTTCGATTTGTTCCTTTGAAGTTTTAATATAAATATTTTATAAAAACAATGTCAGAAATAGATAAAGCGCGTAAAGAAATTTTATATCAGGTTGCACTTGAATTGGAATTGGATG
Source organism: Salticus scenicus (assembly GCA_963930645.1). NCBI lineage: Eukaryota > Metazoa > Arthropoda > Arachnida > Araneae > Salticidae > Salticus > Salticus scenicus. Next base: position 244,986,137 of record OZ005657.1, on the reverse strand, counting down.
TGCAACCAACAATGGGAGCTGCTAAGTTACGCGAGACTAGTAGATCCTCCCCTATGTTTACCAACGAGGTTTTAGTAACTCTGTTGTAGAAAATGTCATTGAATTACGAGAAGAGCAACAACTTAAGCTTAAGGCAGAAGCCGAGTTAGAAGAGAAACGTTGGCAGGAATCTTTAGAAGAAAAGAGTAAACAAGAAGAGTTAAAAAAAAAAAAAAAAACGTATGCTAGAAAAATGAAAATTAGAAATAGATTTTGAGTTAGAAAAGCTCAAATTGCAGGCTTCGGAACCTAATGAAGCAAGAAATGTAGTGGAGTGTACAACGTCATCTGCGGAGAACAAAGTCGATGTTCAAAAGTTATTGCCCACATTTAAAGCAGAATCTGATGATATAACCCTATTTCTTGTACTTCTAGAAAAGCAGCTCAAGTTATCGAAGGTACCCGAGCACCTTTGGGATTTTCACCTGCTTGGCGTGGTACCGAGTTCGATTCCCACAATGATAGCCCGTGAAACTGAAGAAAATACTTCAAATTTTGAATTTGTAAAGGATTTATTGTTAAAACGTTTCAACCTCAGTGCCGAGAAGTTTAGATAGTTATTTTTTGCTCATCATAAAGAGAAAGAAGGCACTATTTCAAATTCAGGCCATATTTCGAAACCTGGTTAAAGGAATTAGATGTCACCACATTCGAAGATATTCAGGATGTGATAATTGCTGATTACAAGAAGAGGGGTGTTCCTCCTGGCTGCAAGGAACATCTGCTAGGTGAATGGGAACAAATGAATTCGCCAGACACTTTAGCTGAAAAGCCTGACGCTTATGACAACATTAGGTCTACATACGTAAAAAGGAATACTGCCGTCAGGGGCGGTAAAATGAAATCCCCTTCACAGGAAAATTATAAGAAGCCAACTAAGATTCCTTATGTACAGAGGAAAATTGAGCCTTTCTCGAGTAAATAATCGAAGGTTTCTTCCTATGGCTGCGGTAGTCCTGGTTTTATAAAGAAGAAATGCCCTAACTGTTCTCCTCTGGTGAAAAAAAAATAGAAGCTCGGAAATCCTGCCTTATAGTTGTAACACTTCGAAAATACCAGCTCCAAATATCCCTATTACTATTTTTAATAAAGAAGTGTACGTTTATGTAGATAGTTCAAATGTGCAAATACTTGTATCGCCGGTGAGCACATGTTTCAGTTGTTCAAAGAAAATAAGGTAATTTTGAAGCCCCATATACATAATGTTACATTGGCTGGTGGAGTAACCCACTCTGTTGAAACTTTGTTGACTGTTCTGCCCGTAACCATTGAGGGTAGAACATTTGACACTGAATTCATAGTGCTTCCAGAAGCTAAAAAAACAGAACGTTAATGGGTATGGATTTTTTTGAAGCAATCTAATATGGTTTTAGCCTTGTCTACCAAGTCTTGGTATTTTGGTGATCAACCTAAGAAGAACTTGCAGAGGATGATGAAGTAACTGATCACCTCCCAATAGCAAAGGTTGAATTAAATTGATATGATTTACGTGAAGATGAGGGTGAAAGTCTTGACAGCTGACCAGAGAAAACAATTGAATAATTTACTTCGAAAGTATGAGAAGTGCTTCAATTCAGGGGGAGAGGTTACACTATATGCGGAACATCGCATAGATACAGGGAATCACCCACCAGTTGCCTCACCACCGTATAGGATGACGCCTGCAAAAAAGGAAGTTTTTAAGAAGGAATTGGACGATCTACTGGCTCAAGGAGTCATGCAAGAATGTGAATCACCATACGCCACTTCCGTGGTCTTGGTGCCTAAACCTGATGGTAGCATGAGATTATGCATTGACTATAGGAAGCTCAATGCTATTACTGTACCAGATATGTACCCATTGCCCTTAATGGATGAATTGTTACATGAAGCTAAGCATACCCCTTACATGTCAACTTTAGACCTTAGTAGATCTGGTTACCATCAAATTGGAGTGTTTCCACTAGACCAAGATAAAACTGTTTTGTATGTCCATATGGGACGTTCCGTTATTTGAAGATGCCCCTCATTCTCAGAATGCCCCGGCCACTTTTGACCGTTTTAGAAGAGGATTAAAGAATATCCTAGCTTTGTCATATTTAGACGACATAATAATTTTGTCTGATACATTTGAAAATTACATTGCAGACCTTAGGTCAGTATTTGAAAAGACTCCTAGAATTTAAGTTGAATGCCAAACGGAAGACATGTCATTTTGCGTGTGAGAAAGTAAAATATTTAGAAGTTGATCCTGCTAAAGTGAAAGCAAGAACCAGTATACCTCCACATAAAAATGTTAAGCAAGTGTAGTCATTTTTACGAACTTGCTCTTGGTATCGGCGTTTCATCCCAAACTTTGCAGACCAGAGTGTGCAACAAAGTTAATTGAAGAAATATGACAATGGACCACAGTTTATCAGTACAGTACTTCAACAAGTCTGTTATACTCTTGACATAGACCAAATATTGACTCCAGTTTACCATTTACAAGCGAATCCAGTCGAGAGGAAAAATAGAGACCTTAAACCTCGTCTCGCTATCCTAGTAGGTGATGCTCACGACTCTTGGCCGGAAAATTACATTCGTTTTGCCTTAAATTCATCCAAGTCTGATACCACTGGACATACTGCGGCATTCCTGACATTTGGACGTGAAATATGAACAATTGATGATGTCGTATTTGACCTAAAAGCGATGCTGGACAATGACAGCTTTGTTCCAGAGATCACGCGGTATTTAAAACGTTTGACCATGATCTCAAAAACTATAAAGGAACGTGTGAAAATGAAACAAGATCAGAGAAAAATCTATTATGACAAGAACCGTAGGAGATTGTATTTTACTCCTAGTCAAAAGGTTTGGGTTATGTTACACCCTATCAGCAAAGCCCATAAAAAGAAAACTTCGAAATTCATGCCAAAACGTGATGGACCTTATGTAATTTTAACTAAAAGATTTCTAGTATCATATGAAGTTGTCACATTGAACAACCCTGATACACCAGATGGGACCTATCATGTTTTTGCTTTAAAACATTTCACAGAAGTTGAGACCACTTCAGTTGCTCCTCTATGGAAAAGAGGAAGACCTAAGAAAAGTACTGATGTTTCCAGTACGGGACGTACATTGGTAAAAGAGGGGGAGGATGTAATACCTGTGCGACTGTTGCGTCATCTAACCCACGTGACCTCGCTCCCAATGTAATTTAGGGAAAAACGTAATCAGTAACTGTCTTTTCTTTCTACCAAAAGGTTCTCAGAGTTGTCGTCTGTTTCTTTTTTGAAATATTTTAAAGTAAAATTGTGAATTTTTGTATCGTGTATATATTACGTTTGTGCCTTCATTAAACTTTGCCATGAGCTAAAATGGTTGCAGATACTTCATCTGAGTTTTCATCTTTTATTCGACACCTAAAATTAAATTGTTTTTATGGAAAAGCAAAGAATAATGTCTTGTGTCTGCATTTAGTGCTCTACTGAGCTAGCCGAGCAATACACCACTAATTATGGAGAATATTTTTTTATGTATATTAAAATTGTTTAGACAAAAATAGAGTTGCACAGAAATTACAACTAAAATTTAATGATAGATGTTGATTATGAATGTTGGAAACACTGATGGAAAAATATGAGCAAAAAAAAAGTATTAAATGTTTAAGAATTCCATTAAAAATATTAAATTTTCAATCGAGTATCGATAAATAATTTTCAAAAAAAAAAAAAAAATATATATATATATATATATATATATAAAATTTTCATAAACTTTATTAAATATTTTTTAGAGTTTTCTTTACATTTTAATTATGTTAAGAATATAAAACTTCCTTTAATTTTTCGCGTAGAACATATGGTGTGATATATCTCTTAAGATTTTAAGAGAAAAAAAAATCAATATTTAATTCCCCAGTTCTTTGTTTAATTTTTTAGATATATGGAGAGCGATCCAAACAACGCTTTTGTTTAAGCTTTATAAATTTTCACATTCAAATTTACATCTACTGGAATCAAATCTAATTTATGATTAATTTATTCGAAAAAAAAAAAATAAAAATTAACAAAGCTTATCTAAAAAAAAATCCTATGTAACAAAAGTTAGATGAAATGATATTTTTATATGCCAATAAAGGTAATCTATTCTTTATTCGATTTTTTTTAAATTAAAATTCTTTAAATTTCAATAGACAAAATTGCATGCCATTTTCAGAAACATTAAAATAAATTATCGGGGAAAAGCAAAAATAAGATTATAATTAATTATTTAGAAATAAAATAACAGTTAAATTAATTGTATTTTTTAAAGAGGATCAAAGGAGGTGTTTGACTATAAATTTATCGTAATTCATGTTCAATTCTATTATATTTTATAATAAATACCAAGTTATGTATTTTACTTATTAATTACTTCGTTTATTGAATAAATATTAGAATCCACCTGTTCGAAATGAAAGAAAGGTTTTATTTTACATAAGTATATAAATTTAAATTTTCAATATGTATACTTTAATGAGAATAACTGTATTTATAAACAAAACATATGTAAAATAAATACAATATATATCAAAAACAAATTTTCATTTTGTCAAGTTTTTATAAAAATTATATTTAGCGAATTCTACTGCAGCATTCACCTCTATTACTTCTTTTCTTTATCTAACAAATTCATTTTTTAAATGACACGCTAAATATTTGGCAGCTTTAATTATGAGAGTGATACAAAATATTTTTTTATAATTTTGTTCCGAAAATTTTAAATTAATTCTTAGTTTCCAAAACAACTGTCTACATAATTGTTTTGTTCATTCATTCGTTTGTTTTTCCTTTTTTTTTTTTTTTTTTTTTTTTATCTCGGCTAACATTTTATTACATAATAATAATAATAATAAATAAATAAATAAATAAAATAAAATAATAATAGTAATTATCAATTTCTTTTGATACAGTACAAAATTTTAAGATAAAGCTTAAAATTTGATAGATTTTTAAAATTATATAAAGTAATATTCTTATTATATTAAGAAAATGTAATTTAAAAATGAAGAGATACAACAAGTAATTTTTGAATTTCAAAAGACTTAGAATATTTTTATGAAGATATTTAGCATATGCTACTCAGAGTGAAATTAAAAATTTTCCATTATTTGAAAATTCCGAAAAAAGAAGAATTCTCTTTTAATTAATATATACCAAGAAATCTAAAATGTTTTAAGAGGGAAAGAAGCAGGTGTTAATAAAATACATGAAACAATAAGGTTTCTAAAAGTTTAAAACTGAAAATTAAAATTCCATATAAGTTTAAAATTTGTTAACATTTAAGTTTAAAAAAACTCTTTTTATTATTATTTTATTTTAAGAATCTTCAGTTCCTTTACTAAATTTTGTAAAAATGTTTTAAAATAAATATATTTTATGATATAAAATACTTGAATGCATATCTAAATGTAACGAGGGCAAATTATTTTATTTTGCGGGTATTATTCCTGTTTTACTTTTAAATGTTATAAGTACACTGGGTAAATAATGCTATATTGAACGAAAATTATCTTCTTTATAAAGTATTTTGAACTATCATGTATATCCTTGTTTTTGTACTTACATTTAATGCATAAATGTACGTTTAGGAAATCTCGTCCAGGAAATAAACAAATGTTTAACTTTTTTGTTATCTAATATCTTAATACTTATAGAAACATCATAAAGTGACTCTGTTATGTTTATAAATATATATAAATTTTATAAAAATATACGAACTAAAAAAAACTTCCCTCTACCATCCAAACTTCAAAATTCCCTTGAATATTCCTTCCCATCCCAATAAAAGTAGACTTTAAAATTCCATTCAAGAATAAGACATGCTGGGTCTCGAATGTGCCTTTAGCTACTTTTTGACACGCTGATATCAAATTTTTGATAGGAACTATTGGAATTCAACCGCATTGTATCAAGATTTTCAAACTCAATAGAATTCACAAAGAAAATTTTCTTTGCGACATATTTTAAAATATATCTTTGGTATGAATATAGCTATTATTCGTATATTACGTACCTATGTGCATAAGCATTTTAATATAGCTGTCTCATTTGATACTCAGATTTATGTATTTAAAATTCTGTTATTTTTATAGGACAGTCGAGTTTAATTATGAAAATATTTATTTCCTTCTTCATGACAGAATGATCTGTATTTAATTCACAATAGCTCCTCTTGTGAGCATTACACTTGCTTTATGCATTTATCCCAATATAATTCCTTAAATATTTCTTTGTAAAATAAAACATTAATATCAAAATATGTGTTTTTATTACCTTTTTATATACATCTTGCATTTATTAAGCAGGAAATAAAATGAAGAAGATTAAAAGTACCAAAAGGACAAAGTCTTATATTAAAACATAGGAAAAAACTGATATAGTAAATAAAAATAATATATCTGTACCCCGGTGGTAACGGACACTATAATACATTTTGTGAAAGTGTTTCGCGTTCTTGATATGTATTTTTTGCTTGATGTAGAGGCATTAAGCATTATACCTAGTTACTATAAAGGAGATCGGTCTGTAGAGCAAAAAAACATGTCCATTCTTTTTATTAATGACAAATGTCCTAATTACATGTCTTTAATTAATTTCATTTTAACATCATTCTTTAAAAAATACATTTTTGTGTCATGGCGTCCTGTACCTTCAGGATACACACACACACACACACACACACATACATATATATATATATATATATATATATATATAAAGTTTTTTTTTTTTTAATTTCAGCAATTATAATTTAATAAATTTATTTTAAATACTAATTTTATGCTGAATAACGCTGAGCTTATTTGAGATCGCTACCTCTTCTCATATTTTTAAACATAAATTGTTTTAAAAAGTAGTCGTTTTAGATATTTAACGCAATAAAGAATGCTTTAAAACGTAGAAATATATGTTAAAGTTTTAAATTTGCAAAATTTAAAAAGAAATAGAATAAGCTTTACATAACTATTTTATAAGAAAATCGCGCACGTATTTGTCATAATTTTCAAAATAATTGAGCAATAAATTTCTTTGAAAAACGCTTTTTCTCAGGTACAAATAAAGAATAAAAATAAAATTATAGATGATAAATAATTATTGGTATAATAAATAACCATAGATATTTGATGCATTTATTTAAAATTATTTGATTGTCGGAAAATTACATAACTAAAATGATTAAAGATTCTTCTAACATAAATGTGAGCAAAAATTAGCAAAGATAATTATAAGATAAAAAACTTTTTATATACCATGTTTTTAAAATTTCTGTTGAATCATAGCTATACGCAAGCAAAGTGTGACGTCACTGACCGTCGTTGTGGCCGAGTAAAAGATTTACTATGTTAATCGTTCATTGGATTTTTTGTAAAAAAAATATTAAAAATTGAGGAGAATTATTTCTCGATTTTAATCCCCATACTTGGGTATAATTACAAATTAGTCATCGTGCACATGTGCTAGATTGAGTAATTTTTCTGTCAGATTGACAAAATTTTAATTTTAAATTTCAAAACTCTGTCAACCTTGGAGATTTTTTTTTTTTTTTTTTTTTTTTTTTTTTGTATTTGGCGAACAAAAATGTAATACGGAAATATACATGCCAGATACATATTTTCGTTTTATGTTTTGCACGAAATATTGTTTCATATTATTCATTGTTCTCTTAATATAAGTTGTTAAAATAACCATGATTTTTGAAAGGAATTAAATATATTCACCAGATTTCGCGATACTTTTTTTCCCCGCCAAGGATGACAGATATCAAACTTATCCCACTGCAACATATCTTATACTATTAAGTGAGCAATATTTGTATATATATTTCACTGTTCTCGAAAACGGTAGCTCGGACAGTCACGAGATTTAACACAAAGGTGCCCCCCGAAGAGTCATTGTGCACATCGAAGTCAGATTTTCGAATTTTTGATTAGTTTTTTCTTAATTAATTAAAATGTGAAAATAATAACCTAATTTCTGATAAATAAGCCATTTAAATTTTATCCATAATTTAATGTTGCCATTTTTTTTTCGACAGAATAATAATAATTTAAAAAGAAAACTTACATTTATTTAAAATGAAGAAAATAAGTCAGAAAGATTAGTAAATAAATTAGAAATATCAGTCTTATCGTTACAAATAAGATACCAAATCAAAGGGAAATTTTTTGTGAATCCGATGCATTAAACAGCTTATCAATCGGACAATTAGATTTTTTAAAATTAACTAAAGTATGAATTTTAGGTGGCAACAGCAGAAGATTGTATGGAAACCGTTAGGAGAAAAAAAAATCTGCTTCACATTAAGTCACATGTTTTTGAAGTGGGATTAAAAATTGCAGTTTTCAAATTCTTTTAAATTTTCTCTCACGAACACAAAAATATAATATACAGCCTGTACCCCACAAGACCAACTTGCATTTCAAATTTCATCAATTTTTTTGGTTAATAAACAAAAAAGTTAATTTTTTTTTTTTTTTTTTCAAATTAAGTTTTATTCTAACTTCGAAAAGATTTATGTGATCATAGATATAATAATATATATAGATCTATCATCCCCATATTATCGTGCAAAAATTTTTGATGCCGAAAAAAAAAGGTCTGGAATCAGAAAAAGTGGTATTGAAAAAAAAAGGAAAAGAAGAAAAATGAATTTGAAACTATATCTGGAGTTTTTCTTCACCTTTAATAAATAAATTATTCATGAATTTTATTTGCTAAAATATTCGTGTGTACTCCCGTGTGTATTCACTCGGGGAAAGACTGCCATATTTTGGTAAAATCGCCGTCTTTTCCCGAGTAAAAAGGAATCCCTTTTTTCTCCCCAATAATCAATCTATATATTATTACTATATCTCTGTATGTGATGCGATACATTAAGAATTTGGGTTTCAAAAGTTTTTTTAAATAGATTATTTAAACTCTATGAACCATATTTTTATTTTATCAGTTTTATTAATAGATCCTGTTGGGCGATTTTTTAAATTTTGGTGTTGAAGTACACCGAACGTTTTTCGACAAGAAGTTTAATATAGCAACAACCATTTTAGTCTAAGTAGCGCATCAAATATATAAAAACATAAATGATTTATTTTTACACAAAATTTACAGAAAAAATGCAGTTTTAAACATAGGAAATTTATTTCAACAAGCACTTTTTTAAACCTAAAAACCATTAAAAATATAAGCAGAATATGAAGGATTCTTATGTATAAACAAAAAAAGAGTCTGATAAAATTATTAGCAAAACAGTCTTCCCCTTTTCATACAAAAAAAAAAAAAAAATCCATCGCTAATATGGCGACAAAAATTCAAAAGCCGCCAATGGAGCGACATAATAAAGTTGTGTAGCACGATAATGTTAATTGTTTATTAATTTTTTTTATATAATAATCACTATGCTAATTTATCATACAAACAAATGAGCCTCTGTGTGTTACTGCACTTGCACGCTGTCGAACAGAAATATTTGAATAATTCAAATTAATATTTAAATAAATAAATAAAAATAAAAATATGTTTAATGGGAAATAAATATAAAAATAAAAAGATCAGTTGTCTAAAATACGGCATAAATAGCGCTCATAGCATATTGTTACAAGGGATTAAGTCTTATTGTTACAATGGATTAAAAGTCTAAAATGGTGACAAAAATTCAAAAGTCGCCAAAGAGAACTATATTAAGGCTGTACTATCAGGTTTACAAACCATGAATTATATATAAACACAAAAAATTAATTGTCTCATGCGACAGACGTAGCCGGTCACAGCATATTGTAATATTTGGCGTGAAATTGCTGTCACTTTATGGTTCATTGGATAAACAAAATAAACATAGGAAATAACGTAAAAGCAAATATTATGTGCACTACGTATAGTGTTGTTCACATGTGACTGGGATTCAAATATAAAAGGGAAACTCCAATTTTTTCGATACTATCTATTTCGAAACTGCTATATAATAAGCACCTAAATGGAAGCTCAACCATTGGTAAACCATTGTCGCAGGTAATAGGGACAAGCGCCCGAGTTGCAGTGGATGACCAAATCGCTGCCGAAGTCAGTAGGGAAATGAATGAAATTCCCTCCGTGGGAGATTTTCTAGGTGGACCCAGCCCGCATTAACACAAGTTTCGGAGAAAATCATGGAAAACTACGAACGGCTAGGTGGACGAGCGTGACCTGAAATAGAAACCCCAAAGAAGCATAGATGAAACTATAATAGACATCCATGCATCTTGAGGATAATTTTAGTTTAACTTTGTAGAAAGATGCAGTTTCTACACTGTTCTTTATTTGGCCATGTCGAAATACATGTGATTAATAGAAAAGTTTTTTTACTATTTAAAGATATCCAACCGAAATTTTCGAACTGTTTGTCGGATTTTATGTTGTTTTAATTAAAGATAATTTTATTTTGTAATGGATAATAATAATTTACCATACCGACCTAAGCTTACTCAAAAATGTTTATGAGAAATAAAATAGCAAGCTCGTTTTTTAGTTTACTAAAAAGAATTACCAAAGAATCAGCTTTCATTCTTGCTAAGTAAGCTGGAGAAATGTTTCTCAAAACTAGTTCTTGGTTCTCATTCTGGATTTCAAAATTCTGATTGATAATGCGAAAAGCTCATAAGTTTTAAATATCCCTAAAAAATATAATTATTGTGTATTATAAAAATTAATTTTAAAAATGTGAAGATTTGTAACTAAAATTTTTTTTATTATTATAATTATTTATTTATACGTTTCATGTTAAATAGTCATTAGACATTTTTTTTTTTTTTTTTTTTTTATAGAACTTTTATAAGATTGTTAATATTTAATGATGGATATATATTTTTTTTTCTTTCTGCGTTTAATTTAAAAGTTAAAATATATTTCTTTTTTTTTTTTTTTTTTTTAATTACAAAAATGTATTAGACTTTTTAAGAATATAAACATTTATGTCTATGTCTATATCTATTTCCATAACTAAACGTGTACATATAAAAACTTATATAAAGAAATTAACTTAAATTGCATATGCATAGATTGATCTATAACACTACATTAAACAATATAGTATTATAAAATACAGAGGCATTACTATGTATCTCATTTTTCGCTATTCTAATGTATTCCGAAAACTTAAAAAAAAACTTAAAAAAACAAAAGAAATTAGAAACTCGTTTTAGAATGATTTCAATTTTATTTGAAAACGATTTGGAACAATGCATTTGAATGTCCGACTTTAAACTGTAGGATGCTCTGGAGGGTAAAGGTTTCTCCGAACAGTAATTACTGTTGCCCCTAAGGTCGGGTCTAGAAAGCACCTATAGAATACGAAAACGTGAATGGTTCCTAGGGGACAAAAATTCAATTGATCGATTTGCTTTGGCAAGATCTAGAAATCTCGAATTCTGCATCAAAATAGAATGATTTCTCTCATCGCAATCATTATCCTTAAATAAACCACGTCTCGATCAAAAATGGTTTAATGTCAACGAGAATTTTCAAAATGACTTTCACCTTCAACCACACTTATTTCTTCTTTTGAAATACTCAAATTTTGTTTCTAAGAATAAAATGGTATGGTGGATTTTAGAAATAAAAAGATTTCCAATTACGGAGAGAAAGTCAGAGGATAAACCACCCAATTTATATCAGAAAACCTGAGAGAGAAGAGCCAATTTAGAAAAGTGTTTAAACCAAATCTGATTTTGGAAAAAGGATCATGAATTCTTTTGACCTCAATTTCAGAAAAGAAAAAATAAAAGGCACTTGTATTTTTAAGACTTTTTTCTGTTAGTAATTAACCAGACTTTTTTTTTTTTAATCCAGAAACGTTTTTAATTTCGTTTTCTGGTTAAAAGAGAAACAGCCAATCTGCCCTGATTGGATCAGAGAAACTGGTATTATTTATCAAGACAGCATCTTTTTAAATTTAAATATCTCATTTGTTTAAATTAATTGAATCTTTTCTTAAATTAAACTTTATTCCTTGAAGTTAATTTGCTGAATTGGTATGAAATTCGCTTTTTTTATTCTCAAGCAAATATCTTGGCACATGCTCAATTTTTAAAACAGCATGAATTAATTTAAGATCTATTCCATTTTTCACACTTTTTTCTGAAGAATGGGGTAATAGAAATTAATAATTAATACACTTTTAGTTTTATGATTTTTAAAAATTAATACTTAAGTTTTTTATGGTAATGTGCCAGGTTAAATATCTTTTTATTAACTTATTCATGCGGGATGTTAGGGGAAATATTATTAGTTATTTAAAAATGAATTAAAAGTATTCAACTAAAAACTTTCCGATTAACATTTTAAAAACTATAATGTAGTGCATACAGGCAGTGCTGCCAGATTGAGGGAAATTTTTATTTTACTCCCACCACTAAATTTTAATTGAAACGGTTTGGTAATTGTTTCGAAACACCTTTCACAGAAATCGCCTATGTAATTAGATAACCGTTACAAGTAAAATTTAACGGTGGCTGTTGAATAAAAATTTCCCTCAAATCTGGCAGCACTGCATACAGGGTATTGTTTCGAATGCTGTCTGGATTGTTTTATTTATTGAGAATATTACGCTGCAATTTTTTAAGAATAAAAATACAAGAATTTCGTTTATTTAATACAGACTGCCGAAAAGTGGTAAATATTTTATGAAACCAATACTTCATTTTTTGGCTTCGGCATACCTATTTATATAGTTAATTATTTTATCTCAAAGACATGTATATTTTTTTAATTGCTTTAAAAGATATAAACTCTCGAAATTTTCATAGCTGATCTTAGTTTTTATTTTCCTCTGTTTTTATATATCGATACTTTATTTTCAAATAATTAATCATGTCTATTGCAACAACATTGTTTAGCTTACAATCTACAAAAGCTAATACTTTTATGTTCTTTATTTTACTACTAGCAAGCTTTGCCCGCTTCGCTGGTCACTATATTTAAATGAATTAAAAAAAGAATTAATACTTTTTATACCGTGTATAAACTCTTTGCTTTATTTATATAGATTCTGCTTAGTTTTTTCAGAGTAAAATGCAACTGTTTATGAGGTATTTATCTGAAAACTAGAAATTTAGGTTAGCTTAAAGTAACAAAAATTTACTTTAATAAATGTTACTTAATGACAATAATTAACATGTGAAATGCAATTACAGTATAAAAAGATTTTTAATACTGTTATTATTGAGCTAGAAAAACTCAGAGGTCATATTATAGCGTTATAAGTATCATTTATTTATTTAATAATAATAATAATTTCTCTAAATATAGTTCAGGTGAGTTTAAATTATAGATTTTTTTTTTTTTTATTTATTTATTTACATTCAAAAGATAAAATGGTAAAATTAATTCACGAAGCTATAATTAGTAGAATATTATCATGACTTGGAATTAAATATTTGAGCATAAAAGGCTTTGAAATATAAAATGCACGCTGATACGTTTATATTAACCACAAATAATTTGAACTTATGTTCTTAACTATAAGAAATATTAAAATTATGATAAATGCATAAAATAATTGTATTTTTTTCTTTAATGTTAAAATAAACTTATTTTAAATATGCGTATGTAAGAACTGAAGTAACGTATAAGTCAATATTTGAAATATTTTTAATTTAGAACACAAAGAGTTTACTGAATCTAAACTTCAAATCAGGATCTTTGTTCTGACCTCACAACACTTACTATCCAAGATAGACCATGTGCGGAGTTATAGTATCACAAAATTAATAATGACATTACAAATAAAAAAATTACAATACGATGAAACAACTATAATGTTTAACTGGCGGAACCATGCAAGATCTTAAACCAAAGATTTTGTAAATAAACTTTTCCTCTCTCTTTTACACCTATAAAAATTAGTTTATTTTTTATTTACTTACCGTACCAAACTATGAATTTAAATAACTTTAGTACAAAACTAAATACTATTTATTTTAACACAAGAAGCATGCAATTTTAGAGGTTATAATTTTAAATATATTTTATTCGGATTAATATATACTTGGATTTTGTATTAGTATGACACTAATTTATATTAATTATCATTAGTTATAAAAATGTGATTAATTTTGTTAGTTTAGATGATTAATTTTGTTAGTTTCTGGCATTTTTTAGGATCAAGAAAGTTTTGTTTGAAAACCTCGTTTTTAAATCCTTTTGCTACAAAAAAAAAAAAAAAAAAAAAAAAAGGAAAATCTATAGATAATATACGGTAAACTAAGTAAAATGTTTTTTATTTTGTAATTTAATCTTACTTTCTAATAAGAATTAGAATATACGTATTATAATTTTATGTATTTTATTTTTTTATATTTAGGATTATAAATAAATATGTGATATTGTATTAATGTATGATATTATAAATAAATATGTACATCATAACTTCTGTAACAAGAATATAGAAGAAGAAAAATTTTTAGAGACTTCATTCGGTATATATAAAAGAACCATTCCATAAAATATTTCAAGAATGTTAAGTAATACATTCTACGTCAAACTAAGCTGTTTCTATACTGCTTTTGTAATTCCCCTTAAGCATACAATTAGAAATTAAATGGCTTATACAAGTTAACTTCTTCTTCACATTTTACTTATTCAAAGAAAAATCGCTTAATTTTAGAAGATAAAGGACTAATAAAATTGTAAAGCACCGACTCACTAAATATTTCCGAAATACTATCTAACTTGATTTTACTTTCGTGCTATAAATTTTGATATTTATCCATTGGTATTATAAATGCAATACTTACAATTTATCCCATACCTTTCATTATTATAATATTACTCTCCACCTAATAACTTCAAAATAACTGTATAATTTATAAGAATATATCATTAAAAAACCTACATAAAATGTGGAGGTGGAAGTAATCAAAAGAATGCAACATTAGCTAACAAACAGTCTGAAATTGTAGAGCTTATGCATATTAGTTTCTCATTCCCACCATGTTCCTATTTATTGGAATTAATTTTGCATAATTTAAGTGTATAGAACACCGACACAACATTTGTAAAATACCCGCTCACTGGCGATTTACAAAAAAATGTATAATTTTATTTTCCTTTGTCAGTCTTCAGAATTATAAATTCTATACTAACAAATTATCTTCCCTACTTTTCATTTTTATAATATTACACTCCACTAAATCACATAAATATAAAAATATAAAATTTTATAAAATTTAATAATAATATTTTTTTTAATAATAATAATAATTAATAATTTAATAATAATAATTTTTTTTATTTTATATAAAATTTTATAAAATAATCGAGTTCACTCGGTCTCATTGTAAAAAACAATTCGTAGTTTACAGTGATTTCTTTTTGGAAATATATATTTCATATTTGTTTGTCCCATGAAAGTTAATTTTTCTAGAGATTTAATTTTCTAGAAAACCAGGTTTCTGCTATATTTTGCTCTAGGCGAAACACAGGTAAGTAGTAAATGCTGCTTTCCTTTAAAAATAAAATATATCAGTTTTCTATTCTTTTCTTCTTCTTCTTCTTTTTTTTTTTTTTTTTTTTTTTTTTTTGACACAGAATATCTCTAATTCTGTTTTATTTTTAAATCATCTCCAAAAATAAATAAATAAATAAATAAAAATAAAAATAAAATAAATAAATTAAAAGTCTCAACCCTAAGTTTTCATCAAAATTGCTACATCCATTTCGGAAAAAATCACAAGTATGTCATATTTTGCAACGAGCAGAGAGAGTGCTAACAATGACCGCTAATTTTCTTGAGATGATGATAAGTCATACCGGTTTGTTTAAATAAAAAATCTTAACCCTAAATTTTTATCAAAATAATTAGATTCATATCCGTGAAACCAAATTTCTGCAACATTTTCCGATGGATGGAGTGATTATGACCAAAACTAAATGCAAAACTGGTGTACAAACGATAAATAGACAATAAGACTTCTTCACACACAATAAATTTTAAGCCAGCGCAACCGGTTTCGAAAGGACGTGGCCTTCCTTCATCAGGCGCAAAAAACACGTGCTACTGCCTTGGAGGCAAAAGCAAGATCTTGCTTTTGCCTCCAAGATTTAAACTTATACGCAATTCAATTTTATGCTTAAAAAAAAAAAAAAAGAAGAAGAAGAAGAAGAAGAAGAAGAAGAAGAATAGACATTGTACTATTTTCTTTTTTTCGAGGAGTTCTCATTTCCGTATTTATAGAGCAATATCTGTAAATTTTATTATAAGTAGTCTTGTCTCTTGGTAACTAAACCCAGGAAAAATATTAAACATCTTGAACGCCAAAAAGAAAAATTTAATAGCAGACAGGTGTTTATTTCTGTAAATTTTAGTTGCATCTATTTTTCGACCAATTTTTTTCAATAAATTTACTTAAAACCACCTGCTTATGGAAAGAATGAAAGTAAATTTGAAGACATCCTTGCCATTTTTGCTGACAGAAAAATTCCGTAGCTTGACATTTTTTCTTTTACAGTGTAATGAAAATGTTTATCACTTTATGCATGATCTTTTTTTAGCTCATAATAAATTTCTATAAAGCATAACGCAGTATTTATTCTAAAATATTATTTTATCATTTCACTTATCTTTAGAGCTTTCTCATTCTGTCAGCAGTTTTTTCCTTGAAAATTAAAATTGTCTATTAAACATCCATTTTTTGTAGAAGTAACACCGAGTCTTCTTTTTTTTACTTTAAAATGTACGGCAGTTTATTATATTCGCGTAAAAACTGCATTTGATTATAGCAATACACTCATCCACATACAGAAGAGAAGCGCATAATAACTTATCTTTATCAAAAAGGAAAATGGGAAAATAATACGTTTAAGTTGGACTTAAACATTCTGGCAATTTTAAAACATGAAATGTTTATCTCGTCATTTTAATTCTATATTGGCCAGAGCTTTTGGAAAAGCTTTTTGGCTCAGTACCAATGTTTGATTTATCGCTATCATATCATTCTCCAAAATAAGACTTTTCTTAGGAGAATAAATGATTACATTTTGTTGAGAACGACTTAGTCAGCTTTTGTGAGTAGTAAAGTTACTAATGTAGGATATTATTCTTAGGTTGAAAAATAATTAAATACCATAAAATTAATGATAATGTATGATGCAGTTGATAATTTTTCATGTACTTCCATTTCATATTGTAATTTATAAAAGTATTTCATTCGGTTTACTTGTATAAGCATAATAAAGAGTAAAAGAAAAGCAAAATGTATTTTTCTGGAAATTTTAAACAAATGACTATATTATCTATAAATTTATACATATGACGATATGTTATGATTATTATAATTCTATTACATAAAAGGTGTTTTTTATAACCGCAAAATTCTTACTGTTTTTATTATAAAAATAAATATTATTATTATTTGCTACTGTTGACTGTAGTCGATTAAAAATTCTTCTGCATTTTACTGAATCTCATTTCTATTTTAAAAAATCAATTTTTAGATACTACAAATTATGTGTGCGAAAGTGAAGGGTAATTTCTTTTTCTTTTTCGTTCTTTTTCACCTTCAAAAATACTTGCCATATCTCATTTTTTTTTTTCTTTAATCTTGATATTGTTTATGATCTTCAATAATATATGAATTATTAGGGGCAAAATTTGAATGTTCTAAAGTTTTAACAGTTATTTCCTGTAATTGTAATCTTCGTTTTTTGAGGGCAATGTTTAGTGATAAATAAAAGCAAAAAAGAATTTTAGCGTCAGTAAAAAAAAAAAAAAAAAAAAAAAAAAAAAAAAAAACTTAGCTAATTTTATATAAATTGATCAAATTTGTAAATAACCATTTGTTTGTGTGTTACAAAAGCGTTATGACCATTTAAGCTCACGTAAATACCAAAGATAAATAAATAAATAAAATAAATATATAAACTCTCGTATTCATTGATATATTCACCTTGTTTTCTAAAAAAAACAAACACACCAATTGATTACGTCGCGCTGGTTGCGAGAACTTCCGGTTCATCTTCTGCTGGCTGTAAACAACCGTAATGATTGGTAGAAATTATCAATTTCGCTCTCGACCAGAAGTTGAAAGGACTAGATGTGTCTGCTAAAGAAAATAGGTTCCGCCTACAAATACCGTGAATAATTTCTTTTAAATATTTAGGTTTTTAAATGCATTATACTTTTATTAAGTCAATAAATATCTTTATAAGTTCTGTTGTTCTTTCTGACAGATTTAATTAAATTATAAAAAATAAACTTCTTATATTTATTAGCACGCAGTTAGAGTTAACAATTTTTAATTACAGGGAATATAAATACCTGAAGGAAATAGGAAACAATTGCTTATACATAAAAGAAAAAAAAATTCAATATGCATTGTAACTGTGCTGTAATTTAAACGCAACTGAAGGAAAAATACTTGGAATATTAAGTTAGTATGAATATATATATAGGGTAAGTGCTCCTTTTAGAGCAATTTCTGATGTTTTTAATGTTTTAGTCAACAGAAACTATTTCTGGAAATCTTAAGTTTATATATATGGCATGAAAAACTTTCAGAACCACATATATGTGAAAATATATACATTTGATAAATATAATTTTTTCTATGAATTTTTATTTGACACTCACTCATTGTTCCAGTAATTGACACTGCCAGTTTTTCATTTTACCAATAATTAGCATCCTATGCTTCAGTGTTTAACACTGCTAGATTTTAATTTTACCAGTTATTGGCACCTTATGTGTTTCAGTGTTTGACATTTAATGCTAAAATTCTTATATGTAAATAATTTGCTTTTATATTTTACTTATTTACTTATTATTTTGGATAAAGATGTCAATTACTGGAGCATGTCAATCACTGGAGCACCTACCCTATATATATATATATATTCAGGAATAAGGGATCTTCACATTTCTTCAATTACATTTCATTTTATTATTTCATTTTATATATTCATTTTATTAAATAAAATTTAACAATCAACATTGTTTACCATCTGTTAAAATCTCTAATTACTTATATGTATAGATGGTTTAACTTCTGTGGACAAAAATAGTAGGCTATTAAAAGGAGACCTGGCGCTAGATAAATGAACACAGGAAAAATATTCAACGTCTTGAATGTCAAAGGAAATAATAAAAACAGATATTTCGGTAGTATTTAGCGTATCATAATCAGTATAAAAAGAAATGAAATAAAATTTCTTTGGTGTATAAGAAAGGAATCGGTTTTACGACTGTTTAATCAACCTGACTAAGAACATGATTCGACAAGGATTTATTTAACAAAACAGTATTAAATGTGCTTTTTTTATATAGGAATTGTTGCTAGCGCTCGAATAATTTTGATGCCGACTCAATGGGCGCATTCGAAAGTATTTCCCGGTCACTTCCCGAGTTGGGAAATGACGTCAGGCAGGAAGTTCGGGAAATTAGAACTACCATATAGGAGCCTTACGAAAAATGACCGAGAAATAACTACTTCCGCATACATCTCATCTTCCCGGGAAACAAATATATAAACAAACATAGCTCCTATATGGTAGTTCTAATTTCTCGAACTTCCCGCGTGACGTCTTTTCCCAACTCGGGAAGTGACCGGGAAATATTTTCGAATGCGCCCTATGTATATATAAGTGCATACATATACATGTAGAGAGTCCAACTGGTCGTGGGCTCACTTCAATTAACTGGTCTGGCTCAATTGAATTTAAAGGAGAAACCAATAGTGGGTACAACTGAGTAATTTTCGAAATTTACAGGGCGTAAAGGAATGGACTGGTTCGTTGTTTGGGTATAACACTGTACTAGTGCTGCGCAATGGGCAATTAGCAACTGTTTGGGACGCATCCCTAAGGATGGTCTCGAGACAAGCCCTCACAATTTTGATCCTCTACAGAGGGGATGGCTCCCCCGTTTCGGTGATCCCTAGAGGTATAATGAAAAGGAATGAGAATTCACTCCAAACATCACATAGCTGTTTACTGTCGATTTTTTTTTTTTTTTTTTTTTTTTGTTCTGGGTTCCATGTCGGGTGTTTTTTTAGTTCGATTCCAAATTGAACACCGCTATAGATACAGTACTGACTGTGATCAGTAGCTATATGGATGGTTATGCTTCTTTTAGCTATTCTAAGAAGGGTTCGAAAGACTGGCGTCGCTTTCTTTTCTTTTCTACTCGGAGGTTGCGTGGAAGTCGTCTTTGTACCAAAGACAGATGGCCTTATTCACCGTTAACTTCAACTACCGGTTCAATGTAAAAACTTCAAAAGCGCGTAAAGGCAGAGTATAGCTTTCCAAGAAAATATGCCATCTGCTTCTACCATCTAGCGCTAAAGATTTTATATAATTTGATTGGTCATTTTCAGTTAAAAAATCTGAAAATATCATTGCCGCTAGATGGCAGATGCAATGCGTGAAACTTTACAAAGAAGTTCAACCCTGACTTTATACGCTTTTCAAGATTTCGTGTTCAACCGGGAGTTAGAGTTATTGGTGAATACAGCCGAGAGTCAGGATTTTTCCAGCTTCTCGCCAGTAGACCACAATGTACCTCCTGTGAGACGTTTTACCCACTTAAACTGAAATGTACCTTGATTGTCACTTACATTTTAGGAGTTATTATGGGCGTTTATGGGCGTTTTATGATGTCTTAGATCCTGTATTTGCGAACCCTTCCCGTTTTCGAACAATTAATGCGTAAATACTTTAAAATAGTAAATTGCAAAACACAGTCAATGTGATCTATAGAGATTTTATGCGACATATAAATGAAATTACTGATTATGCTGTTTGCATATTTCGTATATTTATTAATTAAATTCTTTTTAATTGGAGAATGTTTTGCGCGAATGAGTGAATGTTACGTTTCACTTGTGCTACGCAATGGACGATTAGTGACAGTCTAGGACACGATGAGGGTTCGGAGACATACGATTACAATTTCGATCCGTACGAAGGACATAGAGAAACGTTTCGAAAAGTAGATTACAGTCGGCAACATGATTACGGAAGTGCTAGCTATAATTCGTATTTAAAAGATGCCCACTTAATACTGTTTTGTTAAGTATATATTTGTCGAGTCATGACCTTAGCCTTTATGTTCTTTACAAGAAAAAAGTTGATAGTAAAAATTAGCGATCAGACTAAAAAATATATATATATATATATATGGAAAATATGGATGGTGCTTTGATAATTTTTTCTGCTGACTATATGCTGATGTGCGATTTTGATTTTTGATTTTATTTTTTTAATTTTGTAAGTTGAGGGGGTTTAACATCAAATTATAGTTACGCAGTGGACAATAGATCTCACCTGTCTTATGAGTTCAGGGGTAAATATATCCAAGCAACAGCCGATTTTATGCCTTTCAGTCAGTATTAATATAAACAGCGATTTTGGGTCGGCTCGAGTATCGAACATGCAATTCTCCGATTAAGAGCTCAATGCTTTACTGCCCCTATGTTTGAAATATAGTGTAAAAAAAGACTGCAATTCTAACAAAAAAAAAAAAAAAAAAACGCATTTATGAAAGGTATTGATGCTTCGTTAAAAACGCTATAAATGCCAATGTCCAATGTAGATATTTCAAGAAGTATCGAAGAAAATCTCAATACATGTTTAAAATGGATACATTTATTTCATGAAGACCGAAGGGATCAGAAAATATTATTATTACTAACAAGGGAGGGTCACCAACTGTTCAAAAGGTATTTATACATGTTATATATCTTCTTAAAGCTCTAACTGAGTTGATAATAAAAATATCCATTTTATCGGGAAATGCACCTCCTAGCATGAGCTATACTCAATTAAAGAATTGATTTGAAGAATTTCTATCATTAGAATATATTTTTTAACATATTCTCGTGCTAATTAAGACTATTTATATTGTTAGTAAAGTATTTTATTATGTGTTTACTAATTATTTTGTGAAAACATTAAATTTATAATTCCAATACTTTATATACGTAGCCATGTGTAAAATATTTACAATCAGAAAGATATTCCTGTACATCGATATAGTCGATATTTTGGATATTGACATTGGATGGGGGAAAAATAGAAGAAATTTAATGCACTAACTATAGTAATGGAGGGGGGAAATAGGCGGAAAAATATAATATTTTACAATATAATATTTTAATGAAAATTAATATATAAAGTAATAGTTTTCTGCATTAATTTAAAAATTACAATAGCTTCTTTTTTACTTTAATTGTTTTTTTTTTTTTCCTTTTTAATACTTTTCATACAGTTTAGCATTTATAAATTTATTGTTGACACAAAGTAATTATTAAACAGTAAAATACTTTACATATAATAATAATAATAATAATAATAATAATAATAATATACATATATATATATATATATATATAACATGCATATTTATTTATTTATTTTTCAATGGCGCGGTACTTGCAAATGCGCATTGACTGTGCGATCGCAGAATTGATAATCATTTGTGAAGGAGTACCAATAGGTGGCCATCGCCATCACTTAAAGGGATAATAAATACATGCTTTCTCCAGGATTCAAACCCGTCCCTACTGTGAGGGAGTTAGGGACGCTAACCACCACAATATATGGGCGATCTTTACTAATAATATATACAATGGTTTTTAGAATGAGAATCTTTTACAAAACTGATTATAATGATAGAAACTATACGAAGTACATTGTTAAAGAATCTGTAATTTAAAAACTTTAATTGAGAATAACTCGCGCTAGGGGTGCATTTGCCGATAAGATGGATATTTTCGTTGTCAGCTCAGTAAGACCTTTCAGATGATATATAATATGTATAAATACCTTTTGAACAGTTGGTGACCCTCCCTTGTAAGTCTTATAAATAAGACATTACAGTCCCAGGATCTTCCGGTGAGTTTAAGAAAATTGAAAGGTGACTGTATTTTAAATAAATATATATATATACACTCCTGCTCAAAAGTTAGCAAGATTTGAAAACTATCGGTTTTCTTCAATTTAAAAACTTAACTTACGATAATGTTTCGATATCTAAAATGTTTTCAAACATTGTGTATTTAAAAAACTGGGTCTTCTCGTGTTTTTCAGTGAAGATTGGTTTAAGACAACATTTAGGGAGCCGGTAACAGATTAAGCAAAATCAATAATATTTGTGATCATCGTGTATCGTTAGGTGAACGAAATGAACTGTAACTTTAAGATATGTTAATACAGACCCAGTTTAACTTGTGGGTTAATTTGTTTGACCATAGCATAATAAATAACGGCGATATAAGCATTTATTTTAAATTTCCAAAACAAAAAGCAGCATGTTTTTAATTTGTAATATAGAGTTTTTAACGAAAATTACTCCCACTTTCAGATAAGCTGAAAAAACACTTTTTAAACATTATACTACAATCGGAATATAAGTATCTCATGAAATATGAACCTTTTCACTGCTTTTATATATGTGCAGAATTAAAGCAAAAAAAAAAAAAAAAAGCAGGCTTGAATATTTTTTTTATTTTATTTCTTTAAACTCATATCTTTAAATTTTTTATCTGAGCTTTGAATTCACATTTATAAGTTTTAATCCAATAAAAAAGATATAAGCATGTAATAACCACTAAAAGCTTTATTTTATTTGCAAAGGACTATCTGCTATCTCTTTTCCAGTTTTTATTCAAATATTTTTCAGTAGTTGGCCCGAAAAGTTATGTTTGAGTTAGAAACAGCATATCGAATTTCAAGCTTCTCCCATTTTACAGATTTATTTATTAACTAAAATAAGGAGACGTCTTGAAATTGAAATGTCGCTCACAAAAGTAATATTGAGAGTTTTTAAAAGAACTTAGTTTTACCTGAAAAACTTTAATAAAAAATAATTTAGAAATTTACCCTGTTACAATTAGTTTTTATATATAGTTTTAATGCATGGAATGAATCGGGCTACACTTTCTTTTAAATCATTGTTACTGATATTGTAAAAGATAGAACTGATACTGTTATTATAAAATAGGCTCATTTCAATTATCCTTCTTGCTAAACAAATGTGTTAGTTGTTTGGTTGTTTGGGTTTAACGTCGAACTAATACTGCGTAATGGGTAATTGGCGACGGTCTAGGACGCATATCTAAGGATGGTCAGAAGACATGCCACAATTTTAAAAAAGGCATCACAATTTTAATCTTCCACGGAGGGGATGGTTCCCCCGCTCCGGTGACCCCCATAGATATAATTTGGATGAGAACATGGAGGACATTGCGGCCACGATGCATTTTATGTGCACCAGCCACCATTAGTGTTCACGACGGTCCAAGGCTGGCGGTAACTATTGGCCGTCTTGAGTACATCGAACCTACAATCTTCTAAAGATCAGCACTCTACCGACAGGGCTACCGCGGCAAAACATATGCTAGTAAAATAAGTGTTTTATACTTAAAGGAAAGTTATTTGTTACAAACATTATGAGTTTAAATAATTTTTACGTCGGATTAGAGATACACAGCGGGCAGTTGGCAACGGTCGGGGATTAACCCCTACATGTGTGTTGGGTGGCATGTCATCAAAATTTTGATCCCCAGAGAAAGGGTATGTTTTGGTAATTCCTTGGAAGAATGATATAACCCTTTCCGACCCAGGCCGTACGATCATGCGGGTTAGACATCCACTTACATTTTTGCATCTGGAACAGTCGTATGTAATAAAATCAGGAAATGAACGATCGAGCTAATTAGCAGAAAGTGTAAAGTACAATTTTCAATCAACAAATGTCGGTTACAGTCCATATTTTTTTTTCATTCTGCGCAAAAAGAAGAATGTAATGTTTTAAGGGGAGGGGGGGGTTTCGGGTCGGAAAGGGATAAGGAGATTTGGCATAATGTATATCAGCATCATGCAGGGCAAATGAAGCTGACTATTTTCTACTCAAGATAGCTGTCGCAATGGTAACGCTACCACAGACGCCATATAGAGTCTACCAAATCACTGGCTTGTACTGTATTACTCAATGGCCTCTGCAGTTACGATTCTGGCTTCATGTTTTTTCGCACACATCATCTCCTCTTATATCATTTCAACAGCGGTAACCCCAAACGGTTTTATTTTTTGCGAAAAATGAAGGACATTGCATCTACGATATGAAACTATTTTCTGACCAATCAATAAGAAATCTTAAAACAAAATACTACTCAGTTCGTGTATAAAACTTCGCAGTTAGTGTATAATGTTTCGTACTATAGTGGTTTAAGTATATTTTCTTATTTTGAATATTGAAATAATTTTATTAGTTTTACAAATGCACATTTCTCATTATAAAATGAATCTGTAACATTGAATGTGCTTAATAGAAAAACATCTAAACAAGAGTTTATAATAGTTTAAACTGTTGTTTAAGTGTATTTTTCATGTTAATTTTAATTATGTCAATATTCTCTTTTTATTTAAGAAAATAAAATAATCACTTTTTTCTTTATAGCAGGCACATATTGTTTAATTTTACCGATTGTGATTTTGAAAACAAATTATTCAATTAAAAAGAAATAATTTTGTCAGTGGTCTTGATAACACCACTATCTTTTGAAACGGTTTGTACTTAACTTTAAAGTAAACTCATTAAAAAAGCCATATAATACACGTGTTAGTCTAACATCATACAATAAATTACATTCAATGTTCTTTGAAAACAAGTTTTTCTTTGTGGAAAAATTTATTATTACATAACAAATTTGTTGGAATCTGCTGAAAAAATAATTTATAAAAAATATATTTTAATATAACTTACGAAGTTTTCAAAATAAATGTTAAACAAAATTTAGATTTTTCTTTCCAAATACGACTTTACTTACTAAAACTTCTAGAATTCTAATTTTGTAAAGATGAGACCATGATGTAATATTTCCTTTTACCATTTAGACGAAAATAATTATTAAAACAGAAGTGAAAAGAAAGAGACTTAACCGATATTAGTTGCTAGACATATTATGTTACATCATAAAGGGAAAAATACGTGACTCAAATTTTGATTTTCTGCTAAAATTAAAGCAAAATCTTCGATGCATAAAGAGAAAAAAGAATTGAAAACACTGCTCCAGATGCAAATAAGATTACGTATATTCACTTTAATATACTCACAAGTAAGGACATTAACCTATCTGAATTTCTTTTAATACAGTTTTGTCATAAATGAGTATAAGTTCAAATAAAAGTAATCTTATGTGAGCATGAATACACTAGCCATTAAAACCAGTTCTTCTTTGTACCTAAAATAATGTAGGTAGAAAACGACGGATGTTTCAATTTTACCTTATTACATTGCTGTTTTTTTCATATATATATGACATAAAATATGTAGTAAATTATAAAAATAAATTTGACTGCATATTTATTTATGATACTTTAAAAATAAGTCAAAAATGAAGTAATTAGGTCAGGATATATGCTAATAAAGAGATAAGTTATTAGAAAATTAATATTCTTAGTTTTTGCAATAAAAGCACTTGCTTCATTTTTTTTTTTTTTTTTTTTTTTTTTTTTTTCCATTTTAAATTTAGCAGTGAAACTTTTGAGACTAATTAAAATTGTAAAAGCTTCCTACTACTACCTTTATTTTTTTTTTTTTTTTTTATTTTTTTTTATTAAATTTAAAATTATAAATAAAATAATAATAATAATAATAATATTTAATATTTAGTGACAAACATTGTAATTAAAAATAAAAGGATTGAAAAAAATATATATTTAATAATTTAACAATTATAACTGTAGAAACGGACTTGTTTAAAACGATTAATTTGCAAAAATATATATTTGAAGCATTTTGAAATTTCTATGTGCCGAGAGTAAGAGATCTAGGACTTTGTACAGGATTTTATGTAAATATGTTGGCACAGCGACATAGAT
This sequence comes from Salticus scenicus, assembly GCA_963930645.1. NCBI lineage: Eukaryota > Metazoa > Arthropoda > Arachnida > Araneae > Salticidae > Salticus > Salticus scenicus. The sequence continues at coordinate 244,959,240 of OZ005657.1, read as the reverse complement.
TTTGCTACCAGATTTTACTGTCGAAAGATCTGTCTCTTTGACTGAGTTTTCATCATGCGGATTTAAGTTCCATTCACTAGGGAAAAACAGTGCGTTTTTAACAATTACTATCATTTATTAGTTACAAACATTTAACTGGTTTCCGGTTACTGATATATGGATGATCATGTTAACACACACAATCACGTAAACGTCTTCAGGTCTCAAGCAATCTTCTAATTGTAATAAAAGCACTAGCGTCAGCATTTTACTTTTTAAGATTTCCTTTTTACCTGTTATTGAGTTATAAAATTCTTTACCCCCCCCCCCCCCAAAAAAAAAAAAAAAAAAAAAAAAAGTGGGGGAAATTAAATAATAATAATAACACATATAAACAATATAGATATACCTACATAATTATTTAATAATAAACGACATATACTTATAATAAGTTATATATATGTATATATGAAATTTTAGCATTTCATCATCTGTTTTTTTTTTTTTTTTTTTGTATTGTGCAATCTACCCCATACACTATCTTCTAATAAGTATTTGGACATTTATTTTGATTAACTAAAAAAAAAAAAAAAAAAATCTACTAATTATCTTGAAACTTTGGGAATATAGATACCATGTCATTCGTCATATATTTCAGTAAAAGTTTTGTCTTGAAGAGGGAAAGGGGACCAGTAGAAAATTAAACAAAAATCAAGTGTTTTGAATCGACCTGTAAAAAGTAATACTTTGAATGCCTTTTAGTTATTGTATGGGATTATAAGGCTTCTTATAATTATCTATTTAAATTTTTAGAAAGCTACTGCATACATATATTCATGAAGATGTAACGGATTCTTAAAAAAAAAAAAAAAGAATCGTTTTTTTAATAACACGTAATGAATTCGACCCAGTGCAAAACTATTTTTAGGAATCGTGGCAAACGATCTTAGAAACAGCATATTGCAATCAAAATGTTATGAAATATAACATTTGTTTACGATTTTCATATTATTTACTCAATACTTTTCCATAGGTGCCATCGTGTACGGTTTCTTGGCACCACTATTTATTTGTAAAAAAAATCATCAAGATGATTCGGAAAAAAAAAAAAAAAAAAAACTGGTAAAAAATACAAAAATCAGGAATGTGATCCTGATTTTGAAAATTTGAAAATTTTAGCTTCTAATGTAAATATATATGAATCCCGTATTTTTCTAGAGGGTGCTTTTACTAAAATGCAACATTCTGCCTTGAACGAGGCTAACGCTTTTCCTCCTGAATATTTAATCTTGTTATGATGTATTATGAATTTTTGTAAATATTGAACTTGTATGTTTGACACTGAAGAGGGCTAGTGTACTAGCCGAAACGTCTGTCGTTTATTTTAATGTTTTTAATTAAATTGTATTTTTAGAACTTCTAAATTTTTGTATTCTTTATATCATTTTAAATGTTACATTTTTATTGATATATTAATGAGACGTATAAATTACGTTTAATTTTATTAAATTATTATTTTAATTTAAAAAATCTCGAGTCGGAATTTGACTCTATTTTTTTATGTCAAAATATATTCGAAGTATTTTAAAAAGAATGTTAAAAAAAAAAAAAAATACAGAGTCTTTAAATCCACTTTAAAAACAAAAAGAAATGCGGTAAATCATACAGACACGACATTATTCCATTATTCAAAAAAAAAAAAAAAAAAGAAAAAGAAAAAAAACTATAAAAAAAAGTTGAAATGTCTACCTTGGAGTATTCGGAACACATTGATACCTCTCATGATGCGAAAGTCCCTGCCCTCCGCGAGGCGATACTGTCGCAGACAAAAAAATTTGATGCCAGCGACAGTAGCTTTTTTTTTTTTTTTTTTTTTTGATATATCGAGATTCTCGAACTTAGATATAAACAACATAAAAGACTACCAGTAAGAAAGGTAATTTTCTAAAAGTAGAGGAAAAAAGTTATTAATAGCAACATTAACATTTAATTTATTTCTTTTTTACAACCATGGACCACATTTTAATTTTCCCGTGGAATATCACTTCATGATAGAAGAACGACGTCATAAGAGAAACTTCTTTCAAGGTGGCAAATAGAGTACCTTCATAAACCCGTCGTTTTTAGTTAATAACTTCGTTAATTAAAATGATATAAATTTCTAAGCAGTTAAAGCGTCTGGCTTGGAGTATTCGGAACACATTAATACCTCTGATGACGCGATAGAAAGACCCTGCTCTCCGCAAGGCGATACTGTCGCAGGCAAAAGAATTTGACACTAGCGGCAGTAGCCTTTTTTTTTAATATATAGAGATCCTCGAACTTAGATATAAGCGCTTTTAAAATAATATAAAAATTACATTTAAGCATGCATAAAATAAGTAAGATAATATATAAAACAAGCACTTGATTTTCACTAATAATTTTTGTTTGCATTTCTTAAAATTACTATTTTACTAAATTGTACTGTAAGTTGTATACAGTTATAAAACACATTCATAAAGTAAATAAATAAATAAATAAATAAATTAAATTAAATTAAAAGTAATGCGAATCATTCAATAACTACTATTAAATATATATATATTATATATATTAGATTTGTTTAGTTGTCATTTGTCTTTTAAGTAACTTATTCCTCACTTTTAAATCAATTAGTTTTAATACATTTGTTACTTTGTGTACATATATTCAAAATCTTATACGTGTCGAATATTAAGAACGAACGCACGTGATTCGAACACTGGTGTCGAATAGGATTGAACGCTATATTTATTTTTCACATAAAAATTGACATTTTTTATATGATTTTTTTTTTTTATTCTAACTTATGCTTTAAATGTAAAGAAAGAATAAGATTAAAAAGTGATCTAAATAGTCATATAGATATGAATTAATATTATAAACATTTAGGTATCTTTTTTTTTTTTTTTTTTAATCAGTTTTTAATTGGAAAACTGGGGTGTTGTAAAACTGAAATACCTGGTAGTATTCATGAATGGCAGTTTTTAATATATTTCATATATTCTAATACGTGTCTAACCAGACCTGTTGTGTTTAAAGAAGTTTAAATAGCTGGCTGAAGAATTGTTAATGCCCATGTAAAGGATATAGAGAATTTCATACATTTCTCAAAACAAATTAAATATAAAGCATAAATTCAAATAAATGTATTCTTATCAAATAAAAGTAGAAAAGCTACAATGCAATTACAAAATTATGTACTTGGACAAATTTAACTTTTGAAAATGCCTTTCAGATGGTATAAATAAAAAAAGAAAAATGAAATAAAATAAAAGAATGAATATTTCTTTGGAAGCAAAATATTTCTTTTTATTTTTTCAGTATAAGTGAAACAAGAGAAAGGGAAAACTTGCAGCAGATGGGATCTGTTGGTTATTTTATATAACCCTATCTTAAATCGTATTCATTATTTCCACTGTCGCCCATTCCTTCTCCCTACGGGGTTTTCTTTTATGACGTTTTTCCCGTTCGAGTCCATTTTATCTGGATCGACCAACGAGGCAGGGTAAATAGACTTACAGTTCCCTGAGGTATTATTTTTATCCAGTTTACCGTAATTAAATGGGGAGGAAAACTTATCTGGATTTAGTACGTCAAGAAAAGAATCCAATTCCTGTGAAAAATTTTTAAAGCTAACTTTGATTTGTATACTATCATTATTTAAATATAGTGGTAATAGTTTAAGCAAACATTCGATTTGTCAGAACAGAATAGCGTTTTATCTGAGTACAGAGAATGAAAAAGAAAATCTACCATCAATTAAATATTTTCTTCTTTAGTTTATATGCAAATATTTATCTGGATACAATTCAGTACTTATATTTTTGAAATAAGGTTTATTATCACATTTTATTTATTTATTTATTTATTTATTTATTTTTTAACAAAATTATGGTATCGATTTTCAGTGATTAAAGGAGTTAAATACTAACATGTTCTAATTGAGATATAAGTCCTCCCAAAGCATTTGGATGAGCCGTCAGCCGTGTATTAGCAGCTTCTACATAAACATCCTATAAGAAGTTTTCTATTTTTTAACAGTTAACCTAATACAGTAAAAGCATTCTCTTAATGAATAAAGGACCATTCTGTGTCAATTCAACACAAAAATTCTGCATTTCTAACCCCTCAGATTTTATATAATTGGGCTCATTTATTTGTTCTCTAGAGAAATGAATGTATATCAATTAATAAGTCTTTATCTCTTTTTGTTTTGAATATACAAAACTGTAAAAATGGGTTAAAAATGCAAATTTTCAAAATTCTTACAGTATAAATGTGCCCATATTTTGTTTCTTAATTGACTTAGACGCATAAATGTGGCGCCATTAGAAAGCATTTAATGCAGGCTTTCAAACTGTATATTACATGCACATATTTTTAAAACTTTTCATTTCAAGATCAAACATTTTTGCTATAATACTTCATCATACACCTTCAATTTCTTAAAAAAGCGCATTTTAAAATTTCTTTTAAAAATCGTATGCTGACTTATAAATTAAAGTACAACCCCTTATCAGTATTTTCATACTAACATGACATAAGTTTTACAAATAAATAAATAAATAAATAAATAAATACATAAAAAATAAAAATAATAAAAATAATAAAAATCTGAAAATATAATAAAATACGCAAATACACAGTGTAAGTGAACCTTGATTGCAATTTACAACTGCTTGCAATCTATATTAAATTTCTTCATTATTATTATTATTATTATTATTATTATTATTATTATTACACGTTAATGAAGGTTAATACAATGAAGACACATGCAAAAAAGGTTAGTATTGCATAATTTAATGAAGGTTTTTAAGCAATTCAAGGATGAGTACCAAGACCTTAAAATTCGCATTTGAACCTTAAAACTTTTTACATTTGCAGAACTAAAAACAAAAATATTTGGCTGTCAACCAAGTGGAATACATTGTCCGTGATTGTCATACAAATGTAAATGTTGAATTAATGCTGATTTGACGCAATTTATTGTAATTTTGTAAAGAAGAAGAAACTCAATTAAATTATATAATAATATCATTAATTTAAGGGTTTGTAATCCCCCAGAATCAACTGGTTCACTAGGAAAATGTAATAAAAGGCCAACACCTGAAAATCTTCAAGAATATATTGAAAAGATTTTAGCTTTCATCATTCAGTTTTTCTTTAAATATCACATAATTATTAATTACAAAAATATTCTGATTAATAATTTTCTCATTAAAATATTTCTATACATGATAATTTGTCACACCCAAATAAAATTCTAAAGTGTTCTGCAATTTCAGTATGAAAATTTTATTAAGGGGTTGCATTTCTATTTATAACCCAGCATCCCATGCAGTGTTGCCAAATTTAGGAATTTTATTCAATATCCACCACTAAATTTTAACTGCAATGGTTGTCAAATTACTTCGAACATTATTCATCCTTTATGTATATCAAATATCACTCTTGAAAAGTATTGTTGATAGCTGATTAAAAAATTCCAAAATTTGGCAGTACGATCCCATGGAGGTCCTAAGTTGAAAATTACAAAAATTATGGACAATAAATGTAGGAACAACATTTATTATTATTATTTTTCTTTAATTTAAAAATTCGTTTTTTTTTTTTTTTTAGATATTGAATGTCAAATGACAAAATGTTTCACCTTGAAATGAAAACTTTAACACGTTCACGCCGCCGTGACCCACTGGTGGGTCACAGCTACAGTCGGCAGCAAAAGTATCCGAGCACTAATCCCTGCCCAAAAAAAGTACACTTAATACTAAGCTTCGTTAAATAAATCCTTATCAAGTCATGTTCTTTGTCAGTCGAAGAACATGATTCGACAAGGATTTATTGAACAAAACAGTTTTAAGTGTACTTTTTTGATATCAGAACTATTGGCTAGTGCTCGGATACTTTTGAGAAGACTATGAAAACAAAATGCGCAGGCGTGAACGTGTTAAAAATATATGCATGCAATATATTATTTGAAACCCTGTATAAAATGCTTTAGAATAATGCCAAGCTTCTAAGTAAATTAGAAACAAAATATCGATACATTTGTAATACAAGGACTTTGAAAACTTGCGCTTTTTATTTAGAAAGATTAGAGTGTAAGACTGATTATATATATATTATCTTCGTTTAACCGGGTTCTTCGTTTTTTCACATAATATCCGTTGGCAAGGTCACCGAGTCTGCAAACGCAGATATATCAGGTGAGAATATTTCACGTAGCACAAATCCATTAGACAACGAATTTTCTAATTAAAAATTATATTCAATAATACATTAACCATGAAATTTCATTTAGAAAGATTAGAGTGTAAGGCTGATTTTTAATACCAACTACTACATTTTTTATCCATTTTTGAAGCCTATATATCAAAAACTAAAAGAGACATGGACTTACTAATTGGTATACATCCATTTTTCTATAAAACAATAAATGAGCCAAATTTCCTAAAAATTTGAGTTGTTCAGGTTTTGACCTGTGTAGTTTTGAAACAGAATTACCCTCTACAATCTCTTATGTTATTAAATATCAAAATTTGTTTTAGTAACGAAAATAAAATGTAAATAATAGATAACTAAAAATGATAGATTTTATAAAAGGTTCACAATACTATAATTATTCTTAAAAATAAATCTGTAGCATAAGTGGATTTCCATATATATTGGGATAATTCTAATTTTTAAGCTCAACTGTAAATTTTAAACTTTCTTATGTATTCATACACGCTTAACTCTTTTACTAAACTGCACTGAAGTCATTGGGAAAACAATCTGTAAACTATTGAAGTCTTATGCATTATAAAAAGAACTAAATTAGTGTAACAGAATTGAAATGATAATAAATCATTTTATAACAATTAATTAGGTTTTCTTAAATAATGCATGAAGCTTTTTTAAAAATACTGACAGTTTATATGCATGAGAGATGCATGCTTCTAGGTATAACAAATTACATATTGATGAATATTTAAACATAAATAAAACGCCATTTTCTTATTTTAAAAAATACCTTTTTTTATAATGTCTAAATTTTAAAAGGCATGTTTCCAACTGTACTTGCATCAAAATCAATGTACAGTGTGTTCAGAATTCTCTGTCGGGTCAAAAATTGTTAGTACATTCAATGTATTGCAGATTTGTTGCTCACTGAAGTATTACTAAGCAAGTATTTTTGTGAAAGTACACATGTAGTGGGGACTAATGCACAATAAAATCTTAGATCCATATTTCTTTTATGAAAAGACAATTATTGCACATGCCTATCATAATATGTTGCAATTATTTGTAATGCCACAGAGAAGAATTGTCTGGTATAACTTTGAACAGGATAGTGCGCCTTTCCATTGGGATTATACATTCTCGCCGGTTTGGACACAACATTTTTGCAAAGATGATCCTACGCGAAGATGATAGCACAGGTTAGGTGATCTTACAAAATGGCCTCCAGAAGTGTCCTTACATCACATCATTGGGATTCTTCTTTCGGGACTATTTAGACGACAAAGTGTACTCTTTAAAATTTGACGATATTTTGACACTGAAGTGCACGATAACTGATACCAGTGTATAATTCCCCAAGTAATGTCAACCGATGCATGATCTGAAATTGGTTATCTGTTCAGTGTGCTCTGGGAAATGAAAGATTCACATATTGAAACTTACTGATAGTGCATTAAAAACTTGATGATTTTGCCTGCATTTTTGCAATAAAACTTATTTGGTTATGTAACATACTTTAGGTCTATAGCATTGTCCTATGTCTTATAACGAATAGAGGAAGAGGAAGGCCACGTAGATCGATTGAGGCCGGAACAGGCTTGTAGTCTTCAGCCTTGTTCATGATAATGATGATGATGGTACAGTCGGTAACAAAAGTCTCCGAACACTAGCAAAAATTCCTACATAAAAAAAGTACACTTAATATAGTTTTGTTAAATAAATCCTTGTCGAATTCTGTTTTTAGACTGACTAAGAACAGGATTCGACAAGGATTTATTTAACAAAACTGTAATAAGTGGACTTTTTTTATATAGGAATTTTTGCTAGTGTTCGGACACTTTTGTTACCGACTGTACTAAACTTTGAAATCAACGCTTATTAATGAACCACTATTGATATATATCTGACAGAAATCACTTAATATTTCAAAATATACAATTAACAATGCTTTTTTATTTGTCAAAAGTATTTTTTTTTTATTCATAAGCGTAACCGTTTCTTGCCAATCTTTTTATTTATTTATTTATTTATTTGAAATGTACGAATGTTTTTTTTAGGATGCAGGTTTAATACCATACTATTAAAAAGTGTTGAAGAATGAAAGATCAGTATCATACACTTAAAGCTAAATATTTACTTAAAGTTACCATAAGAATTTAAAAGCAAATGTAATAAAAAATATAATCAAATGTATTATATTGTTTTTCCAAATTTATGAACGATAAAAACGTATGCTAAATTATTTTAAGCTTAAAAATTTAACAAATATCCCCAGTTAATTTTTGAGAATATTTATCATGATTTATTTATTTATTTATTTAAATTAGAGTGCCGATGAAGCATACTTAATGTTCGAAATTCAATAGACAGTTCTGTTCGTTGTCCAGATTTAAAATACTTTATATAATTTTAACATATATTTTTTGTAATGTCGCTTCCTTTTCTAATATATGCGCTGTATATGACTGCAGGCAATCTGGGTATATTGAGAAAATTTCAGCATTAAATCCAAATCCAAATTCAGAATTTCGTATATGTATAGGTAGAAAAATATAAGCTTTTTTTTTCATTATAATTGCCTCTTTTCCAAACTTAAAGTATTTTGTACAGTTTTAACATATAAATTTTAAAATGTCACGTCTTTATCCAATGTATTTGTTTCATTTGTCTGCAGGCAAACTGGTTATACTGAAAACATTTCGGCTGTAAATCAAAATAGAAATTCAGAATGCCCTTTATGTGTAAAGAGAAAATATGCAATTATTTTTATCATTAAAAATAGTATGGCTAAGTTTAAATATAAAATAAGGAATGTGTTAAAATAATTAATTTCCTCCCGTACAATAGAGAGTAATTGATTAAAAAATATTATTTTTTTTATCAAAACAAGTTTGCCACGAAGTATGAAATGAGACCTACATTTTTCTATGTTTCTATGTTTATTTTCTGAGAAAAATATATCAAGCAGAATTTTCCATAATCATGGTTAATGTATTAGGCATTCAGTATTTAGACAGTTTAAAAGGAGAACAATTATACTTAATTTTAGAATTGATGCTTTTCAAAGCAAGTCTTTCAGTTTTTATGCTACAAAATTTGGAAGATATAACAACTAAAAGTATTACTAGTATTTATATCCTTTATCATAACAAATTCTGCATTTTTTATGAAGTGTTTATGAACTACTTATATTATGCTATAAAGAAAAAACTATTGTGATCAAATAGAGATGAAATGTCGCAATATATTTCGAAATATCACGTAGAAAATAGAGAGGTTGGTAGCTCTTTATGTTACTTAGTAATACAGTAGCATGATTAGGAAACAGATTTTTCTTGCTCCAACTCATTGTTGCCCTTAATTAGTTGCCACGAACGTGATCATGGATTCCATTTCCGTTAGAAAGAAAGAAGAATTCAGAGAATCAGAATACTTGATTCAATTTCCTTTACTGCACCAGCTAAGAGTTGTTTTCTATTCAACTGCGTGACGTTTTCATTTCTTCATAATAAATGATTTTCTCCATTGGACATTGTATGTATGCGTTTGATAATATTTATTGTGAGCAGGCTAATAATTTCGTAAGCACCCTTGACACACATAAATACGTGCAGAAATTCTTATAAATATGAATGCATGATTTATCATTATGAAGGTAATGTATTAGCTTCTAACGTAATATTCATTTTTATTATAAAATCGCCATAAAAAAAACGAGTTTCGAGATTATTTTTATGGATATAATTATTCTGATTTAAATTATATATCTTCTACCTAATGTAACATATATCTAGATAGAATGGAGAATTTTATTTTATTTCATAGAAATAAAAAGAAGACAGACCAGGATTTAAAACTGAATCATTACGGTAGTGCCAAAGCTCCACAAAGTGAACCATCTGATCAGATCAGTTAATAATGCTTTGGCAGTCTATCAGACAACGCCAACGAGACAGGTTCGAATTCTAACTTGGATACTTTTAGTTGTTGTGAAACTTGATTTTGCTATTTCATCTAAATATATAATTAATATGAATAAATTACTATTACCGTACATTAAAAGCTGATCAGTCATCGCCATGGCTCAATCAGATAAGAACCAGATTTTGACAAAATATCTGCCTCAGAGGTTTATTGCGCTGTGGTGTTGAAATTTTAAAAAACTTATTTATTCTCTAGTAGAATCTACAGTAGTATAATCTATAAAAATCTCTCTTTACAGTCATGAAAATGTTATTCTGGAACATTCTTACAATGTATGAATAAACTGTCCTAAATGATGTAGGTAGTGCTGTGTTCAATCTTTTCGTCTTAATAAATATATTTATTTTAGAAATCTATTCCTCACGATAACTTTTTGTTTCAGTGGAAACCTTAAAAGAATTGCCTATTACGCAGCACTAGTGCGACGTAAATCCCAACTAACCAACCAACCAACCAATACCTTAAATGTTGTTTAGAGCAGCTTACACCCTAGTATCTAAAGCTATTCAAAATAGACTGTCTTTTAATTTATTGCAAACACATAGATGCATGTTTTTTTATTTTTATTTATTTTTTTTTTTTTAACCTATGCAAATCAATAATAGATTGTTTAAATATTTCTACTTTTTGTTTAATTTTTAAGGAGTACGTGGGTTTTAAAATTTACAAAAAATCAGTTTTATTTTCCTCTTATTTCTTTTAATCTAATAGTACAATATGCTAGAATATTTTCACAAAGTTTGAAATTAGTCGAAGTAGAAGTCTAGGAGAGAAAGCTCCTCTCATTAGGTTTGTTTTATTCCTACTTAAAACTTTAATTGCTTTAAAAAAAAAAAAAAAAAAAAAAAAAAACCTGCTTTAGGTCGGTAGACACGATTTCTCAAAAACTAATGCAACGATCTTATTGAAATTTTGTACACGTCTACAAATTAGAATTTACTAGTGACTTAACGACTGTTTTTATTTTTTCCTTTTCTTTTTTAATTACGATTAATTTTACAAGATTGTACGTGAGGTGAATCGTATTGAAAATTAAACTGGTTTGCATAAAACACTTGCAAATATTCAAATTTATGTTTTTTTTTAATAAAGCAACTATGAGTTATCCTGACCGCCACAAGGATACATTTTTCTGAAGGGTCTCCGGAAATCAGGTAATACAGACTGAAATTTCAAATTCTTTAATAAAATATTATTTAAATGTTGCCCTTTTACGTGCTTAAAATTTTGAATAAAATAATACATTTATTATATTTAAAAAAAAGTTTTTTTTTCTTTTTTTTTTTTTTTTTTTAAACCATTAAATGTAATCTAACCAGATTAGAGTACCTTTATAATAGAGAAGTTTTAAAATTTTCTACAATTATTCAATTACGGATGTAATTTTTCGTTATTAATAAATAAGGAATAAAAATATAATATTTATGATAAATAATTTCCTTTCTACAATTATTTAAAACTTAGAAAAATGCTTTCAGAGTAAAGGATGTCCCTAGAAAATGGGGACATTTAGTCAAGAAAGAAAGAACTCTAGAATTAAAATTCTTTTTTTTTTTCCACTTTATCCCATATTTTTGCCCTCGGTACGTTTCCTAATTTTTAATAAAAATATTTTTTTTCTCGATTCGATAGTCCATATTTGTCTTTCAAAATTTTTTTGTTAGAAATCCATTTGTAAAATTTTGAAAATTATCATGATTTCTTATGAAACATGTGAAGAGACAACAAAATCTTTTCGTATTTCAACTCATATTTCGGCTCATTATATATATATGTGTGTGTGTGTCCCGTTTGTTTTTTATACATTAGAATAACGAATCTCAGCAATTCTACTCTAAAAGCAAACATAATTAGCATTAATAAAATTTCTAACTCGATGAAGATATACTATTTTTTTTTTTTTTTTTTTACAAAATAAGATTCTTCCTTTTGAAAAGAAATAAAACACAAAGAATTTCTGCTCGCAACATTTTTTTGAAAAATAAAATATTGTTCCACATGGAAATTTATAAATTGTGTAAAACTAGAGGTTTAAGTATATATATTCATATGAAAACATGTGTATATTAGCAAATTACTTGTGTTCCAACATATTTATAAAATATTAATAAATCTGAAAATATAAACTCACATCAAAATTAATTCGTATTTTTCCAATATGTTTCAGGCATCTTTAAATTGCATTGATTTTTAAAGAGCTAACTGATGTTCGCAATGTCGAATATTATTTTTACTTCTTTTTTTTTTCACCATTATTATTTTTTTTATGAGAAGACCAAAAAATAAACGTATGTTATTGAGTTTCTATTTTTGTGTATTTTATTGTTTCCCCAGTATTCATGTTTAACATAAACGTGCGTTTTAGACTTCATATTATAAGATTTGCATAATTTTATTAAATGAAATTTAAATCTTAAAACCTAGAATACTCGCATATTTGACTTTTTTTATTATTCATTAAAGGAAGACACTACGGAACATAAAAAAAAATATTGTTAGAAAGACAAACATATTGTAAAAATATATGAGTAAATATATTTATATTTAACAATCAAACAATTTTCTTACATATATTATTTAGAAATCAAAGAAATGATTCTTTATTACTGTTTAGCCAGATTAAATATTTTCTTATAAATTCTTGTTTAGAGAGAAAATTGCTTGCATTAAATTTTTATTTGGATATTTTTTATTGCAGTAAAATTTATCCTTGGTACTATCTCTTTAAAAATGTTTTATATAAAAGCAAGATTTGTGTAGACTTTGTAATTATATTTTAAATAAGTTTAAATGCACATTTTAATTTAAAATACCATACTTTATCTCCATTTTTTACAAATTCTTTGATTTACAAACATAGCATTAAAAAATAAAATAAAATAAACTTATAGATACAAAAGAAAATGTGAATTAGTGAAACATTTTAACATAAGCACTAAAATATTTTAAGAAAGACTTGCATTTTTACGATGCTTAAAATTTTTTAAAAACACTTTTTCGAAAAGCTATTCAAATTATATCTCTTAATGCTAATGATGTGTTTAAAAAAAATTATCATTGCTCATTTTGACTTATATTATATCCCCTTTTATGAATTCTAGCTTAGACAACGTAGCTGAACCAATAGATTTATTTATTTTTTTCATCGTTATGATTTTTGTCCTTCTAAAAAAAAAAAAAAAAAAAAAAAAAAAAAGAAAAGAAAAAGAAAAACAGCGATAAACAAGAAAGCTCCTGTAACGATTTAAACTTAGTGAAATTCTAACAAATGCTTATAAGTGCATTTTTCTTTACATAAAATTTTAAAATAAACAGTTAACAACTAATGGTTTTGAATTATAACATACTAAAAGGAATAGCTTTTGTTCGAAATAAAGAATTTTAAGGAGTAAAAAGATATACATAACATATTTATAATGGTTTAGCAAAAACGAAGCCAGTCTTTCTTTAACTTTTAAAAATTTCACCAAACTACCATACCCTGCAATAATATAATACGATATTTATAAAGAAAATTTTGTACACTATAAAAACAATTTCAAAAATAAATAAATAAAAATTCAAAATATTAAGACCCTTCAAAAATTTAACTATACCGCATTTTACTGAAATTAAACTTAGAAAGGAAAAAATCGATGTGTAATTTCGATTAAGGAATTATACTAAAAAAAAAAAAAAAAAATACAAAATATGTACTTGAATAATCTAATTCAATATGAGTCTTCGGTCATCTTTAAGGGTGAAAATTCATCGAATGATAAAATGTGCGAGGTATTGACAACTAATACACTCCTTCCCATATTTATAAGGACACTTTATGTTTTGAAATAACTAATGTAAAAATAATTGTGAATAAAATTATACTAAATGCACTTAATATATCTAGTATTCTAAAAACCAAAACTGTTATTATTATTTTTTTTTATATGAAACAAAATTAATAAAAATTAGTGCAAAATATTTTTTTCTCCACGTTTTCAGATGTTCATAATTTTAGGGACAATCAAGATTTTTTCGTTTTATTTAACTTAATAGCAGATAAATTATGCGAATTTGTTAACTACTGGGCTAGAATAATTTAAATATAAGCCTTCAATTTTTCTTGGACGGACATTACTGATAATTCCTCGAAAAAAAAAGAACGTTCACGTAGTGAAGTATGATAAATGTGTTTTTTAAGTGGAGGGATAATTTCAATCCGTCGTATTTCTAATGAAATTCGAAGATCTAAAATTGCTGAAGGAAATGTGATCAAACGCTGAACTGCTGGTTCGATAGAAGAGAGATCTGATGCAAAATCAGATTTGTTTTACAGAGATCGATGACTCATAATTCTTCTTACTATTCAAAATTCCTCTTACTCAAAATGACTGCTGCTGAATTTGCCGGTAATTTTTCACGAAAGGTTGGGGTCCCCATTTATGCATGTTTAAGATAATTAATAATATGTTAAAATGAATAAAAATCCTGGAATAATCAATAAGCATTTAATGGAGGAAAGAACGTCTGTGTTGAATGAAGACAATATGAAATGGTAAAATGTTGCATTTTCGGATGAAAAACATCTTATTATTGATTCACCAAATGGTTTTAACAGTTACTGGCACGATCTGAAGATAGCGAAGGACAGAGCAGATTTTTTAAAGAGATATGAATCGGGCATTTTAAAGGTGGATCTATGGTGCTCTAGGGAGCTGTTTCTACTGAAGACAGAATGAATTTAGTACTTTTTTTTCTATTATTATGAACATCAAGAGAAAACCGCAAATTTTAAATGTGGAATTCTCAGATTTTTTTTCTTTAGATTTTAGAGAGAGGTGGGGGGTGGGGGTGGGAGGGGTAATATTTTTTTTTCAACAAGACTTACATTTTTGCTCTTTTTCTAGAGTAATAGAAAATAGTTTGAAGAAAGAAACTTCCGTATTGTTGCCTTTCCCGTGTCCTAAAATTTGAAAAAAACTTAACTTATCATATTAGAAAAGTGCATGCAAGTGGAAATCAATTTTAAATAGTTTAAATGTATTCAGAATATCATCTATGCTGTATGAAATGGTATTGAAACTGAATATTAAATATATATACCAGAGAGAATGTCTGACTGTTTCACCCTAAAAAGAAACCCCATAAAATATTAATTTAAAGAATAACTGAAAAAAAAATTGCTGAGATTCGAGTTGTGCTTATAATTCTGAACACCTGAAAAATCATTTTTTTTTACCATATTTAAAGTTTTTTTTAGAAAAACGATAAAACTTTTTTAATATCGTCTATTAATGAATTTTAAATTAATAAAAAATACATTTGTTTAAATATTAGTGTTCAGTGTTTAGTTAATATAGAAAAACGGGTGTCCTTATAATTATGAGAACCAGTGTATATATGTGAACTCTGAACGCAAGTTATATGTTTACGTTAGCCAAATTTATAAAAGACATTACCAATTATATAAATAAATTACTATTAGTGTGTACATATATAGATCAAGCGCGTACTGTATTTATGAAACTTTGCGCTTTTGTTTTTTAAAGTTCTGTTCAAATCTCAAGCTACTGAGCTGTTCAGTGTTATATATATATATATATATATATATAATAATCCTAACAGTACATTTTAATACAGCCGTACAGTTCTTGTATATATACTGAAGCCTTTATAATCCGGATAACCATGATTTACAATCTGAATGGATTTCACCTTTACAACCAACAATTTTCTCACTTACTATCGTTAAATTATCTTTCTAAAACTCCTCCTTTAAACTCTCAACTTCTCTGTTGTACGAATAATAGATTTATTTTTTGAATATTGTAATATAAATAAAGGAATACAATAAAACGCAAATATAAATATATGCATTTCTTTCTTTTACTTTCTCTTACGCATATACAGTAGATAATGTGTTTTACTTTTTAAAGTTTTACTCTGTTCATAAACGTGTGCTATTTTTATTTATCTGCATATTTAACTTTATTTCTATTTGTTCTTAAACATCTGTTATTTAACTTTCATTTAACTTTGCTTTCAGTACATTTACACGTTTTGAGATTTCCTGAATCCGAAAATCAAGTTTTTAGTGGTTTCTACGTGCGTATGTGTGATAGAGTTACAGCTCAAAAACAAATATACACAGGAAATTCAAACTCGATATTCCAAAGATGTGTAATATACAGATATGAAACTTTTAGATGTTTTTATATATATGATGTATATTAGCCAATGTCATGCAAATGCAGTTTAGCATTTTTAGACTGCACTAAACAAATAAAATTAACATTATTTTATGTGCACAAAATCATATTTCACATAGAATATGGTAAAAAAACCCTTACCAGAATATATTTTAATTTTTACAGGGTCCCACAAAAAATATACGATACATGAATGTTATGTTTAATAGTGGTCTGAAATGTAATTCAACTTGAGTCATGATATTTTTTTATTTGAAATTTAAGTACACTCTTTAGTGCTTATATCATTTATAAATAATATAAAAGACTTTAAATATTAGTCAGATAGTTTCACAAAATGGTATGGGTGGTAATTCTCTCAGTAATTTTAACTACTTTTTTTTAATTTATTAACAACCGTAAATGTTTTATCAGTGTAGATACAACTTCCAACGGTGAGAATGAAGTGTGCTTACACAAAATGGTATTTTAACGGTGTCAATGTAATGTGAAACGGTATAAAGGATTTTAAGTTTAGAAATGGCTTTTCTTAAAATTCGCTATTTTAAGGATGTTTTGCAATTCCATTGAGTTTTCCTTCAATTATGACACACGAAATTCAAGTCTCATTGACAGCCGAAAAAACAGCGAATTGGTAACTTTTGCAGATCATATTTCTTTAATATGTTAAATTAGCAGTAAAACGTTTATCTTTAAGCTCCCATACAAATATTTTAAGAACCGACCTCTGCAAATTTTTCAGAAAATGTTGCGCTATCAGCCTAATTGCGCATCATTTCGCACGCAACCGTTTAGAAACATTTTTAAACAAAACTACCGTACGGAACACCAAAACTAATGTGTGATCTTTAAACATCTATTTCTCAAAGTTGTCGTACAGACTCAATGAACTATTTCATTATTTATTGCAAATCTTTTGTCAATTCTTAATCCATCGTGGTCGTTCGTTCGGCCTACTTTCAATAATCGAGATCTTTAATGTTCTTTTATAGGGCTGTATCACAGTATATTTTATAGATTTGCGAATAACATTTTAAAAGACATATTCCTTCAATTTAAACACCGGATTACAGACTGAATTTCACTTTCTAGAGTCGTAAGTTAGACTTATAGGTCTCATGGTTTTACCATGCAGTTTTTTATAACACCACAAATTTCTCAAGCATTGAAGATAGACGTGACAATGCAAACGCATATAAATATCATCTGTTGAGTGCACCAATCATCAATTCTCTACATCTTACTTTTAAAGTAATTTTTGTATAAAGTTTAATAGGTTTTGAAAAATAATGTAATTAAATAATTAATTAAATATATTGTACGTAATATGCGCATTAATATAAACGCATTCTAATCACAAAAATATTATGGTGTATGATTAAATAATAAATTTATAAATTATGAGTGACATTCAGAGGCTATCACTCTGATAAAAATGAAAGTCCTTGTCCATTAACAACAATAATAATAGTAAAAATTTAATAATGAAATAAGTATATACTAAAAAGCTTTTTATCTGACCTATCAAAAAAATTTCTATCTTTCATAAGTCATCTGAGAAAGTTCCTGCTACAAATGTATATTTTATGGATATAGGTTTGTTTGCTTAAGCGAACTCATCCGATATATATTTTATGAACAGAGTGTATGGAGGAGCGGGAAAGATATAAAGTAACAAGATAACATTAAGAGACTTTTTAGTCCAGTGGGTTATTTGAATTCAGCACATCTGAAATCTTCATAAATGCATATCTGCAAAGTCCTTTCCTGCATTTTTTATCATAAATCTGTCTTATACTATACTGCTCGAATCTGTCTTGTTAAACATCAAAAATCTAAAATATCATAACATCTCTACTTTTAAATTTAAATGATTTTGTAGTTGCTCTTAATTTAGAATATATATGTACTGAAACATGCCCGTAAATAATTTTGAATGAATTTAAATTTCATTATTAAAGAAAGATACTAGCTTAAAAATAATTTTATAAAAGTGATACAATCTTATAACCGTAAAACCTGTAACACTCTGCAGCACTTTCAGAGTTGCCAATACTCTTGTTTAATTCATACCACTATGACCCTAAATTTATCTTCCTCTTATTTAATCCCAGAATTTCCCCTAAAGTATAAAAAAAAATTCTATTTAAAAGGTATTTAAAATTCTGGAGAAATATAATTTCATTAGAATTTAAATAAACTAATTATAAGATATTGCACACTAACATATAATAAAAACTTTGGAATTCCATTTGTTTAGACAGCATTATAATTATCTAAGAACTCGCTTTAACACATTGGTAGTAATATTTATATTTTCATCGCTTGAAATCCAACAAGATATTAAAATTAAAACATATTTTATAATAATATCTATGAAATGTCTTTGTTTGGCTAAGCCCTGAAAAAAAAAAAATCTCGATAGACTTTTAATAATAATCAATGTTGAAAGTGTCGATTTTTTATTTAATCTGCTTCCTCGTTTTACTCATGTACATATAAAGTGATTTCGACTTTAGTCATATAATTGCGTAATATTAATTTAATAATAAAATACATAAAATTTACCAATATCTCTATACGTGTATCTAAATATATTTGTGAGGTTATATTTAAATTTTATTTAAATATATCTTTAGGTAAACAATATGCAAGGCATTCCTTAAATAATTCGCCATTCCTGGGGCTTGGAAAACAAATTCTCGCACCCTTCTCATCCTAGCGTATGCGATTCCAATCAATGGCTCAGCTTCCAGTTGCTGCACATCCATGAGTCATCAGTTGAAGTCATTACGTCTTATCGGAAAATTTGCGATCCCGCTTTGCTTATTGTTCAAACTATCAATATCACCTCACGGCCATCAGATATGGGACAGGAAATGCGAAGAACTAAATATTTAGTTAGCTGTGATGTTAGAAATATGTTTACATTTCACGATAATTTAATTCGACTTTCCAAAACTAAATCAAGATTTCTTTCTTTATTTTTCTATAGATACGTATTAAAGTCTAAAAAAATATACATAAATTAATTGATTAGTTTTACACTTAAAACATTTATTTGAATATATTAATTACTCAGGTGCATAATTTATAAATAGTAAAAATCGCGGAGGTGTTTTATAATGTTGTTGAAATTACACTGTCTTTTCCATTCTAGTAAAATAAATATGTGCGAAAAGAAAAACTTAAAATATTTAACGAATATATATGTTTAATATGTTTATAACTAATTGATATATTTATAAATATACAAATGAAGTATCGATTAAAATCAGGAAATTTTACAATATATTTCTTGCTTCAATTTGAATTAAATATTTTTGTTCTGTTTGTAAGTTAAAAAGAAAGTTTTAGGATTATTTCTTTACAAAACGACCTGTTAGAATCTTTTAGCTTATACATAAGTATAAGTTATACATAGGTTAGCTCATAGATAGTCTTAGTTAGCTTATACATATAGTCGGCCAAAAGTCCCACACAACCCTCTTTTCTCGGAAACGAGTTGGAATTTTGAAAAATGGCGAATCATATGTTCAATGAATTCGTGGGGACCTGTTTTGATGAAAACAATTCGGGGCTAGGGGCTTCTATTGAGGGCAGTTTTGAAATTAAAAATCGGCATGTCTTATGATACATCCCTCGAAGCGTCTCTTCAACACAATGAATTTGATATATACACTTTTGTCCTGCAATAAATATTAAAGGAGAAACATGAGTTTTTAGAGTTTTGAAATGTGAAATTTGTTCTGACGTATCTCTTTTAATAATCATCACAGAACAAATTTATTTATATCAATTTGATCGTCTTGAAGTTATGTTTCCAGGTATGCTTCACAAGGCATACTTCTCCATTTGAAATTTTGTTGCCCTACCTAGAGGCACCTCCGACCCCACCAAGGTCCAAATATTTTTCACCAAAAGGTACCCCTTGAATTTAATTAACGCGTTTGTTTCACTATTTTTAAAAATTCTGACGCATTTCCGAGACAGGAGGGGGTGTGGGACTTCTTTCGTGTTTTGAAATGTAGATTTTACACTCGTATATCTCCTTTAATAATCATCTCAGTACAAAACTATTTATATCAAAATCATTGGCTGAATAAGGCATTTCCAGAGTTGTACCACCTAGATATACCTTCCCATTTGAAATTTTAAAGTTTCCCTCCTCACCGCCTTCCCAATTGCTTCCCCCAGCCCAAAATGTTTTCACTTAAAGAGGTCCCCCTCAAATTCTCTCAGCACGTGTTTCGCCATTTTTCAAAATTTTCCCGCATTTCTGAGATAGGAAGTGGGAGGTCTTTTGGCAGACCCTGTATATATATAAGCAAACTTTGTTGTTTAATATTTCCCTTTCTTGTATTTACGCATTGGTTTATAAATACTCTGTTTCAAGATTTTTATAATAAATTCAAGTTTTATTTCTACTAATTTTCAAGATTTATTATATATATATATGTGGGATGGCACACTTTTGTAGGCGTTAAACAAAAACTAATACTTATTTACTAATTATTAATTTAATAAAAGATCAAGTTATTTACATATATAAAGGAATGCTAATAAGCATTTAGAATTAACTATCGAATGTTCATTGCATAGTTCAATTAGAACAACTTGCGGTACAGACATGTCACTTATTAGTTCGCTTTTCTGTTACGTCGAAACACAAAGTTCGTAAAAAATACCAAGCTCCGGCACTCGTGCACATCGTCTAAACCTTCGTCAAAATGTGCCTTCTCAATCGGCCGTCAACTGTACTCTCTGAACTTTCTCTCTTCCGATGCTGTTAGCAGGCGCGCGTTCCGGAAAGACGTCATTCACGTCATGAGCACGTATTTCCTCTCAAGCGCTGGCGCTCCGTCACATGATCAGCAAACAGAAACTAAACTGCCTTGGATTTCAGGAACGGCAAAGAGAAATCAAATAGCTAGGGTTCTGAGTCATCGGAAAGCCAAGTAAGGGGAGAGAAACAGGATGCCGATCTACCACATTCGGCCATCCTGCATCGACTGGACCTCCAGGCGATCACACTGAAAAGATACAAACAAAAAAAAAACAAACAAAAGCAACACAAAATAACAACATAAATATTTACAAATTTTTACAAATCTTCAAAAATTTTTGTTTTTAAGTTATTCCCCATTTGAGGAATTCAGCTTTTGCAGATGTGTAATAGGAGCCTTCATGGCATCCATTTCTATATTTTTTATCAATATTTTCAATATTATCATTTTCCATTTTTGCTGTTATAAAGTTACAAAAGGAAGTCAATTTTGCGTTTACGGCAACTTGGCCGCCCATGGCATGAGTTTTTGGTGGATGTCTACTCAACTTGCATTTCAATCTATTTTTCTTTCTGACTCTAGAAAGTTGTTTTTTATCATGTGTACTTAAATCTTTACTTTGGGGTTCAAAATTATTTTGGGACTCGAAGTTATCTTGGGACTCGAGTTCGAGAACCTCTAATTGATCATTTCCAGTTTTAATGTTTTTTAATGCTTCTGTAGCATCACGTTCGGTCAAAAAGTCTATGATAGCAGTCTTATATGCAGGGAAAACTTCTAATTTTATTTGCACAGCTTTAGGAAATAATATGGCTATTTCACCAATCGTGGTTGTCAATGGAAGTGATGGAATGAACAACTTTCCTAAATTGACACTGGCAGTCTCTTCTTTAGGCATATTCTGTCTTTTACACTCGATGGAATCTATCGTCGATGGCTTTTTTCTGGATTTCTTCCTTTTAAGGAGTTTGGAATTTTCGTCAACCTTTTCTTTTAACTTTTTCAACTCTTCGGCTAACTGTGAAATTTTTCTAAGTAAGGCTTGTTTTTCATCTTTCTTCGAGTAAGTGTTTTCTGGATTTGGCGACTTTTTTCGGGAAATATTCGTCTGGCTTCGTCCCTTTCGTCGCGGCTCCTCCTCTTCATCACTATCATCATCTATCTGGAAAATGCTCGTTTGGTTTTGCTTCTGTCGTCGAGGCTCCTCTTCTTCATCACTGTCATCATTTACACTAATATCATCCTTTAAAAGCATCTTATCGTCATCACTCTCGTCGTTTTCGTCTTTATCGTCATTTTCACTTATGGCTTTTTCGGAAGATTCTAATGGTTTTTTGACAGCATAACAAGGTTGGGGAGTTTTAATTTTACATTTTTCAACACTATTTACTGTTTCATTTATTTCTAGGGATTTTTCAAAATTTTTGTTCTTACAGTTCATAGGGGCATCAACAACATCATTCGTTTTAATTTCACTTTGATATTTATCTACAGGGAGTACTGTTACTAAATTTACCTCAAGAGAATTACACTTATTTTTCACAAAAATACCCTTTTCATTAATTGTTGTTTCACTTAACATTAATACATTCATACCGAGGATTACATCATAGGGAATTAAATCATCATGTACAACATAAATATCAGTTTTATTTTTAAAATCATCAACTTTAAGATCGGCGTCGAATGAGCCTAACGGCTTTATTGAACTTTTTCCGATCCCCTTCAAAGTGGTACTTATTAAATTCAATTTATTTACATTCAACCTATCAAAAGAACTTTTACGCAACAATGTTGCTTCACTTCCTGTATCAATAATTCCAATAAAATTTACATCATTTACTTGTATAATTTTACTCATATTTTGATTTACATTAATACACAATGCATCAACTTCTGGTTTTGAACCTGGACACTCCGAACTTTTATGCCCGTACTGCTTGCACGTAAAACACTTTAGGCCTTTGGCCTTATGAGGGCAATCTCTAGATAAGTGATTTTTTTCACCACAATTATAACACAATTTATTATTTACTTCATTTCTAGGACTAAATTTTTCATATACATTATGTTGTACAGTTTTCAATTTTGCATTATAATCTACTTTATTAAATCTGAATTTATTTTTCTCATTATCTTTTTTATATATTTCATATAACTTAATTTTATCTTTAAATTCACGAATATTTTTTGCACCATAAAGAATTAGTTTGTTTTCACTTTTGTCATTTATTCCTTGGATCACGTAATGCATTAACGCGGCATCTTCAATGTGCCCGTTTTTTGCTAGTTCGCGCATTTTAAAGAAATACTCTATAACTGTTTCATTTGGCTTCATTTTCTTTTTACACAAAATTTCGTGTAAAGAGGCAGAATTTATTTCGATCTTGAATTCTTCGATAAGAGCATTTTTTAGTTTCTTATACGTTAATAATCCTTTTTCGGATTTTACAAATAACAGAGCATTTCCGCTCAAAGACCTTTTACAGAAAATTATTTTTTGTAGTTCGTTAAGGTTAAACATTTCAGCTAACTCTTCAAATTCATTTAAGAATTCAATTATGTTCTCATGCGGCTCGCCGCTAAATTTTGACATAGAATTTTCAAAATCATTGAAAGAAATTGCACCAAGTGATCCATTATTCACATTATTACTATAATTTATACTTTTTTTACCCTTATTATGATCATCAATAACATTGTCACTATTATTATAACGCTTATTTTTGCTGATATGGCATTGCACAGAGGAGTCAGTTTTTTCAATATCATTATCGCCACTACTTTCGGATTCACTGTTCGATTCGTTTTCCGAATCTTCCTCTTCCGAATTATTTTCTGAACTTTGTTTCAGTAATTCCGTATCACACAAGCTTAACAATAGTCGATCTCTCAACTCGTTTTTATTCCCATCAAAAGGGACATTTAAAATATTACAAATAGTAATTAGTTCATTTAATGAAAAATTTTTATCAATTATTTTTTGCTTTTCAAGGTATTTTTCGTCGCCTATAGCGAAAGTGAATCCTTGAAACTTTCTTATTCTGCATCTGTTCTTACGATCGCCGATCTCATCGAATAAAAACCGATGCAGAATTTTAATTTTATAATAGTTCTCTATCTTCAGTGCATTGCCAATTTTAGGAATATCCCCTAGAGATACCATTTTATAAGAAGATAAAGTGTACGTACCTTTGTAGAGCCGAAACAGCTGTTGTTTTAAATTTTATTTAGAATTTCCATTTAGTCGACTTGCTGTTTTAATCCTCGAGAACCTTGAAGAACATCTTTCTCACTCGTTTATCCACATAGTTGTAGTCGGCACTCATTTGTAGAAACACACACAACTAGTTGAATCATGGTTTAAGAATAAAGAAAAAGTTCAGTCCGACAAATGTTTATACAGTTTATATTTTAAACACAGTTCAGTTTATAAACTTATTTTTATCAGTCCAGACGCATCATCATTTTTAGGAATACAGTTCGCAAAAAAAAGTTTATAGTTTGTTCAATCAAATTTTAAGTTAAATTAAACTAAAAATTAACATTCAATCACACTTTCTTTATCTTAAAATTCGCGTTCTATCCAAAATTTAAATTAAAATTAAAATTCGCGTTCTATCCGTTCATGAAGTAGATTTTATTCTTTATCCAGTAGATTTTATTCTTGATCCCGTAGATTTTATTCTTGATCCCGTAGATTTTATTCTTGATCCCACTTCTGACTTGTGGGATGGCACACTTTTGTAGGCGTTAAACTAAAACTAATACTTATTTACTAATTATTAATTTAATAAAAGATCAAGTTATTTACATATATACAGGAATGCTAATAAGCATTTAGAATTAACTATCGAATGTTCATTGCATAGTTCAATTAGAACAACTTGCGGTACAGACATGTCACTTATTAGTTCGCTTTTCTGTTACGTCGAAACACAAAGTTCGTAAAAAATACCAAGCTCCGGCACTCGTGCACATCGTCTAAACCTTCGTCAAAATGTGCCTTCTCAATCGGCCGTCAACTGTACTCTCTGAACTTTCTCTCTTCCGATGCTGTTAGCAGGCGCGCGTTCCGGAAAGACGTCATTCACGTCATGAGCACGTATTTCCTCTCAAGCGCTGGCGCTCCGTCACATGATCAGCAAACAGAAACTAAACTGCCTTGGATTTCAGGAACGGCAAAGAGAAATCAAATAGCTAGGGTTCTGAGTCATGGGAAAGCCAAGTAAGGGGAGAGAAACAGGATGCCGATCTACCACATATATATATATATATATACACAATAGAATCTTGGTTATCCGGATTCCAAATATCCGAAAATCAATTTAACCGAATCGTCTCATCGCGCTTTTTAAAAATAGGTTAATCCAAAAAGCCTCTTTTTTAATATTTTAATAATGAAAAATTTATTTAAACAAATTGACACTACGTCCACATGGTAAATTATATAACTTTGAATAACGTAAACTTGAAACATGTGTAATATGAAGTAAAATGAGAATTTAATGCGAAGTATATAATATAGAGAAAGAATGTAAATAAGAAAAAGTATAAATAATAGTTGCTTCTAAAATATTACGTTTGCTTATGACGATCTAATTCATTATATATATATATATATATATAAAAATTAATTTGAAACATGACCAGTTCGTCTTACAGAGAGGCTGGTGCACTTTTAAATGCACCGTTGTATCTATTCGTATATATATGTGTGTGTGTGTGTATTTTAAATATGAGAGTTATAAATCTAAAATATTTATTCGGTAATCACCATGCTCGATTTATTATTTATTATAATATTTTTGTGTAATCCAGCAAAATATAAAATAAAAATCTGACATTAAATCTACTTTTAATTCTCGACAAAAACCATGATTTAGGTACCCTAACTATGAATGTTAAATTTATTTTACTCAATATATTGTACGAAAGATTAAATGCACGTAAAATAAATTATTCTTGTCAATGAAAGTCTCTTACATTCTCTTTGCAGAATTTACTTAATTTCTTGTAACTCTCATGACTATTTTTCCCAAATATCCAGTCAACCGGGTGATTACATATCCTATCCGAATTCGTCTTCTTAGCCCTGTAAACTATTTATTAAATAGTTTACAGGGCGTATAATATTCACCAGAAATCATTCTTTTAAGCCTTTCAGTAATCTGTGTTCATTTTATTACGTTGAATGGTATATATATATATTTTTTTTTTTAATGAACTCAAATAAAAAATCATCTGTGGACCATAGTGTATCGAAATATTATTCGCGTGTCATTTTATACGATTTATAATCATTATATACAACAAAAATTATACATCTTGTTTCATGTAATTCTTAAATATCTGTATCAAATTTCCAGATAATCGGATGATTTCAGAAGGCTACGGAATTCTCTTGAGTAACCCCGAATACTAATTGATAAATTAATGCCTCCCATTTTCTACAGAAACGATGCATTTAAACATTCTAATAATTTATGTTAATTTTAGCATGTTGAAAGGAGTGTATCCACGTTAAACTTTTTTTTTAATTCAATGTTGTCCATAGACCGTAATTGCGTGAAATTATTTTGCGTGCCCCTGTACACGAGCTACAAACTCATATACACCAAAAATCTTGTACAGATAGTTCCTCTTAAGTGATAAATACTTTTACCAAATTTCATGCAAAACAAATGGTTATATAAAATACAGGAATTCTTTTGAGTAGTCTAGTAGACTAATACCTAAATTTTATTTCTAATAATTTCTATAGAAACCATGCTTTTAAACATTCTTTTAACATATGTTATTTTAATATCTTGAATGGAGCGTAACCATATTAAAATGCGTTTAAACGGAATATGCAGCGTGTATGGCTCGTTATTATGTGTGCCAATTTGCAAATATATCGGGTAATTTTTTTGTCACTATCTCGGTACACACAAATTCTGTCCATACAGTCTTTAATGATAAGAAATAATTTGGCGGTCCCTGTACCTGAAACTCCAACAAAATATGCATCAAAAACTATACAGCTAATTCTGTAAGACTCGTTAACATGGGTACTAAATTGCAAGTATATCGAGAATTTTTACAGACTCTATCCCGATGTAGACACAAAGAAACTAAAATCAATTTGAGTCTCAATGGGCAAGACTTCCCTCACATTTCTGCAATAAACACATCTAAAATAGCGGCATCCTTTTGTGAGTCAACTAAACGAAGTATTTCATCAAATATTTTTGAAGGTTGAGTTGGTAAGATACGAGTGTTTTCTGTTTCTTTGAATATGCCCTCAACAACATATTCTTTTTTATTTACTGCTGCAGTTATTTCTTCAGAATATATATATATATATATATATATATATATATATACTCAAATATAGTATTTGAATGTAATCTGAACTTTGATGGGGATTTTCCCTTTTGTTACAAAATGGCGAATCAGTTCGATATTCTTTTTCAAAACGGTGGCCATACCAAAATTTAAAATTCATATCAGAAACTTATTATCGAACGGTTTTCCATGAAACTTGTTGTGTTTATAGGCCATATCGTAATCTTAAAGAAATTTATAATTCAAGTTTACCTGGGATTTTGTTTAAAAATGGTGGACTCTTGAAAATAATAAAGAAATCAACGTACCTCTCCATCCGAGCTAGAAGATCTTACTTAAAATTACTTTCAATTCAAGAAAACGCAGTAAGTTAGAAAATCATTCTTACTTTAGTACATTTAAATTGCATTTAAGTATCGTTTAACAAAAATAACCAATCGTATATATAAAACCCCCATTAGCATAGTATATTTGAAAGTAATTCTGACTAAAACACGCGGCTTCTACAAATTTAAAAATATTTAAAAAAAAAAAAAAAAAAAGGAATTGCTACTTAAGTAGATGAAAGGGAAAATGAACAAAAAAATATTTCCTTTAAACAACATTAAAAAATTCAATGCCTGAAAATGTTGATTCTGGCTGCTGATGTCGCCGCTGAAGTAGAAAATTGATGTTGTGACAAAAGTGATTGATAGAGCGAAGAGTTCTAGAATTTTTTATTATTGCTTTTTATAAAAGATTAAAGACCAAAAGAGCTTTCAATTTAAATAAATAGAAGCCTATATTTGAAGCAAATATATATGTAAATAGTAAAGAGGGGTGAAAAGAATTTTACCTCAAACTTTTACTCTCTTCTACTCTCGGAGATTTATGTTTAAAATATTAAAATTGAAGCCTAGAGTAGTTTTAACAGAAATATATAATTATAACCTTGGCAAAATATTTCAGAAAATTTGAACTTAGTAACATTTATTAAAGATTTTATTTATATACTACTCGTTAAATATATTAATTAAATATCATTCATATATATATATAACAATGTCATTTTTTTTCGCGTATACTAATTAAACTGAAAAATAAAATGGCATGTTTTTTAGAAGCTTTTTATATGAAATTGACTCCGTGTCACGCTAATAAAAAAGGCGCTTCCATTTTAAAGTTAATATAAGCTATTCCGTTTATCGCTCCTTGGTTTAGTTGGATAGAGCGTCACGTTAATAATGCGGTGGTCGAGAGTTCGATCCCCGCAGGTCCGGCGTGTCAATTTTTGCAGATAAGTAGAAAAGGTGTCAATTAAAAAAAGAAAGTTTTTCATTTACCACACAGTATCCTAAGAATTTTTGAAAAGTTATTTAAGAAGCTTTTTTTTTTTTTTTTTTTTTAGACATTAAAAAATACAAAATATTTTAGATATTAAAAAAGCACAAAATAAAAAGTTTTAAGTAAAAAATACATAAATAAATATATATATATTTAGAAGTTTTTTATTGAAATTGGATTTTGTTATCGGGTCACACAGAAAAACAAAACGCCTCCACTTTAACGTAAATGTTAGCACCATTTTTCGTCACTTGTTAGCTCATCTGGATAACATTGTAAGTTCGAAGACCGATGTGTTACTTTATCGCACATAATTAATAGTAAAGATGTCAAGTGATAAAATAAAGATCTTTCGTTGTCTACACACTATCCTAAAATTTTTTTATTATTTTTTTTTAAAGAAACTTCTTTCAGTTACTAAAACTTTTGGAATTACTTACAGAAATAAAAATGTAAAAAAAAAAAAAAAAAAAACTGGAACTTTGTATTGTGTAGCCTTAAAAAGCATTTAAAAAATATTCTTGCAAGGACATGCTATAAAAAGATAAATAAATGTTTCAACAATAAGAAAATTGTTGAAACACAAAAATATAAATATTTAAAGCAAGATATAAATATTTCACTTTCCAAAATATTTTTTTTTTTTTTTTTTAATATTAAAATTATTTTAAAAAGCATTCGAGAACAATATTATTTTTGTAGGAATAAAGTATAAAATAAAGTATATTTTTGTAGGTAAAAGTATTTGTAGGAATCTTTTACCATGTTCTGTGACTTTTCTTTACTGTTCTTTGATTTTTGCTTAGAACGTGTCATGGGTTCATTTCTCCAATGGCCGATGTGTTAATTTTGCAGATAATAAATAGATAAGGTGTCAGTTGATAGAAGAAAATCTTTCAAAGTCTACGCAGTATCCTAAGAATTTTAGATTTGTTTTATATATATATATATATATATATATATATATATATATATATATATATAAATTAAGAAAAAAAAATTAAGTAAAAAAAAATAATAATAACAGTAGAATTTTTTTTATTGTGGAGCCCTGAAAAGCATAAAATAAAAATTCACTCTTCCAAAGACATGCTATAAATAAATGAAAGTTTCAACAACAAGAAAATTGTAGAGAAAAATATAGATATATCATTTTTGCAAGAGATGAAAATTTTTAAATATTCAAAATATTTTTAAAAGCTATCGAGACCTTTGAAATTTATAGTTTAACAAATACTACTTATGTAGAAACTAGTGACTAAGAATATTGGTCTCGATAGCTTTTTAAAAATATTTTGAATATTTAAAAATTTTCATCTCTTGCAAAAGTGATATATCGATATTTTTCTCTAAAATTTTCTCAGTGTTCAAACTTTCATTTAATTATAGCATGTCTTTGGAAGAATGAATTTTTATTTTATGCTTTTCATGGCTCCACAAGAAAAAGCTTCTACTGTTAAAAAATGTTTTTTTTTTTTTTTTTTTTTTTTTTTTTACTTAAATTTTTATATGAAATTGACTTTGTCAACAGACTAAGCCCGCATCGCTAGTCACTGTATTTAAAGGAATTTTCAAAAGAATTGAATCACCATTTGTTTTTTATGTCACATTATAAATAAAAACTTAAATATATATATATTTTTGTGAATGATTCTCAAGAATAAATCAACAGTTGTTTACAAATTTAACAGATCAGGTATTGAAAGTAAGTACACTGTAATTTAAAAATTGCAGCTCTTAGAACTTCAAAACTGATAATTTTAAAAAGTTATTCAGCATTCTTTAATATTAGACTGTTTTTTTTTTTTTTTTAATATTAGGCTCTTATTTTAAGATAAAAGCAATGGAATGATATCGCGTTATGGAACTTTAAAAGTTATATCTTCAAATCTAATAACTTGATGTATATAATGTCCTCACAAAAAATGAACAGATTTTAGATAACTTTTAAAAAAGTATATCATCTATGCAGTATCTTTTTAAAATCATCAGCATTTACTAAAAAAAAAATGGCCGACTTTCATCACCAAAGTAGTTAAATGTAGAACAATGAAAAATAGGAGTGGTCCACCCGGATGTGTTCCGCCGGCATACTCTTTGCATTAATTATATAGATAACAAATAGGAAAGGTGTCAAATGATAAAATAAAGATCCTTCATTGTATACACACTATCCTAAAAAAAATTTTTATTCATTTTTTAAGAAGCTTCTTTTAGCTACTAAAACGCAAAAGAATAAAAATGTAATAAATAAAAGTAAATAAATAAATAATAACTAGAAGTTTTTATTATGTAGCCCTAAAAAGCATTAAAAAAATATTCTTGCAAGGACATGCTATAAAAGAAGTAAATAAAAGTTTCAAGAATAAGAAAATTGTTGAAACACAAAAATATAAATATTTAAAGTAAAATATAAATATTTCACTTTGCAAGAGATAAAAATTTTTAAATATTCAAAATATTTTTAAAAGCATTCGAGAACAGTATTCTTTTTGTATAAGTATTTGTTGGAATCTTTTAGCATGCTCTATGACTTTTCTTTTCTGTACTTTGATTTTTGATTAGAGAGTTGGGCCGATGTGTTAATTTTTGCAGTTAATTAATAGAAAACGTGCTAATTGATGAAAGAAAATCTTTCAAAGCCTCCACTGTATCCTAAGAATTTTTGATTCGTTTTTTTAGAAGACTTTATTGTTTATAACTAAAAAGCAGAAAATAAAAATTTAAGTAAAAAAAAAAATAATAATTTTTAACAGTAGCAGCTTTTTATTGTGAAGCCCTGAAAAGCATAAAATAAAAATTTATTCTTGCAAAGGTGTTAAATACTCACTAAAAACACTTTTCACTAATTAAAACTCAGCGGACTGTATCAAAACACACGTAAAATCGCATAACATTACATCTCTCTTCTAAAAACACAACATTCTCATTATACTCTCGCACCCAGCAGCAAGAGAAAATTGAAAAAACATATTTTTTCTCGTGCGAAATCAATACAAAAATCACGGAGGTAAAACTCAATGTACCCAGTTAACAATTCTCGCAAACCAGAGAGAAAAGATTCAACATCCTCCCCGCGATTAAAATTAAACATTTCAATGATACTCAAGTATATTAGATAAAATACATAATAACAAGTAAAACAGATAAAATATATAATCATTACAATAAACACAATAAACACATGATACATAAACAATACAATCACTAATAACCATTAAACTCATAATTCATTAAATAGGTAATACGCATATGCTTCGACATATCTTTTTAAATAATGTCCGTTTGGTAATCTCAGTTTAACAACGCGCACTTTACCATCATTTCCAGGAAAGGCTTCTTCTATTTTAACTACCAGCCACTTACAAGGTGGAAGATTTTCTTCTTTTATAAGTACAGCACTATCAATTTTTACATTATTTTTCTCAAATAACCATTTTGATCTTTGTTGTAAATTACTAAGATAATTCTCTTTGCTATAACTTCCAAATTTATTAAACATATTTTGTAATTTTTTGTCATCGAGACAATTTGTTTTCAGATATATCATTTAAACTAGGTATAAGTAACGAAGTTATTTCTCTACCAATCAAAAAGTGTCCTGGGTACAAAACTCTATAATCGTTTGGATCTAACGATAGAGGAGAAAGAGGGCGAGAATTCAAAAGTCCCTCGATTTGTGTTACAATTAGTTAAAAATTCTTCTATTGTAAGTTTGGTATCTCCCACGACTCGTTTTAGATGATACTTGAATGACTTCACGACAGCTTCCTAAAGGCCACCGAAATTTAGCTCCTTGGGCGGAATGAACTTCCAGTCAACACCTTCAGATGATAAATATCCTATCCTGCAAGAAGTTCGTCGGGAGCCTTGATCATACCAACCACCTTTTTCAACTCAGTTGCCGCACCTACAAATGTCTGTGCATTATCCCTAAAAAATTTTCTCGGCTTTCCTCTCCGAGAAAAAAATATTTTTAAACAAGAAATAAATGTCTCCGACTTTAAGTCAGTTACTATCTCTAAATGAATTGCACGAGTTGCCAAACAAATAAATATAGCTACATGCACTTTGTTAAACATGCCTTTACGTTGATTCTTGTATTTCACAAGAAAGGGTTGTGAAGTTTGCGTAGTTGTCGCCATATTCCGTTAACTTAGATTAAGCTTAACTTAATTACTTAATGAAGTAGCGACAAAGTCAGATTTATAAAATAAACAAAGAGCTTTTATTTAGAGCTTAATGAAAAGGTGGGCGTTGGACTATATTCACATTCAATACCTTTATAAACTTAAAGGGGCAGCCTTCATAAATAGATAATCATAGATACCAATCTCAACTGCTTCACTTAACGTCGTTACCTCTCACGATTATACTAATCTTTCGTTAGTGGGAGGATTCCCTAAACCACTATACTACTCCACTATCTTCTATTATAGCCGCTCGCTACTTAACTCTTTTAACCTCCTACCCCTTCTACTCTTGCCACTAACTCTCCTCCTCTACCATGAAACACATCACCTTTTATATCCATCTCATTTTATAATATTAACATACCGCAAATTATCATTTAGTTTAGCATAGGAACTAACTCCATTAATCAACTGAATCCTGAAACTCTGCACATTCACATGTTATTCGTAAAGTGCGAACTCCGCTTGTAGCATTACGCTAACATAACATTACCTCACAGGGTCCACAAAAATCCACACCAATGTCGTTAAAGGCAAAATTTTCTTTTACACGTTCATGGAGAAGGCTACCCATTAACTGAATAGAAGCGGAGGGATTTGCCTTAAAGAAAGTCACATATTCATGACAAATCCTCCTACAAATTTTTCTCCCATTAATAGGCAAATACCGTTCTCTTTCATGATACACCAAGGTTTGAGGGCCAACATGGAAACTTCTCTTATGAAAACACTTTACCATAAGATCAGTTAAACGATTGTTATGAGGGAGCAATGCTGGATGTTTCTTCCCAAGTTTAACTTTAGAATTTTGGAGACGACAGCCTACTCTAATTGTACTTTTCACATCTAGAAATGGAGTTAAACATTTCAACTTACTCTTTGAAGCGACCATTTCCCCCCTAGATATACTAGTTCAAAACCAAATTCTTTGAAATGTATTTGTTTTATCAAATATATTTATGCTTCATGCAATTCTTCTGAAGTCAGATGTCCTAACTTCCTTTTATTTGGATTCTTTACATTAGGAATGAACCTGAAAAGAAAACCAATAACTCGTAAAACATGCATAAAACTGTCACTCATATTAAGAAGATAAGTTACAAAGTCAGAATTTGTTGAAATGTTCAAAATCACTGAAAAATCTTCATTTTCACAACAAATATTTTTTCTTAGTTCACTAGATTAGTCATTCTTATCAATTATCAGTTCTGCAGGCTCATTATCTGTTATCTTTAGGAAGACATGACCAGTCCACCACTCTTGATTTTGTATACGAGTCTTAACACTTACACCACGAGTAAGGATATCGGCTGCATTATTTTTACCTGCACAGTGACGCCATGTACACTAGGTTGTTAAAGATTGAATCTCCTTCACACGATTGACGACAAACTGCTTCTCCTTTTTACTTGAGCTCTGGATTCAATATAAAGTGATCAGGGAATCAGTCCAAAAAAAGCATGTAGAGCGTCGCTTTTATCAATAACTTCCCTCACATATTTTGCCAATCTCGCAGCAAGCAAAGCAGCCATAAGCTCAGGTCTGGGAAGTGAAAGTTTCTTTAAGAGAGCTACTCTCGACTTTGAATCTACAAGGTTAATCAAGACGTTGTCTTCGAAGTTTCAATTTAATATACACAGCTGCTCCATACGCTTTGGCACTAGCATCTGAAAAAGTATGTATTTTGAATCTCCACAGTCGCTTGTGAACGGATCTAATACATGTCAGGAGACTCTTAAGCCTTTTAGTTGTGGGGCTTCTCTACAACATTGCATCCACTTTTCCTTAATATCAGGAGGCAACACTTCATCCTACGGGAGTTTCCTCTGCCAGATCTCTTGAAATAAACATTTGAAACGAATTGTAAAGGGTGTCACAAGGCCAAGTGGGTCGAATATTCTGCCAGCAGCCATTATTAGAAATCGTTTAGTACTTCTTTCACATTGGAGAATATGTAGGAAACTATCAACTCCCAGAGTCAAATAATCTTCGCACGGTTCCCACAACAACCCAAGAATATGATGTAATCTATTTTTTAAGTCTTCTAAACGTAACTGTTTACAATCCACTGTTTCCCGTTCTCTCATAAACTTTTCATAGTTTGAGACCCATTTTCTTAACGACATTCCAGCAATTTTCATTATATTCTCAGAAGTTGTCGAGATTTCGAATAAGGCAGATGGAATGTCGTCTCTATCTGCTATTAGATCATCTACATAAAAGTTTCATCAAGTACTTTCACTGTCATAGGAAAGTCTTTCCGGTACTTCTTTATGTGCTATTTAAGAGTCGCTGCCAATAAAAAGGTGCTTGCGTTGACACCAAAAATTCTTCTTCTGAATCTATATACCTGTAGGTGATTCATTTCATCAATCGAACAGCATCTCTGTCTCTTTCACATAAAGAAACCTGCAAAAATGCCTTCTCAATGTCTGCCAGAAAGGCAATTTTGTTCAACCGAAAATTAATCAACAGGTTAAATATATTTGGATTGAAATTAACACCTTGATATAAACAATCTTTTAGCGATAATTCTGGTTCATTGGAACTTGCATCGAAGACAATTCTCACTTAGTCGTAATACTTTCTTTTCTTATAACGATTTGATTGGGTAAGTAATACAAAGGTTTTCCAACTGGCTCAGCCAAATGTAAAACTTTCTCAATTATTCCTTCACTTAAATAAATCTTTAAGATTTCACAATACTTTGTATAAAATAAATTGTCTCGATTCATTCGCTTTATAAGACTCTCAGATCGTTTTTTGCAGTGCTATAGTTATTTTCCAATTCCTTCCAATCCCTCTTCCAGGGTAATTCAACTTCATATCGACCGTTTTTGAATCATACTGTTTGATTAAAATTTTCTAAAGCCTTCTCTTCTTCATTATTTAACTTTACATCTTTAATACAAAATTTTCAATATTTTCACATTTGTCAATAATACAGCATTTATTGAACGAGACTTTATTCTACTATTCTTAGAAATCTTAGAAGCTTCCAAAGTTCTAGCATAATTTTTCAAAAATTCAATAACTTGTCTAATTTTTGGAATCTCATACTTTTTTCCATATTCACGTTCAAACCATAACTTAGTTGATGAATCAAGTTTTTGTAACAAATTATAAACAAATAAAACATCAGAAAATCCTTCAATTTTATTTTCTAACACTTCTAGAGATTTTACACTTTCGAAGGTAATATCCACTAAATTTAAGAGCGCATTTGAGGATTCATTTTAAATACAGGACAATGAGATAAATCTTTTAATATAAGCAAAAATCTAAGATTAGAATATCTCTCCACTAGAAGAGACCAAGCAACTTTATAATTCTGATCCGAGATAGAAACAGATTTTATACCTCTAAGAGCATCAGCTTTAAGAGCGGATTTCCGATATTGTAACTTTTGGGCAGCTGATAAATTGGCATTATCTTGAACTGAAGCTTTAAACAAATCTTTGAATGTTATCCACTCGTATAAATTGCCAGAAAAAGAGGGTAAACTTAATTTAGGTAATTTCACATCTTTTGAAAATTTATAGAAAGCTTCTGCATTAACATTATGATTTTCAACATGTTTTGCACAATTTTTTTAAATTCAATTTTTGCAGAAAAGTTTTCAATCTTACCTCAATTTATTCCACACGAATATCCATTTCTTCTGGATAATTTTCCTCTTCTGAAATATGCACTTCCTCCTGCATACTATGGTAATTATTTCTCATTTTGGTGATATAACTTTTTATCGCATTCACCGTTTCAATTTTCACTTCAATTTCCGGCAAAATATAATCTCTAAAAGGTTCCACTACTTCTAAGCAATCATTTTCTAAACGAGTGATTTTACATTTTACCGTTGCTTTTTCTCGTTTCATCAAAGTCAAATTTGCCTCCCTTTTAAGCCCTTAGCAAATTTCACAATATTAAACCGGTTCACTTGTTTATTTATTTATTTTTACTTCGGCTATACGGGCCATAAAATGTTAAATACTCACTGAAAAACACCTTTCACTAATTAAAACTCAGCGGACTGTATCAAATCATTTATTTATACTCGTAAAATCTCGTTTGTTTGTTTCTTTATTGATTACATATGCACTAGATTTGTTTGCTTGACTCGTAGTACGCTTGTAAATTTTCGTCAGATAATTACAGATAGCACATGACAGAATTACAATACGAAGGAATGGAAAAAACACCCAGGCCTTACGGGAATCGAACCTGCTCTCCTACACTCGAAGGCGATTAGCAGTGTGGTGACATAACATTCGGCCTCGGAGGGCCCTAAAATCTCGTAACATTACATCTCTCTACTAAAATCACAGCATTATCATTATGCTCTCGCACCCAGCGGCAAGAGAAAATTGAAACAACATATTTTTTCTCGTGCGAGATTAATACAAAAATCACGGAGGTAAAACTCGATGTACGCAGTTAACAATTCTCGCAAATGAGAGAGGCAAGGTTCAACAAAAGGCATGCTATAAATAAATGAAAGTTTCAACACTAAGGAAATTTTTGAGAAAAATATAGATATTTCACTTTTGCAAGAGTTGAAAATTTTTAAATATTCAAAATATTTTTAAAATCTTTCGAGACCTTTGAAATTTATGGTTTAACAAATACTTATGTAGAAACTAATCATTAAGAATATTGGTCTTGATAGCTTTTGAAAATATTTTGAATAGTTAAAATTTTTTATCCCCTGCAAAAGTGAAATATCTATATTTTTCTCTAAAATATTCTTATTGTTGAAACTTTCATTTATTTTTAGCATGTCTTTGGAAGAATAATTTTTTATTTTATGCTTTTCAGGGCTCCACAATAAAAAGCTTCTACTATTAAAAATGTTTTTTTACTTAAATTTTTTTGTGAATGGGACATTCATTAAGAAAAATGGTATTATCATATATATATATATGAATTTTTAATTTCGTTTAATAGATGCTACAGTCGGTAAAAAAAGTGTCCGAACACTAGCAAAAAATCCTATGTAAAAAAAGTACACTTCATACGGTTCTGTTATATAAAT
Organism: Salticus scenicus; assembly: GCA_963930645.1. Lineage (NCBI taxonomy): Eukaryota > Metazoa > Arthropoda > Arachnida > Araneae > Salticidae > Salticus > Salticus scenicus. Next base: position 244,921,175 of record OZ005657.1, on the reverse strand, counting down.
CCTTGTCGAATCCTGTTCTTAGTCAGTCTAAGAATATGATTCGATAAGGATTTATTTAACAGAACTGTATGAAGTGTACTTTTTTTACATAGGAATTTTTGCTAGTGTTCGGACACTTTTGTTACCGACTGTACTATTACGTAAACTGTTATATTAGTTCCTATATTCTTTATTATTTTCTAATAGCTATTTTTAGGGATTTTGGTGATCCCTTAATCGAATTCTATCTTTCTACAGAAATTTTACCCTTATCTAATCGAAGAAAAGCACTGCAAACCTTTACTGAATTTTGCAATAAAACGGAGTGGTATTCAGTTAAGGGGCTACTAAAAGCCCTGCTTCATGTAAACAAATATAACAAATACATACATTAAATAAATTTCTAGATATTATAAAGCACATTAAAAATAAATATTTATAAATATTTAAGGGTCACCCAAATAAAAGTGGTCGTGATTGCGTCATCGTTTTAAGATACAGAAAACTACGAATACCTTTATAGAAGGCTTTGAGTGCTGGAAATGCATGCCATATTGTCCGATTATGACAGATACTCACTTGATAGCGTAAAAACAAATTCAACGTTATCGTTCGTATCATGGATGCTTCCATACATTGTCGACATGCAGTCGATCAATTTTTAACGGTAGATAATGTGAGTGTTGGAGAAATTTATCTTCTCATGCAACATATGTATGCCACACAGCTAAAGAAGTCTCGTTTATGCATGAGGGCTGAAAAAGTCATGTTTACATGCTTTTTTGGATGGCCCGTTGCTTTTGAAATAGCTGACTCCGAGCACGCGTCTTACTGCTATCAGTTACTGTGCCCCATTACATAAATGAGAACAAAAGTCAAGAACCGGCGACGTGAGATTCTATCACGTGGGGTTATTCGGTTGCATGATAATGTGGCTGTTGAGTGAAAAACGTTGTTAAAACAATTTCTCTGGGAGACTCTGTAATATCCCCCTACAGACATGATCTCTCACCTTGTGTGTATCATGTATTTGGTCCGCTCAAGAATGCTCTGAAGGGATTTGTTGAGTAAAACCTCTCTAAGTTGGACACCTACGGTTCCAAGAAAAAGTGTCCAACTTAGAGAGGTGTCCAACTTATAGGGGTTAGACATAATGTTAATGGATACATTCCGTTCCGAGAAAAAGCGTCCAACTTAGAGGGGTGTCCAACTTATAGGGGTGTCCAACTTGAGAGGTTTCACTGTAATAATGAGATCCAAGCTGTTGTTGAAAGCTGGTTCCAAATATAAATATAGGATTAAAAAAATTTATTTTTATTTTATTTTAATTTTTGCGTCAGTTCAGACGAATATTTGTTATTTCAGTTTTATAGTTAATATCTACTGTTAACGTGTAAATTAAAACATTTTACGCTTTCCCTTTTAGTCTTCTTTTCTGATTTACGAACGTATACAATTAAGTCTTATATTAGTTAGTAAATCTTTAGAATATGAATAAATTAATTTTGAATTTTCTAGAGCATGATAGATATCTATAATTATTATTTATGAATGCATATATGCAAATATTTCTAATTTATTCCAAAGCTTTGCTAGTACCCACCTTTATTTCACGCCATGTCTTTTGAAGAGAAGATTTTCTTTTTATGTAATTGTAATTCATAGTAATATGAATGCTAATGCTATGTTGGCATGTTTGCTGAAAAGTCTATAAAAATATTATCTTCATTATGCATTACAAACATAGAAAAATTTATATTTGAAATATTTATGTTGAATTATGTATTATATTGAAACTATATTTGAAAAGATTCATTTTATATTGAAAAAGTTATATTTCTTAAAAAAAAAAAAAAATAATAAATAAATAAACAAATAAATAAAGACTGTCATTGATGATTGTTTTCTTTTTGAGTTTCACTATTTCCAAATAAACATCTTCAATAATATTTTTCTACTATTAAATAATACAAACATTTCTGTTTGTAAACCGTGTTATAAAAAAATAAAAAATAAATAAATATAAAGTTCAACTACTGACGTTTTATTTTTTGATGTAAAACGAGAACCAATTATTTAAATATAATTTTCTACGTTGAATTTTTAATAAATTTCTCTTCATAGCTGTGAATATGTTTTACTACATCTAAATAGATTTTAATGATGCCTTAAAAGCACGACAAAATGAGTTAATAGATTTTAAAATAATTTTGAGCCATAAATCTTCGTTAAATTAATGAGTTTTTCTCTGTGGAAATGAACTTTAATCCCAATCATTTATCTGCAAAATTTAACAATTAATATATTTTAAAATGCATTTTATAAATCAATTTTGCGACCTTTATGAGAGATAAAATTGAAAATGTTGCAAATTCTTTAAAAATTAGTTTTTCTTTTATCTTTTTTGAAGCAAATAATAAATGAAAATAGCGCGCTACAATTTATTAAATGTGATTAGTTTGTAGAAAAAACGTTAGGATTTTTAGGTAATTATATTCCATACGAATTGTAAAAATGTAATTTGGACTCGATTTGCGTAAATTTCATTTTTTGCCCAGTTAATTTTCCAAAATACTGAACATTGTACTTATTAATATACATAATACTGGTAATAAAAATGTACAAAAAAAAAAAAAAAAAAAATCTGTTCGAAAAAAAAGTTAGAATAGCATAAAGATTAAAAAAATCTATTAATTATTTAATTATTAAATTAAATCTATTTTTCTTATTACTTGAAAAAAGTGCATGTTTCAAATGGTAATTTGACCATTTTTTCCCTAGATTTAAAGACCTTAAACTAGCTAGTAAATGTGAAAAATGAATAATAAATTATCACTTCACTTGTGTTTGTAGTCAACTGAAAATTACTGTTAAATTTTAAAGTCAATAAATTGTTTTGCAGATTGCAAAAATCTCGGAATATTTGAACGTCATTTAGGATAATGGATATCCAGAATCATCTATATTTTGCAAAAATAATTTTGCATTTAAAAAAATCTGTAACTGATATTCTTATATTGGATCTACAGGATTATTCTGTCATTTTGAATTAATAAAATAATACCGAGATTTTCACTTTCTTAATAGTATTTATATGATATTTGAATATATATATATATTTTCTTTTTAAAAATGTAATATTAACAAAGAAAATTTAATAACAGTTTTTTTAATAAGAAGGAACGGAATTTTTCTGTTGATCTAATTTAATTATTCCGTCCTATGAGTTTATAATCTTTCTAGATATTTAAACAATGGGTTTATTCGTAAACATAAAAAAGCTATAAGCTTAAATATTAAGTTGCTTTTGTGTAATATGTTATAATTAAAATAAAAATTTCAATATATGTTGAATTCTTTGCAAGTTCTAAAATCCTTTATTATTACAACCATTTTTTCTTTGTTTACTTGAGCGTAAACTGAAATCTAACGGTCGTAACTATCGTATATTTCAACCTTCGTTTAATGTGCATCACTTAAACTGCATTAAAATTTTATTTAAGCTTTGTGTTGTAGCTTAAAATAAATCATTATATATATATATATATATATATATATATATATATATATATATATATATATATTGCATAATAAATAGTGAAAAAATCATAATAGTTTACATATGAAGTAATACCAACTGATTATCGTTTTTTTTTTTTTTGTATGTGCGTGAATGTTAACAGAAAAACGGTTACAATAAGCTGGTACAAAACAAAATTTTAAATGATTAAAATAATTTCAAACTCGATATTAAGGCTAAATTTTTAGCAGAATATGCATATTAATATTCAATATATAGTTTTGTTGTTGTTGTGGTTGTTGTTGTTAACCATTTATATTACAGGCTGGAATTATTTTTAAATTCTACGTGCTAAATTAATTTAAATAAACTGAAATAGATTTTTGTTACAAATTCCTGTGAGTTATGTACATATGTTGTTAATTTATTCAAGTTTAAAGTAAATTTCCAATACTAAATTCTGATACGTTAAACATTTTAATCATTTATTGAATTTAATTTATAGCTTGAGGGATAGTTATCGTTGACACCTGAATTGGCAAAAAATGCACCAAAGAAAATATAGAATATGTATTCATGGTGAAATGTACTTAATTAGATGTGTATCTCTATTTCTTATTCCTCCACTAATATATATATTATAAATATGTATATGTTTTTCTTGTGTGTGTATGGGGGGGGGGGGGGGGGGAATGACGTTAAAAGAAAAAACACATATTTTTTTTTCGGAAATGCATAAAATGTTTCTCCTTACGCAATTGTGTTTATTCATTAAAATCATTTCTCTTATTTGCAATTGTGTTTATTCATTAAATATATATCTTTTATATATGAGGCTAAGTGAAAAAAGAAAAAAAAATGAAAACAGTAAAATGATTTATAGCAAAACAAAGAATTAAAGATAACCTTTAGATATTTACAACTGTCTACAAATTGAGTTCCAAATGCAAAATGAGGGGGATTTTCGACTTATATCTTAACAATACTGTAGGTGATAATTTCTGAAAGTATTATTTCCCCCTAAAATAAATAAATAAATAATAAATAAATAAAGTATTTTATTTTTTCAAATTTTAAAATAAGATTTCATTTTTTTTTCACTAATTTATTGACATTTTAATAATTTTTTTATTATTTACATACTCATTGACAGATTATTATTTCTTTTTTACGTTTCGTGTTAAATTACTTCTAATTTTTAATGCGAATTTTACAACTACTATTTTTCAGAAAGATTTGTAATTAAAAAATCATGGTAAGTTTATTCAAATTTATTTTTATAATAAAATAAGCTATCTAAGATTAATGATTTGACAATAATCAGTCTGTTTGTTTACATAACAATAAAAAATTGTCAAACATAATAACATTTTTTTGACACTGCTTTCGTCAAAAAAAGTGATCATTCACATTTTTCCATTGTGGTGTCTTTACCTTAAAATATATACGGAATTGAAATTTTGCAAATGTCGCATCTATATCTGACGCTATAAGCACCATTAAAGATACTTAAATTACATTTTGCGCAAAATTTTACAGTGCGCCTACAGTTATTTTGAGGCAAATATAGAATTTTTAGAATGCGTTGTTTCTAGAGGCAGTTTTAAGTATGTAAATTTAGTTGCCAATGGATAGGATTCTGCTGAGTGATCATGCCATTATAAATAGAGTTTGTATTTTATAAATTAAAAAAGTTGTTTATTTAATCTGTGTCATCTTGTATTTAATTACATGTATGTTGAACATTAATTTTATGAAACGGGTAAAAATAGCTTAAAAGGATGAAGAATAGAACAGAGTGTGACATTAAGATAAATTTCCTTTATTTTAAAAATATTAAATCAATAGAGTAATTATACTAGAATTCAAATTTTAGTCAATCGTAACAACGAGTTTTAGAAATTTAACTAAAAAATATGGATACTAACAGATTGAAAATAAGAATTAGGGATGGTCTGTCTAGAGTTAAATATTGCAATTATTGCCGCATAATCGGTTGAGAATTACAATAATTAACAAAATGTTTTTGTAGGCATAATAATGAAGAAAAAAATAATAAATGAAAACTGACATTATTTTACAAGTACACTGTGCTTTATCCTTCACCAAAAAAAAAAAAAAAAAAAAAAAAAAAAACTACGGAAAAAGATGGCAGCTGGGATGCAAGTATTTTTCCGTCAAACATATGGGAAAAAACTCTGTGATTTACAATATTTCTTCGTAATATATATATATATATATATATATATATATATACACACATTTTAACAATAATTGTTAAGTTTTACGGTTTTAGTCTGTACTTTTACTTTTTTTTTCATCGAATTTTACAGGATTTTCCAGTAACATTTTTTTTTTTTTTTTTTTTACTCGTGTTTACTATTGATGTGCAAATAAACGCTTTCTGACAAATATTTTTATGTGTTATTTCTTAAAAAAAAAAAAAAAAAAAAAAAAGAGGAGAAATGTAAAGAAAAAGAAAAACTGAAAATTTCAGTAATGTAGAAATCTGCTTTAAAGAAAGTATATTGAAGAAAATTCTTATGTATTAATATTACAAAGACTTTTAAGATTTTCCTGATTAAAGTTGAATGGGCTGAAGATATATATATATATATATATATATATATATATATATATATATATATACTAGCTGACCCGTCCGGCTTCGCACGGATGTACAAATTTTAGTTAAAGATGGATTGACATGTAAAAAATCAAGAAAGATATCAGTTTATATGTTATACTCAGGCAATATTATTAACTGAAAAGTCAAAATATAATTTTACAATTATTATTATTTTTTAATTAGTTGTTAAATGTTGGTATTTTTACTTAATGCTATTTATTTATTTCATAAAAAGAAACATTTCTTTACTCATGAATAAAAAATATTGAAAAATAAACCTATGACATGAAAATGTTTTTGACAAAATTGACGTCATAATAGCTTTAATTATTATTTATTTGTTCGTCTCGCAAATATATGTAATTTTTTCCATAATTCATGGTTATTTTAATAATGTATATTAAGGGAGAAATCAATGATATGAAACAATATTCGTACAATATATACTATTACAGAATCTGGTGTGAAACAACCACACGACTTTCATTACCCACTATTACACGTATTATATACAATTTTTTGGAGATGTTATAAGCATTTTTTGAGATTTTCTAGTAAGAGAAACTTGATACACGTATAAAAGACGCATACAACAAAGTTTATATAGCGAGTTAAAACATAAGGAAAGAAAAAAAAAGTAATAATAGGTAGTTATTTTTTTAAACACGAATTTCCGAGATCTAAAACTGAACTACCAAATCAGGATGACCGTTAATATTCCAGTAATAAGCACGTAATAATTGAGAAAGGTTATCTAAGTTGGATTAATGAAACAATTTTCAAGAAAACGTTAGAGGCGTTTTTGAGATACCAACTTTTACCAAAACTTAGCATACGAAATTATTGACCTAAAAGCAAAAATTACGTACAAAAGGATATTTAATAGGAAGTTAGCATGGCGAGTTTGAAAAAAAATCCATACAGGCGTTTTTAAAGGAGCGCACTTGCGACATCTGAAATTGAGCTGTTCATAGAGGACGCCTATCAATTTTCCTGAACTAACCAACTATATTATTCAAAAGGGTTATATTGTTTATAGAGCAACTTTGAAGAAAATCGTTAGAGCTGTTTTTGTGATTCGAGCTTACGGTCCCATTGCCGGTTTTCGATGTCCCAATTCCGGTTTTTAAATTTTTACGAAAATTTGGAAAATTTATCTGTACTCCAGACCTGAATCAATTGTAAAGTTTCGTAGTTCTATCTTTATTAGTTTCGGAGATACGACAGCCAGAAGATTCCACACATACGTACACACATACACACACACTGACCCATTGCCAAAAACTACTTTTTTGGACTCAGGAGGCCTTAAAACGCGCAAATCAGGTGAAACTCTATATCGAATTTTTGAACCGAATATAATGCTTCCACTACCACCGGTAGTGCCATCAATGACCGAGAGGTTCTTTCCTCGAGACTGGTATACGTGAGGTGCTGGGTTCGATTTCTGGTCGCATTCGTTGGCTTAGCCGTTAGGAGTTTTCCGAGGTTTTCTTCGAAACTAACTTAAATATGGGCTAGGACTTCCTAGAAAGACCCCACGGAGGACTCTCTTACTCAGGCCTAGAGCTCTACTGCAGACAATTGGCCTTAATGATAACTCTACAACCACCACACAGAAATATGCAAAAGTTAGTTGAATTCCTTTTATGTCCTCCTGGCAAAAAGGCTCCCACAAAGCGACTGTTTTCTTCAATGAAGGAAATGTAGAGATGTGAAAAAAAAATCCCTTTATATACCTACTTTAAAAACTTATTAACTACTAAGATTAATTTAGGTTACACGTGTGAGAACATTTATAAAATGTTGATAAAGAGTAAATGTTCATTAAAACAAATCGTTTCCTCTGCCGAATATTAATTTTATTTTTTCATTTGTCAATTTTATTTTTTATTTTATGATTATGATTTTAGTAAAAAAAAAGTCTACCAACTTTTTTTTTTATGTAACTGCATAAAAGTACAAAAAAAAAAAAAAAAAAAAAAAAAAAAAAAAAAGGTTTTATCTATAGCAAAAATTAATAATAATAATAATAAAATCCATAAATATAATAATCGTACGGCGGCACCTATAAAAATTAGGGATTTTTCCCTCTCGTATCAGTATATTATTAACTTAAATTAAGGTGTATTGATCCAAATTCATCATTTGAGATAAAAATATTTCCACCACTTGTGTAAAGTAGCTTTTGAAACGGTTTTTATAATAATTTTCATTCAAATTTGTTTTCTCTAAAATGACCACTTTTTCAAAATTGAACGCCTTCTATTTTCTTATAAAATAAAAGACATTGCGCAAATTTTCCTCTTTCTCCAACAAAAAATTCTGGCCACCTTATACCTAAAAAAAATAGAGTAAGTTATTCATATTTTGTGGCGAGTAACTTTTATTTTCAGCGAGTGCAATCTAAGATGAAATTTCGGGCCCTGTATTATATTATATCATATCAAATTGTATTATTAGAAAAATAAATACTTTTAAATTTATAATGACGTCAGATTTAACGTGTAAGTTTAACATTTATTATATTTATTTTTATATGAATTTCAATTTAATTCACGTGCAAATATATTTCTTTTCTTTTCATGTCAAGATATTTTAAAAACAAAATGAACATGTAAATGTTTCTTTTATGTTGGCAGCAGCTAATTTTTTTAATATTTCATTATTTCCATTTCTATTATGGCTTTTATGGGGATTTTAACTAAAATGGACTGATTTAAATTTAAATTGAACTGAATTGTAAATCTAAACCATTCTCGAATCCACCTGAAGACACACAAAAAATTTCATTAAACTCGGTCCAGCCGTTTAGGAGGAGTTCAGTGACATACACACGCACAAAAGAAATATATATATAAAGATATATATATATATATATATATATATATATATATGTATGTATTAGAAGAAAATATAGTCTACAAGGGCGGAAAATGTTTTCCAATTTTTGTAGAGCATTTATTATTTTTCTTAAATAATAATAATAATAATAATAATAATAATAAAATTTCATAAAAAATATATATAAGTTTGTAGAAAGGTTTGTTTTGTATTTAAATGCATCGAAAAAGTATCTATTTTAAGATTCGCGCTTTAATTCTAATCTCCAAATCCACACATTTTATTCTATAAAAAACAAATAGGTAAGTATCATATTTAAAGGAACTAATATATTTTAACTGTTTACTTTCAAAGAAGGAAAGAATATTTGCAATCAATTGAAAAAAATAATGCTAACATAACATGCCACAGTGAACAAATGAATGTTGCGTGTTTAGGAAATTAAGACGTAAGTTATGCAGCTTTGACGCCCTTTTCATTCTTAAAAGGCGGAGCGAAAACATGAAGTACAATATCTTTTTGTTACGTTGCGTGCTCACACATTTCGCTCTTCTTTGTTAAGCAACTTGAAATAACGATCGACTGTACTCAGACTTTGTATACTTTACTGATGAGATAAGAATTTAAAACGAAGTTTTAATGAGTAATTTGTTGTCAACGTCGTCACCAGTAGAAATATGAAGGATGACATCGAATAGAGATCGTAAAATTCATTTCATTTTGGTTGTTGTTTACAAGTAGGAAAATAATGTTGTTTATAGCTTTAAGTATTCTTTTGAAGAGTTTAATAAAGTAGGCTTTTTTTTTTTTTTTTCAAGTGAACGTTTTGATACAACTAAATGTATAAGTGGATCGCGTTAGACGCAAAAAGCATACCATTGTTAATTTATACAAGACTACTATGAGATAATAGAGGTATGAATTCTGTGCTTAGCGAGTTTTCTGACGTTTAAATTACCTATAACTTTTATATAAAATTTTAGTAATTTTAGTACTTTAAAAATACAATTTCAAGGAAGGAAACTAGAAATCCAGAATTTACATTATTTTCGATTTTTAATGACACATTTTTATATACTATCATCAATCATACGCAGTAGAAGGTTAACGTCGGTAACACTTTCACATCGTTCATTTAAGCAGAAAAAAGATAATGTAATTTATATATTCAGCATCTATGTGTAAAAAGATGCCTAAATAAACTGACTGTCATGTTGCTCATAATTTATATGTCATCATATCACACCAAGGACAAAATCTGCTCTTGTTATTGTACAGGGTTGTGTTAATAGCTAGAAAATACTAGTCACATTTCTGCACGCTGTTTCTCAAACGTTGATTACCAAGCTATTTATTTTAAAATGAACTTATATAATGTGATATTAATATAAAAAGAAAATAGCTACCCAGAAGATATGTACTGGAGATAGCACTTAATAAGCTGAACTAGAATTATTTTCTTATTTAAAGCTTTTGAAAATTATATTATTTTATAGTGTTACACGCCTCCTAATATAAGACAATTACCTTTATGTGATATTTTTACTTAAGAAAATATTTAAATATTAACTGTAAAAATTACCCAAAGAATACTTTCTTTTAATCTTATTTTTGAGAGAAATTTTTATAATATATTGAAAAAAAAGTTTCAATTAAGTGTTGAAAAAAGAAGAAAAACTATAATTATGTTGTTCACTGTTTATTTTACCAATTATTTTCTGTGAAAACGGTCAAATTGAACCAACACAATATATATATTTTTTTATTATTGTTTCAATACGACTGTGTATAAACATGATATTTTTATTTATGCGTAATTCAAGTTGTTAAGAACTTTATTACATTCAATATCAGAATCTTTAACTTTTTCCTTTATCTATCTTATACTATTAGGTGAGCAATATTTGTATATATATATATATATGTGTGTGTATATTTCACTGTTCTCGAAAACGGTAGCTCGGACAGTCACGTGATTTAACACAAAGGTGCCCTCCGAAGGGTTATTGTGCACATTGAAGTCAGATTTTCGAATTTTTAATTAGATTTCTTTTAATTAATAAAAATATGAAAATAAAACTTCCCATTTCTATAATGACGCAGAAAGGTGAATCTTTGGAGAGATTTGATTGGTTTGTTTGATTTTCATTGATTTGAGTGTATTTTATATTGAACTAGAGCTACGTTATGAGGAATTACGAAAGATTTGATTGGTTTATTTGATTTTCATTGATTTGAGTGTTCTTACATTGAACTACACCTACGTTATGAGGAATTACAAGATATTTCATTGGTTTATTTGATTTTCATTGATTTGAGTGTATTCTACGTTGAACTAGAGCTACGTCATGAGGAATTACGAGACATTTGATTGGTTTATTTGATTTTCATTGACTTGAGGTAGGGCTGTCCAGTGATTTTTCTTTTGTGTGTGTGTGTGTGTTAACATGCTTGACAGTGATTGCTGCGAAAACGAGTTTCGTGAGTTTTTAGATTCATGCACAGTGTGGTAGGGGTGTCCAGTGATTTTTTTTGTTTGTTTGTTTATTTGTTTTAGAATGCGTGATAGTGATTGCCGCGGAACCGAGTTTCGTGCGTTTTCAAATTCATGCACAGCGTTATAGGGCTGTCCAGTGATTTTTTTTTTCATGTGCGTGGAGCGTACATACGTGCGTTATAGTGATTGCTGCGACAACGACTTAAGTGCGTTCTCTGATTCGACCATTCATCGAATAGTGACTTTTACTGTACGAGTAACAGCTTCAACTGTTTCCAGAATATTCGAAGAATTAATATTTCTATTTGTCTGTTTTCGAGAATATTCATTTCAATAATAGCTTTGTTGCACAGATTCGAGAAGTTTAAAAAAAGTTTGATATTGTCAAGGAGATCCCATACTAAAATTGTGAAGAAAATAGTCGCCAATCGAAATATATTTATTTAAACATTTTAATTATTCAAATTAAAAGAAATCCTTTAAATACAGTGCCCAGCGAATCAGGCTAAGCCTGCTAGTATAAGTTAAAGTGTGAAAAGGCTATAAAACAATATCCAGATTTTACAATAAAACTATACGATAGAGGGATTTTACATATCCTCTTAAACATTGTGTTCATTGTACAGCACATTATAAAAATGCACTAGTAGTTTAATGATATTTACTTGAATATTCTTGAAGAAAGGACTGATTCAAACAATGACGCCATGATGACGAAACTGAATATTGATCAATGTCTAAACTAAAAAAAAAAAAAAATCTGTATATATATATATATATATATACATAGGATGAATATTTTCGTCATTCAAAGACTGTATTTTTAATTTTTTATATGATTTAAATCTAAAATAAACTGTATTACTTTTATTGGCACTAATGTCTTTCTTTTTTTAGTTATTATGGAACATAATTATAGGTTCGAAGAAAACATTTCGTCATGAAATCATGCATTTTTGGTTTTCATTATTAGCTTTCAATCTAGAAAGAATTATTTTTTTTCTTTTCTTTTTTTCTCGTTTCTATTAATACTAATTTTAATTTACAACGTGACCACATACATAAAAAAGCAATTTTTAGAAGTATTTTTCCAATAATGAATTTTTTTAAAGAAATGGCTCTTTTTTCTTTTTCTTTAATGAATGAATCAATGAAATTGTTGTAAATTAACTAGAAATTAGATCGATAAAATTCTCATTTATTTTATACATTTCCATTTTTTCGACATGTCACAACAAAGTGCTGGTTAATAATGCAGGTGTTATACTTTATTAAACATTTTTAAGTTTTATGCATTTTCATAAAGTTAACAAGGGCTTATACGGACCAGCCTTTCTATAAGGACTCTTCCACTAGCATTTTTGAACAATGAATTTCTTTTTAAATTAATAGGATATTTTCATAGCAAACATTGCTATACGATATTAGAGGTAGAGAAAATAAAGGAAATTCAAGTACCTTACAAACCTTCTTAACATTTATACTTCACTTTTTTAAGTTTATAATTTATTTTTTACCTGATATTTCATGAAATAATACTTAAACAGAAAAAACACAACATTTATGCTTGAAAATAATAATTATTTGCCGAAAAATAATTTATTCGCTGAAAAAAATTAATTCTTTATGAAATTCGATTTTTCTTTATATGCGAATAGATTTTTTTTTTTAAACATTCTTATTAATCATTCGTCCATCGTGTCTAAGAAACAGTAAGAAAATATTTAATGTACAAAATCAAAAATCGAGTTAAAATTTTTAGATAATTTGTTGAAGTAAAATAAAAATACTAAAAAAATATAATTTAATTCATTAAAAATCTCTTTATTTTTGAACGAAGATAGATTTCTTGGAATCCATACAAGAAACCAAAGAATTATATTTAAGTTTAATCTCTGAATTTTTTTAAAAGTAATTTTATTCTTTCATTGTACTTGAAACTCAATATTTTCAATAAATTATAATAATAATATTTTCTTGGTAAACATTTATAAATAAGCTTTTTATTCGTCTTTTCTATGTAAATAATAATATTCTTATTTTGTATTAGAATGCATGATTTTCTTCCTGACCTATTAATCATATCTACAACCTTTTTCTAATAAGAGTTTTTAGTGCTCGCACATAGCTAAGTAATTCATATTTAGCAAATTAAAATTAGAATATTGTACTTTTAAATATATTCGAAAACTCAATGCTCGATAATAATATAGATAATATTACACAAAAAACTTGCGGCCTCAAGCTTTTTTCGTAACATTTCAGGTATAAGGTGTAATGTTACGCAAGTTTAGTGCAACGTTACACATTTTTCAGTGTAACATTAGTGTAACTTAATTTACTTGGCTTACCTTACGTTAATTTTTGTGTAAAATTATACATATTTCTGTAACGTTACAACAAAATTTTTAGATAAGTAAGCTGTCTCAAGTTTTTTGGTGTAATGTTAGGCATGTTTTACAGTGTTTAATTATCAACAGTTATAATTTCAAATTAAATAATAATCCTTGTATTGAAATAGTACTGCAAGAAATATTATTTAATTTTTAAATTCTCAAAAATATTCAAAAAGATGATTTTTTACCTTAAGACCTTTTTCTATAAAACAAATAACAAATCGTTTTATATATTTTTTATAATTACTTTTTATTGGTATTTTCTAATTCAGTACTTAATCCACAAATCATTTTCTATCAGAATACATGTTCGCCATTATGACTCATAAAATATTTACCATCTTTTCCTGGTAAGAGTTTTTGCTTGTTCCTCCTGAAAATAAGTTATTCCATATGCCATCAGATCTCTCTGTTATTGATATTTCTCTCTCATCCATAACGTAGTAATCGATAAGTACCATCAACTTCGGTTCCATTCATTTTTGAGAACGATTTCACTATCTATAAATTTTATTACCAATTAATTAAATTATTTTGGGAGATAACTTCAAGCAAATATTCCATTTAGCATCAGTTTCAGTTATTTAATTTTACTAATTAGAAAGCGATTCAAATTATATTTTGCGTTGTGGAAATAAGATTTTCTGCCGTGCATGCGATAATACTTTTAAATACTAAGCAATTTTATTGATAATTTTATACAGGCGTGAGCGGAGGGGATACATTATGTTATTTTCTATTCATACTTTCAAATTATAAAAGAAATAATTTCAAATTTTAAATTTCTTATTCTAAAATTTCGCGAAGTTTAAATTAAAGCAAGCAACAAGCAACAAGAAACTGAAAAAATAAATAAATAAATAAATAAAATATAAATAGATAAATAACAATAATAACAATAATAGTGATAATAATAGTAAGAATTCTTATTGATGCATTTTAGTAATTGAGGCATTTTATTAACCAGTCGAATTGGCTTAGAATTACAAATTTTACATTTCTTGCAAACATTTTTAAGTTAGAAAATGGTCAAAAGTTTAATATTTAGTATTAGGTTTTGTCTCATTTAAAATTGGACTTTACATTTTGTTGATTCATGTAAACGCAGAATCAATTAATTAGTTAAAATACGTATTTTGTTCGATTTACCGTTTTTACATCTTATTAGATGAATTAGTTGCCTAATAAATCAAATAATCATGCGATATAATTAATCTTTATGGAATATATGCTAATTGCATTTACCAATGAAATATTAGCGATTTATTTAATTAATCGATTATTTACTAAAGACGTCGAAATTAATAGTTTTTGTTTTACATTATATTTTTACTTTCCGAACACTATAGTGAGGAAAGTATTGTAATCATGTCAAAAATCCGAATTCGAGATTTTGATGTTTCTATACGTTTTGAGGTCCCCTGAGTCCGTTTTCACTATTTTTACGATGATGTATATATATGTGTGTGTATGTGTGTATGTCTGTGAACACGCTAGCGTCTAAAGGCTTTGTTCGATTAACCTGAAAGTTGGTACGTATATTGTAAGTCACCATAGTACGAACCCTATAGATTTTGGTGAATCTAGCACTTATAGTTTTTTTACAGGGACACAAAGAAAAATTCTTTATCATTATGGCCTATGGGACCAAATTTTTAAAAGTGTGATAGCGTCTAAACGCCTTATTCAATTGAGCAAAAATTTTATACCCATATTATAGGTCACAGATACTCAATCTGTATAGATTTTGGAGAATCTAGCACTTATAGTTTTTTTACAGGGACACAAAGAAAAATTCTTTATCATTAAGGCCAATGGGGCCAAATTTTTAAAAGTGTGATAGCGTCTAAACGCCTTATTAATCTGAGCAAAAAAATTGTACATATGTTATAGGTCGCATTTGCACCAACTGTATAGATTTTGGTGAATCTAGCACTACAGTTTTTTTACAGGGACACAAAGAAAAATTCTTTATCATTATGGCCTATGAGACCAAATTTTTAAAAGTGCGATAGCATCTAAACGCCTTATTCAATTGAGCTGAAAATTTGTATGAATATTATAAATCACTGTTGCACTAACTATAAGCATTTTGGTGAATCTAGCATCTATAGATTTTTACAGGGACAAAACGAAAAATTCTTTATCATTATGATCTAAGGGCTCAAAGTTCAGTAGCGTTAAATAAAACCTCGTGTGATATATGGAGAAAAAAACACTCTATTATGGTTTTCTCTCTTTTGTTTGTTTAGCAATTCCTCTTTCTTTATTTTATCTACAAAACTGTTAGTTACTCAATGTTCGGAAAGTCGAGTGGAGTCACTCCAGATTTTTACTTAAACCAAGTACTGATAGGAAATCTACCATTTTTACGCTTATAGTATGATTATTACAAAAAGCAATTTTTAAAATGAAAATGCTTGTTTTACGTGAACAATAATACAAAATAATGCCAATTTCAAAATGTTTCATTGTACTTAAAGTTAATTTAAAGCTCCATTTTTTTTTTTTTTTTTTTTTTTATGTGTGACTTTTGTATGTAACTAAATATGTCTATGCATTGAACTTTTTTTTACATCTCACAAGGAAACATTCAAAAAATGTCGTCTTCAAAAAATATTGAAAAAAAAAATATGTGATTCTACTCTTCATAAAACACCAAGAAGTGAAAAAAACATCGGCTGAAATGAATTACAGCGACTACAAAAAATTATCAAATTTAAGCATATTTGGCGGTTTAGCGCTGTTATGCGTTCAGTTCGCTAACACCGAGATTGCCGTGTACGAATAGAACCGTGATTTGTTTCTCCTCCAAGTACTCAAAACCAATCGCCAACAATGTTAAATCTCCAAATATGCTTAATTTTTATTTATTTATTTATTTATATATTTATATATTTATTTTTTATTTTTTTATTTATTTTTATTTATTTTTTTTTTTTTATTTATTTTTTTTTTTTTGCGGTCGCTGTGATTCATTTCAGACGATAATTTTTTCACTTTTTGGTGTTTTAGGAAGAGTAGAATCACATATATTATTTTTTTCAATATTTTTTGAAGACGACACCTTTTGAATGTTCTCTTGTCAGTTATAGAGTCAGTTAAAATAATACTAATAATAATAATAATAATAATAAATCTTCGAGAGATTTTGTTATAAGACTGAATTTAAGATTTCGTAGGAAGTGTAATAATTCCTTGATTTCGAAGTGAAGGCCCAGTTTCGTGACAAATACACTGATTAACATTTACATAAATTTTCAGGTGGATTTCACGAAAACAAATCAGCAAGGAACATTTTAAGTAACGAATTATTACAGAAATTTGGAACACCCCGCAAAAAAAAAAATAAAATAAAATAAAAATAAATAAATAAATAAATAAATAAATAAATAAAATTTATAATTTTGTTAAAAGTTTTAAATATTATTTTAGGGAAGCTGTACAATGATATTATTTTGAAATATTATATAGCTTAGTACAGTCTAAAATAACTATCTGTTATTTTTCATTGTATTGAGTTTGGTAATTTTCATCATCCCTTGTACCCTTAGCATAACGCAATATTTTTTTTATTTTCTTCGAAATTTCATCGACGATTTGTTATTAAATGTGCATATATAATTATATGATTAGTGGTTGGATACAAAATGCTCTAAACATGGTTTTTTGTTGAGTTCGTTAAAATTTGTAATTCATTGTATGCTGTAAGTTAAAAAAAAAAAAAAAAAATCATTTACGACAGCTTTACATATTTTCTTAAATAATTATGTTAGGAAAATATATTAAATTGTGAAAACGCATAAATAAATGTATACAATTTAGAAATTTTATTTATTAATTCATCAACACTGAAAATTCATTTTAGATAAAGTGGGGTGTAAGGTTGATTTTTATAACAACCATGTGAAAAAGGTACAGGTTCGATGCCCGACTCTGGCAATTTTTCACATAGTTGGTATAAAAATCAAACTTACATTCCACTTTATCTAAAATAAATGTATACATTTTTATGCAATCAATATTTTTTTCTGAACTCCAAAAATTATAAATTTTAAATTTTTCTAGGCTTCCATAAAAATAAGCAAATAATTCCAATGTGTGACATCTCTCCAGTAAAATTAATATGTTTATTGAGTTAATAAAATTAAGTACATCATTTCACAAAAAAAAATAAATAAATAAATAAATAAAAAATCTTTACACTTGAGCGGAAAAAAAAAAAAAAAAAAAAAAAAAAACCTTTACATGTTAGTTGCCGTTCCCGCCATAAAAATGTGTCGAATCCCATTGATTACACGTAGTGTTAGTCGATCACAGACGACCTTTCCTATCTTATCAACACACAGTGGTTATCGCCTCATGGACTTTTACAGTAAGGCTGTATTCTATTTGCTCCCGCCGGCTAATATTTCGTTCATTTGTCAAAAGTTTGAGAATCTACATCGATATTTCCACTCCACACAATAGGTCGGATTAAGCTTAAAATGGAAGAGAAATCTCATGCTTTCACTCTGCTAGAGAAGGGAATCTCTGTGATTGATGTAGCCAGAGATCTGGCAGATCATTCTAGATGTAGCCAGTTGTAACCATCTTGAAAATGTAGCCAGAGATCCGTGCCTAAACGGCTTCAGGTGGTAATAAATTGTAAAAATGAGATGACAAAATACTGACTGCAATGTGATATTTACAATAAACGACTATACTCGGGGCAAACCTAACTTGAGAACACTGTCAAAGGCTGAGCCTGTGTGATTCCGCAAGTGATATATAATTCCTTTAAAATACTTATTTATGTTATTAAAAGTATACTTAATTTAACATTAAATATCCGTATTAGATTCAGTAATATTAGCTAAATCTATATACTCAGCTTAAAATGTATATTTTAATGAAGGAACTCTTTTTAAAAGTAATAAGTTATACGTCACTCTCTACTTATCCAGTCAAAAGCTTCCTTTGTTTGGCGATTTACTCAGAAGAGCGAAATTCCGGCAACCCTCAAACCCTGGAATTTTTCGTGGGGTCATTCTTTTCTCGGACTCCGGAATTAACGCTTGCTTTTCCTTTACCTTCTTTCTTCTCTGTTCTTATCTTATCGTTTCAATGGCATCTTCTTCAGTTGGATCCCCGTTTACTTTTCAACCTCAGAGAAAGGGGAAAGCTTTGCAAAGTTCTGCTAAGGTTATCATCTTAAACGTTTTTATTAAACTCAGAGAACAAAATCCCTTGAAATCGGAAAATGAAATTACTGAGATGTGTTCTGAATTGACAGGAATTTCCCGATCATCTATAAACAGAATAAAAGCTGAAAAAAAGACGAGTCGGAAACTTTCGACTCCAGGAAAGAAACGTCCTTTGAAAGTTTATACAAGTACAAGGATGCAGAGATATGATGACTTTACAAAAACAGCTATTCGAAGGAAAGTGCATTCTTTTTTCTTCAAAAATGAAATACCCACGGCCTTAAAAATAATGCATGCAATAAATGTAGATGATGATATCCCAAATTTCAGTATTAGGACCGTAAGAAATGTTCTTCATGATTTGGGCTTCGTTTTCCAAAAACGAAAGCGTTTATCAATGCTTTTGGAACGTGAAGATATTCAACAGTGGCGTCATGAATATTTAAGAAATATCCGACGATACCGTTCTGAAGGAAGAAAAATATATTATACTGACGAAACATGGGTAAATATCGGGCATACAAAAGAAATCGTATGGCAAGATTCCACTATAAAATCCAAGAAACAAGCCTTTTTAAGTGGTCTCTCAACTGGATTAAATGCCCCAACCGGCAAAGGAAGCCGATTAATTATTATCCATGCCGGGAGTGAAGATGGGTTTGTTAACGGGGCACTTGAAATTTTTAAGTCTAAGAAAAGTGGGGATTATCATTATGAAATGAACGGTACCCATTCCGAAGAGTGGTTTATTAATAAATTTCTCCCTCATGTACAATCAAATAGTGTAATTGTTATGGATAATGCTCCCTATCACTCAGTACATGTTGAAAAAATTCCCACAAAATCCACAAAAAAAGAAGATGTACAAGCATGGTTGACAGAGAAAAACATCCATTGGACTCAAGACATGTTAAAAGTCGAATTACTTAAACTTGTTAATGATAATAAAAAAAACTATGAAGTTTACAGAATCGACAGAATAGCTGCTCAGTATGGCCATACGATTCTTCGACTCCCTCCATATCATTGCGAATTAAATCCAATTGAGCTGATATGGAGTCAAGTAAAAGGACATGTTTCCTCAGAAAATCGTACATTCAAGATAGATGAA
Organism: Salticus scenicus; assembly: GCA_963930645.1. NCBI lineage: Eukaryota > Metazoa > Arthropoda > Arachnida > Araneae > Salticidae > Salticus > Salticus scenicus. The sequence goes on along the minus strand of OZ005657.1, from coordinate 244,901,013 downwards.
GTTGAAAAGCTTACAGAAGAAGGAATAGAAAAGCATCATCTTCTTGGAGTAATTGCGTGAAACTCGTAATTGAAGAAGAAAAAAGAATGTGGTTATTAGATGGTTTGGAAGAACAGGTTGTTGAAACCATGAGTTTTAATATTGATAGTTCTTCGGGTGACTCTGAGCAGTCAACGGATAATGATGATAGCCTTAGCGGAATCGAGCCATTAGACGAATAAGAATATTTTTTTCAAGGCTAAAAAAAGTTCTTTTCAGAATTAACATAAAAAAGTTCTTTAAAGAACTAACATAAAAAAGTTCTTTTCAGAACTAGCATAAAAAAGTTCTTTTCAGAACTAACAAAAAAAAAGTTCTTTTCAGAACTAAAAAATAAGTCATTTCGAGGACAAAGCCTTATGAAAGGCGAAAAATTAAAAGATAGAAAGATTAATTACACTAAGAATTTAGAACACAAATTACTCAATTGTCTTTTTCAATTACCCCTCAACAACAATAAAATAATAATAATAATGATGATAATGAGTAAAATTAAATATATTAAAAATAAATGAAATAAATAAATATTAAGCCTTTTTTAGATTTCATAAGTAAAGCCTATATTTTCAATTTTCAACTCTAGATACTAAAATTTAAAAACCTTAACACAGTACTTTTTTTTTTTTTTTTTTTTTTTTTTTAATCGCCCTCCCCCATTTCCCTCATTCATTTTTCTCTCCGCCAGGAATTGAGAGGTTCGCTTAAAACTGAGAGAGGGGCGGTACCGGGTTCGAACCCAGTTCGTACTCGGCAGCCTAGCTGATCAGAGTTTTTCGTAGTTTTCTCCAAAATCCATTTAAATACGGACTAGGTATCCTGGAATCCCTCCCCTCCCACTCTCTTAAAAGGCATTCCATCCATAACTTGGCACTCGTACAGTCATTCGGCCATACCACAGTCATTCATTTTTCACTGAAAAATTGCCTATTTGTTGAAAAATAATACTTTAAATTAACGAAGTTCTGAAACCTCTTCCCTCTTTCTCTCTCTTTTCGTTTTTTTTTTTTTTTTTTTTTTTTTTTTTCTCTTTCTTTCTTTTCTTTTCTTTTCTTTTTTTTTTTTTTTTGTGTGTGTATATGTGTAGGTTTAAACACTAAATCGATCATTCATTATTTAATCTACTCCTATTTTTACTTTATTCTTTTTCAATCAATTTACCTGGACTACTTTTCTGATTTCACCGCTTTTACCAGAAATTTTAATACAACAAAATTCAAATTTTACGCAATATTTTTTTCTCTTAGGAAAATAGATCTATCATTTGCTAAATTTCACATCTTCTGCAATTCCAGTTTCCTTTTTTGTTTTCTTTTTATAAAAAATAATTATTTTAGCTTAAAAAATAACTCATATAATATAGAGTGGTTAGAGAGTTAAAACTTTATTATTATTATTTTTGTATAAAAAAATTTTGAGTAAATTAAACAAATCCGTATAACAATAAAGTGTAAAATAAAATATAATGGACTTATAACCATGCATTTATGGATAACAAAAATATGACTGATAACATTGTTTTATTTTAGTGGAGTGAGAATTACACAATGTTACCTGTAAAACAAAGCCAATCAGCAGCCGAGCGGTGCTGCGCTCAAAGGTGGAAGATGGGAAGTGCCGGGTTCGATTTTTGGTTGCGCACTCCTACCCGTTTGGAGTTTGCATTGTTTTCTTCGAAACTCGGGTAAATACGGGCTAAGACCCCTTAGAAATACTCCCACGGAGACCATTCCAGCTAAAAGCCTAGGACCCTAGCATAGTCAATCCCTACAACCAACCAACCTGTTAAAGAAAGATAATTCATTCAGTTCTCAGAGTTTCTGCTCTCAAAGCTGGTAGATAAAAGGTGCCTAGTTCAAAATTCATAATCGTCGGTTTAGCCATTCGGTGATTCTTGCGGATTTTTTCGAAACTCGCATGAATACAGGCTGGGCCATTTAGGCCACTGTGAAATCTACCAAAGTGTGTCCCTCTTCCCTCCTGTAATAGAGGTAAATTAGTATTAAGTCCGCTTGAAAAAATTGGGGACTGGAAAAAGCTGGCTCATAAATAGAGGTGGACTTCCAAAGAGGTTTTACTGCATTATACAGCTTTTCTAACTTCATTTTTCCATTAAAAATTAGTTCACCTTCAATGTATTTTACCAAAGTGATAGCACCTTAAAATTTCTTTCTTTTTAAAAAGAAATCATAAAATACTTTTTGTAGCCCTGAAAATTGTTTGAAATTGCATACGCATTATATAATATTCTAAAAAAAAAAAAAAAAAAAAAAAAGTTACATAGGGGGGGGGGGGATGGATATCATTTAAAATATTGCTAGAGCCATTTCGTTTTTAACTGGGTTATAAACAAAATCACAAAATCGCGCATCTGAATATTTTTGCATAGCCCTGTAAACCAGTCATTAATACTAAACATGCTATACTCAATGAGAAACATGCCTTTTGCATCTAAATAATGTATGTTACTTTCATTATGCTTTGTGATATATAAAAAAAAATAAAAATGGCTTTAAAAATACAACTTATCGACTATAATGTACCCGAATCCTTTAGTGAAAAGTTGTTAACAAGGCAATAATTATAATCGCATTGTTTTCAATAGAAATCATGCCACAGTAGACATGAGCAACATATATAAACTTCAAGACATTGTACAACATGTACAGAATGCTAGAGAGATGAACTGACGTCATAAATATTTTCTAAATTTTAATGAGAGTTGTTTCAAAAACATTAAATGTAGCTATATGCATGCAATTTAAAACACGTGTAATACTAAATGAATGCTTTTTATTTATTTATTTATTTATTTATGTATTTATTATTATTATTATTATTATTTACAATAATATTAGTAGAAAATCTTTTCATTAAATTCAGACTTCTGAAAATATATAAAAATTAAATTAATATTTTGATAGATTAAATTATGATTGTAAATTTATAAGTTGAAAAAATTGTATTAAGTTATTTTGAGCCCATTCAGTATTGTATCTGTACTTATATAAACGCACACACATACTATTCTTTGAAATAATATTTTAACGTTTTTTTCAACATGTAATTCTTTTATTTTCTTTTAGTTTTAATTCAACATCAATTCTTTCAATAATAATTTTTGAATCATTTAAACATAATGCGCAATTTTCCCCCACAGAAATTAACGATAAACAGCCAAATCTAGTATCCCTACTACCTCTTATTTGTATGAATACAGGGAAAAGGGAGTAAACTGGCTCCTGTAGCTTTCACAGTGTGCTCAAGTTAGGTTTGCCCCGAGTATAGAATGGATTTTGTCTTAAGTATTTATATTTTAATGACTTTGTAAAAATTTTCTACATCTGGCTAATCTAGAATGATCTGCCAGACCCCTAACTACATCAATCACAGAGATTCTCTTATCTAGCAGAGTCAATGCATGAGATTTCTCTTTTAATTTTTCAGAGTCAATGCATGAGATTTCTCCATTTTAAGCTTTTTCTGACCCATTGTGTGGAGTGGGAATACCGATGTAGGTTCTCAAAATTTTGACAAATGAACGAAATATTAGCCGGCGGGGACAAAGAGCATACAGCCTTACTCTAAAAGTCCACGAGGAGAACTGAGTGTTAACAGGATAGGGAAAGGTCGTCTGTGACCGACTAACGCCCCCTGTCATCACTGGGGTTCGACATATTTTTTATGGCGGGAACGGCAATTGACGTGTAAAGTTTTTTTTTCTTTTGCCGCTCAAGTATAAAGATTTTTTTTTTCCCGGCACTGTACTGTGAAAAGTCTGGAACTACTACAGGAGAAAAAAGCTCATTCAAAGCACTTTTTTTATGTTCTCCGACAAAAAGGAGCAAGACGTAAAATTCTCTGCTCGAGGGTTATACGCAAATAACAAGCAAAATCTTAGATAATATAAGAAACAATAAAAATTACAATTTTATTTGAAAATAAAATGGAAAAAATCATTTTATTATTTTTTAAGCTAGAAAGTTAGAAATGCTGAAATGCTTCAACGCTGAAATTTTGTATATGAACTTATTAGGATATAATGCAGTTTGCTCGTTGAAAATTTCTCTGCGTTATTAACGTAAAAATTTATATTTTATTTTTACTCTTGATTTGAATTTTTCTTGGATTTTTCAATCAAGATTTAAAGAATAAAAGCCTAAGCCAAAGTTTTCTTTTTCTTTTTTTTTTTTTTTTTTTTTTTAATAATTTCTATATGTATTACTAACCAATGCAATAGCTATAGATATTTAAAAATGCTAATCGATTACATTTAATTAACATAAATATACTAAATTTGAGAGTCAAATATCTTAATATATATAAATCTCGTGTCACAATGTTTGTCCTCAATGGACTCCTAAACCACTTAACCGATTATAATAAAATTCGCACACCATGTGCAGTTCGATCCAACTTGAGAGATAGGATAGTTTAAATCTCAAATTATAGTCGCAATTTTAATTTATTGCTAATTATTTGTCTGTTATTATTTGACAGTCACAATTATCTGTTAACTCCAAATGATTCTAACAGATGTCGATACCTTTCGACTGGGTTGAAATGAAAGCTGAAATATATTTGGTGCTGCCATCTACACAAAGAATCTTCAACTTTTTAACCTATTAATAAATTTCGTATAATTCAATTATTTCCACTTTTTAAATTTTTGGTGTTAGCATAGTCGGCCACGTGTTACTTAGACTGAAGTGTAAATTGAATTCATATTATAATGAAGATAATACAGTGAAATTAATCCTGTTTTTTACTTATTTGTGCTTCATTGATCAAAACTTTATAATTTAATCTGTATATATATATAAATTACGTGTCACGATGTTTGTCCGGGGTAAACTCCTAAACTAAGGAACTGATTTTGATGAAATTTTGCACACTGTGTGCAGTTTGATCCAACTTGAGAGATAGGATAGTTTTTATCTCAATTTATTGTCACAATATTGTTTTATTGCAATTATTTGTTAATTATAGACCTTTATTAAAGTTGCTCCAAAATATCTGTGAGTTCCATTAATTTAATTGTTGCCAAAAAAAAAAAAAAAAAAAAAAAAAAAAAAAAAAAAACGAGTTCATTTTCTTTCGACATAAAAATAAATACATTTCATCAAACGTGAACGTTAAAAAATTATAAAAAGTTAAATTATGCATCTCACGAAAATTGACGTCATAATCAATTTAAAGATTTTATACACATTGATAAAGTGCTAATGTAGTTCTATCATAGATATAGTAATATATATAGATCTCTCATCCCCATGTTATCGTAGAAAGATTTTTGATGCCGAAAAAAGATAAAAAATAAAAGCTTTGGAAACAGCCATTAAGTGGTATTGAAAAAAAAAAAAAAAAAAAAAAAAAAAAAAGAAAAAGAAAAGAAAGAAAGAAATATGAATTTGAAACTGTATCTGGAGTCTTCCATTCCCCTTTAGCAAATAAATTATTCATAAATTTTATTTGCTAAAATATTAGTATGTATTCCCGTGTGTATTCACTCGGGGAAAGACGGCCATATTTTGGTAAAAACGTCGTCTTTTCCCAAATGAAAAGGAATAACTTTTTTCTCCCCAATGATCACTCTATTCTATATATGCTTATATTTGGGTATAGATATGTATTAGTTATCGCGGGTGTTAGATTGAATTATTTTGCTGTCAAATTGACAAAATTTTAATTTTAAATTTTTAAACTCTGTCGCCCTTGGCTTTTTTTATTATTATTATTTGGCGATCAAAAGCGTAACACGAAAATATACATGCCAGATGTATGCATTGTACGAAATGTAATATGTATTATTCATTGTACGTATGTATGACATGTAATATGTATTGTACGAAATATTGTTTCATATTATTCATTACTCTTTTAATATAAGTTGTTAAAATAACCATGATTTTTGAAAGGAATTAAATATTTTCGCCAGATAATTTGGCGATATTCTTTTTTTTTCGCCAAGGATGACAGAAATGAAATCTATTCCGCTGCAAAATATTAGTATCTTACATCAGATATTTTATTTAGACATTTGAAAACAAATTTGACTTCAAACTATGATAGAATATTTATCATTTTCCTTTTAATTTGTATATTATTAGTATATTAAAATTTAAAAGCATGGTATATAAAAAGTTTTTTTTTTTTTTTTTTTTTTAAATCTTATAATTATTCTTATCTTAATCCTCAATGTTTCCCATCTTTATTGACTTGAATTTACTATTAAAATTTTAACATACTCAAAAACTTCTCATCACTTCGTTAAAATACACTAAACTTTTCCAAAATCTTTTTGTATTTAAAATGATACATGTATTTACTTTAAATGTCCAATATTTCATAAGATTTCCAATTTTAAAGTTTTAAAATATTTATCAAATTTACTTATTTTTCTGGTTTAGCCTTATTGTTTTCCCTTTTATAACTACAGCTGTTGCCCTCTTTAAAATATTTAAAATGATGAGGTCATTTAATAGTAAAATTATCCATTATAGCATATATTATATTTCACTCCTCCATAAAAATTGATTTTAAAATCGTCTGTTTCTTTTATACTTTTATTTTAATAGAATTTTAATAGAATTTAATTTATATATTAGTCATTTTAGCAATTTTATCCAAAGTAGCATTAGAAATAATATATATCACTTCTCCATTAAAATTTATAGGACCCTACAATAAAATTAATTTGTGTTTAATATCAACACTACGAAAATATTTATCAATCGCTTCCAAATTTTGACCTAAGTTTCAAATCTCAACCCTGTGGGTTTTTACATCGGCTACAACGTTTTCGTCTTTGTTCGTAAATAATAATTTAACTGTACTAAATAGTTTACAGCCGTATAATTCAACGTATAACTTAGTCACAGCAACGCGTGGCCGGGTCTGCTAGTATATATATATATATATATATATATATATATATATATATATAAGAAAAATTTTCTCTCTTAAAAATGAATTTAAAAGCTTATACTTTTTTTACTATATCCTTTCTTTTAGAACAAACGCAATAATAACATAATTTGTTTATTTCTCTAGAAATAACTTATCTTTCGCAATTCCCTTTTATTGTTTTGAAACTGTGTGGAAGAATAGTAAAAATGCCTGGTATATGTTTTGCATGGTAGTTTTTTTTTTTTTTTTTTTTTTTTTTTTAGTTTAATTTACAATACTCTTGCGATTTTTTTTTTTTTTTTAAATAGTGCTTAATTTTATTGATGCCCCTCATATAACCATTAAATAAAATATAAAGTTAGATATCGCATAAATCTCATGGGGGATTTTAAAACTGCTTCGAAAAAATCAATTTTACTGATGATATTTTTCTTCTTAATGTATCAAGAACATTATTGAATCATGGGAAAAACGAAAAATTTTATTAAATTTTGACAGTGTAATTAATGTTTTCTAACACATTTCGTTTTCTATATTCTAATTGAAAAAACATTTTTCAAAACAAAAAACAGTATTCTCTATGAGAAAAACATTATTCTAACATAGAAGTTTAGAATGCCATAAAGTTATTTAATTATAACATGAAGAGTCCAGACAAAAAAAAAAAAAAAAAAAAAAAAAAAAGAGAGAGAGAGAGAGATATTGTAGTTGTTTCAAATAAAATTTCTATAAAAAGTGAATTGGAATTGAAAAAAAAAAAAAAAAAAAAAAAAAAAAAAACACCTAAAATCAAATTTTAGTTTTTTTTTCCCCACGTTTTTAAAACGATAGGTTTTTAATAAACATACATAATTTGAAAACCTATTTTCAATTACCTTTGGCGTAGGACATTCACAAAACCTCCTATGGGAAACACCTAGCAGTTTGTTTTATCCTTTTTTAACGTTATTAAAAGTTTCGATTTTTGCCGTGTTTTTATTTTCAAATAAAATAAAATAAGGAGGCATGCAAGGACTCTTAGGTCTTTTCTTATTTCTCTCAAGACAAATCTTTTCAACTATATCCGTCTTTTGGGGGTGCTACTTAGAAACCAGTCATGCGCAAGAGTAATATATTGGCACTGTGTATTTCAGAAGGAACACGGGCTTTTATTGGAATTATTTTCTACTGGACGTTTTAGTACTTTTCTTTAGATGCTATTTTGTTACATTTTTGGAGCAACAAAGCAGTACCAAAGTGTGTTCCATTTTCAATAAAAGGTGCAAATTTTAAAATACCTTTTGTTATTAGATACAGATTTAGTTTTCTTTTACATATTTCTTTTATTAAAAACGTAACCTGTTATTTACCACATTATAAATTAAACAACAAATGTATTTCAAATATGATTTTTTACTTATTTAAAAATATTTTTTCTATATATAAGAAATAAAATTTATGCATATCGTTTCAACACAGAAATTATTTTCTGAAAGTATTTAGTGGGTTGGTGCTTTAATGTACCATTCGTACATAGAAGTAAAAAAATAAAATAAAATAAATAAATAAATAAAATAACATCCTTGAAAGAAAATGTAAAAAAGGATTTATTTTTTATCCTCTCTATATTTTTTCTAAGAATCGTTGTATATATTTTCAGGTAGTGCTTACATGTATTAGGTGTACCGGAAAGTTCTGTCGTTTTGAATTAAAATACTGATATCGGAAATTTATCCTGGATAAAATTTAAGATATTCCTAGGTAACTTATAAGATGGTTATTTGTAAAATACCATGTAAACACTGTTAAACAAAAATTTCCGGTTTCATTTTATTAATTCAAAACGACATAACTTTCCGGTACACCTAATATTATAACCCAGGCAAAGGTCATGAAATATGCGAATAATAATTAGCAAAACACACTATAAAATCCTTTCTACTATAAAAATGGCTTTATGTATCGCCTAGTGCCATGTAGTGAGATTAACGTGGGGTATATACTTTGGATCCTAAAAAGTATATGTGTTTGCCAATCTTTCCACAAATTCAATTTTATATGTTTTTCAATCTAATGGCACTTTTAACACTTTCGCGACTGCATGATTTTGTCTTAGTAAGGTCCGTCTGTGGGCGTTATTCTCCCAAGTTACAATATTTTTTAACAAAATTTTCTGTATTCACATTTATATTACAAATGGATATGCTTTATAATTATACTTTTTCTAATCAAAGTTTTTTGTAACCACAGCATATTGGATTGTGCAAATATGAATATTGGGTATATTCTTAAGAAATAAGTAACATAAAATTCGCGAAAGAAACGCCCACTGGAGGAGTTATAGATTTTCAAATGACGTGAATCTACGACAGCGGTCGCGAAAGTGTTAAGCATACCTACCAATATTTTAATTTATTCCGGAGTATTATTAGACCCGCCTTTCTTTCGCACCACTTATATTTTTTAAAAGAATTTTTTCTTATTTTATCAAAGTTATATATTGGAGAAAATTTTTCTATAAAAAAAGTGGTGCGAAATAAAGGCGGGGCTAAATGTACTCCGGAATAAATTAAAATATTGGTAGCTATGGTGCTAAGTACTGTCAGTAGATACAAGATTAAGTTTTACTTACCTTACCAAAGAAGAAAAACTATATAAACTTTAATAAAATGCTAGCCAAAAAGGATGATTTTTCATGCATATTTAGGATTTCAAATTACACGTAAAAATTAAAGGCTTAACATACTTTAAAAATTACACCGCTTTAATTTGTTATATAATGCATACATTTTGAGGCATATCCAGAAAGTAAATGAAATTAAATGTAATTTATTAAAATAAAAATAATGGATAATGTACAAATTTGTATTTTAATAGTTTCAATTTTATAATGCTATGCTATTTTAAAAAGTAACCACATGTATTCTTGATAAAAAGATTCTAAATGTATTTGTTTTTTTAATGAATGTCTTTACTTAAGGAACATAATATGAATTTATGTGTTCTAAAAATCCGAAAACCTATAGTTTTGCTGACATCTTTTCTTTTAGGTAATATAAATAATTATTTATTATTTTATCATTCATTTGCTTTAATTAACTTGGGATCTCTGTTAAAGAAAATGCGTACATAAAAAAAAAAAAAAAAAAAAATTATAGACACTTTCAATAAGACAATTTTTATTCTACGAAATGCATTTGTAACAAATAAAAAATTATAAATTTAATTAAAACACTTCTGAAAACAAATTCTGAATCTATAAACAGTGCTTCTGCACATTTTTAAAATAACCTTTCGTTAAATAGCTTTGAAGTTTGTGTGGATATTTTTGAATATTTATATTTCATATAACAATTAACATGAGATTTGTAATTAAATATCTACTAAATCGGATACAAATGTAAGCTTATAATTACTATAATGTATAAATATTCTAACTACAAGAACAACAAAAGAATTATTTTCCACAAGTAGCTTAAAACTCAATGGAATTCACTAGAATAAAACTAAATTATCTTCTTAACACTTACTATATTTGTATCTAATCCATCATAATTATCAAACTAGTTTACTATTGTAGAAGAATTACATTCCGCTTAAAATATTTAGTGTTATGAAGATAGCCCAAGAGTTTTCAAAAATTTGAGGCCTTGCATCAATCGTATACCTGACTGTTTTACTTAAAGCCTTTCTGTAAAGCATACTTCACAAATCACAAAATATTTCTCTCTTTTCCACATACATTAAAGTAACATTCCACAAACTATCAGAATTCGTCTCGTGCAGTACTCCGAGCTTTTAATGGAAACCACAGTCCTCACCAAATCAACCAGATAAAAGCACAGAACACGAAAGAATAGATAGCACATTGCCGAGTTGTTAAGATTGATGATGGCAGTTTTTCTATACGGTACTCCCTTGATTTAAACCATTGCTTTCGACACGATAAATGAAAATGCTTTCCTCTATTCCTCAGACGAAGTGTTACATAGTAGTAAATAATGAAATCGATCGCGATCTTGTGCGTTTGTGATTTTTATTTATCAGCGTTAGGAGAGGTGGACATTTAGACATTAGATGCTCTTTTTTTCAGAGGGGATGGGTAACAATGATCGATGAATTGTTTTGAAAATATTTTAGGGGGAGATTAAAATTTACGAGACAGCCGTTCCACCATAAATTTCTTGAAGAAAACTCTTGTACCGACTAATTAAAAAAAAAAAAAAAAGTAATAAAAAAATCAGACAGAAAACGTAAGATTTTTTTTTTTTAATTATTATTATAATATCATAATACTGATAAATGGAAATATATATATATGGAATTAAGTTTTTTTTTTTTTTTTTTTTTTTTTTTTTTTACGAATTTTAGTATATAATTATGTGTATTTTCCCAAAGCAAGTAAAAACTGTCCTTTTTTTTCCATACATTATTTGTATTTTCTCAGAGCAAGTGACAAATTTGTCCAACTTTTTTTTATTTATTTATTTTTTATTTTTATTTTTATTTTTACTTTTATTACCCGACTACTGTAGGTAATGGAAATGTTATACTCTGTCGAAAATTTCGATATGGCATCTTCACCTGATTTACATGTTTAAAGGTTCCCCTTAGTTAAAAAAAAAAAAAAAAAAAAAAAAGCAGTTTTTGGCAATTGGTCACTATGTATGTGTGCATATAAGACGCGTGGTTTTATGGAGGTGGGGTTGGGATAGGTTTGGAATTGGATATTAAGGCCGATTGACTGCACTAGCGTCCTAGTGTCTGAGGAGGAGTGCGCTCCGTGTGGGGTTTTCTAAGGAGTCCTAGCATACATTTACACAAGTTTCGGGTAAAACCACGGAAAACTCCAAACGACTAGGGCGACGAGCGCGACCTGGGATCGAACCCGGCTTCTCCCCAGATAGCACATAACATTGTAATAGCGTTGCAAACAAAACTGAACAGTGAAAAATTGGTTGTAACAGCGCTATAACAACGTTACGTGCTACCTGGGACACGTCTACCAGCTTTGAGCGCAGAACCGCTCGGCCGCTGGTGGGCTGCATGTGGGGAATCTTCTAACTATCATAAAGATAAAATTGCGAAACTTCAGATCTAAGACAAGTCCAGTGTATAGATGATTTTGCTAAATATTCTATAAATGGCCAACTTTTCGTGTAAACTTTTCGGTTTTAATGGAAATTAAATTATTTTTCGTATAATTTTTCGTAAAACTGGAAACGAAACCGTAAGTCCGTTTCTCAAAACGGCTCTAACGTTGCTAGATAAACACCCTTTTAAATGTCCTTTCGTAGATGTTATTTGGTTAGTTCAGAAAAATTGATAGGCGTGTTGTATAAGTAGGTCAGTATTAGGTCTCTCAAGTACGTTCCTTTAAAAATGACTCTACGGATTTTCTTCAAACTTACCTTATTAACCTCCCTTTTAGATATATTTTCGTATGTAATGTTAATTTCCTGTGAACATATTAGTTTATCAAGTTTTGATAAAAATCGGAAGGTGGTCCAAGAAACTTTATATCAAAAACGGCTCTAACGATTTTCTTTAAATTTGTTACATAAACCCCTTTTAATATGTCCTTTGGCATGTATTACTTTTTTACCATAGGATAATTGACAGGGTCCTCATAAGGCAGATTATAAAAACTCATTTATTAAAACTCATTATGTAAACTCTGTTTTATATGTTTTTACGACATATGCATTAGTTTACTCTTACCGGAAAATTGTTAGGTGTCTGATTTGTCAAGTCAGTTTTATGTCTTCTGTTTACAGTATTTACAAAAGAGTTTTTATTATCTGTAGCAGTAGGTAAGCCAAATTATTGTTACACACCAAATATTTTAATCTTTTTAACTACCCATGTGTTTGTGACATATTAATACACAACATGCAAAAGAAATTTTAATTATACGATAGAAAAATTTCGGGCTATTTTTAACTAATGAACTTTCTAATACCATTAGTTAGTGTCATTTGCAAAATTTAATAAAGGAAATATCAAAATATTTGTAAATAATATTAAAATTTTTCTATAATTGTTCAATTCAGTTTTAAAATATAAAAAATATTTTATTTTAAAAATCTTATTAAATATTCATATTAAAAACGAATATTGCAATATTTGATGAAATTACTCTGTTTGTGAATGAAGATATGTTGGTTACTAGCTGGCTTTAATAATAATAATAATAAAACTTGAAACCACTTTGAATCTCGCTTTGAGTTTTCGGTCGTCTGCGGAAACACCTTACCCGAATATTTTTTGGATGACGAGTGACACTGGCCAGAACTTTACAGATGACTATATCTCAGCATATACGATTTTTTAACCCTCGCTGTGTGACAATAAAATTATAAGTGCAACACATTTTTAATTTCATTACCATTAGTTAGGTAAAAAATTACACATATATTTAATTGTTATGAATTTAATTTAATTTTAATTTTAATAAGTTTAACCCTTCTGCTGGGTTACAAACCATTTAGACCCGATATATATATATATATATATATATAAATCAGTTTTTTTAATGTAGATTACGTTCCGTAAAATTAAAAAATAGCAATTGTTTCATAAATTTAATGTTGCATTAATTTTATTAAAAAATAGAAAATAAAAGTACAATTATACATATAAAGAGTCTGTTTGCCCTCTATTTGGTACATTCAGAAGTGAATGACCATTTTGACCTTTCGAAATCTGCACAGCAGCAGGGTTAATCCTTCCTACTATATTTTACCATTTCATTCCAATAAATACAATAAATTAAAAAAAAAAATCTCTTTAAGGATTAAAAAGATAAAAAATAAATCGTATAATACTAGTTACTGAGGAACGTAAAAACTTGAAATGAATGAATAAATTTAAGAACATGAAACAAAAATGTTAATGGATAAAATCGAAAAAATTATTAATTTAAAAATTAAAACCCAGAAATCGAAAAAATCTTATCAGGTGTCAAACTTGCAGGGTCTCATCCTACCTTCCACCAAGTTCTGAAGTAAGACCAGTTGCCTTAGAGCCAGAGCGCGCACACATGCACAGGCATATCAGTTTATCTATATAGATTATTAGTTTAATAAAAATTATTACAATGGATATTAGTTAAGAAGTTAGAAAAGTTGTAAATTTATGTATAAATAATATTAAATGTTTCTTTAATCTTAAAGAATATCTTAAGTATAAATCAAAGATAATATTGTGAAATAGATTGTCATAATTAAAAGTGTGCATTAATACTTAAATACGATTCAAAGGGTGGTTATAAATAACATTCCGCAATAAACAAGCCACTCTGAAGCTGAATTTGGTCAAAGGATTGGCGCTAAATTCTTTATTCAACCATTCTTGAAATGCGCTCAAGCACTTAAAATGTACATAAATGCCCATCAGATGGCTATTAGAATATGAAACGGAATATATAACAAAAGAAATGACTTATACGAAAAGCACACGCAGTTTGGACTTATAGATTAGATTTTTCTCCCATTTGGATCATCCCGTTTGTAAGTTTTCATTGTTTCATGCAAAGCCCCAACAAATAAATTTTTTCAAAAATTATTTCTTAATTATAAAAGTACGCCTCATAAATCATCGACGTACCAAATAATGTGCTAATCAACTCGTGTGTTTCCGTTGCAGGATGTTGTTTAGACAGGAAGTGCAATATTTAAACTCACCATACATTATTTTTGAAATCATAAGTTTATTTATTTTCTTTTTAAATTTAAGGTGTGGAACATTAAAAAAGTTCCCTCTTTTTTTTTTTTTTTTTTTTTTTTTTTTTTTAATAATGCAAATATTAAAAATAAGTAAGATATTTTAAATCATTTTTTAGGAAAATTCTGAAACATAGGACTTTATTGATAAACAGGAAATAATCTACTTAACTTTTATCTACGAAATTATTGATTTAAATACATACTAGTTAATACCCGTCAAAATTTGACGGATCATGTGCATCTTAAATCTTTTCACGGCATAAAGTTTTAAACATTCCTGTTTTAATATTTCGCATTGCTGTTAACCTGTTTAAAATCCCCTGTTCTAATCAATTATTTTTTGATTGGAGGGGAAGGGGGAATAAAATTCATAAATTTCAATATACAAAATTTAAGCTTGCTCCATATAATAAAAATGAAATCCTAAAATTTTCCCTAATTTTACTCTAAATATGACCAAAAGAATGTGAGGAATAATTAAAAGAAATAATTTATAGATAAGAATGGAGAAAGAAAGCATACATCAATACTTTTCACACATTTTTCTGTTTTTCTGTTTTTTTTTTGTTTTTTTTAATTTCATCGCAAATTTTTATCTTCAACGTACTTTTCTAGAAACAGCATAACACAAAGATCATGACTCGACAAATATTTATTTAAAAAAACGGTATTAAGTGCAAATCTTTTAAATACTATTTATTACTAACACTTCAATAATTTTGCTGCCGACTGTACATAGCATGAAAATAAGATCTATCGAGAATCGATAACGATAATATTCCATTTCAACTACAATATGACAGTGGTACCATCTATAATTTATCGATGTAAAGATATATACATATATATCAGAGATTTTTTTTTTTTTTTAAATCGCATAAATTTATAAGGCAAAATAATTTAATTTAAAATAAATTTTACTAACGTTTTGTGTTTTCTTTATATTCTATAATTATAATTTTATTTACACTTAGAAATAGACTGTACTACTTGAAAATAAGTGAATAACAGCATTATAACACTTTATTTTATCAAAATAGTGTATTTCAACAAAAGTATACTGTTAAATAAATAAATAAAAAATAAGAATGCATCTAAAATTTTAGCAAGTTAATTTGTTCAGTAAATTTCTTATAATAAATTATACTATATAAATTTTTATTCGTAAAAATATCAATATTTTAAGGTTATTCTTTCTAAACTATTTTTTCGATAATATATTATGGAAATGAATTATCAGAAATTATAATAATTTGATTAAAAAAAAAAAACTTTTTTTATTTTAAATATTTACTGAGCTCCATCTTTTCTAAACGAAGTTTTCAAGTGATAAAAGTAAATTTTTAAAAAACAATAAATTTTGAGAATTTGTTAATTTTAAGATTTTTTTTTTCTTTTAAGAAATGGAAAACTATAATTTTAGGAATATCTATGTTTTCTATGGTAACAGATGGCGCCACAATATAAAATCCTGAAATACTTTTGTGTAACGAAATTTTAGGCGAAAATGCACATGAAGGTAACCGATAAGAATTCCTGAATTGGTTTATTTTAATATGCTGCCTTGGAAAGTATGAATTAATGAATTAATCGTGTGAATTATTTTTATGATTGAGCTTTAATTATGCGTCTGCCATAGACATATGAAATATTAATGTCGTCTACTCGATCTCTATCATCGGTATTCCTATTGCACTGCATAAAGAGAAAGGAATTTTCCCGTTCTGAATTGGTTCAAAATTTTCTCGCGCATGCCCAGATCGTGCGATTTTGGTCTTACAGAAAGCGTTTTGTATTTCAATATTATAGATTTTAAAAGTCAAAACAAAAAATAAATGAATAAGAAAATGAATATATTAAATTTCATTTAATTAATTAAATGATTTATTTAGAAATAACTGTACTTGTACCGCTGAATAAATTTAACAGCTTCATTCAAAATTTATGATTTTTTTAACCGTTTTCTTTATAAATTGTGCGCTTTAAATACACAATAAACCTGTTTGTGTTAGCATTATTACAAGCACTTTTAATTAAATTTCAAAACTTATTAAATAAATAATTAAGTAATTCTTTCTAATGCATATTTGCAATGATAAAAGTTTCCAGTTATAAAACTAATCATTTTTTTGTTACAGGAAACCTCACGCTCAACTAATTTTAACAGTAGTCAAGCGCTTTAAGTAAGTATGCAAGCAATGAATTATTTTTTCTTCAATGTATATGACTATATAGTTTTAATCCTTGTATATATGTTCTTTTGTGAAATATATATGTGTTTAGTTATACGTATATTGTTTAAACCTGCTATAAAATATAAATAGGTGAAGCTTAAAGTTTAGTGTTTATGAGACGTTAAAATTAGGAAAGAATAATTGTAATAAGTTACGATTTATTTATGTAATTTAAAAATTTAAAAATATTAAGAATATTTTATACAATATTATTTCCGAGTAAAGTATATATATAGTTTTAATGAATGAGTTTTAATTAAATTTTAATGAAATCACAAAGATTTATGTATAAAAAATAGTAAGAGTACATACGTTGCAGTAAATACCATAATTAACAAATAGGAGTGATTAATAATACCATCATTGAAAAACTGACGATTCCAGGACGATTTCCAGGAGGGCAAAAAGCACAAGATTTCGATGTATTGCAGCGTTATAAATGCATTGAGAATTTCTTTCTTTCATTTCTTTTCTTTTCTTTTCTTTCTTTATTTCTTTTCTTTTATTTCTTTGTTCATTTATTTATTATTTTTGCATGTGTGTGTATGCGTGCAGAAATAAAATGGTGCTTTATGTTTGAATTTCAGTAGAAAATACAAGTTTATTTAACAAAATATAATTTTTCATTATATGAACGTATAACTTAGCACAGTAAAAAAAAAAAAAAAAAGGAACACGTTTCTTCATTTTTTTTTTATGAATTGCAAACTAACTTTAAAAAGTAAAAGAACAAATGACCATGACTCATAAAGGTATTTCTTTATGAGTACAAAATTATTTAATTTATTTTTCAAATGAAATTGGGCATCATAAATTTAAATTTCCCTAAGCCTTACCCAAAATAAGCTATAAAATCTTAAAATTAATAACAAAAATAATAATAATTTTAGATGAAATTAGAAAAAAAAAAAAAAAAAAAAAAAAAAAAAAAACGTCCAAAGCAAAAAATCTATTTCTGTATTGTTGTTTTTTACTTTTGAAGAACCTCAACTAAATATTTATTTATATATTTTTTATAGGAATTTAGTTTAAAAGTTTAGGCATATAAAGTTATGCGAATAATTTTTCAAAATATTACTTTTTTTTTTTTTTTCTTCTAAGTAGGTTTTAACTTTTTAAGCTGTTTTAACTGGTATTTTAAATGTTAAATAAAATATTTAAACATTTATTTCAACCTCTCAATGAAATTATTTCAAAACTGCTTCATTTATTAATTGTTTGATTTATATGCAGAAGCTTTTGTGTATATATATATAAATTTTTAGTAATTTACTGCAAAGTTGCAATGTTGTGAGTATTTTCCTCTTATTTTTCATATTCAATGATTTCCTATTAGTTGGATACGGAGCAATAAATAAAGTCTCTGGATACTAAAAGAAAAAAAATTCTAATTCAATGTAAATAAAGTCGTAAAAAATTAAAAAAAAAAAAAAGTAGGATTTGAATCTAAAGGATCATGAAGCTTAATACTTCATTACTGCTGCCTCTCACTCGAAAAGTCAATTTCACAAAGGATTACAGTTCTTTCTTTTGTGCAGAGAATAGAAAAATGTGATGCTAGCTTCTACGCATTTTTAGCTATACTAATACCTCCAAAAAAGTCACTGTATATAAATTAGAAAATTTTCTTTTCATTTTTTTTTTCATTGTTATTATTATTCAATGACTTTTGTATTACTTCAGTGTTTGTAATAAAAATTAAATTAACAGTTTCAGAAAACTAATTCGTTATTATCAAAATAGATTAAATATATAGCTATATGATAACCAAAATAAATTTCTCTTGAATTTTATTTCATGCAACAAAAAAAGATAATTAATAAATAAATAAAATAAAAATAAATGTATCCGCGTATTTTTCTTTTATATTCGTTCCATCAAAAATCACGGTGCGCTTCATGTGATAACAAGTTATTAATTAGTTACATAACGTTTAAAGATACGATTTTTCATCAAAATGATTACAGTTCAGCTAGCTTAAAATAAGAGCCTTGATTTCTTAGTTTGATATGAATTGAACTTTGGAAGCTAAACATTATCATCTTTTAAGCTATCTGTACGATGAATGATATGTTTAGCACCTTGCATCTGAATATTAGGCGGAGAATCTTGCACAGTAGTAGTTAATTTATCAATTGCTGAACAAAATTTTATTTCTTTAATTAAATGAATCACGTTGGGATCGTTTATTCTACAAATTCTACATGTGTTATGTGTTTCTGTGAAGCTATATCATTAATTAATTACCATAATAAACATATTCATTTTTGAAGAAACAGACAAATAAGCAAAGGGAAGTGTTGGATGCAAAATGCTTAACAATTTATGAGGTGAGATTTTATATCTCTTAATCAATTAGTATTTCATATTAATTTATTAAGAGATGAGCTCGTATTTTATATGTTTTCATGTGTAGAATATTTCGCGTTTGAATCTCAGTAAATATTTATATTATAGAGTACAAAAAGGGTTAAGGAATTTTCAACTTCAGCTCTTAAATACTTCTAACAAAGCTGTTTTTAAAGCAAGTGTTGGTTACTTCAAATCGGTATTTACTAACAAATCTGTTAACACATTTTAATAAGTAATGACGCAATTTTTTAGTACAAAACCCATATTTTTACAGTTTCCTTCGATTAGTTGTAACCCAAAGATGATCAAGATTGACATAGTCTCGAGGTAAATTAATCGCAACCTTGAATTTTGTTTATTTATTTATTTTTTAAATACATGTAGACACTAAAATTGTATATAGGGTCGAGGGGGGCGATAACCCCCTTCACGCTGAATTTTATGGTTAATAAAACTGTCCGTAAGCCTATTTTAGATAATTTTAAAACTTGATTGAACTCTATTGTCTTACCTTATTTAATTTAAATCTAAATCTGTAATCTGTAATCTTTCTTTATAGTATTGAAATAAAAGTATAATTCATTAAAGTTTACTTAACATATATTTTGGTATAACACTTTTTAATTCTTTTCTTAAAGAAACCTTCTAGAAATAACTTTATATATAGTTTAATTTCTTTTATTTATATTTATTCAAACTGCACATGCCTTGAATTTTTATATTTCTATTCAATATCAAACACAAAAAATAAATGATCAGGCAGTGATATAATTAGTATTTTATTTCTAATGTAATATTAATAATGCACATATTAATGGTGCATTTATTAAAGTAACACATCGTTGAACTTAATATTGTTACGTAATTAATATATTTATACTTAAAACATAAATTTTATGTAACCGACAGAAATGTAGAACTTATATTGTCAATAATTATGTTCTTAAATACAATATTTCAGGAAAATAAGACCAAAAAAAAATCTCCTAACACATGTTATGTATCCCACTATTATTATTAAATACCTCAAGTAATTAATTTCTGTTTTTAATGAAATTAAAATAGTTTAATAGTTTATTGACGTGAAAAACTTAATCATGCTCAATAGGTTTCATGCAAAACTCTTTCTACCAAAAGGGTTATTGATTTCTTAATTTATGTTAAATTTTGTAACCTGTCTAGGAATTAAAACATATGCTTTTTAGAAAGTCAGTCATTTAGAAATTAAAATAAAAATTAAATGATATAAAATTTTCTTCTTACAAAAATATTGAATTCATTTGAATAGTTTTCAAACAACTAATGTTCACGATAATTTTAAGAGAGCAATATATGAAAAGAAAGATTTGAGATATAAAATATATTTTCGACTATATATATATATACAGGGTTGTTATAATTAAATTTCGCCTATTCAGAAGATTCTAAAGCCGGTTCTATGGCTCCAACTGAAGCAATATTTCACTAGAATGTAGTACAAATGATGCGCTCTGGGAAAATCTAAGGCGATTTTTGAAGATATTTTTGTAAAAAGTATAATAAAGATCAATTAATTTCACAGTTGGTAATTTTTGCAGATACATTCTATTAATTTCGGTCAATTTAAATGAAACACTCAAAATGTGTTTAAAAAATCTGCAAAAATCTCCTTACATATTGGCGCAGATTCACCTATTGATGTAAATCGTAACTCCTTTTACTTTCGCACAATTCAGCTCCTCCTAACCTCCTAATTATTGTCGTCACTAGGTGGCGCTGTGCCCTGCGAAAATCGAAAAAAAAAAAAAAAAAAAAAAAACAATTTTCGTTAACAAGTGGCGCTGCGTCAATATCTAAAGCAAACTTTCCAGGTTTTATTTTATAAAAAAAAAAAAAAAAAAAAAAAAAAAAAAAAAATGTTGTGTTTGTGTGGATTGACCGACTTTGATAGAATGAATCGGCAAAAATTACAAACTGTGAAATAAATTTTTCTTTATTTTGTTTTTTACGAAAAAATGTGTAAAAATCGCCTTGGATACTGGCCGCGCCACCTATTCTCGAAAATTTCAAACTTTTTTTTTTTTTTTTTTTTTCGATTTTCGCAGAGAGTATCACTTGTACTCCTTACTACAGAAATTTTGTTTCGTCTGGAACCGTAAAACAGGCTCTAGAACCTTCTGAAAAAGCGAACTTTAATTATAACAACCCTGTGTATATATGAATATTTAATAAAATTTTAAACGATTAAAATGACTTTCAGCATTTATTAAAATGAAATTATACATTTTTTTTCTTCTCTTTTTGCATTGCACTATTAAAAGACTAATTATACAACAATTAAACAACAATACAAATTATTATACACCAATTAAATAACAATTATAAATTAAAACTAATGTAAAATCATTAAAGTAAAAAAAAAAAAAAATAAATAAAAATAAATAAATTCTTGCCGTTTAGCAAGAATATACTTTAAGAATATACAAGATTATACTAAGAAAATACAAGAATATGCAAGAATATGCTTTAGGTTATCAATTAAAGTGATATATTTTTGTAAACGATACAACCGTTAGAATTTTCTTAATTAAAAAGAAGTGACAATTCATTTAAATCGTTGTCATATAAAGACAATTAATTAAGTGAAGAGAAAAAAAATTATTTTAATAAAAGGTAAATGTTTATTTTTTTTTATTTATCATTATTATTATTATTAATCATTTTTAATTTATTGTTTATGCAAGATTTAAGTTGCAATATAGTAAGAGAAATAAATGTATTACATTATAATTTAGTTAAAACTAGTGACGATGAGGCATTTAATTTTATAATGTAATTAATCGATAAAAATAATTACTTTTTTTACTTATAATTTTATTTTAACAATATTTAAAATTACTTATAATATTATTGTTAAACTGGCTTTCGTTACTAGGTCTCGCTTTTATATGATTCGAAAACTAAAATTTTCAATAGATGCTTAGATATAGCCATCTGAAAAATCCTAGCAGCTAACATGTCCTCTGAAAAATATCAAATTAAAGTGCACGAGTAAGGGCGCCTCCCCACGCAATGGACTAAAATCCGACATCGTATGGATGCGGTAACCACTACCTTCGGCAATCGGGAACCGAAGCGAGGATTTGAGCAATTTTAATATTTTTATTTTATATTATTTTTTATTTATTTAATTTATTTTTAGTTTTTATTTATAAAGTGATGTACAAAAATTAAATAAATAAATAAAAATCATGATTCCTTCTCTTTGAAATTCCTTTATATATACTGACCATGGTAGGGGACAAAGTCTGCTACATTGTTAAAAATAATAGTTTAAGGTTTTACCAAAAGATTCATTCTAAATAGGCATTTTTTCTGCAATCAATATCCTGATGCTAAATTTCAGTGGTGCTTACTACAGAAACGAAACGACTAAAAGTGTAAAACGTCGCACATAAATACTGATTGCAGCTAATTTGAATCATTTTTCTATAGACTTTTATTTTTAACGATGTAGTGATAAAAATTTATAAAGTAAAATGAAGATTTCTAAATATGCGCAAATTTTCCTATCTGTGCTGTACAGGTGATTATAATTAAAGTTACGATTTCAAAACGCTATAATTTTAAAACTATTTTTTTTTTTTTTGTAAGATAGAGACTTGAGATGTATATTGGCTTAAATTAGCTATATAGTTTTCCGAAATCTTGCACTCTGCTGATAGAAATGCAAGTTTCCTGATGAGTGAACATTTCTATTTTTCAGCATTTAAAATTCCAACTTTCAATTTATGAATTCTCATTTTTACTTTCCGAACACTATAGTGAGGAAAGTATTGTAATCATGCCAAAAATCCGAATTCGAGATTTTGATGTTTCTATACGTTTCGAGGTCCAACGAGTCCGTTTTCACTATTTTTACGATGATGTATGTACGTGTGTGTGTATGTGTGTGTGTATGTATGTGTGTATGTATGTGTGTATGTATGTGTGTATGTCTGTGAGTGAACACGCTAGCGTCTAAACGCTTTGTTCGAATAAGCTGAAAGTTGGTACGTATATTGTAAGTCACCATAGTACGAACCCTATAGATTTTGGTGAATCTAGCACTTATAGTTTTTTTACAGGGACACAAAGAAAAATTCTTTATCATTATGGCCAAGGGACCAAAATCTTAAAAGTGCGATAGCATCTAAACGCCTTATTCAATTGAGCAAAAACTTTATACACATATTATAGGTCACAGATACTCAATCTGTATAGATTTTGGAGAATCTATCACTTATAGTTTTTTTACAGGGACACAAAGAAAAATTCTTTGCCAAATTTTTAAAAGTGTGATAGCGTCTAAACGCCTTATTAATCTCAGCAAAGAATTTGTACACATGTTATAGGTCACATTTGAACCAACTGTATAGATTTTGGTGAATCTAGCACTTACAGTTTTTTTACAGGGACACAAAGAAAAATTCTTTATCTTTATGGCCTATGAGACCAGCGATAGCATCTAAACGCCTTATTCAATTGAGCTGAAAATTTGTATGAATATTATAAATCACTGTTGCACTAACTATAAGCATTTTTGTGAATCTAGCATTTATAGATTTTTACAGGGACACAACGAAAAATTCTTTATCCTTATGATCTAAGGGCTCAAAGTTCAGTAGCGTTAAATAAAACCTCGTGTGATATATGGAGAAAAATACTCAAACACTCTGTTATGGTTTTCTCTTTTTTGTTTGTTTAGCAACTCCTCTTTCTTTATTTTATCTACAAAACTGTTAGTTACTCAATGTTCGGAAAGTCGAGTGGAGTCACTCCAGATTTTTTTTCTTTTATCGGATCTCTTTGGTCATTTTATCCTTTTCTCTTTTCTATAAAATGTTGACTGTTTCTATTACTTTAATGGTTTTTGCAAACTATAATCTCATCGTTAGGCTTATGTGTTATGTTTGTGTCATTTCTCTTCTGCGTAAGTACTTTAACTTG
Organism: Salticus scenicus; assembly: GCA_963930645.1. Lineage (NCBI taxonomy): Eukaryota > Metazoa > Arthropoda > Arachnida > Araneae > Salticidae > Salticus > Salticus scenicus. Next base: position 244,876,808 of record OZ005657.1, on the reverse strand, counting down.
TTTTTACTAATCGTTGGTACTCAAATTAAATTATCACCTTGACAATAATTTTATTCGAAATAAATCTCATCTAAAATTTAATTATATGTTGGTATTTTCTTCTATCTTTTGTTCGCTGAGTGTTTAAAAGTTATTATGTTATTCAAATTATATATATATATATATATATATATATATTTAACATATATGCAATTTTGAAATATTCTCAAATATTTTGACGAAAATATCATTTAAGGAATAATTATTATACATATAAATTAACACAAGATTAATAGCTGCCCAGAAAAAACTGTATTTACAGTTTTAAACATATATTAAAAAATTAATTTAAGCGCTTTTAAGTATAAATTATATATACATGCCTTGTTTAATCTGTAAATTAACTGTGAAAACTTAATAGAATAATCCCAAGAAAATGCTTCAGTATATTTTATAGACTTAAAAAAAAAAGAACATCAATTTAAGGATTTTTTTTTTTTTTTTTTTTTTTTTAAATAAAAGTCTTTTCATATCTTGATAATCCTACAGACAATAGGATTAATCTAAAAACCTCTTGCTTTTAGAGAATTAATTCTTTTAACATTTTTTTCTTTTTCATTAAATAAAAAATGTAAATTTATGAGAATTTTTATTTCTTTGATTTTGGATTATTTAATCTTGTAGAAATTTAAGGGAAAAAAAAACTGATTGAACATTACCCTAATACTTATTATTATTATTATTATTTTAAGTTATTGTGTGAAATTCGATAGTAGCATATATTTTCTATAAAATGAAAAAAAAAAAAATTAAAACATTAAATTAGAGGTGAAGAGAAAACTATGTTCTATAAAAGAATTTCGTGATAAATCGAAAAAATTATACGCATGGATAAAAAAGATTGTTAACAGTTTTGCATTCTTCAAAAGACTTTAAACATTTTTTGATGGGGAATTGAATAGAAAATAAAAAAAAAGGAGTAGAACGCATTGAAGAAGTCATTAAATTATATCCTCTTGATGATTCTCGAATCTTTTTGACCTAGTTTCTCGGCTAGAGAAATCGAAAATACTTAGAGATAATGTCATGAAGGCTCTCTAATCTGATGTAATCTGAATGACTGTAGAATATTTGAATATTTTCCATTGAAACTTTTGCTCGTCTTTGAGTCTTAATGTCTGTTACTGTCTACGCAGTATACAGAATAATATTATTGCTATTTTCTTATTAAGATAATGTAAAAAGTTTCAAATTTAAAATAAATTTATCATTAACTACATTAAACGAGCTGGAAAACACAGTATACATACAATAAAGTCCATGCTACAAATCGGATGAGCATAAAGCTGTATTTGCAATATCTGTTTGTATGCAGAAAACTAAATAGACTCAAATTAACAAACCAGATGTTATATCACGGAATTAATAAAAAAAAGTGTCTAATTCTGTCATTTTAAATGTTTTTATGCTATATTTTACATTATTTTTTATAAAAAATTGGACATACAACACAGTTTCAGCAATGTACGGTATTTTCTTTCTAATGATTCGCATTTGTTGTTATATATATATTGTAAATTTATGTAAAAATATTAAAAATTTAAAACCAACTGTTAATGCAAATACTTTTTTTTTTTTTTTTTTTTTTTTTTTTTTTTAAATATATATGGCGATGTAAACTGAAATACTGTTTTAATTGAAACACAAACAATTTTCAAATAATTTTTTTAAGTTAATTGGGCAAATAAATATTTAAAAAAGCAAAGCAATCATCATCCTGTTTAAAACGATGCTTCGTTGGTGTACGGTTTAAAAATAATTGTCTACTTCAGAGAATTGGAAGGATGTCCTGAGTGTGTGTTTGTGTATCAATGGTGGGTAGCCCGTGTTCGCACGTGCTTCCGAGAAAGTTACAGAATGCACCGAACGGCTAAGCGGACGGCCCGCCCTGGGTTCGAACCAGGTACCTCCCGTCTATCATCTTTGACAGTAGAAACTTTCAGTTGCTGGAAGTGCTGATGAATAAAATAAATTAAATAAGATTGTTAGGTTATAAGATATATGATATCAAAATAAATTTATAAGATTATAAGATATCAAAATAAGTTTGAATTTTTGTTCAAACTTTTGTTTAAACGCTTCCCCCAGAGAAAAATAAATAAATAAAACAATTTTACTGGGTTACATTGCAAATACAAGAAATAATAAACTCGAAAAACAGCTTTGAAAAGCACAGAACATGATTACTCATGCTTCTTTTCAAACCAAACTTCAGTTTAATACTAGTTAAAAAAAAAAAAAAAAAAGATTAAACATTAATCTTATAGAGTTCTTTGATACATATATATATATGTGTGTGTGTGTGTGATGGTTGCGAGGTGCATAGCCACACATATTGTAAATCGGAGTGTTTCGAAACTTTATACAGAGTATTTCAAATATACCAATTACTAATATAAAGAGTAGCAGTGGAGGCAAATATAAATAGATTCAGTATAGGAATGTTGTTTTGAAAATACCGTATTGAAACCGTGGATCATGCTTTAGAGGTCAATAAGGGAAATTCTTTACCGGATCTAGCCGTCACTTGTTGCTCGAATTTCGAGTTCAATGCACTGTTACCCCTCTTATTTTGAAGTAATATTAAATGCATAGTCTCCGTTGAATCTAATAAAGTTCTGGTAATCAGACACCAATTGCTGCCCGAAATATGCGTGACATGTTTGAAATTTTTTCAAAATAAATACCTATCCATGCGTTGCTGCTATGAAACTTGTATCACTGTTCATCTTCATGGTTCTCTTTCATGAACATATTGTAAAAAAGTTCAAACATTGTCTTTCCTTTGATTTTAGTTGTCTTTTTTTACTTTCATGTTGTTAATATTTCTTAGCTTTCTAGGTTTTAAACACATCATTTTCGCAAACTCAAGCCTATAATAAATTTGCTTATAATGTTCCTTCTATCTGCCTTTACATTTTTGACAGACATTTTTGAAGCACTATGCATAATAGAGCGTACCATTTTTACAAGTTTAGGTAAATAATTCATATAATGTTTTAGCCAGTAAACATGACATTCTTAGAAATCTCATTGATTAATTTTAAATTTAACAAGGAAATTAAACATATTTCATGCTGGATTTCATGTTTTTTTTAAAGAAAAATTCGACATTTAACTTTTTTTTTTAAATTTTCTATTTGGGTTAAGGATAAAACCAAACGTATAGGCTTGAGTAGACTGCCACAAGTGTAGGGCCTTCTTAAGGGGTTCTAGCAAGTATTCATGTGGCGTTTGGACAACACCGAATGACTAGTCCGACGAACGCGACCTTGTTTTCAACCCCGGAAATTCACATCTATCAGCTTAAAGAGCAGTAGAAAATTTCAGAAATGAGTTACATAGAATTAGTCAGAGTAAATTTATCTCACAAGTGTCTTATTACCTGTGATGAAGTCAGAAGATATTTTTTGAAGCAACGATATAAAGAGTTTTGCTTAACGAACGAAGGAAAAAAAAATGTCAACTGCTATTGTGCCTATGGAGACTTTAACATTGTCTAGTATTTTATTATTATTATTATTATTATTATTTTAAAGCATTGGAATATTATCTGGAACATTATTCAGGCATTAATCTTAAAATGGTGTATTGTTTGCCATTTTTAATGCTTAAACCGTTTTGAGAGTTATACGAATTAAGATTGGCGAATTTGTAGTAATCAATATTCATTCATTTTTTTTTTTTTTTTTTTTTTTTTTTTTAAAATAAAACTGAACACATAGTTATACAGATTTCTTGCGCTGTACAAATTTCTCATAAGCATTACTGAAATAGGATATTGTAATATTTCATATCATGTTAACTTGTTTGTGTCTTATAAATGTTTTTTATTGTTGTGATTCACATCACATAATAGCTAATGATCTATATATAGGGATTATTGATTTAATAAACATATATATTTTGAATCAAATATAGTAACAATGGCATTTCAAAGGATTTTGAAAATTTTTGAAAGTATTTTTTAGTGTATGTATTCATTTACTTTCGTCAAATATTACAGTGCAGAAAATTTCATCGCTAGTTTGGTCAGTGACTAGTAAAAAGTATTTTAGTCGCTCACCATACAAATAAAATTATGTCCGTTTAGAATTGTAGACTCTTTTCTCAAATAAGAGAGGAGACCTTTCAATAAACTATCAAAACTAAAAATTTTATAGCAATTTGTTACAAACAAGGGTACTAGACTTTTTCGTCTCAAAGATACGTACTCGCTATATACTTAAGCAGTCAACTTTCCGAATTTTACTGAAACATTTTTGAGTGTTTAATAAATTTAAAAAAATGAAAAAAGTGAAAATTTTAAATTTGTGAATTATCTAACATAGAAAAATTACAACATTTCACTTGCTAAAAATATTTTGAAATCTAAGCATTTTTTTCCATAGAATTTCAGCAAAGTCATTATTTATTTAAAATAATGTCGAATAAGTTTTAAAATTTCAAATAATAATAATAATATTAATAATAATGAAAATAAATTATAGTTTAAAGATCACATATAAATTTTAAACACCCAAAAACTTTTTCCAGAGCTTTCACTTTTCCTTAAATTAAACAGAGATTGCACAACTCACAGAATATTCGGTTTTGAAATATTACTTGAAAAATCATTTTGTTAGAAAATTAAATTCTGACTAATTAAAAATTACACATTTTGAAATAAATGCTCTTTCTATTAATTGATTTAATTGATTAAACTGGTATATATGTTCATATACTTAAAATAAATCCTTTTATTAAGCAAACAGTATTTATTAGCAAAACCGTTCCTGCAACTTACGCAATTAGATAATTATATTAAAAAACTGTTTTCAGATAATTAAATATCAACTTTCTGTGTTGCACTAATTATTTTAATTATCTAGTCGATTAAAAACTGCATTTTGACATAGTGCAGAGCTTCAAAATGTCATATATTCACATTATTTATTTCTGAACAATTTATATATAAAAATCTAAAACTCTAAATTTCAGCACCAATAGAAAGGTAATAAGGAATATTGGACAAATAGAAAAATAATTCAACATGTTATTTTGTTTCGTTACTTATTCCAAGAATAAGTCTTTATTTAATTTCGTTAATTACTGTCGCGCATTTACTATATGTGTGCAATAAAATATACTTAGTTTCAAAAGATCATTTGATGTTTTAATTTTATAAAAGATAAGAAAAGTACTTATCTTAAACGATAAAATATTACACTTTTTTATATATTTCTTTTTCTTTTTCCGTTTTTGTGTTAAGACAAAATGAAAATAAAAAAAAATGTTTTTTCTCTTTTTTTGTAGTGCAAGTTAAGAGGTAATGAAACATTTACTTAATTGAGATATGAATGTTTCTGCTTTTCTGTCTACCTGTATTTCCATACAAAAATGTGTATCATATTTTTACAGAAATTTTTGTGATCAGATATGAAAGAGATTATTGTACAAAAACAGTGGTAGAAAATAAATAAGCTAGTGGGTCTCTTACACATCTTTTTGGTTCCTTGCATTTAAATAGACAAAGAAGAGTTACACAGGTTGAGGGAAAAAATAAGATGTGCTTTATTTAAATATACATTTAAACACAGCTCAAAATAGTTTTAGAATCAGCAATTTTTGACATATATTTTTGTGAGGGAGGTCAAAACCCTATTTGAATTTAGTATAAACATCCAAATTGAAATTAAAATTGTTAATAAATTTTAAAGTTTATTCCAATTATTGAGACAACTTTTACTCACAAAATTTCTGAAACTTACTAATCCTTTTAAAACTTTATGGCATAATTATCTGATCTTTATAATACAACATTAGTATTTCCTGCAAGTATTTGTTTTTAAGTTATGCTAATAAAAATCATAGAAACAAATAACATCTGTGAGCTTCATTTTCGTATTCAAGGGATTTCAAAACAAGTATAATTAAACGTTGAATATTGGACTTTACCATACAGGTATGAGAAACTAAGTATCATTCCTAAGTAAATTTGTTTGACTTGGTAAATTTTAATAAAGGACTTCCATTAATTACATTCAATAGAAAAGAATGTTTTCACTTATTTCTTTTAAGACATATAAAATCTATTTATTTATGAATTAATTTTAGAATTTAAGAGCATGGGTGCAGTAGATGTAGAATTTAAAAAGATGAGACGGTTTGTTTTGTACACACTCAAAGAAAAAGAGGGAGAAACAAACAAAGAAACAAACTACCGAAACATATAAGGAACAAAAGACTAAAATTAATTGTACTTTGTTTTTTAAGTATATTTACTTAAAAAAAAAAAGATGCTCCATTAAAAAGTTATCAAAATACAATGAAAATCAGAAGTGATATAAATACTCTGAAAACCATACGACAAAAGTATCATGGGAATTAAACGTCCAATTAGGTATTGACTCGTAGAAATTGAGAATGTCATCCTACGGAACTGCTCTTTGTTTAGACTCCAAGAGGAAATTTAGATCGGCACGATCTCGGAACAGTCTTAAATGGCTGTTGAGTGTGTTGTCTTAAATGGCCGTTGAGTACACTCCAAAGTGTACTGTTACGGTATGATTTGACGATTGTATTTGCGAATGAGGTATTGAAGCAACTCGAAATAAACCTGTAGAACAGCGTAAAATGTGCAGCCGGGAATTATAATTCTGTTGAAATGTGAGCCCACACTGTAAAAAAAATCTGTAAATTTACTGAAATTATTATCCAGAATCTTTGTGAATTTACAATAGTTTTTAGTTAAAAGTAAGTAATTGTAAGGAAAAGTATATTTCAAGATCTCCGATTATTTTTCTCTGTAATTTAACATAAAAGTTAAGATAAATGATTACCAGTAGTTTTCTGATGAAATCAGAAGTCTGTAAGAGGAAGGCAACACAATTTCATCGACGCACTAATGTATTGTAAAGGTGTCAAATATAATAACAACAACAAAAAAAAAAAAATGTTGAACTATACAATTAAATACCCAATGCCATAGCGCCTTGATTTTCAGTCTGTGTGGCAGAGGACTGTAAGATGGATCCCCCGCCCTTCTCTATCCTGGGAGTGTTTAGACACGGCTTCGCAATTCCTTGGGGACCCTTTCAAGGCGATTTTGCTCAAGTCCGTGCGATTCCAATATTTCCTGAAATTCCAACATTGAAATTGCACTTTGTGGTATTTAGCGGTGAGAAGAAATCTGCGCATTTGTCTGTGTGATTTTTCCTCTGTCTCTTTCCTTATTCCCTGTGTCACATATCCACAGAGTAATTACAGTCACTAGTGTGTATTTTGGTTACTCGTGGACTCATAATGAATCATCAAATGTTGTGGACACTGATTGAACGAACTTTTTGTCATCTCATTCTGTCATTGTGTTCGGGATATGCCCTCTATTTTAAACACGAATCTTGTGCTCCGTTGCAATGCCCTGAAGCTCCAGCTAACCAGCCAATGTATGCCAAAATTTAATCATTTCCATAGTCTGTCATAAGGTATCAAAATATACACCATTACAATTTGTAACTCTTTTTTATGCAGTCTTTTTTTACATCAGAATGTACATATATAGTTTGTATGTCTGTGTAAATGTACACAGAGAGAGGAATTCTTAAATATGTATTTAAGTATTCGCAAAAGTACAAATAAACAAATAATAAATCTAATTTTACTTAAAAGAAATTAAGGATTTTTTAAATCCACATTTAAATACCAGGAGCACATTCTGTCAGAATTCTTTCTCAAGCCCAAAAATTAGTACATTTTGTTTATATTTCAATAATTGTATTAAATAATGTAAAAAAAAAATTAGGAGCCTTTATTCCATAAATTTACATTGCACATACATTGTTGCACAGGAATAAGGGCAGGCGAAAGAGTCATCACAAAGACAACAATTTTATTTGCCTTTAAGAATATTCTGTTTATTCATAGCAAGTTAGCTTCGAAACCTCTACAATCTAAAATGCTTTTCCAAATAGTCCATTTCTGCTTCTAGAGTCTAATTGAAACCTGGTCTGTCAGTTGATTATTACCAATTTAGAAAACTAATCTCACACTTCGCAAATGATTTAGACCGCTTATCAAAAGTTAAATAGACGATGTGGATTTAAGATTTATGAGGCGTGCACTTATTTCATTGACACAAACTTGTTGTTGCGTTAGAACTGAAAATCCAACTGTTATTTGGCATAGCTATTCAAGAACTAATCCTCTTACCCAGTCATGAAACCATTTTTCTGAAAAAGACTTCCGTGTAGGCTGAAAGGTATCATAGTTAATTCTGTTAATTATAGATCAAGGACATGACTCTTTTTGACATTCCTGAATTAAGATTCCCTAAAACATAACTATCTTCTTTACTTCAAAAAATTTCTAAAATAAGAATACCACTTAAAAAAAATGATACAACAACACTGTTTTGTTACACTCTTACTTTTGTTCAATTGAAGTTCACAGAATAATAAAGAATTGAACAAATTAAATGTATTTCACTATTTAAGCACTTCTGTATGTCTATGTATGATTTTGATGACAAAAAAAAAATTCTCATTTTACTACGCATGTATAACTATGAATTAAGAAATAAATGGAAAGTAATTTCCTACAAACACCGATAACGTTTTAAAAATCAAAAGTCAGTATCTCTTGATATTTTTTCCATAGAGACGACCTTTAGCTTCAAAAACTAAAGCTTTTATGTAAATTTGTAGACTTTTCAACATAAGAATTACCACTGTTATATATACACGGTATATAAAAAATACAGTGCATATTTCTTCAGTAATTTTCCATAAATTCGATTATACAGATTACACAAGCTAATGAAACTGTGTGTTCATGAGAAACATGCACATAATTTCTCATTAAATGTGGCAGTTTAGTTTTATTTTAATTTTTTTTCTAACCATTCAATTAATTAGAATGATTAAGGCAATGCAAGTCTTTTTTCAGGAGAAAAAAACATGCATAGAAACACAAAAGCTTCAAATTAGAACGGCACATAGAATCAATGTAATCCTTTCTCGACGGCAACAATATTTTTATGCAAAAAAAGGTATTTTTGTTTTTAAATTTAAATAGGAAAGTATCTCGCTTTCCTCATTCAGAGTTAAATGCTTTTTCATTACTTGGTCCTTCTGGGAAATAAAATATTCAAATTAGATTTTAAACAAACCTCATTTGCATTTTATAGAATTCTCGTATTTCCCGACAAATCAAGTTATTTTATTTCATTTTATTTTATTTTTATATTTTAATTATGAAATCTACAAATGAACTGAATATGTGTTCTTTTTTAACCCATAAAGTATTTAAATGATTTGAAGAGAAACTTTTTTTTTTATTAAAGGAATAAATTACATTTAGTTTTTTATATTATTTTAATTTATGAATAACACTTATGAATGTAAGGTTTTCTAATCTGGAGTCGCAGTACGAAAATGTTGCATATATGTAATGATAAATTAATTATAAAGGAAAATATATAGTTTTAATATAATTCCTTTCATTAGTTTTCATTAGTGTGAAAAATGAGTTTCATTGGTTTGACACAATGATTCCTTAAATTCAAGTAACGATATAATTCGTTATACAATGCTTAGCGTACACATTAACACTAAGGTGGAGGGCTCGATTATTTCTAACAAAATGAAAAAAAAAAAAAAAAAAAAAAGAATGGCATGCATAGTATTTTGAACTCTTTTTTTTAAATTCAAAAATCCTTCATTTTATATCACGAACTGGAATATAAAGGTGTGCACGTTGTTAGACAAGTCAATTAGACGAAAATATTGCAAAAATCATAATATTTTTAACTTTTTTTTTTTTTTGCTGGTGTTGATGCGCATGGTTCAGTGCTTTTTTTTTCCTTACACCAAGAGAAGTTAAAAAAAAAAAAAAAGGTCAAGTAGAGTATTAGTTATTCAGAGCTGCCAACCTAATCCGGCAAATTGTTAACGCCTACTGAAAAACGCCCCTTTTTCTACACCACTTAATTTTTAGAGTATTTTTCTACTTAATTCATCATAGATATATTTGAAGAGAATTGCTCTAAAAATTAAGTGGTGTAGAAAAAGGGGCGTTTTTCAGTAGGCGTTAACAATTTGCCGGATTAGGTTGGCAGCTCTGGTTATTCTATATGTAGGAATTTACATTTGCGCAACTTTTGGCAATCGAAAGCTCGAGAGCACAATTTGTTTATTAATGGATTATCGGTTAACGTTGCTTGTTAAAATTTGACTGCAAACTTTTATATTTGCAAAAGAGCATATTCATAATAAAATTAATTTTGTTAAAAATAAATTTCTCATTTCACCAGACAAATGGTTCCAATTTAGCTGCAACCAACGAACAGCATTGTGTAGAATACATCATTCATTTTTACTTGAAATAAATTAAATATGTGAAACTTCTTTTTGGTGAATTTATCAAATGGATTTATTTTTATCACTATTTTTGTTCGCATTTTTTAATATTTAAATAGCTAAACTTTTATCAGTTTTAAATATTTTAAACTTCATGTTGCACACGTTGTTGCGTAGCGTGTGGCACATGTGATACCTGAAGTTCAAATAAGGGTCGAGATGTGCATTGCAGTTCACAGAGAGAAGTTTGAAAATTGAAAATAAAGTACCTTGTGATAACTGGCTGTTGTGACTATCTGCTTTGGTGACCTAGTTGGTATGGTGGCTCCAATTTAAAAGTCAGATAAACTTGTCTAAAATTGAACTATGTTCTTTTTCTGCTATTATAAATGAGAGGTAACTGATATTTTTAGAAGAAAGGAAAAGTTAAATGGCATAATCTTGAATTATAATTTAAAAAATATATATAATATGAAAATTTAGTTCCAGAAATACATTTTCTGAAAAATAAAATGAAATAAAATAATATTAAAATGATTTCATATAGTAGCTATCTTAGTCACACGGAGATTACTTGCCTTTACAAATTATAATTTTCCTGTTATAACTGTACCGTTAAACTGTTAAATAAGCTACCACACCCAAAATTATGGCTTTGAAATAAAGACTGTGCATGTTTTATTTAAATTTTTCTCTTGGAAATTAGTAATTCACGTGCTTCAATTCCCTCTAATTTCTTATTTCTTTAAGCACTTTATTTGATTATAATCAAAAAAAAAAAAAAAAAAAAAGCAAAATATAACCTATTTAGAGAATTTTTGTGTTAATCGTATACAAAACATTTAATCTTTTCTAATTTATTTTATTAAAATTTTGTTTTATTTAATTTCGTCACATGTACCATTAAACATATTACTCAAAACTTTGCTACAAGCTTTAATCATTTGGGAAGTTGTATTAAAAATTAAGGTGATAAATCTTATTTCTTTTTTATCACTATGGTTGCACATAATGAAACATTTAATAATTTACATATGTTTTTACCTATAATATTTCTTAATACTTCTTAATATTTAATAGTACCAATACATGCGCATTCAAGAATTTCATTATTTATTCAAAGGTAAGTCTCTTTCATTTACTACATTATTTATTTCTGTATAAATTCTACTTTAATAAAAGTTTCCGTCCTTTGTACAACAGTTTAAATAAAATCTTGGGCATGTATCATTATTCTCCTAAAACTATTTAAGGACTTCTTAATTTATTTAGTGAGATTAAAGCAAACTGCTTTTGTTCCAGTTGGAGAAATTTTTCAACAAATTCTTAGTTGTCTTTCTTTATATATTCTTTATTCCTTTGTTTCTATTTACAGTATACTGATGATATGTAATATAAATAAAATAACATAAAATATGCATTTTAGCATTTCTAAAAGATGCTTTGAAGTTTTTTTATACTCATAGTCAAACTTTTTGTAATATAAATAATACATCATTTTATTATCAAAAGTTTTGGTTTCTTTTCATTAATTTTCGAATATTTCTAAAGTTAATTGTTTTAAAATATTTAATGTACATATATATATATATATATATATATATATATATATATATATATATATATATACATATATATATAAATGTATTGAGGTGCAAATGAACCATCCCGGTTTTCGGTATAGCTATCAAATACAAAAACTGATAAGATCTTAGAGATTCAGTATTTTACAAATAGCATAGAAATAGTCGGGATCTTAAGTCAGTTAGTTTTGCAATTTCATTTCCGTCCGTAACTTTTTGAAAAAAAGAAAAAAAAAAAAAAAAAAAACAGAAGGTTTTTTTTTTGAAGGGGGGGGGGGGTAAAATTATCTCTCATGATTACACTACTCCAAGCATTGCTGTAAACTATTACAAGAGTCCAAACAGTCAGAATTAGAGTCGCAATTTCATTTCGTCAGTAACTTTTTGAGAAAAATGGAAGCAATTATTTTAAGTGAAAATGATATCGCATGATTTGAAATACATAAAACATTGAGAATAATCTAGTCTTTATTGCATAAATTTCAATTATTCATATTTTAATTGTAAATAAACGTTAAATTTGACAGAAATAAAAATAAAATTACACTGCTCTACTCTGGGCAGCAGTCCAGGAACTTCATATGAAAAGCACAAAATGTTATAGAAGTTACTTATAAATATCATAGCTACTATGATACAAAGCACTAAGGCAGTCCTTTGTGCTTTTATTTTATTTAAAGCTTCTGTGCAATATATGTTAGTTAAATATCTGATTAACATGTCTAAGTACTTCAGAAGTTTGGAAACAGCTTACATGCATACTGCCTTATTTTAAATATGCAAAATGAATTGTTGATGATATACTCGAATAAGCAGTTGGCGAAACAAGATGTTTTCTTCTGCGAAGCCTTATATCCGCCAAACTATATCTTAATTCAACACACATGTTTATTCAAGTCTCTTTATTGTGCTATTATAGCACAAGAAAGGATTATAATTAAAGTTATTACAGTTGCGATTTCAAAACACTCAAATTTTAAAACTACCTGTCAGAATGACTTGATATTTTACCAAAAAATGGTGAGGCAACGGAATTCTGTTTGGCGAAGGAAAAAAAAAAAGTTCCGAAATTTGCGGTAATTATCCGTAATGTGTTTTTTTTTTTTTTTTTTTTTTTTTTTTTTTAACGAAGCTCCTACTTTTCTCTTATAACCATCGCTGTTTTCGATTTAAACACGTATTGTTGTCTTTTCGCTAATACATTTGTCGTAATTCCTTGGAATTTTTATTTTCGTTTGGCTAACAAAATTCATTTGTTTAACAAATCCATTTAAGCCTATTCTCTGACATTACCATGACAAAGCCATCTGTCAGCAAGTTTTTAAATTATTTTTTTCCTTCCCCAAACAAAAGTCCATTGCCTCACGATTGTTCTGGTAAAATATCAAGTCATTGTAACCGTAGTTTAAGTCAGAACGTTTCAAAATCACATTTTTAATTATATAATCGTCCTGTATATCGAATTCACCAGCATCAAACAACCAAACTTTTGTTTGTAACATTGCGCATGCAATAGCACTGGTCAATTGGCCATCCCCAGAGAATTCTAAAATAAAAGAAGTGATAACCAATCAGACCAAGCTCGTTTGCTGTTACGTTATAGCAATGCAAAAAAAAGATGATTATATATATGAATATCAAAATCAATTAATTTGCTGAAAAAGATCTGTGCTTTCATCTATTCTGGATACTAGCAGAATAACCCGGTCCAGGAGATGTTTACATAAATACTATCCCCATCGTTTTCTTAGAAAGCACCAGAAATCTGCAGACTTACATAAAGGGTCTTGTTGACTAGTTATATCTATATATTGCTTTCAGGCTAGCAGAAATGTGAAAATTAGGAGACGCGAAAATACATTAAGTGTTAAACAATTCTAGTTTTCTTATTAACCACCTTTTTAAGTGATATTCTTTGTGATCCTGTTCTTAATAACAGAAATATAAATATTGAATAAGTTATGTAAAGTGAACTTTAAAGTAATATATTTGCACCATTAGTGGCCACTTTCATATTTAAACACTGTTTTTTAAATCTTATACAGGTTTAAGTAGTGTTTTCCGAGTTGGATTTACACTTCTCTATTGTTAATGTATTGCTGTCCAAATATTTCATCACATCCCATTTAGAAAATAATGATAATAATAATAATTTCCTTTTGTTTTGCTGTTTTCCTTATAGTTTTGTATATGGAAATAAAATATGTTTTCCTTTGAATTTGCTTATTTTTAAAATATTTCTTCTACACATTACTTCCATATGACTAAAATAAGTATGTAAAACTCATTTATTGTGCTAAATTTTTATTTATTTTTTAACCTATATTATTTTTGTAGGTGTTTGTTATTAGTACAACAAAACTATATTATAAGCAGTAGTATATAACCTCATAATATTGTCTCATTTGCCTTTAAAGGTGCGATCCAATAGTGAATATAGCTCAGTATTCTACTAAATTCGGAATGCATAGCGGAATATCAATAAATTTTACTAAGCATTTGTAAGAGGTCTTTTTTTTTTACACATTTTCAGAAGACATTTTCATTTATTAAAAATGGCATACAGAATTTCAGAAAATATCTGAAAGGAAGGCTGACTAGTCTTGGTATTTGTCAAATTATTACACAAAGGTTGATTTAAGTGTTACTTACAAATTATGATGAATTTAAATAAATGAGTGCGTTATCGAAGTTGTTACATTTTATAGAGTTATTCGTTTTTAACGTTCAAATAAAAGAAATATATATATATATATATATATATTATAGTTTAAATATGCATTTTCAATCTCTTCGCCTTTTACTTCGTCTGTTCTGGAAAAATTCAAAAGTGTCTACTACTAAAACAGAAGTCATATCAACTACTGGTATTTGAAGTGTCTACTACTGGCACATTTAACACTTTGGCAACCACTGACGTAGATTCACGTCATTTGGAAATCTGTAACTGCGCCAGTAGGCGTTTCTTTTGCAATTTGAATGCTGCTATATTTGTTAAATTATGAATATTCATATTTGTACTACAATCAAAATACTATGGATACAACTAATTTCATTAAAAAGAGTATAATTACTATGTATATTCATATATAATATAAATATGTATACAGAAAACCTTGTTTTTAAATATTGTAGCTTAAAAGAATAACGCCCAGAGGTGGAACATACTGTCATAAAGACAAAAACATGCAGTCGCGAATGTGTTAACGTCCTATAAAAAAATAAATTTTTTGAGTATAAAATAAATCAATTAACATTTTTTGCTGTACAGTCGTTCACAGAAAACGTTCATTAATACCGAAAACTCTAGTTAACGTTACTGTCTATAAAATGAAGAACACTACACAAAAAGTACTAAAAAATAGCTCAATATATCCAGTACTGGTAGCGTTAACTTCTATGACCAGTTAGCAAATAATGTTGTTTAAAAGTAACGCCAGGTTGCTGTAAAGTTTGAAAAACTGGAAATCCAAAAGACTAAATAATAAGGGAAAGAACACACGCAATGTGAAATTTTCATTCAATTTCCTCTAGTGAGTTGAAAGCTATTTACACTAAAGAAATAAATAAGTAAATTGAAAAGGAAAAATATGTCCATAGTTTTTTTATGTATAAATAAAGAAATTAAGAATATCGCTATTAATGATAATTTAAGTTTCAATTCAAACACTTAGAATGGAACGTATTGGATTATTTCAGAATTCTTTCATAAAGATAAATCCTTTAGTAAAGCATGTTTATTTCAAGTTATATGGATCAAAATTCGAATTAATATCACATCACATGTCTTTAAAATATTTGACGTCAAAAAACTTTGTTTTATTATTTTTATATAAGTTTCGTTTACAATTGTCTCTTTTTATACCTTATCAATTTTCAACTATGTTGACAATTTTATCAATTACTTTAATAATACATTTATGTAGACTGTTTTGATTAGAAATGCACATCTTATTATATTCTCTATTTCCCTTAAAATTAGAAGAATATAAAAGTTAAAATTATAAATTCAAAAACAGCTTTTTAAAAATTAATTTATGATACAATCTTTGATTTTTAGCGTCATCTTTAGGAATTAAAAATTAACATTTCAATTATTTTTTTACATGTAAATCAGCACATTTCCCTTATTCTTTTAAGTGGAACATGCAATTTTTTCTCATACTTTCTATGGAGGGGGGGGGGGGGTCAGTATTCAAATAAGTTGCTGATTTAGTCCACAATACGCTAGGTGTAAGTTACTTCATATACCTGAACTGCTATATGTGATGGTTCATTTAATTTGTGAAGTTGGATTTCCTTGAACCTTTCGGTTTGACATGCTGTTAATTGTAAGGTGTAGATGGTTAAGCAAGATTGCGAAATATCGCTACACAAGTAATTAAATATCAAATCAGACAAAATGTTTAATGAGGAAATTAGTGGAACGTAATAGGCCGAAAATCACTGGCAACAAGTGAACTTAACTGTAATAGCAAACTATACTTTACTGTTTGAAGATTAGCTCCAAATGTAGTTAAATGTCAATTGGTATTCGTTCGTAAATTCTTTTGTTACCTTTCCAAAGAATAACACTCTAAGGACAAACTTACTAAGGAAAAAAAAAACTTTTACGTTGACTACTAACACTAAACCACTAAGCAAAGGTCATTACTGGAGTGTTACTTTAAATACTGATCAAACAAACTTCCTTTAAAATGCTTTCTGATTCAAGTATCGCACCAAAATCTCGTCGAAAGCCCCACTTTTCCAATTCTACATAAAACCATGCTTCAACAAACAAAACTCATAGAACTAACGAATCTTCTCCACAATATTGCAACTTTTGATATTTTAACGGAACAGTGTTTGAGAGGGATCACAAGTTTATATCTAGAATGTCCACATTGAAAATGCATTCTCGATAATAAAGATATGTATAGGGATATTTCATCTGGAAAAATTCATTCCCAAAAATAATTGAAAAAATAATTTGAACATCTGTCATTTTTTTTCCTGTTATACTTTATCGTTTAAATTTGTCAAACAAACGGTATATTTAAACAAAACAATTTACTTAAAACAATTGTATTCGTTGACGATCAGAAACATTACAATTTCCCAGAACTTTAATTTCCGTTTTTGAAACACAACGGATTTTAATATATTTGCATTTTGTCTAATAATGAAGTTGTTACACTAACTATACTTGAAAACAAAATACTTTAAACAAGTAATACCGCAAACTTTAAAAAATCTATTGTTGCTTAAATGCTTTAAGCATTAAAGCTAAACAAGTAATGTCGAAAGCATTGTAAAAGAATGCATTTAAATTTATACTGAAGCTAGATTGGGGTACAAGGTTGAGCACTGTTTAGTCATTTAAATGTTTACGATTATTTTCGTTTAATTTCCGATATTTAAATGAATGTAATGTATAATATATTAAGGATAAAAAATTTTATTTTTGTTTTAAAGACACAATAGTAAGTATTCAAGCGTCTATCTTTGTATATTTTATTTTAAAATTTTTAAGTTTAAAATTTTGTGATACTTTCAAATTATTCAAAAAATTTAAAAGGGATATCGTATGAAAGTACTAATTATAAAAAAAAAACACTAATTTTGTTTTTATTAAGATTAACTTAAACTAACTTATATAACTTAGCTTTAAGTTTTTATTAAGGATAAACTAAAATAACCATTGAATAGTACATGGAGACAAGATAAATGTATATATATATATATATGAAATTTACACGTAGATAAACAAAAGACTTTTGGGGGGTATACAATAATCTATTTATTATTGATATTATTATAAATCATTGAATTATATTGGATATACTCTTAAGCCTGATTATGCGTTTAAAATATTTCTCTTTGCAAGTGTTTAAATGTATTACGTATCTAACATTGCTTTCTTAAAACTATTATAACAGAAATTATTTAATTTCTAACCAAAATTAATGCTAGTAAACATAGTAAGGCCTTAACGATATTCCTTATATTTATTTTTATTTTTATTTTATTTTTAATTTTACAGTAAGATAACTTTAAAAAAATTTTAATTCTTTATTTTCGAATGCGTAAACTATGCAGAACTTTAAACTTTGTAATATAAAGACTTTCTGCATTACAGAAATTTGTATTTTGAATAATGACTAACTGAACAACGATTGTAAAGGTATTTCGTTGTCCTTGTATTGTACAGCACCTGTTGAACAGAATAGAATGTTTCCCTTGAAGTTCCTTTCAAAAGCACGCAATGTTGCTTTAGGAAAAGCGTTATGTTTAAATATTCAAATTTCCCATAAAGAGAAGGTCGTAGACTGCTGGAATTGCAATGCTAAAGTCTTACTGATATGTGCTAAATAGTTCACAGAATTTTAAGCATTTCATTGAGAACTCCATCTGAGGTATTTTCTAATGGTTTTATAAAAAATTTTGTATTACAAAATATATTTAAATGTATATTTAGAAACATATAATTTTATTTGAGGTAATTTAATGTTTAATACCTAATATATATGTATATACAGAGAATGAGAGCAAAATTAATATTCCGTTATTTGAGGTCATTAAATATTTAATACCTGTATATGTATGTATATATCGAGAGGAAAAAAAAATAAGATCTTATCATATGAATTTTATTTTTATTTTTTTTAAATTTAGTTTCTCTTAGAAATCAAAATTAAAATTGAATTGTTAAAAAAAAAAAAAAAAAAAAAAAAAAATCGAGGCTGTCTTTGGGGACTGCCGATAGAAGTGAAAACTAAGTAACTTGTGAATTGTATCGTCGAGCTATTAGATTATTATTTTCGAATTATTTTTGGTTTGTAAAGAAGTGTTTATGGTCTGTATTATATGATTCAGCACAATATTTGTAGCTACCCAAATTAAATGAACTAAGCCTTATATTAGGTAAAAATATTGATTACTTAAGAAATTATTTTAATTAGCAGCTGAGACACAAAAGAAAACCGATTCTGGACACCTCAAAACGAGTAAATCAGGTGAAATCTCGAATTCCACTTTCGATAATATAAAAGAACATTAAAATATCTTTCGAATGATGTAATAAAAATAATTTAATCATAATTAGAATTTGAAATATTGAAATTTAAAAATATTACAGCGCCATCTGGCGGTATTCATTTCTGTAATCTACTGTTCGATTCCAAATCAACAAAGCTTTCTAATGATGTATTACTTATGAAATTATTTTAATTAGTAGCTGAGATACAAAAGAAAACCCATTCAGGACACTTCAAAACTTGTAAATCAGCTGAAATCTCGAATTCCACTTTCGATAATATAAAAGTACTTTAAAATATGTTTCGAATGATGTATTAAAAATAATTTAATCATTATTAGAAATTGAAATATTGAAATTTTAAAATATTACAGCTCCATCTGGCGGTAGAAATTTCTGTAAGCTACTGTTCGATTCCAACTCAACAAAGCTTTCAAATTACGTATTACTTATGAAATTATTTTAATTAGTAGCTGAGATACAAAAGAAAACCCATTCAGGAGACCTCAAAACTTGTAAATCAACTGAAATCTCGAATTCCACTTTCGATAATATAAAAGTACTTTAAAATATCTTTCGAATGATGTATTAAAAATAATTTAATCATAATTAGAATTTGAAATATGCGTATTAGAATAAAAATTTATTTCCAATTAAAATGTAATTTTTTTTTCAAAAATCGATGAAATTTGAACTGCAACTATCCCGTGTGCTGTTAATGTCGCACAGTAAGTTTCAAAGAATTTAGAAGAAAATTAAAGCATTTTGAAATCTGCAATTTTTATTCCTAGTAGAAAATCAGGTGATGTCAATTGGAAAAAAAATGTGTTTCTTCCCGACCAGACTCTCTGTGACTGGGTTGTCATGGTAACAACTGCAACGAACGGCTGCAGAATTTCAAAGCGTTCGCTGACGATGACGCGAGTTCCATGATTTTTGCTCACCCAAAACGTTCTCAACGCGCTTAAAGAAGTTTTCACTTCAAAAAAAAATCAAACTTATTATTTTGTGCGCTAATTTGTTATTAAATGCCTGTTTGTTAAAAAGTATTTTGTATTTTAAAAAAATGTATGTTTTAAGTTAAAACCAGTATTTAACCTTAGAATATATGTGAGAATATGTCGTGAAAGTACGAGAATAAAAAAGAGAGCGATAATAATTTAGATGTTATATGATGATAGATGGATTGTTAGATGATAGATAGATAAATAGATAGATTCTTCTCCTTATTATTACCATTTAATCCAAACTTAATAAACATAATGTCACTTACCTGGACATGAAATTAACTTAATAATGCAATACTGCAGGAATAAAAAGGCAATCATTATGTAGTACCAACATACAAACTTTAACCCTCAAATGCATAGCGATGTAGATCTGAATCGTATGTTTAAAACCTCATATCTCTTTATGTAGCAGCTTTATTATTATGATTATTATTATTATTTTATTATTTATTTATTTATTTATTTATTTTTTACCCAAAATTTTTTTATTGTTTCTGAACGTAACCTAAAATCTTTGACATTTTATTTCTTTATCCGGGAAAATTTTCGTTGTTGGTGTGCTATCTGAGAACATTTCATTTTCGCGGGTGTTACGAATTGCGATTATTTACATAAAAAGTAATAAAAACATTCAGGAAAAATTATTTTCGGGTAGAAACAAGGTAAGAGTAAAGAATAATATTTATATTTCTGCATATACTGATGAATTTATGCAAGGAAAATGTAGCCTTTTTTTGTGATGTAAAAATACAAGAATATGCAAATTCGGTTCTACGTATGTTCACTAATCCTAAAATGAAACCTATTTTTTTTTTTTTTTTCCATTAGGTACACCCATTTCCCGGTTGATTTCATATTTTATTTATTAAAAAAAAAAAATGCATTTAAGTGTTAAGGTTCAATGAAATGAAAACATTTTTAAAAAAAGTTCTAATTGCAACATGATTATGACCCAAATTGGTAAAAACTTATTACGAGAAAATAATTAAAATCTCTACAAGAATTTTTCTTGTGTTAATAAAAATTTGTTCTCGTATGCCAAGCAGAATAATATATGCAATATAATCTATATGAAATAAAAAAAACCGTAACCTTTTAAACATATGCATATAAAGATCCATCCTAAATTAAAAAAAAAAAAAAAAAAAAAAAAAAAAGAAGTAGAAGAAGAAGAAGAAGAAGAAGCATTTAAGACGACGGCAGGACATCCCCACTCCGCTCGTCCTAAGCTGAGGCGGTCTCTGCTCCTTCTTTTTGTGTTTAAGTTTCGTTTGTTTGGATATTGATGCTTTTTCACGTGGTTTTCAGTTCTTATATTAAATATATGTATTAATTTCTTATATCACATTTATATATATATATATATATATATATATATATATATATATATATATATATATATATATATATACATATATATATATATATATATATATATATATATATATATATATATATATATATATGTATATATATATATATATACATATATATATATATATATATATATATATATATATATATATATATATGTATATATATATATATATGTATATATATATATACATATATATATATATATATATATATATGTATATATATATATATGTATATATATATATATATATGTATATATATATATATACATATATATATATATATATATGTATATATATATACATATATATATATATATATATGTATATATATATATATATATATATATATATATATATATATATGGGTCGTTCAGGCTAAATCCTGACCCCCTCAGATTTTTATGAAATTGTGCTCATTTATTTGTTCTATAGAGAAATGAATGTATACCTATTAAAAAATCCCTACCTCCTTTAGTGTTTGATATACAGGGCTACAAAAATAGGTGGAAAATGCAAATATTGAAAGTTCTTCTACTACAAATGTAACAATATATTATTTTCTAAGTAACACTTAGCGATATAAGAATGGCATCTTTAAAAAGCTTATAATACAGGCTTTCAAATAATATACCACATGCATATGTTTTTAAAATTTTTCATTTTAATGTCAGACATTTTGACATTTGACATTCGCTATCTCAAAAAGTACATATTTATTTTTCTTTTAAAAAATATGCATTATTTGTAAGTTTATTGTCTATAATTATTATGAGTTTAAACATGGGACGTCCACGGGATGTTGAGTTATAAATTAAAAGGCAACCCTCGATCAGCATTTTCTATATACAAATTGTATATAGAATATTTTATGATGTGCAAGCTTGCAATTTTGGAATGTTAATCTGCTTGTTTAACATTCCTTCTTAATGTGATGCTAAGTGCAACAATTTACAGTTTAAAAGATACATATCAGCTAGTATTGATGCATGTGTGTATGGAGGAGTGGTCTATAACCTCTGGTTTTTAATAGATTGAAAATATAAATAATTTATACAATCAAATTCAAATCTGAATTTAAAATGATTAAATAATAATAACAACACATCCCTTTTCCCATTTTGTCTCAAAAAAAAAAAAAAAAAAAAAGAAGAAGAAGTATTTTAGTACAAATATATTTATGAATATCGGAGGCATTTTGCAGTGGTGAACAATCTTTACAGTTGATTTAAAAGATGTATGAGCGTTGAACATTTCTTCAGGAAACAGAGTACAACTTTTTCCAGTGACAGTTGCGGAGATTACAAGCCAATAAAATTTATGCAATTATTGTATGAATTTAATTGATGCTTTATCTCTTTACTCATTTCCTACAAATTCCACCAAATCAGCATTAATGTAACTTTTTCATATATATGACAAACACAGACAGAATGTGTGGCACTTGCTCAACAGCCGAAATGCAGATTTTTCATTTTAGTTCTAGAAATGTGAAAAATCCAATTTTAATATCGGGATTCTCATCCTTGATTAGTTTAAAAAGCATCATTTAAATAACACAATACTAACCTTTTTTTGTACGTGTATTCACTGTATTAACTGACATTCGTGCATAAGATTCTTAATAATAATAAAAACAATGTATTAATAATAATAATAATAATATAAACCTATCAAAAATTACTCTAATGGTTACAAGACCGTTATTTTATTTATTTATTTATATATATATATATATATATATATATATTTTTTTTTTCGAGGGGGGGGGGGGGATTTAAACGACACCTATGTTCCAATTATCACTAATCCCTGACTGATAGGTACAAATATTAAATGCCAACAAATGAAAGTTGCAATCAAGTGTCACTTACATTGCTTTTTTTATTATATTTCCAGAATTTTTTTTTGTAAAATCTACGTTATGTTAGCATGAAAATAGTGATAGGGAATCGCATTTCAATTTATAACTCAGCATCCCATGGCCGTCCTATGTTGAAATTTACAATGATTATAGACAATAAACGTAAGAATATCATATAATTTTAAAAGAAAATTGAATATGCACTTTTTGAGATACTGAGGTCAAAAGTCAAAATGTTTGACCTTTAAATGAAAATTATTAAACATATGTACATGTGATATATCATTTGAAAGCCTGTGTTATAAGCTTCCTAATGATATCAATTCTACATCTCTTAGTTCATTAGGAAACAAGATATGGAAGAATTTTGAAAATTTGCATTTTTTACTCATTTTTGCAGCCCTGTATATCAAAAACTAAACGAGATAGAGACTTATTAATTGGTATACATTCATTTATTAACAGAACAATTAAATGAGCCCAATTTCATAAACAAGTTTGAGGGAATCAGGTTACAAATGCAGGTTTTTTGTGTTGATTTGACATGGAATGACACACACACACACACACACACATATATATATATATATGAAAAATCTCTTCAAACATTTCACAGGAAGAAAACAGAAATTTCGCATCAAGAAATGGAAGATTTAATTATGAAATATTTTAGAATCCAAGAACGAAAGCATACATTGAAGCAATGTTTCTTCAGAGGCAGTGATTTAATAATGTGTGCAAGTAATAGGTTAGCTTCTATCTGTAGGCCTATACAAGAAATTTACAATAAATAAAAATGTACATTTATTCGAAATGAAACAGTTAGACGTGTTAGTTGAATTACACACATATATATAAAATATTATATATTTTTCATTAGTCTTGCATTTAAGGTAAACGCACCAGTAGTGGACACTTTAAGGACATTTTCCGGCTATTTTTTGTGTAATTTCCTAAATTTTAGAGTTTCAAAAAATAATTAATATTTCAGACCTTTACTAACTCTTTCTTAACACGACTATATTATGAAAATTGCTAATTGTAGCATTTATATATGTAAAAAAACAAAAATCTGAAGAGCTTAAAATGAGCGAGTAGTGGACACACTAAAAAACTAGTAGTGGACCCTTTCTTGTTCCAGTAGTGGACCCCTTTGAATTTTTGCTTTAAAATTCAACTCTAAAATTGTTAGATTACAGAATTGTGTCCACTACTGGATCTGGCATTAAAAGTCACATGAGCCAGTAGTGGACAGGGCTGTCCACTATTTGTCATGATGACATTTTTTGGCACCAGTAGTGGACACCCATAAAAATAATATGTGTTAATACAGAATTTAAAAAAATAGCACAATAAATGAATTCTGCATACTTATTTTAGTCATATGAAAGCAAAAGGTAGAAGAAATCAGTTAAAAATAAGCAGAGAGCGGGCAAATAAAATTTCATTTCCTTATTCAAAGTGATAAGAAGAAAACGGCAAAATCACAAAAAGTGCAATTTTTTAAAGTTACACTAACATTATTTTAAAACTAATGGCCGGAATTATTTTTTGTTAAAGGGTTTAACAATAAAGGACTATAACCCCCTTCCTGAATATTGCTCGAATCTTCAGAATTTTTAGGTAGCTTATTTTCCGAGTTTAAAATTAGAAGTGTCCACTACTGGTACGGGGTCCACTACTGGTGTGTTTACCTTAAATATATAAAAAGGTATACATATAGATTGCTATTAATAAATATAAAAATTCCATTTCTAATTTTACATTTTATTTACTAAAGAAAAGAATAATATACAATTATAATCAGTTTTCATTGCTTAATTTTCTTTGGAAAATTTATTGCTGAAAGGCACTAAAGTTTATGAAATTGAAAAAATTCAAACGAATTGCAGCGTTATTTGTTTCGCGTACCTTATCATAATCATCATTTCATTGTTTCTCTATAAATTATCGTATGGGAAACAAACAAATACGTTATTAGTATAAATATGTCGATATATTAGATAAATACGATTATTTAATATAATAAGTTGGTTATAATACAGTCAAGAAGAAAATTGCGTTTCTACGGAATCATGATGAGTCAAATTTTCTTAATGACTGAAATATTCGATTTGCTACAAAATGTGTCTTTTATTATATTAATTTGCAATTCATGGCAAAATTCATTATTATATATTTACAATTTCATTAAATTTGTTATTGATATAAACACCAAATAGCACATAATTATAATTCAGTTTTAATGTAAATGAATAAATTTGAAATAACTGAATTACAATAATAAACTTTTTTCTATTTTTATTAGGTTTATTAACATAAGCGAGAGATTGAAACAACCTTTCTAGACATTATTTACCCATTAAATGCCACTCTATGAATCGCACTGGAAATATTTGAATTTTTGTATATTTTGGGTTTCAATGTGCATTTCTATTCATATATAGTTTAAATAATTAAAAAAAGAAATATTTTGTTTGAAGATATTATATCATTTCAAAATGGGAGATTTTACAGCTAATTGGGGTAGAACAGATGTTGAAAAACTGTAAAACCCCTTTAAATTAGTCTTCTTGATCCCTGTTTGAGAAAAGAACTGTTTTATTTCATATCCATTGTTTTAAACCTCTGCACTCAAATAAGTTATTTTTGCTGTTTTTTTTTTTTTTTTTTCCCCTTTCTTTTCTGATGTTTTGCAGAAAAACAAACAAATTGGTTTGAACAACTGAAAAATAAACATAGAAGTTTCATTATTAACATAGTTTCATTATTAATAAACATAGAAGTTTCTTTTTGAAAGAATTACCAACGAAGATAGGCGCTTCAATATTTAATGTATATATACAAACACACACACACACACATATATATATATATCTTAATTACTCACAGAGAAAAAAAAAAAATCTTAAACAATTGTTCCCACAGCGGAAAGTTTGGCGCCTAATCTGTTAAGTATTTCGTACGCAAATAACGAAAAGCGAAATTTTATTGTAAAAATATTGCAGCAAAATACATTTTAAATAATATAAATTGAATTTTTTTTTTTTTTTTTTTTTTTTTTTTTTGTAAGTAAAATAATTAAATTCTTGACAGCTGCTAAAAAATTACTATTTGTATATAATAGAACTTTATCTTTAACGAGAATCACTTCACGTATCTATTTTTGGATAACGTCCATTATCTCCAATAATATTTTGCATATTAGTGAAAGATTTCATGTTATACACTTTTTGACAAAAAAACATTTTTAAAGTGTCCTTACTTTTGTAAATGTTTAATTTTCTGAAAAGCAATTATGAGAATTACCTCTGTATGCTGTGCCATTAATGCCTGTTACCATTGAGTTCTCCAAAACCCTATTTCAAGTTTTGCTATATTGTATTTAAGGAATAAAAGGTTATGAACAAAGAGTGAAGTGGGTGGGAAAAGAACAAGTGGTGGCTGTCATAACGCAGCAAGAGGGGTGTTCAAACGTTTTCTGGGGAGTGTCATTATTGTCGCTTATGCACAACAAAAGATAGGGGAACTTTCCGTGACTCTCAATAAGCCTCGCTTTCTATCTATGGATTATTTTCCTTTCTAACCACCTGTCATTATATATGAATGACTATACTTTATTTTAGCTCAGTGAACACGTATAATTTAGAAACCTGTCATCAATAAATGTATTAAAATTTATTGAAAAATGAAATACAAAGATATAATTTGAGAAAAATAAAACAACATGTATTTTAAATGCACTTTACAACGTTTTGAGAAAGAATTGATCTTTTTTACTTTTAACCAAATGCTTGTGAAAAAGAAAGAAAAAAAAATGTTCGAAAACTTAATATCTAATAAAATAAATTCCCAATACTTATTAATTTTGTTTATTTATTTATTTTATGTACAAATTTTACAATACTGAAGTTACAATACTAAACATTTTTTTTTTTTTTTTTAACTCACTATGACAAATGTAAAGATTGATCTCAAAAGAAGTAATATATTTCTGCTTCATGTATTTAATAAATTCAAATATATAATAAATTTCCCTTTTTTCCAATTTTCTCTTATCTCGAAGTTTAATGCAAAATACACAACTTCTGGTAATTAGAATCTTCATTAAATTTATGCGTATCATGAGAGTTAATTTAACATTCTAATTTAAAATTAAATTCTAAGTTGTTATCTTAGGTTACTATCATAATTATAACAACAGGATACAAATAAAACGAAAGCAAATAAATTTAAAGATTTCTGTATAACTTTTGAACGATAATACACGAATATTCCATTTAATACAACTAAAAATCAAATCATTTTAGATTTATATAAATTTTGCTTGTCGCTATATTTTAATTTTCTTGATAATCAAAGGACGTTCTTCCTCTTCCATTTTGAAAGTAAAAATGCTCAATTAAGTATTGGGACATCTCACATCACTTTCCAATGAATTTCCTTCTAATATCCTTCGATTACTTTTAAATTTAAATAATAATTTTACTTTAAAACAATTATTGGTAATATTTTATTTTATGAGAAATGTCACATTTTTATTTGATTAGAAGTTTGGTAATTTTCAAAGAAGTTAACGAAATGTTAAATAATTTCAGTTAAGAAAGGAATTGAAATAATTTTATATTAGTTCACAGAATAGAGTTTTTAATATAATTTGCACAAGAGTAATTATTTACTGTATAATATAATCGTTGTTCATTGATAACTTTTAAGTAAATGCAATTCTCATAAAAATTAATAATTAGGCGTATTTCATAGCGAAAAGGATTTGCAATGTTATTAAAATTTTGATCGTGATAACGAAAATATTATTGTAAATGAACACTAAAGAATAAAAATAAAATAAAATAAAATAAACAGTAAATTATGAAATAAAGATAATTTAAATTCTAAAACACATTAAATAAATACTTTAGCACATTTATATTAATATTTAAAGTTATGGTTCATTAATAATTATATTAATTTAATTTTAAACATCAGGAATGTTCCCATTCAAGTCAAAATTCTTGTATAATATCAAAATTGAAATTATGAATACCTGAATATCTGAACTTAATTAAAAGGTCACTTTTCATACTTAAAAAACAATAAAATAATATTTTATGTTTTATTTTACGTATTCAATTATTATTATTATTATTATTTTAAACATGTCGTGCTTTCGTTATGTTTAAAATTATTTAAATAACTTACTATTTCTCAAATGATAAAGTACTTAAATACAGGATTTAAGGTCTGAGTCTTCTTTACAAATCGTCTTTAATTCTTAGAATTTTGCAACATATTACACAAAATGGGAAAATAAAATAACATTCTTAAATGGCCAACTCAAGTCTATTTTAAGTTTAAATTGTTTATCTTAACACTTGCTTAAATAAACTTTCAAGATTCGTAAAAATGTATATTATAAAAGAAAGAGATGGGACTCTCGTTAAAATGAATATTTTTTTATAAAGAAAAATTATAATTATTAACATTTAAATGCATTTATAAAAATATGGAATGCTATTAATCTCTAATAACAATAAAATAACACTGCTCTGCATGAAAATCGGCTCCAACACCATTTTTGCAAATTCTTATGTAAAATGACCTCTTGAATCACAATATGACGCCCATTTTGCAATATTACCCACCGTTTTGGGGGGAAAGCCCTCCTATTTTTATCACTTTTCGGTAGTTTTATGGCTATAAATTTGATTTGTAAGGGAGGGAAGAATTATTTTAACTGTTAAATACCTTCTGAGGGGCTACAGAAGTAAAAAAAAAAAAAAAAAAAAAATTAAATATGAACATTTGCAGTAAAAGGAAAATTTAGGGGGGAATTTGCCACTGAAATTATAAATTACATCTATTATATTTTACTAATCAATTATTATTATTATCTAATATACATTATACATTTTTTTTTTTTTTTTAAGTGTTAAAATAATACTTTCCTCTTCTCCAAATCAAATTAATGGCCATAAAATGTTACAGTGTTAAAAATTATGGAGGGAGGGGTCGCGTCCCAGGAAAACGGTGAATGATTGGGCAAAATGGAGGTCATATTCGGATTCAGGAGGTCATTTTACACAAGAATCAGCAAGAATGATATCAGGGCTCAATTTTTTTTTTTTTTTTTTTTTTTTTTTTTAAATCAGCCCTGTGTAATTTGTCTGTATGGTTTTTATCATGTTTTCAAATGGAAAGAAGTAACATAGATCCACTAAAATTCGTACACAAGTGTATCTATCTTTACAATATATGATCGTATATGAAGCGCGATTTTCAATTTTCGAATTTGTTTTTGAATTGTTTCATATTAAATGAGAAATTACTAAATACTACCTGCAAGCCAATAATTTTTAACATACTAGTATGAGGTTCTTAATTAATATCCTTAAAACTAATAATCTGATTAAAATAATAAAAATAACGTCAGCTGCATTTTGCCTTGATTAAAAAGTTCGTTGAGTACTCAGAGTTCACTTTTCGTTACAGTAGGTTGAACGGTGTGGCGTTGCATTAAAAAAAAAAAAAAATTCAGACAGATTCTCAGTGATATACTATTTTATAAATATTTTTAAAGGGGATTAAAAGTTCACAGTCAAATAATCTTTAAATTCGGTATGTATAGTAAGAGATTAAAAAAATTCAAGGTCGTATATTCAATACGAAACTTTACCTCTCTGGTACTTTTCTGTTATCGGGGTCGGGTTCAGTTGAGATATTTTAAATCATTTTATTATAAATAATTGTCAGCATTTGACGAAAATGAATAGCATAAAAATAATACTAAAATATTTATAGTACGCCTAAATTGCAAAAAAATCCACATGAAAAAAAAAAGAAAGAAAAAAAAAAAAAAAAAATAGAAAATTTAACAGTTTGGAAAATAATTGAAGAAAATAAATTAATACACATAATAAAATAAATTATTTTTAACAACGTTAATTTGGGTATTGTATGTATTACTATGAGGAAATCAATGTGTTTATAATAAGTTTAGAAAAACATTAGTGAGTTTCGCAAAACATTTTGAGACGTGTCGGGCTGAAAACAGAAAAAGCATCTTTATTTTCTTTAATTTTTCTTTTCTTCTTTTTCATTTCTTTCATTTTTCATATATTATAGAATGGGCAAGAGCATCATTCATAAATTATGGCACAATTTCCTAGATCACTCGGTGTAGTTAACGAACAAAAGAAAATTAGTCAGAGTATGAGTGAATTAATATTTTATAACATAAGTTAAATCATTTTTAACTCATAAATTAAGAAACACTTTCCGATATTACGGAATCTAAAACTGATACGATTCTCACGCGTTATGTTTGTACGTTAGAGCAATTATGGAATATTAATAAATTGTCTATTTGAGCATGTGGTATATTGACTTATAGATCCAAAAAAGTGTGCATGCGAAGCATGACTGGGTTAGGTGCTGTCTTTGGCATTAGAGTCCAGTCACTGGAATGCCACATATTGTTTTACTGGCTATAAAAGGAAAATTGCCCATGAAACCAGCCCTGAAAAAACGCTGTCGAAGGCAGCATGGGAAAAAAAAAACAGCTTTTTGTGTAAACGCGTTGGCTTTTCGAAAACGCTTTGTAGGATTTCAATATATATATATATTTCAAAAATTAAGTATTTCATACACCAATTAGTTTATATTTTTTGTGTAGTAAGTAATTTATTTAAATATAGTGACCAGTGAAGCATACAAAGATCGCTGGTATTTTTTAATATTTAAAAATCAGCTTTGATAATAAAGTATTGGCAACCTATTCCAAATCGTACCGCGTTGACAATTTTATGTATAAAATGTATTAACTCCCTTTAAGAATGATTTTGGTATCTACACTGCAAATAGAAATCTCTTAAATTAAGACAGATGAATGAAACATGCGAAGATACAAATTTTCAAACTCCACACACGTTTGAATTTAAGACACATAAATGTCATTATAAAAATGGACTAAATTAGGTATCTGAATAATATTAAAATGTTTGAAATTAAGACACGTTGCAGTTTTGACACTTTGAAATTAAAAAAATTTACAATCAGACACCTAGAAATTCAGATATTTGACAGTTCGGACACTTTGAATTTTAGACACTTGTATTAACTTATATCATGTATTTTAAGTAATATGCATACGGGGTTTAAGTTTCTTTCCGCATTCGTTTCTTTTTATAATATTTCATATAATAAGTGTTTAAGCTATTTAGACGATTTAGATTTATGAAATTGAATTTTCGATGAAAAAGAAATCGACTATGCAAACGAGCAATCTTGAAAGATTTGTACGAGACTGCAACTTAATTTTTTTTATTTAATAAAAAAAAAAAAAAAAAAAAAAAAAAAAAAAAAAAAAAATCCGCTTGAGTTCCTACATATCAGTGTAAAACAACCAATTTTCTGCTTTTCACGTAAATTGTTTGTTTTCCGTTAAATATAAGTTTTCAAAGAGAGAGAGAGAAAAAGGAAAAAAGAAACCGATTTCGAAATATCACAGGCTGGACTTTTTGCACATTTATCACTCATATTTCAAAAAGAAAAAAACACTAAAAATATACATATAAAATTTAAAACGGAAACGTATATTAAACTTTAGGTATTTTGCCAATAATTAAAAAAAAAAAAAAAAAAAACATAAATATATATATATATTATATATGATAAATTTACGATATGTTTGACAAAGCCTACATATCTATACTTCTAACTAAAATAAGTCTACCTGTCAATGGGGTTGTAGCTCAGTCGGTTGGTCGCTGGCTTGTGAATCATAGATCTTCAATTCGGGTCCACATGAGGTAATTTGAACCGAGGTTGAAATTTTCGCATAAATATTTTCGCATGCTAAAAGAAATTCTATATCCAGTTTTTAACCGGTAATTAAACTATACGCAATCTTATTTATTTATTTTTAATTTACTTATGAAAAATGAGTCTTAAATTCAGTCACATTCATGTCTTAACGTAAGACATCTTACGTATCTTAAAATTTAAGACATGATTTCGTGTCTTAAAATAATGACACCCATTTAAGACACTCATGTGTCTGAATTTTAAGATACCTGAATTTGCAGTGTAAGTATAATTACTTTTACTCTTTATATCTTTATTTTATTTATTTATTTATTTATTTTCAAACTTAATATTTTTTAATTTAATTATTTTTAAAAATGTTTGCACATATACAGAATGTTAAATTTAAATCATCTTGAAGTTGAAATATTGATAAAGATTTTTTAATTTTATTACAATGTCAATTCTCGATTAAGATAATTTTATTCAATTCTTTTGGACGGAGATATTAATCCAGATAAGTGACAGACAAAAGTCTACTATTTTTAAGTAATAAATAATTTACATAAATAATAACTGAACTTATCTGGCGCTTTATTGTATGATTTTAATCAGAATATCTGTTATTGGTTTTAAGCTGTTAGATTAAAACATTTTAAACGCTATAATTCTTAGAAATTTAAGTACACACAATAAATTTCTTTTTCCGAAACCCTGGAGAATCCGTAAGAGAAATATTATTTATTCCTCATTATTAAATTAAATTACGACTTTATTGTGAAATTTTGACTCATGAATAAATTCATTTAATTAAATGATTCGTCCTCTTTTATTAATAGGAATCATTTGTCCGCAAAACTCTCGAATTTCTAAATATAATAGGTATATGAAATCTGCATTAAATAATTTATCTTTATTTCATTTAAACAATTTTTGTTATAATTTTATGTAACTTTCTCGAAATTCTTTTAAATATTTTAATAATAAATAAAAATTAACCAATGAGAATTATCCCTAATTCTTTAGTTCAATATATAGCACATTAACCACATAATTATTTTCTTTTCATTTTAAGAAATTCGATGTTTTAATTTTAAATATAAGGAATATAGATTTTATTGTTATTCAAATATTTCTTTTTTGGGAATATCTTCTATTTGCACAGACATATATAACCTAAAAGGTCTATATTTTTCTGTGATAAAAATAAGTTGTTAACAGTACAAGTTATTGTCAAGTAACACAAGTCATAATTAGTTAATTATTCTTATAACAGTATCATTTTTGTCGTAAGTGCAGCTACATCAACATTTACAATTTATTTTGGAGCATTGTTTTTAGTCGCCCCTTTTTTCGCTTTTTTTTTTTTTTTTTTTTTTTTTTTTTTTAGAAGTTATTATTATTATTTTTTCTTATTGAATTGCAATAACATATTAGAGAAAATTAGTCTAAAAAAATAAATTAATAAGTAAATAAAACAATAATAACCCTTCGGAATAAAATAGAAATGTTAGCATGTCTCCTTAAGTGTTAAATTATTAAGGACCACTTTAAAAGCAATACCTGTTAGTTACAATATAAATGAATATAAATACTTTTGGAATCATACATACGGCTTAATTAACTTAGTAATAAAATGTGTTTCTTAAAATAAATAAATAAATAATTACTAAGATCTTATTTCATGCATAATTTTAGAATTCTGTAAAAATCAGTTTTTTTTAAAAATGATATAAGTACTCTAATTTGACATGTTTTACTGATTTCTAAATTGTTTAAATACTTTTATAAATTTAGATCGTATAATCATAAAGACAGACTAAATAAATTTATGACTAATCATAATATATATCACTAAGAAGGTTAGTATTATGTTATTTAAAAAAACACTTATATTGGGTGTATTTTTGAAGTTTGAAACTGTTTTGTCATTTACTATCTACAATATAATTACTCAGTGTATTATTCGAGAACATATAAAAAATGGGATGTGTTACCTAATTAATCAAGAAATAATTAAAGAGCGATTAAACACTAAATAAAATCTTATGGATTAAACCAATTGAGGTTCATCGATAGCTGTCTACGACTTTATTAAATTTATTCATTTAAGCAGTTTTAATGAAATACGTTTAATTATTTCGCCGTCAATATTTGAGTCACTGTAAATATTTAGGTAACTATGATTCAATACGATAAAAGCATTGCTCTAGGAAGAGCTAATTTGTTTTTCAATTGTTCCATCTAATGTTTAATATCCAAGGAACAAAGTTATGAAATGCCATATTGTTGTACGTTTTCAAAGAGAGTATTGAAAGTGTGGAATTGAATACATTCACTATTCATAGAATTACAATTCTGCTTGACAACTGTGATCCCTTAACATACTTCTATGTTAAATTATTATGGTAACTAGCAAGAATTATGGCTACCACTTATACAATTTGCATTCACTTTAGGAACTATTGAAGATTGCTATGCATATTTTAAGAGCCATCTCTTCCATCAATCTTGGAATTGAATCTGTTTACAAACACTGGAAGTTCTAATTTAACCAAGAACTCTGACAAACTATTTATCTAGAATTAATTAGTTAAAGCAAATATTTTATACATCAACAGAAACTACCTTAATAAAGAAAACAAACAAATATTAAAAAACCAGTGTTTCAAAATAAATAATAATAATGATAGTAATAATTCTTTTTAAACTTTTTAAACAATAAATGAAAGTAAATAAACAAACTTTTCTTTTTAGAAAAAACTGCCATTTTAATTACATTAATTTAAGTTTCATATAAATAAGCCGAAATAAAAGCTATTTTTATTAAAATCACACAATCAACTGATTGGAAGAAATCATATTAATTGAAATTTTTATTTTTCCGACTGAGTGAAAATAATGCCTGAACCGGGAGTCGAACCCCGGATCTTTGACTTACAAGGCCAAGGCTCTACCAATTGAGCTATCCAGGCCGGCAACCGATCAGCATTACCCAATCAGACAACCTTTAGGCAGAAACATCTGGTCTATCATGTAGATAGCTCGACAGAAATAAGCCAGAGGTAATGGAAAACACCATTAAACAATGGGAGAAAGAAATACAATACAATCAGTTGATTGTGTGATTTTAATAAAAATTGTATTTCTTTCTCCCATTGTTTAATGGTGTTTTCCATTACCTGCGGCTTATTTCTGTCGAGCTATCTACATGATAGACCAGATGTTTCTGCCTAAAGGTTGTCTGAGTGAGTAATGCTGATCGGTTGTCGGCCTGGATAGCACAATTGGTAGAGCCTTGACCTTGTAAGTCAAAGATCCGGGGTTCGACTCCCGGTACAGGCATTATTTTCACTCAGTCGAAAAAAAAAAAAAAAAAAAAAAAAGCTATTTTATTCAAAAAAAAAAAAAAAAAAAAATCTGTTGAAATAAATACTACAACATAAAACGCCTTTGTCTTTCCTTAATGTTTTTGCACAAAACATTTTTTTTTTAGTTTTTTTTTTTTTTTTTTTTTTTTCCAATACCTAAAATAATATATTTATGAAAAAATAATATGAAAATTTAAAATATTATAAACTTCAATTATTAGATGGAATTTAAATATTGCATACTTTTCTATTATATTAACTTTGTCTTATTTATCGATTTTTCTACTTTTCGTAAAGTCAAAGGGTTTTCTGAAAGGAAAATAACAGTTTAAAATATTGTTAAAGAAAATTGAGTGGTATTTGTATCAATTAACATAAGAGATTTCTCTTTTCTTAACTTATAGATATTCATTTTTTCATAGTTTATATATAATATACATAATGGACAGAACTGTACAATTTCTGCAAATTGATAACTAATGCACTTATATTGCGATCAATAAAAACACTTGTAAAATAACTTGTATATTATATATAAAGTATATTATATATAACTTGTATATTGTATTTAAAGACAAATCGTGATCCAAAAAATAAGTTTTTTTTTTTTTTTTTTTTTTTTTTTTTTTTTTTAATCCGGTTCCACAATGACTTCTAAATAATTACCATTAACTGATTATGCTATGCACGTGCTTTGGTTGTTATTGAAAATTCCTCCAATAGCATCCCGTGAGGTTCCTTATATATATATATATATATATATATATATATATATATATATATATATATATATATATATATATATATATATATATATATATCAAACTTTTGGTTTGTGAATATTAACATGAATTTTTAATGTGCCGTACCTCACGAAATTAAACAAACTAACGCAATAATATCATCAGTGCAACTAAATCGCAATGCTACGTCACTAAAGAAATGTCGCAGATGTTATATCTTGATTACGATACTTCCCGATTTGTTTATATTTCTCGGTGTGTTATTAAACAATTACAGACCAGTTATAATCCAGGAAATCTTTAACACTTTATTTGCATATTTTACTGTAAATTGTCTTAATTAAAGATATTAGTCGTCTATGTTTCTAAATAAATTCGTGCATATACGAGGGTTGCTATTTATATTTCTGGCCTAATAATGAAAAAACAAATATGTAGGATCGAAATTGGTTTTATTGTTTTTCAAAATATTCTCCATGATGATCAATACACTTTTGCATGCGTTTGAACCAATTTTCAAAGCACTTTTTCCAGTCCGATTGAGGTAACTCCAAAACATGCTTTTTGAATGCATCAACCGCTTCTTCGGGGGTCGAAAATCGTTGTCCACGTAATTTATTTTTGATGTGTGGGAATAAGAAGAAGTCATTGGGTGCCAAATCAGGGCTGTACGGCGGATGACCCATCAGTTCGATCTTTCGCTCAGTCAGAAATGCATTTGTTTGAGTCGATGTGTGAGAGCTCGCATTGTCATGATGAAGAATGATTCGCCTGTTCTTCTGCTTTTTTCGAATTTCTCCGATGACTTCTGGCAAACAAATGGTCGTGTACCATTCAGAATTGACCGTCCTGCGTTGCTCTAACGCCACTGTTGCCACATGACCGTTAATGCCGAAGAAACAGGCAATCATTTGTTTCGATGTGCTTCTTCCTCGAACAACTTTTGTTGGTTTTGCCTCGCCTTGGAAGACCCATACAGTTGATTGCTGTTTTGTTTCCGGCTCATATGCATAGATCCATGATTCGTCACCTGTGTAGATGTTATACACAGCCTTTGATGTACCTTGAACGTATTTTTCCAACATTTCCTTGCACCAATCGACACGAGCCTTTTTTTGAGCGTTTGTCAGATTATGCGGGATCCAACGCGAACAAATTTTTTTTACGCTCAAATGTTCATGCAATATTTTATTGATGCTAGTCATACTAATGACCAAAGACGCCTCAATCTCACGGTATGTCACATGACGATCTTGCTTTATCAGTTCACGCACAGCATCGATCTTTTCTGGCACAACAACGGATTTTGGACGACCTGCACGGGATTCGTCCTGGATCGAACATCGACCACCATTAAATTCGTTTTACCAATTTTTTACAGTGCTGTAGGATGGCGCTTTATCGCTGTATAAAGAATTAAGTTCATCGAAGGACTCTTGTCTTGACAATCCACGTCGAAAGTTATGAAAAATAATCGCACGAAAATTTTCACGATTCAATTCCATTTTTTGAAAGAGAAGAACTTTTCAATTTACTGTCAACAACACAAATAAAGGTATAATGGTAAATCGTATGCTGAATTTACGTTTAAAAATATCAAAATTTCGATTAAAATCGTCTGCGGTCGCCTAGCAACACTTACTGTTGCCAAGGCCAGAAATATAAATAGCAACCCTCGTATATGTATATGGGATTATAAAAAACCTATCTCGATATATGAGACCGTAGCTATCATACCGTTTACAGAAACTGAATGAAAGTTTGGTGCAAAATATTTTGAGGTATGCCCTCAAGAATCATATAAAAAACAACAGTTAATTTCTAACAGTTACGGTTACAGTGACAAAATTTCAAAAATTTAAAATGGCAACACCTACTTTTTTTTTATTGGAATAGGATCTCCATAGCAAAAAACCATAAATAGCGTTGGAAAAGTACATATAAAACGGAAAACGCCAGCGCTAAGCAGACTAAGAAAAAAAGAGAAAACAACTGTGATGTGCCTACCAGAGCACAACTTTCATTTTTTTTTTTAAATGACGTCACATTTTGCACTCATGCTTCGGCTCTGACTAAAGTCTACTGATTGTGCCTCGAAACGAGAAGAAGAGACCATGGTATTCTTAATTTCATCTAAGGCTACTGAATAAGGGCTCTAATTTCGTAGTTAGTCGTAAGACACCGTCATGACTGACGTCATAGCACTAGTTTAAAAATAAGGCATTGTGAAATGCATGATGTGTTTTGCTCTTTCTTGCTCTATGAACAATATGTCGCTTATAGTAAAAAAACGTGGAGGAATTGTACAGATTTATTACTTGAACGGAAAAAATGCCGCTGAGACATTGCGTCTTTGGGTGCGTATAGCAGACACCATGGGCAATGTTGAAGCCCGTGATTTTCAACTAGTGCGATGATGTCAGTAATGACGGTGTCTTATGATTAAACACGAAATTACAGCCCTTATTCAATAGCCTGGCATGAAATTAAGAATACAATGGTCTCTTCTTCTAGTTTCGAAGCACAATCAGTAAACTTTAGTCAAAATCGAAGACTCAGTGCGAAATGCGATGTCATTAAAAAAATTAAAGTTGTGCTCTTGTAGGCACATCACAGTTGTTTCCTCTTTTCTTCTTAGTCTGGCTAGCGCTGACGATTTTCGTGCTACATGTACCGTTCCAACGCTATTTATGTTTTTTTGCTATGGAGCTCCCATTCCAATAAAAAAAGTAGGTGTTGCCATTTGAAATTTTTGAAATTTTGTCACTGTAACCATAACGATTAGAGTTTAAGTGTTGTTTTTCATGTGATTCTTGAGCATATACCTCAAAATACCTTTCATCAAATTTTTATTCAATTTCTGTGAACGGTATGATGGCTATGGTCTCATATATCGGGATAGTATTT
Source organism: Salticus scenicus (assembly GCA_963930645.1). Lineage (NCBI taxonomy): Eukaryota > Metazoa > Arthropoda > Arachnida > Araneae > Salticidae > Salticus > Salticus scenicus. The sequence continues at coordinate 244,837,758 of OZ005657.1, read as the reverse complement.
TATAATCACCCTGGAATATATCTATATATAAATATATATATATATATATATATATATATATATATATATATATATATATATATATATATTATGTTCCCAGCTGGGAACATTCGTCATTTCCTGCTAATTATTTACAGTGAATGTAAAAACTAATAGAAGCTAAAGTCAAAAACCAAAACAGTTATAAATAAGACAATATATACCTTAAATTTCTGACCTGCATGGAATATTTTCATTTAAATAACAAATTAAAAATTTTGGTTTGTCAGTACTAACATTAATTTTTAATGTGCCGTACACCACGAAATAAAGCAAAGTGACGCAACTATATCATCAGTGCAACTAAATCGCAATGCTATGTCACTAAAATAAATGTAGCGGATGTTACATTTTGGTTACGGTACTTGTCGATTTGTTTATATTTCTTGCTGTTCTATTACTGTTGCAGACCAATTATAATCCAGGAAATCTTTAACAATTTATTTGCATATTTTTCTCGAAATTGTCTTAGTTTAAAAATATTAGTTGTCTATGTTTCTGAATAAATTCGTGCATATTTTATTTTATTTTATTTTATTTATGTTCTGAACTGAGAAAATTAGCCACTTCTTAAAAATCATTTACAGTGGATTACAGTTATAAAGAAGTTTTTTTTTTTTTTTTTTTTTTTTTTTTTTAATATATATTCGACTTGCATGATTTAAGAGTAAATATTTTCATTTAAATAACAAATTTAAATGAAAGTATTATTTACAAATACATAAATCGGTACCTTTTAAGTTATGTCTACATTTCTTAATATAGCGAAAAAGATTCAGGTTTTAACAGACATTTTTAAATTCTCTGTTCTCTGACAGTCTCAGTATCTTATGTTTCTTTTTAAAAGATTCTTCATGAATAATCAAATATAGGGGAAGCCGGGGTAATAAGAGACAAAAGGGGTAATAAGAGACAAAAAATATTAATAAAATCTATACTATTAATCTAAATAACTTGAAATAAATGTCTCGTATTAATTTCATTAAATGGACTCCTTGATTTTTTAGGTGATTTTTGAACTTAAATTTTTTGTTAATTTTGTTTTTTAAATTTTCATTAAATCCTTGTCTCTAATAACCCCACGGGGGGTAATAAGAGACCAGGCTTGTAACTGTCCATATATAACAATGTAAAATCATGTGGGATAATAAAAGACATCTGGAAACAATTCTGAATCAGCCAATAGTTTTTAATTTTTATTATTTACATCCGTCCAAAAAATATGTTTTCTCGAAAATTAACTGTCATAAATGTGTTTGTGAAATTCATTTATTTTAATTTTAGGTCCTAAATAATATAATATTGTACTTAATGATAGTTCTAGATAATCAACATAACCTAGGGATTAACCAAAAACTTCAATATAATTTTTAAAATGGGCAGAAAATATTTTACCCATTTTCTAAAGTGTAGGCAAAAAAGACGTATCTTTGAAGTGTATACAAGCGAACAAAATGTTATAAAGATTTTTCTAGTAATTATAAATGAACTTATTTATTATGTAATGAAGTATTAATGACTAAATACTAATTTATACACATTCTAAACATAAATTTACATAATCATAACAACTAAATATGGTCTAGCCAAATCAGTAAAACTGCTTTTTGATTTAAAGTGAAAAAAAAAAAAAAAAAAAAATGTTCTCTTGGTAATCTTAGACTGGGCCTAACACTTGGTAAACTCTTCGTAAACTAGTCAGGCAAAATTAACAGAAACTACAATGGGGGGTGGGGGGCACAGTAATTAACAGTGGGGGTAATAAGAGACTCATGTCTCTCATTACCCCCACAAAAACAAAAATGGGGTAATAAGAAACACGCCTAGAACATGTAAATAAAGAATGCTTTCAAGGTTTTAAAAAATTGTACATCAAAGTCATAGTCTTGGTGAAAAGGTTACACATTAATAAATCCCAAACATCTTACCTACAAAAAAAAAAAAAAAGAAAGAAAAATTTAGAAAAAATCACGAACTTTCAGGGTAAGTTCAAAGTGAAGGGTTTTTTCCGTCGTATAAAAAGAATTCAAAAGGTGTTATAAACTTCTCAATAAGTGTATTGTAGTAAAGAATACACGTGATACTTAATATTACATATTTTTAAAGTTGTCTAAGTATATTTTTTGGTGGGTTTTTTGACTGCGTCTCTTATAACCCCTGTCTCTTAATACCCCGGCTTCCCCTACATGTGCTTGAAGAAATTTTATAAGAAGTGACGGAATACATACAAATAGTTTTTATATGTATAGCAATTAATACTACAAATCACCTAAATTTTAAATGAAAAGTTAATCGATGAGATACGTGAAGCAAATCTTACATGCTACACATGATATAAATTTTACATACTGAATCAAAAACGAATGTCGATACCCCCCCCCCCCCTCCAACCTTTTTTTAAATTTTTGTATTTTTTTTTTGTTCTCTTACCCATGAATGGTAGAGAAAGTATTGTTTTAGTGTCAACTTCATGAAATTAATATTTTGGTATATTTATTTGTTTTGAGGTCCTACGTATCTGAAAATCAGGTTTCCAGCGGTTTGTCTGTGTCTGGCTGCGTTCTTATCATTATAACTCCAAATAACAGGAGGTATTCCAAACTCGACATTATAATTCTTTGTCAAATACATATTATCTACGGACAGAATTTCTTGTAGGCACAATTTCCCCTTTGGACTGCGCTTAAAAAATGAAATGATAATGATTTTTTTATATGAATAAGAGCATGTTTCACATAGGATATAGTATAAAATCATTCTTCTCTATTCGTTCACACGACCCCACACAAGAATTACTGTATATTGATGTTTTACTGAGAAATTGCTGGAAGTTCATTTCAAGTTCTGTTATGTGAATACATAATGTGGTAAATTTAAGTTCGCTATGAGTTTTATATATAATTTATAGACATCATACACGGGTACTCAAAATTTAGCGAAAACATTATTTTTTTATTCGATGTAAATTATTGAAGAGCTTTATTAAAAAATAACAAATCCAAGAAAACTACTAAGGAATTATAATTACATTTTCATATAGTAATGATAGACAAAGCATGAATTTCCTATTTAAGGTTTTTTTACTATAATTACCCGTTTTGTGGAGCTTGATTATGAAATTCATGTTTTCAATAAGTTGAAGTATATGCATTTATTTTATCAGTAGGATTTTTAGAAAGTAAAATAATTGAAGGATATTCATAATTATCTATTTTGAAGATAAAATAAGTGTACCACTCGAAACATTTTAACAAAATTGATCAGTTTCTAACAGTGGTGTTTGTCTGAATAATTTGAAATAAAATATTACATTTTATAACAGTTATAATTTTTTATTAAAGTCCGTACTATATTCAAACGGTATTTTAAGAAAGAGCTGTAATCTACCTCACACAAAAATCTTTCAAATAAAACTGTTTTTAAAACACTTTTGAACTATTATTTACATAAAGTTTTTCTTATTTTGCACATTGATCTTTAATCTGTCTTTATAACATTCAAATGCAAGATAAGAGGTATATATGTGAGTTCTAGATTATTTTTGTTTTGTAGAGAGTCCCTCATGAAAAATAAACTATTTTATAAGCAAGCAAATAAAGCGTCAAAAAGACTCTTTTGTTTTGATTTATTATAACCATTTTGAAAAAATAAAAATAATAATGTCATCAATTTTTTCCAATTTGAATAATATTTACAATTTAACTACCTTGTTGACTCTGTCTAATATTAAAATATATATAATATATACATATTTTGCCGAATTAAAAACGAGGAGTAAATTTATTACCATCAAATAATTTATGAAAAAGAATTAACATGTTTATATACAAACCTTATAGTTAAAATTGAAGAAAAACAAACACGAAATTTCTTGAAACGTGATGATTTGCGCTGCGTAAAAACATAACTTTTTCTATATATTTACATATTTTATAAAAATTTTCTATAATATATCTTTATATACTGTGTACAGTACCTTTTTGAAACGAGTGAATCTATTATTAAAAATCTCTCTGAATATTTATATTTAGCATGATAAAAATAGCGATATATATTTTTTTTTAATTTGAAGACATTATGTATATTTATAAATTTTTCTTCATCAACTTTTCATCAAAAGGAAGAAATTGCCAAACAAATTCGTCTCCCACGTTAAATGTTTAATATTGGAAATTTGTAACACGGTATATGTTTTATTATTGTTATTATTACTTATTATTAGGAAAAACCTGTGGGATCAGTTTAATTTAAGTTGCTTACAAAATTTTATCTATTGGAAAATTTTACTAAAAGTGATGAAGGGTTGCTGAAATGTTTAATCACAGACTTTCATGTAATTAAAAATAGTAAGGATTACTTTCTTTGATTCTTAATGAGAAATAACTTTAATTTATAGTACCTGAATAACTCTTTTTGACATTTTCGGAATTTTGTTTGTTGAATTAAGTATTAAATATGAGATCAAGCTTTGTTGCGTTTAGTAAGATTATAAAGGATGTGAGCAACAAGCGTTAACAAAATTGTAAGCGGAGTTTCAATTCTTTAAAGAATAATCTTCAAATATATTAAAACATTAAAGCGTAAAAGTAAAAATAAAGTGACACTGAAAAAAAAAAATAATAATAAAATGGGTCAGAGAACTCATATTAACTTTAATTTCAAATGAAATAGATTAGATCATTGACATGAAAACAGAAGGTTTTGTAAAGATGTGGTTCGAGTGCAATTATAAGCGCAAGGTACTATAGGACCCCAAATTAAAAAAAATTAATTTTCATACATTCTCATATTCTCTACGATCTTTTTCTAATTCCCCTTAAAAAATATTTGATTTATATTAAATTTATTGAAATCATAATGGACTTTTATACTTAGATATTGTCCATAAAAAATAATTAGATTTTTTTCCCGGGAAATTTACAAGAGAGTTATATTACCCATAAAATAATAAATTATGAAGGTATACCAAAGTTTTATTTAATTTGAGTCCAGTTTTTTTCATATGCATCAACACGAAATGTACTACGAATATTTGGAACATATATAGATACAGAGATCATTTACAGTCCATATTTAAAATGTATAGTTTTTTAACTAATTTTTAAAATGCTACTTTTGAATCAAACTTCAATTTTCATTTTGCGCAACAAATAATTCATAAAAATCATACTTAATCTGCTACTCACTTAATACTATTTTCAGTTTTAACGGGGAATTTTCATGTTAACTTTATGACTTCTTATGAAGTTCAATGCATTATTCAAAAATAAATTTATTTTTCGTGAATCAGCAATAATGTATTTTACGTATGTCTGACATTGTGTAAAAGTTTAAAAATTGTAAAATCCGATGAAAAAAAAAAAAATAAATAAATAAAATAAATAACTAAACATTGGTATCTGATTCTGCTGGTTAATACGTATAGGTTACGTTGGCATTTCATAAATGAATAATGAAATTTAATATTTTAATTAATATATTATTATATAGAAATAAAATTCGAGAAACCTGTCTATAAATACATAAAAATATAATTTCAATGTGGGGTGACGATACCAGGTTTTATTCCTCTTCGAGAAAAGCCGTTGCCTTATGCAACGGAAAAGCAAGTTTATCGCGGCCATATTTAGGCCTAACTACTCCTATGCCGTTTCTTCAACTTACGGTAGTATACGCATAATCTGTTTTGTATTACATCTATTCTTATTTATTTTCTCTAAAACCTTCAAAAACTATCCAATTGTAATGTTTAAAGCTCTAAATTAAATATAACGGATCACCAGCTATTATAAACAACGCTATAAGAGATAAAAACAAACAAAAAACTGTTGCCATTCAGAAAATACAAATTCCAAATGACGACTATTTCATTCCGAATGAACGACTCTTTGAGAGTTTCATTAAAAAAAAAAAAAAAAAAAAAAAAAAAAAAAAACTTTTAAAATATTTGTAAAAGCATATTAAAGCCTTTATTTTATTTATTTATTTATTTTTATATCAAGCTTCATTGTTTGTTTACATTTATAGTGAAGTAAGCTTACGACATACATACGAAAACACCTACATAGGAAAACATAATACATATGGAACTATGAATTAAACTAATGTTATTAATTTGAAGGATTTATCTTCATTTAATTACATGAATATTCATCATTATTTATAAGAATCATTCATATAAATAATGATTCATATCAATGATTCAAATATTGTTACTCTTTCTGTTTTCAGCCGGTTTTGAGTATTTTTGAATCACTTTTTGACCTTTTTACTATGGATATGATTCATGTTGTTTACTTTTAGTCAGAAAAATATTTTTTTAATTTACAATTCCCATGATTAAATGTTACCAGAAAATATAGATATTTTGATAGAAGTTTATGCTTTTTGCTACGAAATTTAAAAGAAAAACAAGGCCAATATTTTTTGTCAACAAGCAGATTTTTTTTTTTTTTTTTTTTTTTTTTGTCATTTATATTTATTTATCGGGTAGAATTTTTTAGGCCGTGGTTAGAGAACCGGCAGTTGGGTAAGTATTTTAGACCCGGCAATCTTCTGCGCTTGCGTATTAAAAAAACCGGGTATGACATACTTGATCTGTAGCTGAAGTGCCAGGTGACACAGAGAATTAATATTTTTTGAATGATTCTTATTCCTAACAGATAAATACATAAAAGTAAACGAAATATAGCGTCAGTTAAGCATATAACTCTTATGTATATTTTAACAATTAACAAACAAGCAAACGAGTAAATAACATCGGTAGCTGTTTTACAACCAGTCAACTTTGTAATCAATTCAGCTGGTGCTGCCATCTTTCGAAGTGATTTGAAACCACCCAAAGATTTTCTAAAACTTAATCTTTGGAGAAACAATGCAAATTTTAAAAATGAAATTTCTTATACTATACTGACTAAAATAAACTTTTTTTTAAATAATTTAGTTTTTAAAAATCATAATATAATAATATAAACTACTTTGGAGAAACCATGCAAATTTGAAAAATTAAAATTCTTGTACTATACTGATTGAATTATTATTATTATACATTTAGTTTTTAAAACTTTAAATATAATATATTAGAATAATCACCGGAGAGATCATGCAAAGTTGAAAAAACAACTTTTTTGTTCTATACTGATTAAATTAAATTTTTAAAAAATATATTTAGATTTTAAAAATCAAAACATAATAAAATATTAGAATAATCTTTCGACAAATCATGTAAAGTTTAAAAAAATAAATTTCTTGTACTATATTGATTAAATTAAAGTTTTTAAAAATATATTTAGTTTCTAAAAAATCCAAATATAATAATAAATTTATATAATCTATGAAGAAACCATGCAAAGTTGAAAAATTATTTACTTATTTATTTTTTTTTTAATATACAGATTAAAATAAAATTTTTTAAAATATATTTAGTGATTAAAAATCAAAATATAATAATATATTTAAATAATCTTTTAAGAAAGCATGCAAGATTTAAAAATTAAATTTGCTGTACTATACTGATTAAATGAAAGTCTTTAAAAATATATTTAGTTTTTAATAATCTAAATATAATGTATTAGGAAAAATCTTTTGAGGAATCAAGCAAAGTTTAAAAAGTAAATTTCTTGTACTATATTTATTACATTGAAGATTTAAAAAATATGTTTAGTTTTTAGAAATCCAAATTTAATAATAAAATAGAATGATCTTTGGAAAAACCACGGAAAGTTGAAAAATTATTATTATTATTATTATTATTATTTTTTTTTTTTTTTGTACTATACTGATTAAATTAATTTTTTTTTTTTTTTTTTTAATATATTTAATTTTTAAAAATAAGAATATAATAACATATTAGAGTAGTCTTTCGAGAAATCTTGCAAAGTTCAAAAATTAAATTCTTTTTACTATTCTGATTAATTATTTTTTTTTTTAAATATATTTAATTTTAAAATTGAAGTATAATAATATGTTAGAAATGTGATGTTTTTTGTGTAATGTAAAATGCCCCCTCCCCCTCATTTTATATAAGAATATTTCAAACATATACATTATCAGTTTTCTTGAATTTTTATTTTTAATTTGCATTGTGGATGTGGAGTAAAATAAGATCTCAGAAATATCTGGAGAAATTTGAGAGATTTATTTAGCATATTTAGCTTAATTATATTAACTTATTTAACGTAAGACAACATAAAGATGCAAAAAATATAAGAAAAATAAAAATATAAGAAAAATAAGAACTTAAATAATGAAACAAATATTTAACGAGAAAAATCAAGAGAGAAAGTTAAAATATAAAACGTACAAATAAATACGAGTTAAAGCGGCTATATCAATTATCAAAAGCACGTATTGATAAGAGTCGTTTACTTTAACGGCAGATGAATAATAAATCACCCAGTAATCATACTGCGCAAGCGTCAGAACTGCCGGGAATATAATAGAGACCCGGCTGCCGGTTCTCTAACCACTGCGAATTTTTTAATCTCAGAACGAAAATTATAAAATACCGAAACACATTCGATGCTGCCATCTATAAACAAAAATTGAAAATAAATTTAAATGATCACGTGGTGGTCTTCATGATCTAAACATTGATTGGAAGATGAATCGTATACATTCCGTCATTTTTCATATTATTATAGAAATAAAGTTCGAGAAACCCATCTATACATAAAAATGGCTATTAGCTGAAACATCATTAGTTATCATAAAATGAAAAAAGTAAATATTTTGTACACTTTTGATGAAATGATTGCTAGTATCTTCTGTACATTATCCAAATAAATAAATAAGTAAATAAAAAATCATAATGATTTTCAGTAGATAAATAAATACGTACATAAGTTTTAAGTCGTTTGTAACAGAAATTGTTTTTAAAGCATAATAATTTATACCTATATGCTTTTTTAATTATTTTATAACTGACAATTCAATTTGTTTACTTTTAATTCGATTTGTATGCACAAAAAGTAAAATTATTATTCGAACCATTCAGTCAGAAAATAACGTCTGAGCAAACGTTTCTTTCAGTATAATTCTTTAATATATTTCTGTAAAATATATTGTAAGAGAAAAGAATTATTCTATGTAAAATTTTAATGTCCTTGATTTTCCGTTATAAAACTTTAGTGACACTTGTTGACCTGAACTAACTTAGTTTCTTATCTTTTATTTCAAAGCTTAAGTTTTTTTTTTATTAGAAAACGAACTTTTAAAAATTTTGTTTTTGAATCGTTTTTTATAAGTTATATTAAGAATCTATTTTAAAATCTTTGGACTCTTTACATTTTTTAGAAACTCAAAAAAAGAAAAAAAAAAAAAAAAAAACATCCAATACATGACGTTTTGAAGAATGTTTCAAGTCCAAATTCTTACGCATATAATTTCAGATCGATTTCGTAACGTAATTAACAAGAGCTTCATCTGTCAATTCTTAACTAACCATCTCTCAAAATGTGACGTTAGCAGTCCTAATTTGCATTTAATTTAACTAAATGTACCGATTCTAAGGAATGTTAGACTTAGGCGCTAATTTGTTCAGAGAGGAACATTACTTCAAGGGATGTAGGAAATCGCACACATATCACATGCGGCTGCTGATTACCAACCAAGTTATTCTGAATTCATGCATCTGCTGCTGAATGGCTTAATTACGTGATCACTTTGAAGCACAGAATAAATGAACTTGCTTGGAGAGTTTTAATGTTATCGCAATTAGCTATAGGAACTTAATAGTGTAATAATTAAAAAATAACTTTACTTTTAATGAAACCTGATTAGTTGGTATCATTACAAACATTCATTTCTCAGACACAATGTTTTGACTGCTATATTTTTAAAAACATGCAGTATTTAATGGTTGAAAGTCAGCAATGTTTAATGATTAATATGAGTAAGATTAAGGCATTTATGACTAGAAATCCGTACTTAGTTAGTGATTGAATACACGGTATTCGATATAATAGAATTTTTACAAACCTGATTCTGAATGTTTAACAAAGAGTCACAATAAATTTTCTGTTATAGGAACAAAAATTCAAGTGACATGCGTTTTAGAAAAGTCCGAAGAGCCCGATAAAATGTACTTCTCTAAACTATTTGATCCACGTAAAAAATAAATAAATAAAAATCTTTTTTTTTTTTTAAATAAAATAGAATGTAATTGGTGTACTAACCAAAACTTTACACACACACAATATGTAAATATATATATATATATATATATATATATATATATATATATATATATATATATTGATTATGCACATGTGTATTTCTTTTAAGCCTGAATTTGAATGAGTGACATAGAGTAAAAGAGAACTCCCATATTTTCCATTATAGTAACAAATCTTCAAATGATATGCGTTTAAAAATGCCCGAGGAAACCTACGTCTCTCAAAATTAATTGAGTTAAATAAAAAATAAATAAATAAATTCAAAATAAAATTTAGTAAAAGAAAAATATATTGATTTAAACCAAAAATTTCGAAAATAATTAAATCTCTTAAGATATTACTTATGTGCTTACATTCATTTTACATCATAAAAAATTGCAAAGAAATTCATCTGCCGCACAACCATCACAACCAAAATATAATATGCTGCCAAATTTAATATGCAGCATTATTTATTTATAAAGCAGCGTATTGGTAATTCATTCTATTATAATTACTATGAACAATTAAGCTAATGATATTTTTCCAGGTTGTATATTTATCCTGTACTCACAATGTACTCAGTATGTATAGCTTTCGTTTCAAACGAAACTATTATTATTTATTATATATATATATGCTAACAATAAGAATGAGCACAAAAAATAAACAGATGAATAATTCGCAACAAAAGAGGAGTGAATTCTTATTAGTTTTCAAAAATTAGCAAGCCATGTTGACTTGAGACAACATTATCAGGTTTATATATCTATATCACATTGTTGTCTCAAGTCAACATGGGTTGCTAATTTTTGAAAACTAAGAATTCACTCCTCTTTTAATGTTAACTTGTGATAAATTATTATATTATTTTAATGTAATATATATATATATATCAGATTCCATCACAACAATGCGTAGAAACCAGGATACAAATTATAATAAAAGTTATAAAAATTATAAATACAACCGAACTAAAGATTAGATATTGAAAAAAGCATAATTTAACAAAAGAATATGATGAATATTTGAAGAAGAAAAAATAATAATAATAACTGAAAACATACCACAAGAAAGAAGCTATAACGTCATCGGAGGTACTTATGACTATAGGGTGATAAAAATAAAAATAATTTTTATGATGATAAAGACTTTTTGTAAAAATTCACCAACAGTGCCCAAAAATTATCTAGATATATAAAAGAGTAAACTCACTGACTCAACACAGCCATGCCGATACTGTAATGCTTGGGTTGGGGAATTAAGGCCGAATGACTGCACTAGGGTCCTAGGCCTGAGGGGGATAGCCCTCCATGGTGGTCTTTCTAAGGGATTCTAGCTCATATTTACACAAGTTTCGGAGAAACCACGGAAAACTCCGAACAACTAGGCCGATGAGTGCGATCTGGTATCGAACCCGGTACCTCACGTCTACCAGCTTCGAGCGCAGGACCGCTCTGCTATAAGGAGTTAGAGACAAAAATTTTGGTGTGCACGTTGGTTTTAAGACCCTGATCCTCACTAAGACTTTTTTTTTAAATTCCTATTTTTCCCAGGTGGGGAGCAAGAGGCACGTCTGTAAGCATCACTCGGCTCCAAAATACGCTGAAGAAATTGCACAGGGGAGAATAGACTTGAATACAAAAAAAAAAAAAAAAAAAAAAAAAAAAAAAATGTGATTTTAGAATTTTTGACTTTTAAGGCGGGAGAGGGGAAAGGAGTGACGATTTTCGTGGAGACATTTTGCAAATCCGGATTTTCGTAGAACTCTTCCAATAATGGTACAAAGAAATTGAAAAAGTCCGCGCGTTTTTTTTTTTTTTTTTAAAGATATTTTCAAAAACCTGTTTTTGATTTTTTGCAATTTTCAATTTTTGGTGGTATGCGTAGGGGGCAAATTCGAGACCCCATTTTAGCGCTAAATTTGTCCCGGGGAATCTATAGAAGTTGAAGTCAAAAACTTTGGTGTGTGAGTTGTTTATGTGTAACGAACAGTTATGTATAACAGGAATTTTTGAAGTTTTCCTCCTAGGAGGTGGGGGCAATAAACACGTTTCCATGCCCAACTTTGCTTCAAATTATCGCAGTAAGTTTAATTTTCATGTGTGGTTTGGTTATGCGTACCCAACACGCGCTATAAAGGGATTTTGTGAAATTTCCCCTCCCCGTTTTAAGGACGGGGTGAGGGAGGCAAAAACACATTTTTTAGAGTAACTCAGGAAAGCGAATTTTTCATGTGTCAAATGATTGCATGTACTCAACACACATTACAAAAGGATTTTGCAAAATTCCTCTCTACACCCTCTTGGGGGAGGCGGAAAACATCATTCTATGTGTAACTGTGCTCCAGTTTATCTTAGAAAGGTGATTTTTTTATGTGTGGGTTTCTTATACATATCCAAAACTTAGTATAAAATGATTTTGCGAAATTCCACCGCTCTATTGATTTTAAGGAAGGGGGGGAGGTAAAAACACTTTTACCTTTTTAAATGCAACTGAACTTTAAATTATTCAGGGAGGCGATTTTTTTATGTGGCGGTTTATGTGTCCCAACACGCATTATAAAGTTATTTTGCGAAGTTACCCGTTCTTACACCCTTGTGCGTTTTCAAAATTAACTCTGCTCCGAATTACCTGAGAATGGTGAGTTTTTGTGTGTGAGTGTTGGTTAAGTGTACGCAATGTGCCCTTTGATGGAATTTTACGAAATTTCTAAATTTATTCACAGGGGAGGAATAAGTAAAAAGCTTGTAAGGTGCTGATGAAGGCAGTGGGGACCCGGGTTCGCTATGTTGCTGGAAAGAAAATCACTACGGCAGCTTTAATTACGGTATCGACTGATTACAATCTTTTTTTTTTTTCTGAGATTTTTTTTAAATTATTATCATTAATAATGACATGGTATTTTGAGAATTTATTTATGTATGGTAAATAGCGAAGCGGAAAAGCCTGCTAGTATTAAATAAACAGAAAGGATGAACTAGATGATAAAATGAATTATTAAATTTAAAAATATTATATTGATGGATATAACAAAATTAGTAGAAAACAACATTATAGAGAAAAAAATATGCAAACGCAGTAACATATTTTTGTTGATTATATTTTTAACATATTTTTAATGAGAGATAGAATGAACAGAATTTTAGTTCCTCTCAGAATAAAAGGTAAATTATAAGCGGTTTTACTCACATTTTTATTTTCATTCAATCAATGGCCAATGGTAATACAGTGGTCACTAATTGTATATAAATATTCAGAAAACTCATATCATCTTCGTTTTTATTTGGGGAGGAAATGAAATTCTGTTCATTCTATAACTCATAACTTTTTTAAATTGGACGGTATGTGCTTGGGGTTATCATGCAAGTCGTTCAATACTCTTGGCTGTTAAATTATGAAAATGATTTTTTTTAAAGCTTCCGCATGCGTAGTTAAAAATTATGTATTAAAATTGCTCTCATATTTCGTACGATATTTGATACTTCTGCATTCTGATTACTGTATGTTGTGTCTAATATACTACGTCTAATATAGTAAGTTTCCTGAAAATGGCTTTTTATTGGGTCTAATACCTAGGCCTGCTAACTATGCTAGTTTATTCGTAATATTATTAGGTCCCGCCTTTTTTTCACACCAAAATAGTTTTAGAGTAATATTCAGCAATATATTCTCATGATTAAATAAGAAGGCTATTGCTCTACAACTACTCTGGTGTTAAAAAAAAGGTGGGGCTTAATACCATTACGGATAAACTAGCATAGTTAGCAAGTCTAAATACCCTACGTGTTATTTTTAAAAAAGTTTTTTTTTTTTTTTTTTTTTTTCAAATTTTTAAAGAAATTGTTATATCTCCATGAATATTTGTTAAAGCCTCAAATAAATTTATACACTCATCTAGAATTTATTTATTATTATTGTTTTTTCCGTATACACAAATTATTCCTTCTTGAAGTTAAAAATCCCATTCGTTTTACCTCCATATCTACGTAAAGTTCCGATTAGTGTAAAATTGTGCAATGCAACTGACAGAGAGATATTTGAACAGCGAAAATAAAGTTATTCCATGATAACTAGTTTTTTTTTTTTTTTTTTTTTTTTTTGATTTCTCCTTTCTAAGATCGTTTCATCATGTTGTTGCAATGTAGACAATCACGAATAAACAAAAATGTGTTTAAACCGTTCTGTTTTTAGCATTCATGTCTAAAAGGTATCTTTTTGTACGAAACTGATGATGCTCTACAACTTTGTAAGTAACTTTTTTCACTTTTACGAGATAGGAAATTTAGCTCGTCCGTTTACAGTGCGCAGGCACTCTAACTGGTCACGTCTTATAGATCATAGACATTTTATTATAACTAGAAACCATTTTTATATGTGCAGTTGCAGCAGTTCAGTAGTTAAAGGGGGGGGGGGGACAGACTTTAGTGGCCACTCTTCTGTCAACTTGGCGAAGAAAAAAAAAGAAAAACTTGAATTTCATTTTATTTTACCATAAATTTTCTATAAGAAATGTGGTGTATTTTAAAGTTTAAAAATAAAATAAAATAAAATAAATAGATTTGATGTAAAAGTGGATGTTTTTTTTTTTTTTTTTTTTTTTTTTTTAATTATTATTATTATTTAGAAACAGAATCATTAAATCTACTTCATTTTTATGTTAGAAAAAAAAAATTAATCGTCGGGTTTTATCCTCATACATACAATTTTTTAAGTGATTTTTGTAAGATTCTTTATAATAAGAAAAATGGCAATTAATATGTTTATAATGGTTAAATAAAATTATTATGAATTATATCACAACAATTCACAGGTACGGTTTTTTAAATAAAAACTCTTCATAACTTACTTAATGTTTTATATACATATATATATATATATAAATATATTATTACTTACAAACTTTGAATAAACACCATAAAATGCAATAAACTCGCAACAATTGTTTCGGTCGAAAAAACACACGACCCTTCATCAGGCGAACAAAGTAAGCACGAGTGCTGCAGTCAAAGCGGCAACGCACTTTGTTCGCCTGATGAAGGGTCGTGTGTTTTTTCGACCCGAAACAATTGTTGCGAGTTTATTGCATTTTATGGTGTTTATTCAAAGTTTGTAAGTAATAATTTTTACAACGCCAGTTTTGTGATGCTTCTTTATTAAATATATATATATATATATATATATATATATAAATGTTATCTTACTTGCTTTAGTTTTTATTTTTGAGTTAATACTAATCTTGAAAGTTCGTGAAAAGAATTAAATTTTATAAAATATATGCTTTTATTCTTATTTTAATTTATCAACAGTCACTTATCCAAGAAATATTTATTTTTCTTTATTTTATACATATATAATTTACTAAGCTGAGTAAATTCTGTGATTCATGATATCACAAATTTCATGATATACGAAAAAACGAAACGATTATCATCAATTCCATCTCGTTTCACTCTCAAATTTAATGATCACTCCGTTTGTTATATCTGAGAGAATTTCTGCAGTATGGTGTCATGCAGAGATAATGCATCTGTTTGCAACAGTGCATCTCTCTATAATATTGAGACTGCCAACACTCTGTCGAGTTATCTCGATGCTAATAGACATTAAAGAACATAATTCTGAAATCTTCATAAATGTAGTGACAAGACATTAGATTTCAATATCTGAAGAAACGACTTTTTTATTGTGTTGAGATGCGTATTTAGGTTTCTACGAAATTTTCATCAAAAATATATTTCATACTTTATTTCGTAGCGTTAAAGATATGTTTAAATTGTGAAAATACCATAAAATAAAGTGCAATTCTATCGGAAACATTTTTAAAGCTTTCCTTGTTTCGCAAGTCCCGATTCACACATGAAATTTCAAATGCAGCTGAATTTGTGTAAATTTATTTTAAACTCCATAAAATCACTGAATAATCCACAAGAGACTTTTTACGGCTTCATTCAAGAACGTCAAAATGTCAACTTTCCCTTTAAGTTTTCTAAACTGATTCACTATTTATTGAGATAGAGATATGACAGTAAAAAAAAGAATATTTCGTTATAGTATGTCTAAAACTTCTATAATTTTATGAAAATCTGCAGAAATATTTCTCTTTATAAAATGTTGCAGCATTGTATTTCGAGGAAATGTGAAATATATTTGTAATAAAACATTAATTGGTTTGCGTATATTTGAAAGACAGAAAACCATTATCAACTACATTAAATAAAAATTTACGCTTTTAATTATTGTCGTACAGTATGATTTTATTTTTATTATTTTTTTATTCACTCTCTATTATATCGAAAAAAAAATGAAATACACCAAATTATTTAGTTCATTATAAATTTATCTTCAGGCATAAAACTTTACTGTTCATAATAAATTTATTTTTTAACATTAAAAATAATCTAGCACAAGATTGTATCATATAACAATTTCTTTCCCATTGTGTTGACATTATACGACTTTTATGTAAAAATTTAAATGCATAAAATTATTTATATTATATCATAAATTTAAAGCTCTTCCAATTTTGAAAGCGATCAAGATTTTGGAATTCACTATAAGATTATAGTGTTTACAATGATATGAATGAATGAAAATTTATAGTACTTTTTCTTAAGTGCAAGCTGATTTTGATATTACAATATAAAAATTATTAAACAGACAATCAGATTGTTTTTAGACGTGAAATTCCATCATAAATTTATACTTTCTTTTATCAATAAATCTATTTCAGATTTAAATACTATTTTAAAATGATTTTATTAAAAAAAAAAAAAAAAAAAGGTTGTGTTAAGGGTAAAAATATTGTAGTAGCTGCTTAACTTACAAAATTAATTTAATTTTAGATTTAAATTCAATTGAGTTCTAAGTAGCTACAATCTATAAACTAAAATGCAAAAGTATATATATCATCTTTTGGTTTATCGAACGGTTATAGGTATTTTAACTAGTAGTTACTTCGATAAAGTATTCAACGAAAATACTCACCAATTTCCGATCTAAAATACTTCTCGATATCAAGCATATATTTTTTTATGTCACACGGCTTAAGAGGAAAGTAATTTATTTCGTTTCCGATTTTCTTTTGTACGAGCACATATATTTTAATACCGTATGGGTAATCTTAATATCTTGCGAATGTTTCTTTTATTCATCAAATATTGTTTCATTAAAAGCTAAATATGTCTCAAAAGTAGTTTTCATTGCGACAAAATGGTACGCTTGTTAAAGAAAAATCGTTAGAAAAACGATATATTTTTTTCACTACTGGAGAAAGTATACACAGACAAATATAGATATATACGTACAGAGAGAGAGAGATTAAATTTTCTAAACATTGATAAATTTATTATTATTATTATTATTATTATTATTTGTTTTTTTTTTTACGAGACAAATTTTTAGTTAATATATACATTTAAAAACAATTAAACTATATTATATATATACATACATATGTATATATATATATATATATATATATATATATATTATCACATCTGTCAAAATGCGCTGGAGTGTGTCGTAATCAAGTGCATCAATCTCACTTCTGATAGCCAATTTTCGGTCCTTTAGTGAATCAGGGCTATTCCTATAGATTCTAACCTTGATGTAACCCCATAAGAATAAGTCGCACGGATTTGGGTCCGGACTGTATGGGGTCCACTCTATCCCGTGCTCCGTGAATTTCTCTGCATCCAATGCAATCAAATGCTCACCAAACATTGTTTCAAACCACGTGAAGACGTCAGAAGTTTTTTGGGGACGAGCCCCATCTGGCTTGAACCAGTACCGGCGTGTCCTGTTGAGATGGCCCGCATCAGGGCCAAAGTGACGCTCTAGCGACTCTCGACACTTCACTCCTGTGACCACACCATCAATAAATATCGGACCAATTATCTGCTTCGACGATATGGCACACCACACCATGACCCTTTGTGGATGCAGTGAAGAGATGGCACTGAGATGAGGATTTTCCGTACCTCAGTGGCGCCAGTTTTGTTTGTTCACGAAACCATTCAACTGAAAATGGGTCTCATCACTAAACCAGATCTTGTATTCACTGATGGAACCATTAATAAGTTCCTCGATTATGTGGTTTGCGAAATCTCTCCACTTCACAGTACCCCCCCCCCCCCCCTTTAGCGGCTGTCACATTTGGATCTTGTATGGACACAATCCTACTGCTTTCATTAGCCTTTGTAATGATGTTTTGGATATGCTTAATTGTTGGGCCGCCTGTCGAGTGGAAGTGGTTGGCTGATCCTCAAAGTATGCGCGCAGGCTCCCTGATGTCGTCAGTAACAACTGCTGATTTTTGTCCCGACGCCTTTCTTTTTGCATCCTAAACACTCCCTGTAGATTCATATCTGTCCATCAACCTGTAAACAATGAAAATCAGTGGGAGATTAGGACCATTACAGCAGTCATCTGATGGCTTAAAAATCACTGCGACTTTACAGCGCTATAACTTACTGCGCGATTATCTCTTCACTAAGCGTCCTTTTCATTTTGAACTGTGAACGACATGCCCGTCGAACGGATACATTACATCGGTTATTCTCATAAAATTTTCCTACGATATATAACCGATCTTAAAAGGTTTGTGATTCTATATTGCTTATTCTTTATTTCCGGTAATTAAGCATTCAACTGAAATGTCACTATATGTGCTATTATAATATGGAAGAATTATATTTGCATCAAAACATTTGAAATCAGAAACTTAAAATACTTTCTATCATGTTTTTCTGACCACCCTGTATGTATATATTATATATATACATAAGCAGACGTTTCGAAACCCGTCCGAGTTTCTTCATCTATATCAATACAACATAATTTGCAAGCATTACACAAATACCCAAGGAATTTACAGAAGTACAGAATATTGAGGACCAGTGCGCATGCTTCATTGATAGTGTGGAGATGGCTGGCAGTGTTCTAACTCTCTTATAATTATCAAAACCTGAATATAGAACTTTTTAATTATCGAAATCAGGAATATGATCGGTTTACAATTACAATTTTAGAACTTAAGTTGCAATTTTTATATGATCGTGTCTGCTCCTGTAGTCTAATTCCTGGTGTACGGCCAGTTTCACCTACATAAACATATTTACAATTATATGGGCTTTATTTGATTTTAAAATATCTAGATGTATTAAATTTAAGATATTATTGAAATCTGTATTAAAAATTATCAAGTCATCAATGTAAGAATATGCATGTAAAAAGTAATATTATGAATAACAATAAAAATATATTCCAAAAAGAATAAGAGAAGATTTGCCGCACTGGAAGAATGATTTGTCCCCATATCAGTACCATGTGACTGTTTAAAAATCCTATCTTGTTCAAAAATATAATTATTTAAAAAAAAATACATGCACTAAGAAACAAATTTTTAGGAATATTTAATTCATCTTCAGGATAAAAAATATGTGATTAATGATGTCATAAAGTTGATTTATAGGAATATTACAAAATGGAAGGTTTGAGCAGAAGAAGGTGTAAAAGTAATTTTATTAATTAAATCAGTACTATTACCAACGGACCAAAACTAACTTATATTTTTCTATTTGAATTTTAAAACAATCTTTTTTTTTTTTTTTTTTTTTTTTTAAGATTTGTAACTTGACATTAAACATTTACAAATACTATTCGCAGTACAGCATATAAACCTTAATTTAACTGGATTTTTACGAAATTTAGGTGTCATAAATAAAAATGAAATATTACTTTCATTAGAAATTTGAAAAAGATAAGAAAAAACAGATTTTATTTGTTTTGAAAAAGTAGTAAAACATTTTTTAACTATTTTAGAATTTAAATTTAATTTAGTATAATAAAAATCATTATTCAGTTTTTCTAAAGTTCTTTCAAAAGAAATTATTTTTACATATAATACCATAATTATTTGCAGCTTTGTCTACAGGAACAAAAATAAAATTATTTTTATTAATTCTAAATATTCATTGTCCAATTTGTTAAAATGCTGATAAGTGTAATTAGTATGATTTAGAAATTCTACCAAACAATTGTGATAATAATATACTAAATTATATTACCATTCAAGAAAAGCCTCTATAGGTGTTTATATATTTATAACATATCTTAAAAATAAAACTATTAATATATTTTAAGAAAGATTCTTTAACATTTGACTTTTTAAAGTTTTTTTTTATTATTATTTAATTTAAACGCTGTACCTAAATTCATTAAAAACTTTATATTGTCATTTTTAACTCTATTAAGATCACCAGTTATAACATGTTTATGATTATTGTCAATATAACTACTAAAATCCTCACTATTGCATATACAATCATCCAACATGGAGAAGCTATCAGAGAAAGCAAAATTTTTATAATTAAAAATATTTCTTACTAAAAGGTTTATTATACTTAAATGTAGTAACAATATTTATATTTTTTAATGGAAAAAAGAAAAATATTATTATAAATGGCTGCATTTAATTTTAAATTATCAAATGTTTTTTGCGAAAAAGAAACTAAAATATTCATTAATTAATTTATTTTTATTAATTTTAAAAATTTTTAAATCTATTAAATCTGTAACTAAATCCTTGAATTGATTATTAACAAAATTATACTTAGGGAGAAATAAAGAATTTTTTTTTAATGATTTTACTTTCAAAGAAAAGATTATTGACTTATGAACACAAAAAAATCAGAAAATAAATTTTCCTGTTCATTGAGCCAAAATAAAGGACTAATATAATTTATTTTTTTACTGTTTATATGAGAACCCCTTTTACCTCTTTTAATATAAACTAAATTATTTACTTCATAAAACAAAATATATATATTAGAAATTTTGTTTACATTTAAATCATTAAGTTCAGTGTTTAAAACATATGTATATAAAGTTTTTAATTTTAAAATATAACAATTTTCTTTAAATAGACTCTCTTTTACATCTGCAATATGCTGAAGGATTTCAATTTCTGTGTTTTCAAAATAATGTAATTTAAAATGTGAAAGTTCAAAAAAGGGCAAATTAGATTTATTGATTTGCGATCTGTGTGTATTAATTCTAATATGTAGTTGATTTGAGATCTGACCAATACAACTTTGAAAACATTTTAAACATTTGATTTTATGAATAACGTTACTAAATTTACAAAAAGAAAGAAAACCAGGTGGCAGCACATATGCATCAGCCTTAGCAACAAAACAAGTTTTACGTCTTTTATCTAATCGCTTTATTACAATTATTACAAACTGGAGAATGCTAGCTTGACATATCTTCTGAAACCTGTTAGGATTACATAGTTTTTTAATGGCTGTGCTCCCACATGCTGATGAAGATGACACAGCTTCTCTTGAATTTTTCGCTAGAATAGCTTTGAAATTAACCTTTTTTTTTTTTGCTTATTAACACTGTTAAAAGAATTTAATGTTTTGTTGGTTATACATTCCAGTTTCATTTTCACTTATCATAATTTAAATTAAATAATTTATATATATATATGTATGCGTGTGTGTGTCATATTTAAACTCCTGTCTCTTAAGAGGGGACAATACCTAATCTCGCCGGCAGCCTTCGCCCGTGTTATTCTATGGGAAAATTTGTTACTACAATTACACATTACCTAATGAATATTTTTAAATTCTGTTTTCGCAGTCAAAAAATTCATAACCGTTAAATGAGTACTCATTTTTGAAAAAATCATTTTTATTTTTTATTTTTTACATTTTAATTTTGAGTTCAAAAATGCAATTTTTCACAAAATGCATTTTTCTCATTTTCTAATCGCAAAATGAAATACTAAAATTTTAAAAAATCAATTTTTTGGAAAACAAGCACTAATTTAACGCTTATGAATTTTCTAAATGTGAAAACAGAATTGAAAAATATTCATTAGGTAATGAGTAATTATGTAAACAAATTTTCCCATAGAATAACATGGGTGAAGGCTGCCGGCGAGATTAGGTATTGTCCGCTCTTAATATAGAAAAACTAGTATTATAAGATTCCTTGTAAATTTCCTGGAATTCAAGGTTTCCATCCCAAATCAATAATGGACATAGAAAATAAAATAGTCGGCACTAAAAGCGTGATAATATCTAGTTATTGAGATACTTTTTAAAGACTAACTTATCGTTACAGTTCTGTAAAAAACAATGCTAAATTGGCGTATAATATTATCTATTAATACATAAAAATTACATTAATGTCGTACCTTAATTAATTTTGCACTGATTTGAAAATAGATGTGCCATAAAAAGGTCATCCATTTGCGGTTTATGCGAATGTAAAATTAATAAAATATATACGAAATATCACTAGTGCTTTCAATGTAAACAAAAAAATTCATGTAACTGCCGATGAAATTTTAGAAATTAAAAAATTGATAGATTAAAAAAATCTGTGAAGAAACTGAAATATATTTATCTAAAACTATACACCAATGTCAGAAGCAATTCAGACAAATATATTTTATTTAAATATTTTTTATTTTTAAAATAATTGTATTTGTGGAATGTTACTATGAAGTTTCAGTGTAACACCCCCATGTTACTCCTTTAGTTTCGGCTTGCATTGTAGAATGCGACCAACACTTCATTTGTTAAGTGCTGAATGTATTTTGTTGAAAAAATTTTAGAACAACTATTTTTTCACCAGGTATAAAAATTATGTATTTATATTAATTTCATGTTATGTTCTAAGAAGATAAATATTTCGTAAAAAATTATATTTCGAAGAGGTACAAAACTTTAACAAACAAAAATTGTTTCCATTCATGGCCAATAGTTTTAAGTAATTTCTACCAAAACAAATCTTTAGTGCTAGGAAAAGTGTCAAATACTAAATAATGGGACAATTAAAAAAAATAAATAATATAAACAGAAATATATCCATTATCTAAATCTATTGTTCAGAATTTATAGAAAAGTATTTAAAATATGGCATTTTTAGTTAGTTTCATTCCTCTGTTTGAAATGAATTACGAATTGAGCTGCACGTAGTCCATCGAAGTAATTGATTCAGAACAAGGAAAAGGATGGGCTTCGAAAGCAAAGATGTCTTTGTCGACTTAAATAACAATGAATAAATTACTGAAATTTTCTCATCATATTTCAGCTGAACACACTTTTCATAACACAATAACTTCTTTTACAGGAAAATTAGATTATAATGTCCCCTTATATATTTTATAAATTTTAAGTAAAATATTTTATACTTTTAGAAAAACCTAATAAATGTAGTAAATTTATATGTTTTTTACCTTCAAAAACATATTTGAAATAATATATCTTTGTGATTTTACCAAAAACTCTAGGGTACTCTGCTTTTAATTTAATATTATGGTAATACAGTTTTAAAATTGACGTTATTATTGGCATTTTTTACTTTTTAATTAAAAAATGTAATTTAACTTAAGAATTGTAATACTTTTTATTAAGAATGTAATTAAAGATATTTACATACAGTTCTGTCTATAGTCAAATAATTTATTCCAGTTTCATTTTTAATATATTATTATTAGCAGTTTAATTTATTTTTTGTATTAATTTATTCCAATACACATATACACACGTAGAAGAAAATATTTATAGAAAGCGGTTTAAATATGAATTTACTATGGTAGCTTCACATTATTTATTCCGATTTTTATATATCGCGAAATAAATTTATCATTCAGCTTCCATTATAAAAGGTAATATTTTCTAATACATAAAGAAATATTTTCTGTTCATCAAAAACTATTTCTAATTTTGGATAATTTCTTTGCAAGAAAGAGTTACATCCGATAGAAAATTTGGGGTATTGAATAGCAGAATATGTATTTAATACTTTAAAGTTAAAAGTATTTATCACGTTCCGATAAATATTAATTCTTTTTTTCAGGCTATTTTATTCTCACTTTTATTTTACTCTATAGAATTTTGTTTCATTTTTATACATTTTTATAGAAAAGTTTTCATTTTAAAATTATATCGTACTCCATTTAGGAATTTTGAACTTTTTTTTATTATTTTTCTATTTTTCTATTTACTTAATTTTATTTTTATTTTTTAAATTTTTTTTATACTTTATTTAAAATGTTAGAATTTTCCCCTCTTTATTATTTTCCCATTTCATCTTCCATGTAATAATTTTTCAAACTGTGTGTATTTTTACCCCCTGGTTATTTTGAAGATAAAATAATTTTATTGCTTCGAGATATTTTTCACAAAAGCTTTTAAAATTTTCTTCACTTTTAGCAACAATTCTTTCGCGTGTTTTCGCTTTATTTGTAAAAAGAAAAAAAAATAGAAGATTAAATGTTTTCTTTAAATTTTATATATACTCAAGTTTTAAAATAAATAATTTTAAAACGCTTTATATTTTGAATCATCCAAATAAAAATTTAAGTATGTATTTTAAAAAACAACTAAAACAAAAAATTGCATTTTTATTTTATTTTTATTTTTTTTAATAATTTTAAGTATCTGAAAATAAATCAGCTAATTTAATTTCTTTTTTCAATTTTAAGAGAAGCATTTTTCTTTTTAATGCAGTAATGGTAAAACATCACTATTAATGCACAAGAGATCTCAATATTTTAAATAATCGAAATATAGTAGGATGTTTTAATAAATAACTTAATACATGTTATAACAGATGTTGTCTACTTAGTATACCATATACATTTTTTTTTCCACCATGAGAAATAAACATAGTATGTTTTTCCAACATTTGGGTGAACAGGTGGGGCCAGTTTATCACCCTTAATGCTAATTTCTGCGCTGAATATTTAATTTTTAAAAAATAGCGTTTTATGTATTTTTAAAGCGAAGTTTAATACTATTTTATTACGATCCATGAAGTTATAGCTTCCTCCGTGAAAATATATATATATATAAATTACAGCTGCGCCGATTAATCGATTAATCGGTTCGGTTAATCGATCAATGCTTAGTCCCGATCAATTTTTTTAATCGAGTTAATCGCATCGATTAATTCGATTAAAAATTTTCGAAATCCGATTAAAATTTTCAAATTACGAATTAAAGTTAAATTGCTGTTCTGCCTACAAAATATTTTTTCGCATATTTTGCTAACAAACAAACATTCTAAGAAACATCCATCAAATAATGAAAAAGCAAATAAATAAATAAATAAATAAATAAATAAATAAAAATAAATAAATAAAACCTCTCAAAAGAAGTTGTTGCACTTTTGTTGATAGAGAAAAGGGAGAGGACAGTTATTAAACAAAATGCCGCTCCATGTGCATGCTGGAGCAACACCACCTGTCTGTAGCCTTCTACAGAAAGTGTTCGCCAGTGTAATAGTATTCTCAAAAACAAGAAGCTTTCAAAAAATGGAAATGCTAAATAAAAAAAAAAGGAAGAAGGAATTGAGATTTTCACTATCTTTCTGATGGCGGAAATGTCAATAGAGATTCACAATATCCTCAAGCGTTTATTGTCTGTTCAGAATTGCTGATAGTAACTATTGAAGTAGAATTAGAAAATTACATTCTGTGTTCTAGTCCGAAGTGACAAAGACATACTAAAATATAAGAATTTGGGATTTTTATGATAATGATACGGAATTTTGAGAATTCATTTAAAAATAGTGACAAGTGAGATAGACAAGGCCTGCAAATATAAAACTAAAATATGTGTAATTCATTTAAAGTTTCTTTCAAAATGAATTGAAAAATTATTTAAAAAAAAAATGAATAAGTGAAAATATTCATATAAAATTAACACTTAAAGTCACCAATTATTATTCTGAAAATTAAATTTCAACTATGAAACAGATATATTTGATTAAAAAATGTTTGAAAAAAAAATTTCTCAGTCAAACATGGATAATATGTATATATATATATATATTATATTACACACACTACACGCACAATATGAGAGTTTTATTCATAATTGAAATAAAATTATATAAAGAAAAATGAAAACCGATTAAAAATCCGATTAATCGACGGATTAATCGATTAATGAACTACGATTAACCCAGTTAAAACTCTTAATCGATTCCCACCCCTAAATAAATGAATGTAGGCAAGAAACTTAAAAAGGAAAGAAGTTAGAAAATAATAATTAACCCCCCCCCCCCAAAAAAAAAAAAATAAAAAAAAATACCATTGTTAAGAGAACCCCTCAAGGCAGGGTAGAGACAGTAAGATATTTCAAGAGTTACTACTAAAAACGAAAAGTAGCTTAACTCCCTACATCTTACCAAGAGAAAATAATAGAACCACTGCAGCTCAGAATCTGCATTTCTTCAATTCCACTGCAGTTATTGAGTTAAGTAAGTATGTGAATTTGTTGGCTTTATATTACTTATTTTATTAATTTTAGGTTTTTAACCTTACAAATTATATTCCTTTGTTATTTATTTATATATATATTCGTTCAACATTCAACATTCTGTTCAATATTCGAAAAAAAAAGTCATGCTCATCGAGAGGTTTAAAATACATTTTACTGAACGAAGAAATTCTCTATAGTGTTATGCCTATATTTGTGAAATGCTGTATATCTACGCTGTTTTAAATATCTAGACCTTTTAAATCAAAATATAGAACAAAGTTTTGAAGAATTAAATCTTTATAATAGTAATGATAAGACTTCCCACATCACCTTGCACAAAATTAAAAAAACACGAGTTCAGCGTCGAAGCCACAGTGCATCTATTATCTGCTATGCATTATCGCCGTTGCTTCTTTAACACTGTATCTATGCCTACATTCTGTTACACGTTGAAGCGTGGCACATAAAACGATTCTACCATTTTGTTTTCAACTTATGGAGTTTCCTTATCAACTTTTTTTTTTCAACCTTCAATTTCCCTTTTTTCCATTGCGTTTCACTGCAACACGAAGATGGTCTCTGCTGCAGACGAAAAAGCCTGTATATTCTCAAAAAATAATTATGAGACTACAATTTGAATCAGACGAAAATTGGAAAAATTACAATAATTTATCTTCCGTTACCATTTCTGAGATTGATTGTTCAAATGCTCTGTTAAAAATAAAATTCAACATTTAATCAAAACATTTCTGTAAATTTAGTATAATTTGGCTGCAACCTTTTGAAATTTTTAGAA
Organism: Salticus scenicus; assembly: GCA_963930645.1. NCBI lineage: Eukaryota > Metazoa > Arthropoda > Arachnida > Araneae > Salticidae > Salticus > Salticus scenicus. The sequence goes on along the minus strand of OZ005657.1, from coordinate 244,810,480 downwards.
ATATCCAATTTTTAAAACATCGTGCTGAATCAACAAATTTTAAGTCCTTACTACTAAAATGGCAGAACTAAAATGATTAATCTCAATACTAAATTTCTAACAATATTGGTTGTACCTAAATCGATCTTAATAAGCACATTTTTTTTTTTTTTTTTTTTTTTTTTTTTTTGCGAAACATTGAACTATATTTTCAAAGACGCACTATATATAGTGGTATCGCTTTGTGATTCTGAGAAAATAGCAGTTTTATGTTAAGCAAATACGGGTAGTTTTCTACAGTGTCTGTTATTTACGTTTAAAAAAAATAATGCATATCTACCTAACGACTTCTCCAACTTATAAAAAGTGAACTATTACTTATGTATACTAAACTGCTGCGAAATTAATATGCTAAGACTATAACAAAACTTTCATCTACAACATTCAAATATAATGATTGGTCGAAAAACTTCATTGCAAAAATTGTAACCAAAACAATGTTTATATTTATAATAGTATACTTTCTGCTCACGATCTTAATATAGATGATCTTGCGTTAAGTTCTTGGAAGCGAGTTTTCGTTTCTTTTTTTCCGTAATTGGTGTAATCTTTGTTATACCTAAGCTTTAGTTTTTCCTAATTGGTATAATTATATAGTAGCTATTTTATTAGTGGATATAATATTTATGTATTGATTGGTAATGCTAAAAAAGGGCCACTATATAAATAAATATATATATATATATATATATCAGTCAAAATTTGACGGATGATGTGCAACTAAAATCTTTTCAAGTCATAAAGTTAAAAACACCTTTGCTTTAATATTTCGCATTGCTCTTAACTGGTTTAAAACCCCTGCTTTAATCATTTATCTTTTGGTTGGAGGGAGGAGGGATAAATTTCATGAAATTTCAATATACAAAATTTAAGCATACTCCATATATTAAAAATAAAATCCCAAGGTTTTCCTATTTTTACTCTAAATATGACCAAAAGAACGTTTGGAGTAGTTAAAAGAAAACCAGAATTTATATAAATTATCGAAAGAATAAATATTTCTCAATGGCATAGTATCAATATTTGTGATAATACTTATCAAAGCATCAAGCATGTAAATTAATCCCACAATAGAATTTCTCCCTTTCACACCAAATCGACTAATAATCTATAGAACTGCACTTGTTTTATGCTTAGTGTGAAATTTATTCGTTGTTTTTCACGCAAAATGATTAAATGCAAAGACGTACTACCAGATTATAATTATATTAACTTACTATCAACGATAACAGGTCACAGTTTTTTAATAAAAGACATACATGAAAGACAAAGATTTCATTCACTTGTAAAATATATCATTAACTAATTCTAATTTGCCAAGACAATAAGTGCATTTTAAGTGTAAAATAATAGCTTTGATTCTGATTTTTCCTTCCTATATTTATAAAACCACTTGGACATAATCCAGAATATTAATTCGTTGTATTCTAAAAATAAACTGCAAAAAATCTCAATACAGTTAAAATTTATTTTTACTGGAATAGTATTATAACACTTTATTCTATCAAAATAGTATATTTCAACAAAAGTATACTGTTAAAAATAAATAAATAAATAAGAATGAATTTAATACTTTAGAAAATTAATTTGCTTATTAAATTTTTAATAATAAACTACACAATGTAAATTTTTACTCGTATAAATTATCGATATTATATTGTTATTCTTTTTAAATTATTTTTACTGTAATATGGCATCAAAATGAAGTATCAGAGATTATAATAATTAGAGTAAAAAAAAAAAATAATAATAAATGTACATAAATAAAATAAAATAAAACCTCCTTTGATTTTAAATATCTATCTCCATCTTTTCTAAACAAAGTTTTCAACTGATAAAAGTTAATGTTTAAAGAACAATAAACTCTGACAATTTGTTAATTTTAAAAGATTTTTTTTCTTCTTCTTTTAAGAAATGGAAAAAAATATAGATGGCGCCACAACCTGTCTAAAGAAATTTTCGTCGAAAAAGCATACGATGATAACCGATCATAGATAAATGCAACCGATAAGTATTCGCGAATTGCTTTGTTTTTAAAATACTTCCTTGGGAAATATGAATCAATGAATTAATCGTGTGAATTATTTTTATGATTGAGTTTTAATTAGCATCTGCCATAGACATATGAAATCTATAATATTAAAATACAAAGCCTTTTCTGTAAGACCAAAATCGTTACGTATTAATGTCGTCTGCTCAAACATTATCATCGGTATTCGTATTGCACTGCATAAAGAGAAAGGTAAATTCCCGTTCCAATTGGTTCAAAATTTTCTCGCGCATGCCCAGATCGTACGATTTTGGTCTTACAGAAAAGGCTTTGTGTTTTAATATTTTTGATATATGCATAAATAATGTCACTTACCATTATCATGCAAAAAAAAAAAAAAAAAAAAAATCAATATAACCACTCACAATAAATACTTTACATATGCGCTTTAGTGCAAATTTAACAACTGAATGCTGAAATGTAGCCATCCTAAAATTGCAGAAAGCGAGAAATAGCAGCGTCCTCTTTCGAGTTATACAAACCAATATAAACATATTACAGTTTTACATAGCATGCTTTATACATATTAAGTTTTACGTCAATACATCCTTCAGATAAATATCATGAGAAAAAATAGTTCAAAAATCGTAAAATATAATGCAGGACACCAGCATGATGCCTGTCAAGAAATAAGCTCGAAAATTTAGTCACCATATTATTTTTTTTCCCAAAAGAATCATTTTACATATCCTGTTTCGTGTTAATCCAAGCGAGAGATTCAGAGATAACGCTAATTTAAACACAACTAAAAGTAGGTTAAACAGTTTGCCAGTTAACCTACATAAAAAGAAAAAAAAATCAGCATAGATTTTTTCTGTTTTATTTATTTACTTTTTATGATAACCATCTCAAATATCAAACTTGATGCACATATATGTACTATATACGCTGAGATATTGCCTTTTTGTAAATAGGTAAAATTGTAGAATAGCAGCGTCACCTCCTTTGTGTGATGAAAAAATCTCACCAGAATCGATTTCTGTTACCAATTTAGGCTTTATTGTAAAAAAAAAAAAAAAAAAAAAAAAAAAAACATGCATTTTTCGATATACCGTCTACAGTAACACAAACCCAGAAAGAAAGAAAGAAAGTCACAGACACCAAATAGATGTGAATTTTCTTAAAACAGTTCAACCATTTTCAAAACGTGTAACTCCATCTAAAACTACAAGTCGAAAAAAAAAATTCAGAATCCACTGTACATTTTTTCTGATGTATATATAAGAAATTAAATCATTTTAATAATTATAATAATAATAATCTTGTTCAAAAAAATTTTTAGGACTGTAACTCGGCAATTCAATTAAAAGAAATCATTTAAACTTCACAGCAAAACAATTTATTGAAACTATTCACTTCACTGAATTTCGTTCAGTCAAAAAGTTGTTGTTTGGAATATCTTGCATATGAATCGCAAACTAATTATTTTTTCTCATATTTCAGAATATAAATTACTATAATATGAAATATTTCCTATGCTGAAATATACTAACATATTTCAAGGTCTTAATAAAGAAACATTCATTTTATATTGAATTTCATTAATTGTTGAACAAGAATTTTGTTCTAGAATACCCTGAAAGTATCACTATTCAGTTTGACAGAATAATTTAGAATTTCTGGGAGCACTTTCAGTTTAATCAATTCAAATTCGAAATTTGTTAATTAATAGTTCAGATACAAAATGTGGTATTTGCATAGGTCTAAACAATCTGCATATGAATGCATTGACATTCGTACACATTTGCTATAAATCCGTTTGAACTATGATTAAACTAAATGAAAGGATCGTATTAGTAAGTATTAAAAATGAATTTTATTTTAATTGCTTCGGAAGTCTAAATACTCTCTGAAAAATACCTTTTAAAATTTCTACACATTCTTAACACGTTCACACCGGCGTGACCCACCGCCGAGCAGTAGCAATAGTGCCTGTCCAAAAAAAGTACACTTAATGCTGCTTTGTTAAATAAATCCTTGTCGAGTCATGTTCTTAGTCAGTCTAAGAACATGATTCGACAAGGATTTATTGACCAAAACAGTTTTAAGTGTACTTTTTTTGGACAGGGATTATTGCTAGTGGTCGGCGGTGGCCCACGCCGGCGTGAACGTGTTAATGATGATTAGACTAAGCTCAATGCTAAATGGTGTCTAAAAATCAATCTTTAATCTGTCTTCTAGAAACACGGTGCCAGTTTTGTGGTGCTTTCTTATTATGATACTGACTGGATGTATGTTATAATTTATAGTGCATACTATTTCTATAGAATCTAAAAAAAGAAAGAAAAAGACACTTTTAAGATTGACGGAAACATAAAGAAATTAAATAAAAATTAATCATTCATTTACACATTTAAACTACTTCCCTTAAAAAACAGTTTAAAAAAATTCTCTCTAAGGATAAACCATTTAAACTTTTTTATTTTTTTTCCTGGCAAAATTCATAAATTAAAATTCTGTCTTAAATAAAATTTAATTTTGAACGACTTTTTTTTTTTTTTTTTTTTTTTTCCTGTAGGCCAACTTTTTGTGCTTGTTTGTTTCTACTGGCCCTGTACTTGGCCTCCAACTTCAATTTATTTTCATACCGAATAAAGAGTTCTAATTATCGGATACTTTCTCAATAAAAATATTTCATGTGGAGGATATCGTCTGCTTATAATTTTTTTCCAACACGGATAACAAATTATTTTTCAGTGTGGGGACTGTGACGACACATAACCAATCAATATATCTTTTTTTTTTTTTTTTTCTTCTTTTTCTATTTCGAATAAATCGAATCTATCATGTCACATTAACCAGTTTACCGAAGGTTTCACTTTATTTTTTAAATTAGATATATATTAATTTGAAACGTGTTTTGTCTGTTTCCACTAAATTGAGAGAACGGCTAGGTGTAAAAATTTGGTTGATGTGTCTAATAAGAGGTCTTGGTCTATAGATGTGTCATCAAAAGAGAAAATCAAAAAAAGTCGAACGGTTTACCTCCCTGGGGGGACAGGGGTAAACACACCTTGGCGAGCATAACGCCGCTCCAAATTACTTCACGGTGAAGAAATTGTACATGAGGGAACTAGACTCAAATGCTAAAACATTACTTTCTGCGAATTTGGAATTTTTAATTTTAAAGGGGGAAAAGGGGGGAAATTAGTTTGAGGGGGAAATCCATTCTAGACCAACACATATAGCACTTCATTTTAAAGATCTTGAAAATTCATGTCTTTTGGTGATGTTCGTATACAATATAGTGCGCCCCCTGGTGGTGAAAAGTGGAACTAGGTGATTTTGTTGTAGACCCTATCATGTTACACCTTATTTTAAAGGTCTTGGTATTTCCTGACCGTTGGTGATGTTCGTTCAGAACACACTGCGCCCTGGCGGTGGAAAGTGCAACTAAAGGATTTTGCAGTTGACACCACCATGTGACACCTTATTTGAAAAGTCTTGGAAATTCAAAGCGATTGGCGATGTTCGTATACAAAATACTGGGCCCTTTGGTGGAGGAAAGTGGATTTTGCAGCGTGTGCATATAATGCCTGCTATACGATGCCGAAGCCACAGGCAGCGGACACACGAGTCAAAGGTTCGTTCGGTTCAAGGTTAATTTTTGAGAATTTTTCCATGTTATTAGCGGCCCGCATATACGCTTTCGCAGGCACCGGGATTACGAGCCCGAGTTCCGTTCGGTTTGAGGTAATTTTTTTTGTTACAGATGATTATTTTTTTCGCGATGCTTTCATTTAAAAATAGAAAATCAAACAAAATCGAGTTAAGGATATAAAATCATACAATTTTAAGTTTCATTTGAGATTAATATCATGGGCCCGGGCAACGCCGGGCGGGTTCTTTCGATTCCAGGTTAATTTTTGGGAATTTTTTTTATGTTATTAGCGGCTGGCGTATGCACTGCCGCAGGCACCGGGGCACAAGGCAGAGTTTCGTTCGGTTCGCGGTAATTTTTTTGTTACAGCTGATTATTTTTTTGGCGATGCTTTTATTTAAAAATAGAAATTCAAACAAAATCAAGTTTAAGATAAAAAATCATACAAATTTAAGGTTATTTTAAGGTTATTATCATAGTCCCGGGCAGTTCAGCAAACATGTAGTCTTAGTATTAAACGAAATAGAAAATAAAAGATAGCAACTGTTTATTTGGAGTCTGTTTGACGTCACATTGACAGTACTTTGTAGAAAGTGATGTCATATACAATATTTCTATTTATAAGCATTTTTCAGAAATTCATTTTTTAAAGAGAAATGTCGTAAATTATATTAGATATTTTAACTTGAAATACATTTAAATAACTAGCTGGAACCCGTCGAATTCAACGGTGACTTTATTGACTGTAATATTTCAAAAATCATCGCATCATTATTTAAATGTATTGCCTATGGCTGCGGCACCGTATAGCAGGCATGCTACACACAAGCTGAAAAATCCACTTTCCTCCACCAAAGGGCGCAGTATGTTGCATACGAACATCGCCAATCGCCTTGAATTTCCAAGACCTTTCAAATAATGTGTCACATGGTGGTGTCAATTGCAAAATCCTTTAGTTGCACTTTCCACCACCTGGGGGCGCAATGTGTTCTGAACGAACATCACCAACGGTCAGGAAATACAAAGACCTTTAAAATAAGGTGTAACATGATAGGGTCTACAAGGATAGGGTCTACATGATAGGGCGCACTATATTGTATATGAACATCACCAAACGACATGAAATTTCAAGATCTTTAAAATGAAGTGCTATATGTGTGGTTCTAGAATGGATTTCCCCCTCAAACTAATTTTCCCCCTTTCCCCTCCCCAAATTTATTTCCCCCCCTTTTACCCCTTTAAAGTAAAAAAATTCCAAATTCGCAGAAAGTAATTTTTTAGTATTTGAGTGTAGTCCCCCCATGTGAATTTCTTCACCGTGGAGTAATTTGGAGTGGAGTTATGCTCGCTAAGGTGTGTTTAAACCCTGCCCTCCCCCTCAGATGGGGAACCATTCGACTTTTTTTATTTTTCTCTTTTGATGACACATCCACAGACCAAGACCTTTTATTAAACACTTCAACCAAATTTTTACACCTAGCCGTTCTCTCAATTTAGTGGAGACAGACAAAACACGTTTCAAATTAATATATAGATGATGCGATGATTTTTGAAACATTACAGTCAATAAAGTGACCGTCGAATTCGACGGGTTCCAGCTAGTCACTATTTTAATTTTTAAACAAAAGATAATTAGAAAAAGATAAATGATGCGTGTAAAAAATAATAGTTAAAACTCTGTGTAAAACAGAATTTAATTTCGAATAAAATATACTGCGTAGTTTTTTTTTATTTGAAATCAGTATAAATTGCCTACATTAACTTAATACAAAAAAAAAAAAAAAAAAAAAAAAAGAAAAAGGCATTTTCAATTGGTTTAATTAAAAAAATAAAAATAAATAAATAAATAAAAAAATTTTCCATTTTAATAAGTTCTAGTCAAATAAAAAATATTCGAATGCTCTACTGCATGAATTATTAAGATACATATTCATAATAAGGTAGTTTATATTTCTAATGTGCATTCGTAGTAAAAATCTTTTACATTGCTGTAAACTACCCGCTTTCGACATGACGTAATTAAGAGTAGATTGAAACAAAAGAGTACGTTTAAAGTAATAAACGAAGAAAAGCATTTAAATATTTAGAAATTTGCATGCAGTCATTCTTTCTGCTACATTACAAATCCGACTTTTCATGAATAAAAGAAATTTAGCAACTGATGCTGTAATATTTTGATTATAAAACTTTCCTTCTACGTATTGTATTAAAATGGAAAAGCCGAATAATTTTCCACAACACAGAAAAAAATAAAGGAGCAAAAATACTCCAAAATGTGTAAAATTGTGTAAAATTTGAGTACATTACATACTCAAAATAGCTTCGAACCAAATATACTCAAATGTAAAAAATCCATGTACTTATTATTGAGTACGTTAACACGCTCAAAAAATTGGCATTTACCCTCGCGAATCCCAATATCCCAAAAATAGAGATTATTTTGATGTATTCTTCCACAAAAGAGTGTGAAACCTCCACAAAATATAGCTTTGAAGATTTTAAGGAATAACGTTTGTGCTTTATAGCTTTCTGTTTGAATATGTAAAAATTCTATTAAAGAACTTCTTTTAGTTCAGCATATTTATAATTAGTTATGAAGTGAACAGATATTAATTTGAATGCACGCTATATTTCATAAATGAAACAAGCATGTTTTCCTTTTTGAACCGAAACTGCTCATTTCAAAATGAGTATGTCCATTTACTCATTTTTGAGCACTACATTTTTAAGATTGAAGAAAGAAATAGAACAAGCCGAGAATTGCTATCTGTGTCATTTTTATAGCATACTCAAAGTTCTACCAACAGAGTTACCAGGCTGGCACACTGTTAAAAAATTCTGTAAATTTAATGTAAATATTTATCCAGAGTCTCTGTAAATTTACAGCAATTCATAGCCAAAAGTGAATAATCGAGATTCTAAATCTTTATTCTGTATTTTTACCTAATATTAGTTTTTTATTATCTAAAAATTAAAAATGATGGTTTCTACTTTAGAAAAAGTCCGAAATATGTTCTCACCAATAATTAATTAAATTAATATTAGTTATTAAAACGAATGTATAAAGTAAGTCTTTTAACATATCCGTTTATTTTTCTCTGTAATTTTACGTAAGACTTAATATAATAGATTACACAGAGTTTTCTGTTGAAATTTTTAACAGTGCATCTTACCGGCATACTCACATAAAAGGTGGAAATATTCATCTCATGAACAACTTATGACGAAGTTCTATTTAATATTTAAGTTTCAGTTTATATTGCTGAATAACGTTGATAATTATGAGATTTTGACAACAATTGAGACAACTTCCAATAGCAAACAAAGTAAATATAATTTTCATTATTTAATAAAACAAATTCTAAGTAAATTTTTCAATATATTTTTTTTTTTTTTTAGAAAAGACTTACATATTTTCTTTAAACTATATAAATATACAATTTGTGTATATGTGTGTTTTTTGCAAATAGAAAATCATTGCTATGCAGCTGAAAAACACTACTCTTAAATTCTTATGCAAATGTTACTTTCTATTTTTGTATCCCGTTATATATTAACCAAATAAACTAATGTATATTAAAATCACAGAATGAAACTTTTAGAAAATGTTATATGAGTAAATTATCAAAACATATATTGGAATAATACTATACGCACATATATGATATTAAGTAGCAAGCCTATGAGTAAAAATCGTATATTAGATAAGTCAGTCAATCAAGAAGACAAAGTTATCTTTTCCCACTCAGCGTTTAAAACAGTAAAAAGAAAAAAAAAATGAGATAAGATAATCATACTTTAAGAGAAGAGTGTTTTCAAGTACATTAGATAATGTCTTACGCCAAATAAAGAATAAACCTATTCAATTAGTTAATTATTATTATTTTTTTTAACTTACAGATATTCTGATTTACTTATTATTATTTTTGTCATTAAACCTTACATGAAATAATATACAAAATAATATACATAAAAATATTATTTTGACTTAATACCTATTTTGACATACTTTAGAGAACACGCCTTATTAATAAAAGAAAGCATTAAAATACTGCTTTTTACAAATGCATGTATATTTATGATCACAGAAACCTATTTATCTATTTAGGAAAATAATTTATTTAAAAAATTAAGATTTAACTAACTTTCATATCAGGAAATATGTTTTAATGCAGCTTTGAAAACATTATTTCCATATAGCAATAATTAATAAAAGTTTTCTGAAATTAAATTATAAAAAAAAAAGGTATTATTCGTTAACAGGGCTTCAAAAACTGTGTCAGATTTCTCCCCTACAATATTCATAATTAAAGCTGTTGTAATATGTATATAGGAATATATTATCAATGAATAAAATGAAATAAAAACACTGAGGTCTTCATAAGGGAGGCCCCTCAGTGTAGGGGTGAAAGAGAAGTTTCTAAAAGGACAATACCAAATGAAATACAATAAAATGAAACCCCCTACCTGACAAAGTTTCATTTTATCGTATTTCATTTATATACTTTTTTGTTTACATTTCGTAATTTCTAGCATTCTTGTATATTTTATATATATTAAATTGATGTAATTGTACTACTTTTGTAATTTTGGTAATTTTATAATTGTTTTTGGAATTTTTAAATTATATGTATGTCAGATTTCTTCTCAGTTAATGGTGGTTTTCTGTTTCGTGAGAAGTTGGGGGCTAAGAATAGTTATTAATTAATTGCTACTCTCCTTTCAGAAACTTCTCTTTCACCCCTACACTGAGGGGCGTCCCTGATGAAGAGGGATATACCTCAAAAAACCTTAAGAAAAAGCAACAAGATTAGATTTAAATAAAATAAAATTGTTTCTCAAATATAGCAAACTCAATATTTCTCGAGGACTATATATATATATATGTGTGTGTGTGTGTGTGCGCGTAAAACTCTGTGAATGAGAATTCCTGCAACACATGAGCCTATAGGAAATATCTTATCTGAATATTGCTAAGAAAGGACATGTTAATTTTGATCATACGTTTATAGGAATTTTTATTCATTTTATTTTAATGTTATACGGACATGATATTGTGTTTTTCGCTTATTATGCAAAATAATATCAAGGTAATATGTAATTAATTACCATATTAAACTTGAAGAAAAATTAACAATATGTAAATTAACTATAATAACAGAAAAAATAAATAATGTAACTGAAAACAAAAAGGCGCTACATATACTTTTGTAATCAGAATAATAGTTATGAATGTAATCCTTTTAAAAATTATAAATTTAGAAAATGAAAAACTGTTTCAGGTTCGATGATTTGCGACAATCTGATACTTAATAAATTACAAACCGCTTTATAATAACATTTGCTCAAATTTATATCTTTCATTTCGAACATTAAAAAAAAAATTAAGTTGATTATTAAAATAAAATAATAAAACAAATATTTACTTATTACTTCCATTACCCTACTACTGTAGGTAATGGAAGTACTGTATTTGGTCGAAAAATTCGATACCTTTACCTGATTTTCATGTTTTAAAGCATCCTGAATCCAAAACTGTAGTTTTAGGCAATTGGCCAAATTGTGTGTGTAAGTATGTGTATATGCGTGTATGCACGTATGTTATAATCTTCTGGCTAGCATAGTTCCGAAACTAACAAAGATAGAACTACGAAAATTCAGAATTGATACAGGTCTGGTGTACAGATAAGTTTTCCAAATTTTATTGAAAAGTGTGTCATAGGAAATCGGAAGTGGAACCGTAAGTCCGTATCTCAAAAACGGCTCTAACAATGTTGCTATATAAACACTCTATTAGATGTCCTTTCGAATGATATAGTTGATTAGTTCAGGAAAATTGATATCCGTCCTGTATAAACAGTTCAATTTCAAGTCTCGCAAGTGCGTTACTTTAAAAACAGCCGTAAGGATTTTTTTCAAACTCACCATGTTAATTCCTTTTTAGATATCCTTTTGTATGTAATTATTGTTTTCCGGTCAATAATTGGGTACGCAATGTTTTGGTAAAAGTTGGTATCTAAAAAACGGCTCTAAAGATTTTATTGAAGATTGTGACATAAATACATTTTAGATACCCTTTCTCATGTATTACGTGGTTATTACAGAAAAATTAACGGTCATCATGATTAGGTAGTTCAGTTTTAGATCTCAAAAATTGGTGTTAAAAAAATAATAATAATAACTGTATCTTTTTTTTTTCCTCTTATTTTTTAACTCGCTATGTAAAATCTGCTTTATATGTCTTTACACGTGTATGAAGTTTCTCTTACAGGAAAAATCCAAAAAATGCATATATTATCTCCAAAAATGCACATAATTCGTGTAACAGTGGGTAATGGAAGTCGTGTGGTTGTATCACACGAGATCTTTTTTTTTTTTTTTTTTTTTTCTGTATCCGTTAAAAAAAAATAATAATTAAAGAAAGAAAGAAAGAAAAATAAAGAAGATTTCAAAGCAGAAAGCTTTACCGGCAGCAAATATTTAATATATATATATATATATATATATATATATATATATATATATATATATATATATATATATATATATTACATTGAAAACATACTTAAGTAGATATAAATATAATCCTTTTTATTTAGTAATACCAAATGAAAGTCATTCTAGATGGTTATATCGACTTATAACTCATCTGACAAGTAGAATTTGAATTATCATCATATTTGTTTGTTTGAAACTTCCTTTATTATATTCAGATTTAGAAAATCAAATCAAATGTGAAACAGTAATTATTTTAAAAGTTTGCAAATTTGCAAATGCTGTCGAAGCGCTAGCAATTCGTATAAAAAATGGGCGACTAATAGTGTTTAGGTATATAATTCTTGAGTCATGATATTAGTCTTTATGCTGTTTATAAAAAAGTAAACCGATGATAAAAATTAGCGATTAAAATAAACAAAAAAATTTGAAAAATGGGATGTGTGCTTCAATAATTTTCGCATTAACATATTTCCCTCTCCTAAAGAGTGAGCTTCTAAAATTTCGAAAATTTGTCGTTAGTAATCGCTATAGTTTTTGGTAAATGGACTAACTTTTGTATGTAGAATTATGATTTTAATTCACATTTGTTTTAATTCTTAAGCTTTTGGTTTTCCACCCACGGTTGCATTTACACCATGAAATTTGTATATCAAGCAAGTGTAAGTAGGGTGTTTACACTTGTCTAAAGCAGCCTAACTTGATCTTTTATATATTTTTATTTTTTAGTTTATACATTTTCTGTCTAATTTTCTTTGAGAAGTTTAAGTACCATAACAACAGAGCAAAATAAGGTCAAAGTCGAGCTAAGTAACACTGAGAAAAAATTCTATAACTGATATCTAAAATCTAAGTTGGGGCTCTAGAAAAAATAGTTCCATGTCATCCTTATAAATTCTAGTCCCCTTGGAAAGCGAGTTCTAGAAACCTCTATTAGAATTCTAGAGCGTTTGCTTATATTCTCGAGGGCAAAATTATTTAAAACACACTGCAAATAAATGAGACTACAAGAAGCGGGTTTCTGCAACTATAATCTTGGCTTATTACCAAATTCTAGAAAATCAAGAGAGAATTTCTCGCAATATAAATGATTTAGAATATTTAGAGTATTCAAAATATTGTTTCACCATCTAGAAATGTGTATACTAGAAATTCTCGATAATTTCGTCTATTCAGTTTATTGGCATGCCTTATGCGCATAGCTCGGAAATCTATATTTCTAGTTAAGAGATTTAGAAAATGTTCAGTTATTCATTCTAGAGAAAGACGGTATATATTTTTTTCTCAGTGCAAAACGTTGTTACACTCACCCAACTTTACTCTATGTCGCATATAATACAAGTTCCGAATAAATGATTAAATTTGCTTCCTTGGCTGTTTCACAAAGAAAAATAAATTAAAAACATTTTCCCGTATTCAGAAATATATGATTTTAGCTTCACTGTAATTGACATCAAATTAAAGAAAAAAAAAGAGAGAGAGAGGGAGAGAGAGAAAGAAAGTAAAAGAAGAGCCAAATTGGCTTTAACTTTAAAAGTATGATATTGGAATATTTTAAGAATATTCCAGTGAAACAAAGTGCGTAAAATGTATATTCAAAACATTTATAAACTTAGTATATATGGTAATTAAATATGCATATGAAAGACATTTCTCTCCCGCATATCCTTAGAAGTTTACTTAATATTAATTGATTTTATAATAATCGATCGGCTTGAGATTAACAAAAACGTAAGAGATATTGAAAGGCACAAATTGAAGTTCTTATTGAAAGAGCTTTAGGATAACAAAAGAAATTAATTCTTGGCCCCTTCTTGTAGAAAGTGCCAAGAAAGATGAAGAGGAGTGCCCGGATCTCTTCTAGCGGCGCAATGAAAGGCTATCTGCAGCTGAAATCGATTCTTTGCCAGAGCTCCAGAGAAATATAGGCGCGTCTCTTACGTTGAGAGGCAAGCAAATGGCAAAAACAACACTTCAAGAAACAGTACGCGTCCCCAAATAGAGAATGTTCTTTTCTTAGGTCACTGACTTATTTCCCCGTTTTCGGAATTTCAATTTAAATATTTTTTCTCCATCATCGGTTTTATCAGGGTAAAATCTAAATAGTTTCAACTTTCGATTTGGGAATAGAGGTAAAAGAGGGATTTTATCAAAATATTTGACAAAAATACTTTTTATATTTTTTTTTATTTATTTATTAAGTACACAAGTTAAAAATTTGTGTTATAAAATACTAACAGTCTCTTTTAATTAATCTCAAGAAAAATTCAAATAAATCTAGTTTTTAGTATGAGTGAAAATGACAAATTGGATCTAAAATTTATGTTATCTAAACTTTAAATGTATGGTATAAAGAAATGCAATATTGCGCAATAATATTAGCTCATTTGCTATCCTAACAATTTTAATTGTGTTCAACGACTACATTTCAAAAGTATGTAAATAAATATTTTCATTTACATACTCTTCTCGTTAAAAAAAAATGCGCATTCGCTTTGCAAATAAAAAACAAATAAATCGTTATAAAACTCCGAATATATCTATGAAATTATTAGGCAAATGTTTGCCTTGGGTTTAAAAGATGGTATAAAGTTTTATATGTCAGTGTTTGTGGGCGGAGAATTGTGATGCAGAATTTTATGACACATAACTTTATTCTAAATGCTCTGAATAAATAAATAAATAAATAAAAAAAAACTGTTCATAATGGATTGACTGATGTAGAATAATCATCCGAAAATCAAAAATAATATTTTTTATTGAAGAACATTCGTTTGATAAGCAATATGTTTATTCATTAATTAATTTTATTTATTTTCGAAATTCATACGGATGCACTTTTTTCCCTTGAGTTTTATATTACTATTCTTGTAGAGTTTTTTTTTTTTTTTTTTTTTCGCTGATGATTTAATTATGACGAAATTGATAGTTAAATTTAGTGGTGGAAGACTTAGGCCAAAAAAAAAAAAAAAAAAAATGTAGAAAACCTGACCATGTTTCAGAAATAGGATGCATTTTTATTTATTTTTAAATTTTTAATTAATTTATATGTAAACGATAAAAATTCGCGAAATAAAAATTATTTTTCACATCCTGTCTATTATGTAAAAATAATTATGAAAAATCGAATACATCGATTACTTGAAAAAAAAAAAAAAAACTACAATTGAATGGTAAAGACATTCAGGATGTCGCAATCAAACAAATGGCTCTAAAAATATTAATTAAACACTCTAAAGTAGATTAATTTTTCTCGTTGTATCGAATATTGAATTGCTTATTATAATTTATTTAAAAACCAACCGGTATCGTTTCTCGTCGCATTAGTCGCAGAAAAATTTTACTGTTTTCATAAACGAGCGAAATGAAAAATTTTAATTAAGAAAAATAATTTTAAGGACATAAATTTAAATCGACGCTCATGATTGCAAAATCATTGTAATGGTATGTATGTTAAAAAAAATTTTAAGAGATTGATTTAAGTTTTGACTCATTAAAATTTCTTGAAAAAAAAAGTATTTTCTCAGGAGATTAGCATCATTTCAAAAATTTAGGAACAAGAGTGTTAATGATATTATTATTATTAAAAATAGAAGTACACTGAAAAGTTTAAGCACGTATTTTGGAGTGACTTTTTTGAAAATTAATGCGTAAAATAAAATAATGTATATTTTTTTGTTTACTTCTAAATTCAATGTTTACTTCTAAATTCAAATAATGCGAATCAAGTATAAAGTGGTGATATTTTAATTTTATCATTATGTATATATATATATATATATATATATATATATATATATATATAATCTAATTTATTATAAACAAAACTTATTTGAATATAATGGGGTTTTGAGAAAATAATATAAAACAGTTTTACTTTTTAATATTACATTTCTTGCACAAATAATGCTTTTCTGCGTGTTAAAAATAGATCTGTCAAATAAAGGATCCGGAGCTAAACATGAACACACATTTTCTACATCAATTTAAGCACATTTAATTGAAACGTTTTTTTCATTAGGCAACAATCAAAATTAGGTATAATCATTAAATGACATAATGTATATAAATGTTATTCCATCACCTCTTAAGTGTGTCGTTAGTAATGTTAAATCATTCATCCGCACATCAAAATGCAATATGCACTACTCAAAAGAGCAAACATGATTTTGTGCTTCAAGAGATCTTATCTTCATTAATGGCTTGAACAAGATATACCTTCTACTACTAAGATAAAATGCACACATAAAAATTATATTATTTAAGGCAGATGTAATTTGCATTTAATTAATACACACTTAAAAATAATTCTGCAATATAAGCATTGGATGAATGGTTCACTACTTTAGAAATATTAAAGCTAATTTTAGAAAGCAATATAGTATTGATAATATTAATTTCATATAATTATAATCCAATTCTTGAGAAAAAGATATATTATGAAAATTTGTACTTATACTTTACCTACTAAGACATGCGTATTTTTCTTTTCCTTTATTAAAAGTTTTAAATTTAATTTTGTTGAAATTTCTTATTTCTGCAAAATATATCTTTTATATATTTTTTTAAAAAATTCATTAACTAGAATTAGAAAATTGCTTTTCCTTTCATTTTGGAAACTTAATTGGAATAAGAATTATTTTGCTCAAAGTATCTATATATTTCAATCTAATAAAAAATAATTTGTTTTCTGTGTTATATATCAGCAAAATATTTTTGTTAAGACTAAAACGATACAATGGCACACTTTATGTTAATCTCAATCAAAAATAAGAATATATTAGTGCGTCTGCCAATGAGGGATTCTGTAATATGAAATTCCTGAAAAAAGTTCTACTTCCAAAACTTCTACTTCTTTCAAACTTCTACTTCCAAAATTAATATGTTAAAAGTGTTCTAGAAATTTCATGCTAGCCTATTAATATACAGATTTTATTTTCAGAGAAAACGAAAATAAATAAACGTGTATTTTATTTCCTTATTTTGGCATCAAATATTGCTTTATTTTGTTTTTCTTTTAAAATCCATTTTAAAGTTAAAATGGGGTTTTTATTTAATACATTTGATCCAATTATCCGAATGAGCTAAAAAATACGGCATTAGCTAGATTTTTTCTGAATAATAAGTGTGCCACTTTTCGTAGCTGTCGGTTGAACGGTATAGATTTGTATAGCGAACTAAAAATACGGGCAAGCAAACAATCAGATTTATATATATAGATTTTAGTTTCGCCCACAATGCCTTAATGGCAATTGTATTTCTACATTATTACTTATTTTTCGTTATCTATATTGTTTAAATATAATATTCACTCAAAAGGTTCACAGATATACTCATCACACTTTTCACTTGATAGCACCTTAATTGTTTGATAAATTCATTGTTAGACAACATTTAAAAAATACTTTTTTTTTTCAGATTTAGAAAAGCAGTAATTTTTATCCAATTAAAATTGAATAATAATAATAATAATAATAATAATAACTTAAAATAGCAATTTTCCTTGAATCTGCAATAAATATTTTCAGTATACCGTTCAAATCTTTAACAGATAACAGCGTGATTACAAAACTGAAAAATAATTTATATAAATAATACAACTTTAAAATTGTTTCTTATTTATTTAAAAAAAAAAAAAAAAAAAAAAAAAACAATTTTATAACATATAAATTATTTGAATAAAGTTACAATTCCTAGAGCATTGCATTTGTTGTTCAATTAAAAATAATATTTATCGTCAGTTACTAGAAAATAAAATTTTGAAGACCTATTTTTAAAAATTATTTTCATTGTACTTAACCAAAATTTTAAATCGGGTAATAAGTATAAAGGTAATTACTTTAAATAAAAATTTTCAAATATCGGTTGTAAGTACCATGACCTGTTATAGAAAATTATAACAAACCAATATTTCTTTAAGAAATATATTATTACATGGCAAGATAATTACATCACTGATTTTTTCAATTAAATATTAATAAATTATTTCCTTTATAAAAAATTCAATATTTAAAAATTCCTTTTCTTGCGAGCATGTATTGAGAAACATATGAAAAAGTTTAGTAATTGATCTCATAAATTACACTGCGATGTTTTAGATAAAATCTGCTAATCAATACCCAAATTAAAGGTATAATTTCTTTCAGAAATAAAAAGAATATTATTCAAACTGAAAATGTGAATTTACTCTACGTTAATGAAAATAAATAAATAAATAAATAAATAAAAATAAAATAAGTACAATTTTGAATAAACAATTTTGAAAAGCAAATTTTAATTCTTGCAGTTGAAAGAAAAATATACCATAAATACGATATTATGTGTTCTTTTGAAGAACAATTATATATATTAAAAAAAAAATCTTTATAAAAAATTATTACAAAAATTAATAAATAATTAAGAATATTAAATTTTATTGTTTTATTAATTTAAACGTTTACTCAAATTTAAAATTTAATGTAGATCCATATTCTTGCACTTCGAAAGCAAGTTCTATTTTTATTTTTACCTCAGAAACAAGAGAAAAATAAATTTTTATTTATAATTAAGCAAATTTATGCTCTTTATTCTATTTTATTATTGGTCAGCATTTTTGGAAATTTTACATGTACCTGCTAAAGAGTGTGAAACATGAAAACTTTTGCTGCAGATTTATCAATTTAATTATTGCATTGTAGAGCAGCCTGAGTCCGATGCACAATACTATCGTGGTTTTTTAACGATAATGTTTGACTGAAAATCTTTAAAAGTCATTTTAAATAGAGACATTTATTTCAGTTAAAAGCACAAAAAATACAGCATAAAAATCCAAAAATATAATGGTTATTTCGTGTGTAACAATAAGAAAACTCATGTTCAAAGCTTCAAAAAACTCAGGATAAAACTATGTAATGTGAGTTTTATCCTGAGTTTCTTAAAGCTATCTATGTGCGTTTTCTCGCCTGTGTCATGTTAACATTAACGAAGTGCTCTTACACAACACGAAACGCCTATTATGTTTATCTATTTTTTCACTTGTATTTTACATAGTTTAAATTGAAGGAATTAAATATATTGATTTTAATGAGTTTTAAAGATTTTAATTCAAGCTATTAAGATTTAATGTTATTTATTCATTTATTTTTAATTGTTTTCAATTCTTGACTTATTTATGAGAAAGTGTCTGTTAATTAATTAACAAGTGATTGTTATTATTATAAAATACATGTGTTTAAGAACCGCATATACGCACAGACAAACGAGCACCTTTATTTTCGAAAAATAATCAGTCCTTATTTTAGCAGTTAAATAATTGCTAAAATAATTGTTAGAAAATAATTGTGACGTTGTGACCGAACATTAATCAGGCTCTGAATTCCTGAACATACTGCACAAAGTTTTAGATACTGGCATCAATTCTAAATACACTGATACATTTAAATTCCTCCTAAAATATAATGAAGAGAAAATAAAACTTAAACGCATATTTTCTGCAACTATTCCAACTTTTTCCACTGGACATATTGCTCTAACTGTGTGATTGAATAATTCAATGATTCCGTCACTACGAGCGATGCAAAAATTGCATATGATATATTATTTACTTGAAAAATATCATTTGAAGTTCAGAATTGATAAAAATGCGCAGTAAAAGCGATTGCCTTAGGGGTAAATCTCTTGGTTATAATATAAATTGAAACGTATAGAAAAGGAAATGACTTTTTTATGCAGAGAAAGATTGGCTTATTTCAAATTTTACCATGCCAGCGGGAAGCTATATTCATTTTTAATATTGCCTGTTGGAATACAAACATTCTTAAAAGTAATTTATATGGATATTTAAAATTAATTCAGAATTCAGTTGTACCAATAAATAGCAAATATTAACTTCTAAATAGAAACAGAAAATAAAAGCAGACTTAACAAAAATTAAAAACATGTTAACTTAAAGGAGGGGGGGGGGAGGGGAATCTGATAAATTATCATTATTCCTTTGTAAAATAACAAAACAAATATAGAATTATGCAATGTTTTTTTCTATATATACATATAATTATACTATGTGTTACAAAATTATTATTTTCTATAAAGGAAACAACTTACTATATAGAACTTTATAAATAAGGTATGTGAAGAAAGTATTTTATTTCCTATTCTATGAAATATTATTATTATATGAAGTTTATATATTATGATATGAAGTAATTATTTAAAGTAGGTTTATTGCTTGTAAACCAGAAAAGGCGCAAATAGCTATTTAACAGCTATTTAAATTACGCAAATTTTACTTTTTGGAACCTAGTAATTAACGAGGCTTCCAATGCATTCGCTTTTTTTTTGAAAGATAATTATATCACTATTCTTAAAAAAAAAAAAAATAGACTCTATCTTATGTATTCAGGCTTTTTTTTATTGACAATAACTGCTACTTAAAATTATTAGTATGCAAAAGTATGGATCCTGGGAACCGAGGTAAGATAAGTTTAAAGAGCTGTGAAATTATGTGATTTCTGAAATCTCAATGTTAAGTATTTTATTTAAAACAATTTTAACGTTTTTACATAAAGTTTATCCACAATGATTTTCAAAATGTATGCAGCTCTAAGAAATTCCCAAAATGCTAATTCGACACATAAATACGAATATTGAACTATTCAAATATAATTATACAAATTGAATTTTTAATAAATTTAATTAAATTATTTCATTATAACTAATAACCAAATATACCCCAATGACATTGAAAAATATTGCTAATTTAAATATATATATTTAAAATAAACTTTTGCATGCAGATAGATCAAGGTATTGAAACAAAAGCTATAAATTCTTTTCACTGAAATTAGATTGAGCTAAAAATACATAAAGGGCTTTTCCGATTATCTGCCTCCAGATCTTTCAAATATCTAGACAAGTCCATGTCATCTGGAGCAAAGTCAGTTTATTTGGTATTCACAGTGTGTGAATCTGCAAATGCTTATTCCTGCAAGTTAGTGTTTGGTAAACTAATGGCCGCCTTGCAAATACATTATGAGCTTCGTCGTATGTAAATAAGAGGCATTGAATTCCTTGTACGTGATCTGTAGACAAAATTTATGCTCGAAGCTGAATTCTCTATCTATAAATTAGAATATTACGAAAGGATTGCATTGAATCTAGGAATGCATAAAAATTTAAGTGATTTATATCGTAGTAAACAAAAGATATAGTTCCTTATCTTCACTTTTTTGAAGCAGAGTATTACAAAACCATAAAATTTTAAATCTACGTTATATACGATTAGTGTGTCGTTGAATATGGTTTTTATTAATATGACACATTTAAATAACTTCTTAAGGAAACTCTTTCTTTTACAATAAATTCTTGAAGCCGTTTATGGGACATTATACTAAAATGTGACATTGCTAAATACAAAATATTTAAAAATCAAATTGCATTATATTTTTTAAAGAAGTAAATAATAAAAGTCATTGAATGTAAAAAAAAAATAAATAAAAATAAATAAATAAAATAAATAAATAAATAAAAGAGCTGGTTAAAAAAAAAAAAAAAAAGTAATAATTACTTTGATAAAGTTTTTCAAAAATAATACTTCTATTTAGTAAATTTCATTAATAAATATATGAGCTTGAATAAACAAACGCTACTATTTATAAAAAGTTGTGGACAAAAAGTACGAATATAACCCTGCAGTCAGATATGCAGTCAGAATATAGCACCTTTAGCATAAATATCAGAATACTGATTTAGTCGTTGTGTGACAAGAACAAATTGTAAAAGATAGTTTGTGTCAGATTTTTTTTTATTTTTTTTTTAATATTGCACGAAGTATTGAAAAAAAATGTATGTTATCTCATGGTAAAAAGAAAAAAAAACTTTTTTTTCCTAAAATATTCAGAAAAAAAAAATATATATATATATATAGATATAGATATAGATATAGATATATAAATGAACATATACTTAAAAATTTTAAGATATTTTTTTATAACTGGCATATTATATGCAAAATATTAATAATTGTAAAATTAAACTTGCTTTTGTATTACAAATCTAAGTTTTGGTGAAGAGAGACGGTGTATTTAATTCCTTCTTATTTACTGATTGTTTATTATCTTTTATTTATTTATTTAATTATACTTATTTATTTCTTTATAGTTTTTATTTAAACTATTTTAATTTATTCATTTATTATTATTATTTATTTATTTAAAAAAAATGTTCTGTTAAATTTTTAAGAAATGTTAATTTATAACAGAGATCTTTGATAATATATGTAGGAGACAAATTAAATTTAGACTCTAGAAAAGGTAAACTTTTGTACGTTCAGAAAGCGTACGAAAAACGTTTATCAATTTGAAACACTCAAGGCTGCTATAAACGAAAAATATACACAAATACAAATTAAAATTTCCTTAAAAAAAGAGTTTATATCTTATATTTTTTTAACGTTATAAATTTTCTACATTGGGATAGAATTAAACAAATTAATTTATAATGTTAAAAATGTTGTTTCACGTGTTTTTAATGTATATTCTTAAATTGCCGAACTACTTTAAATTGGAAAAATGATATAAATTAATACATTCCTTAAAATTTAAAAAATTTCAGATTGTTATTTTGTTATATTAAGTAATAAATACTTAAATAACGAAAATGAGAATTTTAATCGAAAATTAGAATAAGGTTCGTGGATTGTGTTACTTTTTTTTTTAATTTACAGTTTTTAATTTTTTAATTTATCTTATTCAATGGTATATATGCAGGAAAGTAACGCCTAGCTTGATAGCTTGATTAAAATAATTTTTTTCCCTACATTGAAAGAAACAATTAACAATGTTTTTTATAATTTTAAACCTAAGGAACAAAGAAAGTATATTCAACTCTTAAATCAACTATTGCATATTTAAACAGCTTACTTAGCATTAACAGCTTTACTCATAACTTTTAACTTTTCTCTCATAAAAAAATTTAAGATTTTTAATTATCACCAGACGCTCTTTTGTATACATTTGTAATTAAGTTTGTTATTTTCTGTTTATACGAAAGTGTGGTAAATTTAAACCGAAAAACTACAGTTTAGTTATGCTGTTACATATAAGTTGTTTCTTTACTAACCCAAAATATTTTATACCTGGTACCTGAAAATGGATAATACATACTCAAAAAAATTTGACCAAAATTAAATCCTAAAAAAATTAGAAAATATTTTTAACTTTTAAAAAAGTTTTGCTTGTTTTATTAGATTCTATAAAATATTTTTTTTTAATAAAAATTTATTAACAATGTTATCTTTGGGAGAAACTTAAAACAGATGTTAAAGTCTAATAAAAGTTATTTAAAAGCGGCAATTTTCTTTTCCAGAGTTTAGTCCTCAGAAGTAATTTGGAGGTGCATTTTTATATAAATTAACAAAATAAATCAAACTTTTTTTTTTCGGCAGCGAATATTATACATTTTTTTTTTTTTACAATAATACTGTTAAAGTACTATGCATGAATACAGTAAAACTGTAATGCTACTCTACATGATATGAAAGTCTATTATATAAAATCAAAGTTTTTCGATCATTCAAATATCATTTTAAAACAAATGTATATTTCTTTACAATAACATATCCTATCTTAAAATTTGAGTTCTAACTAGACCAAATAGCCTATGGGAAAATATTTAGTTTAAGTGAATTTATCATTTATTGTAGTTTATTCCATCCATCAAAATGTAATTTCTTTATAATTATTTTTAAAAAATGAATTATAGGATAAATTTAAAATAAAAACAAACGATCATACGTTTGGTGTTACATGACAAAAATCTAAAATTAAACAATTATATCAAATATTTCTTAGAAAATATCAGTTTTATTATATCATTTAATGTACTAAAATTTAAATTCCGGCGAGTAATGAAACAGAAAACAACAACTATATTTATATATATATATGTATATATATACTTAGAGTTTCAATTATTTTCATTACTTATGGGTGAATGTAGGGCATAGAGTGCTGTAAATTTTAGCAATTTGCATACAGCACTACAGAAATATCTTTCTATTTACATGTAACATTCATTCTATGTCCTTGATAATGTAATGATGTTGCATGTTTCAATCTCAGTTTAAATTACTAACTGTGATTCTAAAAATAATTTCCTTTCTTTAAAAGACTTTATAGATGCATAATCTTGTAATGCACTTTTTGAAAGAATGAATTACAACGAATAAATTCTCAGTTTTAAACCTTTTACATTTCTATCTTTATGTTGCACAATTTCGATATTAGATTCCTCTGACAACAATAATATTTAATCTCTCAATAAAATGCCTTGCATCTAGATTAATTTTGTCTAAGAAAAATATAGCACGAGAAAAACAACACAAACTGAATAGCTCCAGCAGCAGGTTATTTTCCTCTGCTATTCACAAACAATAAAGCTTTATTGTCAGAGCACAGATAAAATGAATTATTTGTCTTGATTATTCAGAGAGACATTTTTCTGGGACTCGTTCGATCATTGACATATTTCTGTGAACTGTATTTATGTAACAGAAGTCATTTTATCTTCAATTAATTATACTGTATTGTTACTGGACAATTTAGTAATTGCTTCTTTATTTAATTTGGGAAAATATATTTGCTTATTTTGATATTGAAACAAGCAACATCCATCATCCGCATAATTGATCAATCTCTTTCGTACATATGAAAACACTACAGTGTAATTTTTAACGTCATTCTTCTGATATCACATCTAGGAAAAATCTTCTTACAGGTTGTTGAATTTTAGTTATACTTAAAAAAATAATTTAAAAAAGTAACATAGTTTTTTGAAAACAAAATTATAAAAACGGCAGCTTCTTTTATGAAGTAAAAACTTCTTAATGCCCAGTAGATACACTGTATCTTTTAAAGTGCATTCATTTAATAATTTGCTAAATTAATTTTATGTTTAGCTTACGTTTATTACTGCAACAAAATCTGTAAAATAACATTTTACTTTTTTACGCAAAATTTGCATGTACGTAATAAAGTTAAAGTAATCCTTTATCAAAAACTAAATGTGCATTTATATATATATATATATATATAGTGTGTCACATAAGTCTGTAGACATTTTAAAAAATCATAACTATTGAATGAATTGATGGAATTGAACGCGGTTTGCAAAAAGATTACTCGAGAGAAAGGGGATTTTTTTTTTTTTTTTTTTGAAAAAAAAAAAAAAAGTTACATTTTTTGTCGGCGATAGTTAGACATGTAGTTAAATTTTTCGCACGGATGTGAAAGAAAAATATGTAAATGAAAGTCCTATAAATTGCACGATTTTGCGATTAAAAGAGTTTATTTCTTATTTTGCCTTCTACCTGTGCATACATGAAATTTTAATTGCGATGCTAACTTGATGGATAAAGCATTATTGGTAAATATGTTTTCGTTAGGTAAGAACTGCCGATGGACGCTGCAGTTAGTAGTGTTATCACTCGTTTGCAAACTGTAATTTGTGGGGACGACGGATACGCAGAATATGACTTGTATGCCATTAAACATTTTTATGCGAATAAGTACAGTTTTTCATGAAAATGTGGGATCTGGTCACGCAGAGCGCCCTATATCAACAAATAGCTTAAATATATATATACATATATATATATATATATTTAACAAGGAGGGAAAAATCCCTCTTTACGAGAATGATTTTTTCGCAAACCGCGTTAAATTCTATAAATTCATGCAATAGTTATGAATTTTTAAAAGGGACGCGCTATATACTGTATACTGTATTCTGTATATATACATATATGTTTGTATGTATATAAATTGCTCAAAAATTAAGCATATAATAGTAAAACCAAATATTTTCTTAACATAAATGTAGTTTTATAAGTCTGATTTAATTAATTATAGTTAAAGAATGACCATTATATTAATGCCACTTCCGGAAAATCTGTTTAAATATGTAACTTTTTAAAGTAAAATCTTTTTTAGGTGCAATGCACAGATTTATTTTCCTTCAGAGATAATTTCTCTAATTATATTCTAAAATAATTTTGGGCATTTTTGTATCGCTCTTATTTATGTTCCAAAACCTGTGAATTGGCTCATTTCAAAGCAAAATATCTGTAACTGAACTTCAAACAAAGACCTATAAAACATATCCGACGTGGACGCAGTATTCTCCATGTTCCCATCCAAATTACATCTCTGTGAGTCATCGAAACGGGAACTTATCCCCTTCATGGAGGACCCAAATCGTGAAGGCATGTCTCCGGACCATACTTAGGGGTGCGTCCCAGACTGTCGATAATCACTCATTGCGCAGTACTAGTTCGACATTAAACCCAATCAAACCAACCTACCATAACTATCTGAGTTATTTGTGTAACATATATATAGCTGTAACATAATTAAAGAAAAAAAAAAATCTGTAGCATTGTTAATACCCGCCAACATTTCTCATGACATTTTTTAGAGGAATTTTACACTTTGTTAGTTAATTCGAATTAAGTATTGGAGGAAATTACTCTACAAAATAAATGGTGTTAAAAGAAAACGTGTACTAACATTGTCACGGAATAACTTAGAAATGTTTACATAATTGACTGTAGCCTGTGTTTGAAATATTTATATATGCAAGAAATATATATATATATGCAAGAAAACAAACCCAGGAAGCAAAGCGCATATGCAAAGTGATTAGGCAAAAAATAAATAAAAATGTAGTAGGTTTAGTTGTAATTAATGAATAATGTTCGTATTATGTACTTTAACAAAAAAACATTTTATTAACTTACACGAATATGATAGTAAATCCCATTAAACTTAATAAAAATCTTACTATACAAAATTAAAAATAATAGTCAAAAATCAAGATAGTTTTCATTTTTTCAAAGAATACATTTTAATTAGAGAAGAAAATTCCTTTTTTTCATAAGCTATATTATTACAATATTAAAATAAATATATTTTTTTCATTTTTATTTCCATATATAATGTATCAATATCAATAATATGTATACCTATTTATTGTATGAGTATATATTTCAGGGAGAACCATAGTAATACTATCGTAGCGATAGTTACTAAAATTACAGAAATTATTTCTATATTCAGTGCACAAATCCAGCTCCATTTACAAAATTATATTTAAAGAAAAGGAAAAAGCTTTTAATGTATATGTACCAAAGAGGAAATTAGAATGATGAAATCATAGAATCTGGAGATGATTTCAAAAATATTTTGAAGGAAATATGATGAATGCTACATGGCTTTAGAAGATATTTATAAAATACATATATGTACACATATGTGTGTAATGTTGCAAAACTTTAAAATGCATTTATTATTAACTAAATATTTAATGTTGGAGAAATGTATTTTATTATTTTAAACATATATTATGAAATATATCATTTACATTTTTCATTATTAAACAGTTGTAAAAAATTTTCAGTATTTGAAACGGTGTAAAAAAGGTAGTTGTTTTTTATGGATTTAGGGTAATTTTATGTAATTATGTTAGCTAAATTAAAATTTTGCGTGACACAATGAAAGTTAAAGTTGAGAACCCCTTGTTATTATTGAAAAAATTTTATTTTAGTTGTATCGCAGATTATGTTGTAAATGTTTCTAACACAAATCATCAAATAGCAATGAGAGTCAGGTGACTTGGCTTAGAAAAAAAGTACAGTATCATATCACTTAGTGCCTTCATTTGTGATATATTTAAATTTTGTTTTCCTGTAGAAACGTCATATCCATTGCAACTTATTATTCTGTAATATGTTTGTCGCTTTCACTTTAAAATATTATAATGGAAAAACAAAGCGAAGAGAAAAATATATCTATCTATTCTTATTACATTTTTTTATCATTTGCTTGGAAATACAATGTTGAAAAAATAGAACGTTATGCCTTGACATAGTGCATACAATAATTTTTCTTTTCCTCTACCATGTACTAAGAGAGAACATGAACTCAAATAAGATTAATGTTAACAAAATATAAAGTTATAATGCTTTCATTTTAAAATAAACTATGTTTCCCATCTCATAAGCTGCATACTATTATAAAACTTTCTTTTCTGTACGTACATCAGAAATCCATAAAAATCTTGTAACAAATACAGTTTTTATAGTTCGTTAACTGTAACATTCATTAAGATAGTTCAAGTCTATATATAAGGTAAAGCTATGAGAGATAGCGTGGTCTGAGTGGTTGTGAACTTATGGAATGTGAACTATCGAGTAGAGTGCACGTGGAGCGACTACAGGTAGTTGTACAATAATAGAATGCCTACTTGAATATGCATGTTGATTGTTTCAAGTGTATAGAATAAAACATGGTTATCTTGTCGTGTTTTTCAAAATGAATACTTGAAATGAATACTTGAATGAATAAATTTTCCAAACGGCAGTAATACAACTAATTTTTAAATTAAACGGTTTCTGATAAGATTCCAATGAAAACTAGCGGATCGTAAACTAACAGTTCTCTCTAAAAGTAAATAACTATTTAATAAAAGGCTGCTAAATTTATCCTACAGAAAGGGGTGAGTTTGCGCATCTACTACTTAGGAGAGATTTCTTGTTTTTCCCATTAATTTCCATGCTAGGGCAGATTGCGCAGCTTATTGGTAGCGACAAGACCGTAAGGATGAGTGCATTGAATGTCTGGAATTGTAACAAGGGACAACTTTGGCAAGTAACTGGACTGGTTTAACTGTGTTAATTGCGGCAAGTGGTTGGACGTAAGCTACACGATGTACAACAAGAAATATATTAATTATGGACAATGACAGCTTCGGTCAGCAAACAAGAAAACAGTGAAACTGAAAAGGAAAAGGAGTAATTTTGAATTAAACGTGTTATCTGTAACTTAATATTATTTTGTAATTTCATCTGGACTTGTTTTTTTTCTGATTCTGATTCTGATTCTTATTCTTATTATTTATTTTTTTTATTAAAATATTTATTTATTTTTTAATTCTTTTATTTTTCTGGTTCTTTAAAATTAATTTGAAATAGCCTTTCCTAATGCAATAATATTTGTTCCCAAAAACATTAAAACAATGTCATTTAAGTGCAATTAATATTTTTAACAATTTAATTGTAGTTATTATTAATATCAATCTCTCCTACTTGCATTCACACGTACCTTGTGCAAAATAACTCTCTTGGTTTTATTACAGCTGTTGAATAAAATCAAAGAATAACAAGAAAATAGTAATGGAAATGGATAAAAACCGAATGAATTTAAAATTATTTAGCAATACTTTAGAATAAAATTAATATTTGGATTTTTTCTATTAATAGTTGAATTGTATACAGACTCTCCTAACTTTACCTTATATTTAAATTGATTATTTATTAAAGTAATTTAACGACTTTAAATTTACTTTGATATGTATCTTTTTATTCTCTGTAATAATAATTATTTGTTTTTGTTTTAGATTTTAAATAACGAAATGGACTCTTCAAATTATGGTAAGACTTAATTTTCCTAACAATAAAGATTTCTATTTTATTTATTTATTTTTATGAATGATTTTTTTTTCGAGAAAATAAGAGAATTAATATATAAAGAAAATTATAATAATAATACATAAAGGGTATATGAGTGATTTATATACGGATTACACTTTATATAGTCATTGGAATATTTTTCACAAATCATCCATGAGAAAATAGTAGTTTGCAAAATATGTCAAAGCACTTTCAGCTATTAAATGGTCTGGATCAAGAAATATTTTTAACGAAAAAAAAAATTATACAGCATTATACAACATTTTAGATACATAAAAACTTATTAAAATAAATCTCTTTTAACTCCATGGATTTCCACAAACATACACTAAGAAAAATCTGTTGAATACATGATAAATAAGGAATTAATGAGTATGAAAATTTAATTTAACTTCATACTTACTCGTACTTTAAGAATATTTCTCCTTGTACTTGGAAATTCTTTGTATAAGAATCTATAGGAATATTTACAAACCAAAAGTTTTCTAAAATTAGTCAAGATATCTCTATAAAACATGCAAGCGGCAAAGAAGTTCTTTTCGTTCAAAAATGTTTTCAAACCTTCGTAATTATCATTATAATTATTATTATATGTTTACTTCGGTTTATAACTGAACCTTCTTTAGATGAATTATACAAATATCAGAAATATTTCTAAAGTTATAATGAGTATGAGTTTTAATGAAAATTGCAAAATAATTTATCAAGACCTCTTCAAAAAATGTTAAAACATCTTTATTTAATAAATTTTAAACTGGCTCTATATAAAAACAGATAATATTGTTTATTAAGTTATCATGAGTTTTAAATTAGCAATTTTCATAACGCTTGTCTAATGATAACTGTTTTTTTTTTTTTCTTTTCAACAATTTTAGATTTTTTTTTTTTTTCCTTTTCGTCAGAAACATTAAGAACATATATATATATTTCAAAATAAACAGACACAAGAAATCTGTTTATTTTCATAAATATATATTAAGTCATATCTTTTGGCTACTTGATATTTTTGGTCGGTTCTTATCAAAAATATTTCTATATATTACGGAATATGTTTTGAAATTCTAGATATAAAGAAGTATTTGTGGAATTTTTAGAAAAAAGAATGTAGTTTATTTGAACATTTTCTTTTTTTGCAAAATCATTCTACAGAAAATTATGTATAATAAAAGTTATTATTTTAAAAAAGAAATTGTGTATATAAAGCGTAATTCTTCAAAACAAATCACACTTTATTTATTTTTTTATTTATTTTTATTAATATTCTTTTTTCTCCATTTCCACGAATTTTTACTGAAAAATGTTAAAATAAATCCACATACATTTCTCTTTATACTAAGAAAACTAGATGATTTTTTTTTTTTTTAACTGTAGGTAAAATATAATATGCGATTCACTTTCTTTGCTAAAACATCGATTTTCATTTTTTAAAAATCTGCAAAAATCTGCATATTATATGCATATATAATATAATAATATTTTATAAATGCATTGCTGTTATTAGATACGAAATATATATCTTAGGCTGAAAATAAACCGTTGAAATAAATGGAATAAATGGAACCTGGAAACACTTCTTGGAATCAATCAGAACATTTCCTGAAAAATGATACAATCACGAATAAAAGTAATTTAATCTAAATATATACTTGAAAAACGTCACTAAATTTAGCTAATTTTGAGTACACGAACAGAAGTCATTTAAGCTAAATATGCACCGGAAATACGTCACAAGCTATACTGAACATTTGAATTACAAACTAAAGAAATATAAGCTAAATATACCGGTGTTTCAAATTATTTGCGGAGATGTGTGGCTTCATTTTCCGCCGTATAATTTAAAAGAAGAAGTATGTTTCAAAAATTAAACGTGTATAAATGTTTCTTTTTAATCATGAAACTATATACAAAAACTTTAAAATAGGGAAATGAAGTCCTTTCTTTGTAAATATATTTGCAAAAACTTTCACATTTTTTAAACATAACATTTTGATAATTATTGAAGTAACAAAAATGTTATATATATATATAATAAATAATTTAATTCCTTTACAATACTCAGCAAATGAGAGAAAGATGAAAATACCAACAATGAAATTAATAATTAGGTGTATTACGTATAAAGTTATTGTCACAATTACCATTTAAGTAAAATTCACTGATTAGTAAAAACATGTTAACGTACTTACGCAGAAGAGAAATGACGTATATCACTTAAGCCTAAACTATGAGATAGTTGTCATAATCCATTATTCCAGTAAATTCATGCAACACAAGATAAGAATTGAAAGAAATTAACCAAAAATACTATTGAAATAAAATGGAATGCATGAAGGAAAAATAGAGTTAAAAATGCTGAAACACAGTACAGATCTCATCAGGAAAAAAGCTGTACTGTCAACATGGAATGCAAGATTTCGAATATTGTATAGCTATTTCAGCAATATACAACACTAGTTTCAATCTTGCAAAAAAAAAAAAAAAAATAGAAATATAAAAGGAATTTGGCTGATAAAATAACTTAACCATAATGAAAATTGGTATTCGTGAAAGGTGATGGCCACATGTAAATCAAATCCAAATGTCCGGGCGATTGCCAAAACGAACAAACTGAAAAGAAATGATTAAAAGTAGAGAATCGATTAATCGAAATAGTTTCTGAAATGAAATAAATGTAAGCATGAAGTGATAATTATTGTTCTTAAAATTTAAAAGCTGAAATCACAAATAAAGAATATTCTAGAGGGAAATTTAAGTATAATGTAGATCAATACGATTATCACTGTAGGGCATACGTGCGACACAACGTATGAGCGCGCCATCTAACGTGGAAAAAATAAGTTACTATTAAGTGATTTAAGAAAAAGTGTACGATTAGAGGTTCAATTTACATGAGTGTAATTTATAGTCTTAAGCTAACAGAAGAAAAGGCCAACAAGTGATGATAAAGTCATTATGATTAGGAAATTGGTGAATAATTTTAATTTTAAAATTTTAATAATTATTATCGTTATTAATATTATTATTATATATATATATATATATTATTGGTTTTTTATCGCATGAACTTTAATTAGAAATTTCTGACTCAGAGGTTGTGCATAGATTGAATATAAATTATACATAAATTTTTACTTAAAAAAAAAAAATAAAAAAAAAAATTCTTCCTATTTAATCTTTCTACACGGTTAGTTTTGTGAAAATTTACTTTTTTACTTTATTCAATGTTCATTCATTTATTTAAATTCCTTGTATCGTAAGCCCATGATTAAAATTATGTTTAAATTTTTTATGAAAAGAATCGTTTATAACGTATTAATTAAATCGTTTAAAATGTTTATAAAATATAAAACGTGATTTATTCTAACCATAAAAATTAATGAACTAATAGGAAATATAATTTAGATATTTATACGGAAAGATGTTTGGTGAATTGGAAAATTAATTTTTACAAGGGCGAAAAGACCACCGTCTTATCAAAAAAGCGCTCTACCAAATAAAATACTCTAGTCGACATCAGAACTGTACAATTCGCTCATTTGAAAACTGAAAAGGAAAAAAAAAAAAAAAATCAGATTATTTACTACCGAAGACGTTTGATGGATTAGCTAAATTACTTTTTACAAAAGGGAGCATGAATTCCGAGCTGGAACCTTCTGGTTAATTTGTTTGACTCATAACTTGTAGCACCGGCAGCAGACTCTTTTATTTATTTATTTTTTTTTTTTCATGTACTTAATAGATTATTTTCAATGTCGCTTCAATATTGAGCAGGATTTTAATAAAGTAGGTTTTCTTCATTTCTTTTTTCATATATACTGCAGAGAAATATGCTTTGCGAAATATACTTATGATATGACATTTTTTAACTTACAAAGAAAGTGAATAATAACTAGCTGTAAAATTTAAAATTTAAGAATTTATTTTTTCTTCGTAATTAAGTAAATACGTTTTTTATTATTATATTCTTTCCGATACTTATATTGGGATATATAATATTATACCTTCCTTATTGTTTATTCTAAAAAATTAAATATTTTCAGAATTAAATTTAGTAATTATTTTCTTTTAAACTATTCATTCATTTCAAATATCTTTTTTAATTTAAAAGAAATTAATATTGGAGATTTTTTTAAACTGTCTTTTGTCAGGGTTGGAATACCAGATCTGATAACCAGAAGCGTAAAGCCTTAGCGCACTTCTAATCAGCCTTGTATGATGTTTTTGGTTACTTTTAATTAAAAAAAAATGTTCAAAACTTTTTGTCTTATATATGAAATCAGGTGGAAGGTACATACATTTGTGCAAAGTTTGTACTCCATCCTATGTTTTCGATCCTAATCTTCATATTAAGCTTGACTATGTTTCAATTGGATTTTTTACAAATGTATATTGTGCATTATAAATGTATTAAAGTTGAAAATTTCAACAATTATTACATTTAAACATGGGAAAATTAATATTTTAAATCATTTTGAAGTTCATTTTCTCATTTGAGATTTTCGTATGCAGAGTCACATTAAAATGCTCTCTCTCTCTCTCTCTCTCTCTCTCTCTCTCTCTATTTATTTATTTATTTATTTTTTAATCTGTTTCTAAATATTCGGTCATTTATGAATTATACGATATGAAAAGTAACTACATGTTATTATAAATATTTTTAATTTAAAAATATAGTACTCTGCTTAAACAACTTGAAACAACTGGCATACTAGAATACATTTTATAAGAAATAAAATTTTATTTGGGTTAATTTCAAGCAATGTTACAAAAATTGAAATAATATTTATAAACTGTATCGAAATAATAATAATAATAATTAAAAAAAATTATACAATAATAATAATAAAGTAAACAACAATAATAATAATATATAATTTTTATCAATCGCCTATTTATTATTTATTATCTTAACACTAAAGAAAGAAAAAAATAACAAGTACTATAAATTGTAAATATGTACAATTATAAACTAGGTTAAAATTAACACATATCTCAAAGGGATCATTTCATCTTATCGTTACGAAATTTAAATACAAGAATATATCTCTTCTATCGCAAAAATTTATTACATTAGCATTTGCTTACTACTCTAAAGTAGAGGGGATGTTATGCTTTAGAGAGATAAAAATATTGGTCTATTTTGTGTTTTAATGTGGTCCTCCAGAGGAGATAGATGAAACAAATTTGTGTCAACAAAACTACTTTGGAAAGAAATATGTCCTGTAACGTTTGTAGAAACATTTCTGGGAAAAATGCCTTGTGGAAGTATCTTTAAAATTAGTTTCATACCTATGTTTTGGTACAAAAATTACCGAATGCTAATTTTGATGAAATTTCAAATCTTAAACCAAATCTGCAAAAAGCGCAGAATGTATGAAGAACAACAATCAATAATCACATCCTTTAAAAAAAAGAGGAAAAACAAAACTCTGATATATATATATATATATATATATATATATATTGTTAGTGGTCTATAAAACAAAAAGTAACAGTTAAATTTAAGAAATATTTATTAAAAAATATATATTTAATTTGCTTGAAATATTTAATTAAATTATCCCAAATTATACACTAGAATACAAAACCGTTCAGAATAACCGGAGTTTACATAATTATAAAACTATATATTTGTTTGATTAAATGAATTATTCTTTTTTATACAGAAGAAACGTTAGGAGAGGTTTTAAACCTGTATCCTTTGTCTTAACATGGAAAAGGTCCTGGGTGCGAATCCAGACATGCACATTTTTCATTCTAATAAATTTAATTCCGTCGATACACACGATATGTAGCACACAAATATTCAAACATTCTATTTTATTATAATTCCAACAGTAAATGTTAACCATACAACAATAAATGGTCAGCTAATATGAGTATGTATAACTTATTTTCAATACCAAAATAATTTATAGTAGTTTTGACGATGCTAGTGACAATTACGGGATAGTAAATATTTTTCTCAATGTAATCTTAAAAATTAAGATTTATTAATAAAAGGATGAATAATAATAACCTTATCTAATTAAAATCTGTTGAATTAAGAAAAAAAAAAGTCTCCAAGTTTTATTTATTTAGAAATTTAACAGCCAAGAAAAGAGTTATAACTAAAAATGCTTAAAAATAAATGCTATTTAAACATTCATTTATATTAAGGAATACGCCAGTATTCTAGTAGCTGATTTTAACAAAACTAAGGCTTATTGTCTTAAACATTTAGTGTTTTCCGTCGTTTTCTCGAAAAAATGTACGAGTATGGGCTACATTTTCTTAAAAAAAAAAAATAATAATAATAATAATAATTGCATGGAAACATTTTCAACATATCTTCACTAAACTTGCTAGGGTTCTACTAAAACAAAATTTAAACATAATGCGAAACACAAAGAGATTTTTGCAATGACTTTCAATTGATAATTGGGTTTTCTAGAAAGTTAAAATGGAGTCTTGATTAAAAAAATATAACAAGTATTTTAAATATTTATTTTTAAAAAAAGAAGAAAAAAACATTGTTTATAGACATGAATACTTTGTGTAATAAAAATACTAATTCTGGAGCAAGTATTAAAGTCAAAATAAGACAAATGACAAGAAACAAATTGATTATTTCAGTTTTTAACATTTCATTAGAATGCATTAAAATACAAAAACTATATGGTGTTGAACAATAAAGAATAAAATCTTTATAAACAAACACCATTATATGCAGATTACGTAATGGTTGATTTGGATTAAAAAATAAAACATAACACTACTCCACCAGTAAAATAATGTAAATACCAATTAAATACTACGCATTACTGCAATCGAAACTATATTTTGTTGCCTGATGAAAGTCTACTATGACCCGAAAGAAACATTGCTTCCATATTTTATTTTATTTTATTTTATTCAGTTAAATTCTATTATGTATTCAGTTAAATTCTATTGATAATTCGTGAGCTCCGTGTTTAAAAAAAAAATGTGATTGATGGACACTCACAAAATCTCTGCCGAAAAGAACCGCGCCTTAACAAATTGATTTAATAAAACATGAATGGTGGTAAACAAAGTAGTGGTATTTTTTTTTCAATACAATAAACATGTTTATATTAAACGGCGTACTAAATCCTCGATATAAAGTTATTTATTGAAAACTTAATATAAAATATTTATAGATAACAATGTAAATATGTTTTTCAAACTAATTCAAACTACAATTTTCTTATAATAACGAATATACCTTACAATACTAATAACATGTAGATGTTTTCCCCAAAATCCAACGCATAGTGAAAAACTTAATTAGCTTACAACGTGACTGCTTTTCCTGTTGATTATGGAACACGCACTTGTTATTTAAATTAGAGAGTGAGTAGTTAAATAAGTCTGCTTCACTCGCACTTAATATGCATTACAATGCCTACATAGCAAATGCGTTGTAAAATAAACTGAAGAAATGGTAAAAACAAACATCTATGAAAATTGGTCGTAAATTTCTAGATTATTTTCTTCAACTTTTATTTAAAAAAAAAAAAAAAAAAAAAACTATCTTTACCCAGCTTTAAAATAATACAGTATGATGAATTAATTTATAAAGATTTAATTTTTACGAGTTATAATTTAATATATATATATATGTATAATAATAATAATAATAATAATAATAATAATCATCATAATAATAATAAAGTATATTGTTATTAAATATTCCTGTCAAACAATTAATAGTTCTTTCTTAGAAAAATGAAAGTTTCAATGTTAATAACGTCACGTTATTAGCAGAGAAGCATTAAAAACAACATTCCTTACTCTAAAAAATGTTAACGTTTCTAAAAAAAAATATTTAATTGTAATATACAAATTTAATTATATTTTAAGCCTATCACTAAGTCTTAGAAATAGGACATTAAAAGTGAAGGTGAAGAAAAAATAATAATAAAGCATCCCTGACATTTGTGGAATTGCATTTTTACTCTCGAGTAACACATCTTGAGGTGAGATTTCTATCCCTGACTCTCAAAATACGAGTATTTTTAGAAGGTTAAACAGTGTCTGGGGTCCATAGATCCATGTCATTCTTATACAGGCTAGTTCCCTTTGATAGCGAATTCAACAAAACCGTATTACAATTCCTGAACGTTTTCCTATATTATCCAGGTCAAACTTATTTAAAAATCTCTGCAAATAACGGACACAGCAGTTGCTACGTACGGTTGTAACGAACACAAGCGCAACAGTTGTGTTTTAGTTACTACAATTTTTGTTTATGACCCATTTCTAGGAAATCAAGCCAGAATTTTTGGCATATATAGGATTCAAAATATGTAAATATTCAAAATGTTGTTTCACCATCTAGAAAAGTATAGATTACACATTCTATATGATTTCGTCTGTTCAGTTTAATTGCTTACCTTATACGCATAGCTCAGAACTCTAAATTTCCAATTTAGAGATTCAGGAAATGAGTACTTATTCTTTCTAGATGAAAGCAGTTTATTATTATTATTTTCTCAGTGTACAAAAGGCGCATCAGAATGTGTAAAAAAGTTAAAAACCGAGCTCGAAAATTTTCACAAATATCTGAGTTTTTCATACCTATAGTACGAAGGGAAATTAAACACTGAAGAAATGAAAGAAAAGAACATCTATGAAAACTGGTCTTAATCTTGTTTATTAATTTATTTCTTTTATAATGATCTTGACCTATTTTTAAATTAATAAAACATGACAAGCTAATTTAGAAAGATTTAATTTTTAAAAATAGTTTGTGATTATTATATTCTACAAAAAATTATACATTATTAAAAATATAATACAAATAATGAAAAATGTTTCTTCAAATTAATGAAAAGTTTCATTTCCTTGGAATAATAAATTTTCATTTTCAATAATTCAAAGCTTATAACATACACAGGGTTTCCACAAAATCCAACTTACAAATTCAAGTTGTGATTTTCTCATAATTACAAATCTTGTCTTCTAATAGCATGCGCACGATTTCCTCAAAATCCAAAATCCTTCTTGTAAACTAGGATTTTGTTGCAGGATTTCTTCAGAATCCATATTGTAAACTAAATATGTAAAAAACTTAATTAATTTACATCGTGACTGAACTTATGGACTTACACTTGTCATATATAATAAAAAGTAATATTCTTGATGCATAATGAAGAGCAAATATTTTTCATTTTCTAGTACGTAATGTGCATTAGGATACAAATATATTTTATGCATTCTAAAAATCTGAGAAAGAATTCCGAATTACTCATCTATGAAAATTCTTTGTAATTTTTTAGGTTAAGAATTTCTGGTTTTTTTAAAAATATGTTTGAATTATCTGTACAACATTAGAATATGAAATATTTTTTAATAAAAATCCATTTTTTCATAACACTTTATAGTGATTAAAACAAAAAACTTTTACATAATATTATACATTTTAATTTTATAAAATACTAGAGGGCTCTGCCCGCTGCTCGCTCCGCTCACCAACCCCAGAGGGAGGCTTCGCCTCCATCCCCCCGACCCACTTTATTTATTAACACATGCAGAGATCTTCGCACCTATTCGCTGCTTTCTTTCACTGAAAAGGAATATTAATAGTGTATATTACAAGACTAAAGCAGAAAAATATTATGAAATCCTCATATTCAATGTCAAATTGAAATATGTAATATTTATATATATATATCTATATCTATCTATCTATCTATCTATATATATATATATATATATATATATATATATATATCTTTAATAGAAAGAAATTCATAAAATCTAGACCATTTTGCACTACAGCTTTAGTATATGACCCTTTTATTTCTTTTTTACATCTTTAGATCCATACCGCGGTACCCCAATCGGTAGAGCGCCGAGCTCGTAATTGGAAGATTTCGGGTTCGGTTTTCGAGCCGGGCAAGGACCGTCTTGTACGCTAATGGTGGCTGGCGCACGTAAAATATATCGTGGCCGCAATATCCTCCATATTCCCATCAGAATTATACCTCTGGGGGCAATCGAAGCGGGGGAGCCATCCCCTTCATGTAGGACCAAAACTGTGGTGACATGTCTCCGGATCGTCGTAGGGGTGCATCCCAGACCGTCGCCAATTATCCATAGCGCAGTAATGGTGCGACGTCAAACACAACCTACCTAATTATCTATCTACCTACAACCATGGATCATATTTTAATTTTCCCGTGTAAGAAAATTAATTTTGTAAAAGTAGAGAAAAAATGTTCATATTTATTTTCTTTCTTTTTTACATGCATGGTCGCGGTACCTAGACAGTAAACGCCGAG
Organism: Salticus scenicus; assembly: GCA_963930645.1. Taxonomy (NCBI): domain Eukaryota; kingdom Metazoa; phylum Arthropoda; class Arachnida; order Araneae; family Salticidae; genus Salticus; species Salticus scenicus. Next base: position 244,770,506 of record OZ005657.1, on the reverse strand, counting down.
CGCGTAATTGGAAGATTGCCGATTCCATACTTGAGCCGGCCAAAGACCGTCGTGTACACTAATGGTGGCTGGTGCACGTAAAATCTGTCGTAAGTCCTCCATGTTCCCATCCAACTATACCTCTGGGGATCACCAAAGCGGGGGAAGGATCCCCTCCGTGAAGAATCAAAATTGTGATGGTATGTCTCCGGAACATCTCTAGGTGTGCATCCCAGACCGTCGCCAATTACCCGTAGCGCAGTACTGGTGCGACGTTAAATCTAACCTACAGTCGGTAACAGAAGTGTCCGAACACTAGCAAAAATTCCTATATAAAAAAAGTACATTTAATACCGTTTTGTTAAGTAAATCCTTGTCGAATCACGTTCTTACACTGACTAAGAACAGGATTCGACAAGGATTTATTTAGCAAAACTGTATTAAGCGTACTTTTTTTATATAGGAATTTTTGCTAGTGTTCGGACACTTCTGTTACCGACTGTACCTACCTACCTACGTACAACCATGGATCATATTTTAATTTTACCGTGTGAAATGACTTCATGACAAAATTACAACGTCACTGGGAGAAACTTTTTTCAAAATGGCAAACAGAGTACCTTCATACACTTGTCGTTTTTACTTAATAATTTCTTTAATTAAAATGACAGAAATTTCTAAGCAGCTGAAATGTCTTCCTTGGAGTTTCAGGAACACATTGATACCTCTCATGACGCGAAGTACCCTGCCCTCCGCTAGAAGATGCTGTCGCAGACAAAAAAAAAAAAAAAAAATGACACCAGTGACAGTAACCTTTTTTTAATATATAGAGAAACGTATAAATAATTCTAATGTCAGCTTACTAGTTTAGGAATAATGAATGTACATAATAGGTGACAAAAATGATAGATCTTGTATTAATTCAAAACTTATCCAATAGTTTAAAAGCAACATATAGTATTTTACTCCTTGTTATTTTTTTTTTTTTTTTTTTTTATCTTATACGAAATATTTCAAACGATATAAATTTTATTTTATTTTATTTTATTTATTTATTTATTTTTTTTTTTTAAGTATATCCTACAAAATAAAAAATGTTTAAAATTGGTTCAGGATCTTGCTAAAAATTTGATAGGAATCTTATGAGGTTATCATTATTAAAATATTAATTAAATTTAAAAAATAAAATAAAATGAAATGAAAAGCGTAAATTTATGTATGGATATGTAAGTTGTAGCAACTCTTTATTATTTATAATTTTTTTATAGAAAAGAAGCCTCTAAATTTAACAGGCGTAACTACCTATATTTAAAAAAAAAAAAAAAAAAAACCTTGAATTTAATTAAGGGGTTAGGGGTAGTCAGAGACACGAAAAAATGATAATTTTCAGTAATTTTTTTTCGCTATTAAATCATTTTATTTTACAAAAGTAATAATATGGCATTATTATACAATGTTTTTACTTGAAGTTACGAAAATTTGAAAAAAAAAAAATTATAATTTCCAAAGTTATAGCTGTTTCTGTTGACCCAGTCCAAAAAAAAGGTCCTTGCGGTGACAATGATAAGTCCTTGGAGATTCATCTAAAATCAATCGGATAAGAAAAATTAGTTTTATAAATAGATAATCCTGGGCCTGATCGAAGCTTTTTTTTTTTTTCAAAAATTAAAAAAATGGCGGACTCAGGAAATTTTTTTCTAAATTTTTGGGAAAAAATCAACAGTTAATTGATCTTAAAAAATCGAAATTTTTGAAAAAAAAAAAAAAATCCTTCGATCAGGCCCGAGTTTATTATGTATTCTAAAAGCTGTATAAATTTCATTAAAATCTACTGAGCGGTTTTCAAGTTACAGTTGTCACCAGTTCAAAAAACATAGTTTTGAGAAAAACGCATTTAAAGTTTCGCACTAGATTTACGTACAGAAATACGAATTATTTAATCACTTACACTGAGTCATCTATTCCTGGGCCATATAATAGTTCTTCAGCCATTGTGGAAGTTTCCAAAACATCAATTTGCCGTTGCCTACGAAGCATTCTGCCTTCCCGAGTGTTGTCGTTGGCGCGCTGATCTGCCACTTTCACACGTGCAGCATCCTTTTTTTTTGCATAGTGATGGGAATTAGACCCACTCGAAAAGTAATTATCGGATCAACTTCAAATTTTTAGAGAATATTTATAAGATATTACACTTTAAGAAAATGCAAAAAAAAAAAAAAAAAAATTGATTTTTTGAAAATCCTGACTACCCCTAACCCCTTAAATATTATATTTCTGTAGAAACTGTAATCTTCAGCTGAAAAAACGCTAGTTTGCATGTCATAAACTGTCAACGCTGTGCTGGTTTTGAATTGAATTATTATTATCTTTTATTTTTTTTTTTCTAATTTTCAAACAGATTTAGCAATTTTTTCCCCAGGAAATCATAACCGTTAATTTTAGCCTTTACAGATTTAAGAAAAAAATCAATAGCGGTGAAAAATTCGTCTTCCTTTAACGCTTTTTAAAATTTTATTAAGAAACAAACAAACAAACAGGGGAAAAAAAAGTAACTTATCATCTATTTTGTACTGGAAATTGAACAATTAATAGCTTAAACATATTAAAATTTCAACGCAATGTAGTCTGAAAAGGAAAAAATAAAATAAAATAAAGGAAGCATTTTTATAAAATTAAAAAAAAAATCTCCAAAAAATTTTTAATTTTAAAATCAAACTTAGAGATTTTTAAACTATGAAAATATTATCCTTAACTTCTAGTCAATTCTTAACTCTTTTGTCAGAAAGGGTTTAAAATTCCGGATTAAAAAAAAAAAAAAAAAAAAAAAAACAATTTGTAATTTATAATTTAACATAATTTGTAAACAACTGGATAATTCCAAGCTCGCACATTTTATGTAACATAATTTGCATGTCAAAAAACTGTCAACTCGCAAATTTTAAAATACCTGTGCAACGTGACCTGAAAAATCACATTTTAATTATCTTTAAAATGTCTGTCAGATTTTCGTGAAACATGGCTAAGAATCATCCCAATCAAATCAGAGTTCGATTAAAAATATAGTAATAACCTCATCATAATCGGTCTATTCGTTTAGAAGCTACAGTGCCACAGACAGATAGACACACTGACATACAAAGGCTTCAAACTTACAGTGTCCCTCTGTATTGGTCAGGAGTAAAAGAGAAATAAGTTGTTCCAGAATAGCAGGAAAGTAAGGAGGGTCGTGGGAAACTGATTTGAATTAAACACTTTAACATACGAAATATATCCTTTATATTATTAAAATTTTAAGAAAGTAAAGTAATCTGTGGCGAATAGAAATTTAATAATTTGGTTCAAATTACAGTCCAGGGACATTTTATATAATGTAAAGAATCTACGTAAACTTTATTATTTACGTGCGATTTTTTTTTTTTTTTTTTTTTTTTGAGTAAGCTGTTTCGTTTTCGTTTTCCTATATTTTTTATTTGTGTGAGCAAAAAAAAAAAAAAAAAAAAAAAAAACATTTTTTTGAAAAAAAAATTATCTAGTGAGTTCTAAATTTCTAAAATTATCATTACTGGAAATTTCCTTTTCTCTTTCAATTAACAATGAATCTGTGTGTATATTATCCCTCTTCTAATACCTGATTATATTTTATAGCATTCGGTGTAATTAATTAAACTAAGTTTAAGTCTCAGAGTATTTGGTGTTAGATTTTCAGACATATATCAGATGATAAATTTCATTTATTTAATTTTAATGTTTAGATCGTGCATGTCATGTACTTGTGCCAAAATATTTCAAAATGTTATCTTTTAGGTTTAATGCATAAATACAAGTTAATGTCGACAATATTAAAATTCCAAAAATGAATTTACAGATATAAACGTAGTGTAACATAACACAACACATTTCAATTGTAACTAAATTCCTTTAATAATATGTTAGCATAATATTTAACGTTTTGATGATCAGTTCGATTTTTAAACAGCAGATTTTAAAAATAAAAAACTTCTTCTTCTTTCTTTTTTTTTTTTTTTTTTTTTTTAAATCCTGCATGATTACATTCAAAATAAAAATAAAACGTTAACAATTTTTAAACTGCAGAATCTATAATAGCAACACTTTAGTGTCTTTTAATTAATCCATACTACTCAAGTTTTTGTATTCTGTCACTTTTGTGAATACTAGATTTTTTTTTTTCTTTGAACAAAATGTTTTCATGTAGATAATAAATTTTATAGTTTTTATAAGAAATATAGCATGTTAATAAAATATTATAATGGCCTTTGTTTACTTAATAAATATTATTAATTTAACTTTATAATTATCCTTTTGCCGAATCTAACGCTCTAAAGCTCTCTAAACATTGGTACCAAATTTAGGAACTCTATTATTAGACTGTCACCAATAATTTTGTGGAGTGATATTTGATATACTTAGTGGACGAATAACCTTCGAAAAAAAAAAAAAAATAGGCAATCATTACAGTTACAGTTTGGTTGTGGATATTTAACCCTTAAATGCCTGATTATTTTAAAATCAATTTAAAAATGTTTTACTTCTTTCCTCTTTTAAATATACCACGGGAAAAATACTTTAAAAAATCGTGCTTTATTTTAACTATGGTTTACAGCTGAAAAGCAATTTGTTACCAATCAGCAAGTTCGAAGCGTTAGAGCTTCAATATTATTCCAATAATACTTTAGAAGACAAAATTGGATATATTGCCGAAAGGGAACACTCGGTATTTAAGGCTTAATAAAATAAAGTCCAACACTGACCATTAAATAGGACCGGCAAAGGGTTAATCTATTTACAATGAAATTAATAGAAAAAACATATCTCTATTTAATTAGATAATATTTTCCAAATTTTACAGTTTAATTTATTAAAATTAAATGTATTATAATATGAAGATTAATAAATACAATATATTTTTTTAGGATAGTGACACATTTGTATGATTTATTATGTCATAACTTTAACCAGTGAAGTATTTCATACCTAATCATGTTACACCATTAAACATCATAGTAGAATGCTTCGTGACACAAACCCAAAATTAGCCGTGTTTGAGCACGAATAGTCTTGAATTACGCTGATTTACTCTGATTGGGGTGAACACATGAAAACAGTTCCTGTCTGCGTCTGAAAGGAAAATCGACAGCGAACGATTTCGCGAAATAAATGATGACAATGGCGCCTTATTCCCATTTGCTTTACCTTCTACCAGTATTTGCTAAATTGCGTTAGATAAGGTGCAATAATAGGAAATTAAAACGCTTTATTTTCCTTACACTTTGTGTAACTGGAAGCACACATTGTTTGCTTTCTTTAATTTCGGAGAAGCTTAAGCTGATTTGCAGGTAGATTAGATATTTGGGTAAAGTTAATCTTTTTACCATATCATTAAAAGGAAAAAGACAATAAAACCGTCTAAGTGTTCTTTTTGATCGTTGGTAAGCTGAGAAATATGTATATACGTGTGTGTGTGTGTGTATTAAAAAATTATTTACAATAAAAATTACATGTGTTTTTTTTTTTTTTTTTAGAATTAATATTAATTTATTATAAAATTATTTTTTTATTTATTTATTTATTTATTTTTACATAAGGAATTAATAATATAAAATTACATGATTCAATATTTAAAAATGAGATATAAAATTAAGGATTGTATGATTTTTTTTTTATGAATAAATATACCGAGAACTATATTAAAAAACACAATATTCAAAACATAATATATATATATATATTTAATTAGGATTTAAATTTTGATCTAGATCGAATTTCAAACAGTATATCATTGTGTTGCCTACTATCACAAATAACAGTAACTATATTAAATTTATTTGATTGTGTCATCAACTGTTGCATCCAGCAACAAATATGACAATGTTAAAACCCGAATAAACTACTACGTCCTTTTGCACTGAAGACGGTACGCTTAAGGCTACCGAAACAGCTGTATGCATTTCCAATATTTTTCTTTGGCGTTTCTGACGTAGTAGTTTATTCGGGTTTTAATATTCCAACGCCAAGTCTCCTATTATTAAATATGACAATGTTTATTGAAATATTTAATCAATGTAGTATGTAATGACAGATTAATTTACACTTTACAAAAAGAATATTTTAAAGTAAAAATATTAATTCAATTTTGAAGAAACGTATACATCTTTGTGAGTATGTGTATGTATAAACTTGGTAATCGATAAAATTAGCTGATTTTTTTTTTCTTTTAAGTATATATATAGCGGTTTTCATGAAGGATTTAATTTCTGAAATATTGCAAAGTAAATACTTAGTGATTATTAACTTTGACTATTTTTATTTTTTATTTATTTTTTATTTGGTAGTTTATCTGCTATGATATTTTTAGTTTCTTTTACAGAACTGTGTTTCCCGTAGAAAATAATGTATTTTTCAACACTGATCTAATAATTTTAAAAATTTGTATATATTGATAAAAAAAAAAAAAAAAAAAAAAAAAAAAGAGCTTTTCTCAAGATATTAAGATGAATTTTCGTCCACTCTATTGAATAAAGAATAAACGATGTAAAATTATGCTTTTAATATTTCTATGCTCAAAAATAGAATGTAATTGTACTAATAATGTAAAAATGTTATTACATTTTCTTACCCATGAGAACGTCTGGGAAATGTTGTCATACCAAACAGAGCCTCATTTTTTACACCACATATTTTTGTAGTCGAATTTTCTCCAATATGTAATTACGATAAAATAGTAAGAAAAATATACTTTAAGAAAAGTTGTGTGTAATTTAGGTGTGTAGTAACAATGCTCTGAAATTAGTTAAAATGTTGGCACGTCTGTAGCTTACACGCCACTGTGATTGAAAATGGAATCAAATTTATCATAAGAAATCTTGCAAAATTTGAAAATGAGGGTAAAGTGAAAACTTGTCTAAAATAACTATTATTACTAACAATTTAAACCCTCGAGCTAAATCTAAAAGTACGTTTTTAATATACAAAAATAAAAGACATATCGCCATCAATTTTCAGCCAATAAAACGATAGTCAAGACAACACGAGTAAATATCTTTCAGAATGAAATATATTGATTATTTTAATAATAATAGAAATCTTACAGACAATCTGATCACGCATGAATTCAAATAAAACGTTTCAATTTTTCTTAAATCATTCGAAAAAGCAAGTTCACTCACCTTTAGACTCTCAAGTAAAAAGTAAGATTTTAAAAATATAAAAAGGGATTTTTAATTCTTTTGACTTTGCAGTATTTTAATGTATAGTTTGGAATATTCGTAAAGAACTCATGAGATCTATGTAACTACGCAGAATGAAAAATCACTCTTTTAAAAAAAAATACAGTAGGACTGTACGAATTTTTCCACTTCCTCGTTATAGTATCGACATATCGACTTCAGCAGAAGTATCGAATTCTACTTTTCTTTTTCCAGTCAATAACAGGCACAGAAGTTTTCAAAAATACGTTTCTGGGCCATTACCTTATCGAAGATTTCTTGGCTGCAAAAATAAGCAAAAGAAAAATGCTACAATATTATAGCTTATTTTGAAGTCCGCAAATATTGCGACAAATGCCGAGAACATAGTTTATCATACTCTTCGGAAAACTATTGGTTACCTTAAAGTTACTAATAGCTTGTTTCAAAAAATACTCTTTAGAAAAAAGAAATATGTGCATAATGTCATTTAATCCATTGACGATGATAGAAGTCGGACATCATAATGTCCTTTATTTTCTATAACTTAAGTCATGCTTATATGCAGAGAAAAAAAGCACCATATTTTATCTTCTAATACATTAGATCTTTAAAATTGTCACTATATTTCTACATCATTATTATTATCATTTTTTTTTTCAATAAAAGAAAAAGTCCTTTTAATGGCTTGTTAAGCCTATGTCATTATTGTTTAAAGAAACACAGATATACATTTCAATTCATGACATAAATCAATACAAATTAAATATTAAAGTTAAAAATTAACAATTAAAATTAACAAACCAAAATTAACAATTTAAAAAAAAGTTAAGGACCATTCTAAACAATGTCGAGTGTTACAAAGCGAAAGAATTATCTTTTTTACGGAGGACCAAAATTGAGATAAAATTTATAATAAAAATTCTCCTGATCACCCCTAACGACTGAGTAGCTGTAGTATACCGTAAGACAAATTTAATCTCAAGTTCAAAATTAAATTATCCCATCATAAAATTTTAAAATTAATTTTCAAAGGATTATGATGGATGTGACATTTCATGAAATGACCCTTCAGTGATACTTTTAATTATTTCACATATTTGTCTTTATTAATAGCGATCTTGTATAATTATAATAATTATTATTATTGAGAATAGAAGAAAGACGAAATGTAGAGAATCATAAAATTATATTGTATATAACTGTGGATGTTTTAGTAAATTTTCAGATAGGGGAAGATGGTATAGTTTTTGTTTAATATTTCTTTTAAATCCCATGTTGTACATGTTTATTATTTCTTAATATCTTGAGAAATTTTATACTTTTCAGTACATATTAACGTATATTTAACTTCAAACATATTATTAAAATATATATAAAAAAAAAAAAATAAATAAATAAATAAAATAAATACTGTAATCTCGGCATCTTACCTAAATCTAGGAGTAAGAAAGCCGTTTATTAAAGCACAAGATGTCTTATGGAGTTTTAATGTAAAATGCACATTTTTTTCTGAAACATTACATATACATTTATTTTAAAACACATGGTTGCCATAGTCAAATCTAAAAAAATGTGTTAAAATTTTAAACGTATTTTTATTAAACTCACCAGTGGAAACAAAAAATATCTAAGACTTTTTTTTTCTTTCCTACGTAATAGATATAAAATTCTCTAGAAAACAGAATTAATTTAGTACGACAGGAATTATTCTAATCTATTCTTCCATATAACCACACACAGTAAGTGTGTTTCACTCCCTAGCATCAGGTATTATGTTCATTTCTGAAAATTTCTTTGGTAGAGCATTATCATAGGAGCCACGTGGCTGTTTTAAAACTTTTGCCATCATTTTGACGATGAATAAAATGGCTATTACAATTGCGTAGGTAAATTTTAGCGAGAAATGTCCGAACTAATTTTGTGCCAAATTTCAAATTTATCCAAACTGTTCTGTATTAAACCTATTCAATTTCTTTAGCACGATTTTTCTTTAAAAAAAAAAAAAAAAAAAAAAAGGTTGCACTTTTTTTTTTTTTTTTTTTTTTTTAGGCGGTAATCATATTTACTCAATGCACATTACCTCAATGCATATTTCATATTCAATACTTCGACACAATAGATCATTTACTAAAAAAAATTTACCCTATCATATTTACATAGAAACTTTTAACTTTACTTGAAATCGTATTATGTATAGATTACTATAAGAAAGGAAACTTAATAAATTTATTGCATATTTCAAATATTTATTTTTATTGTATAAAATTAGTTCTACCAATTTATTATTTATATAGTGTTATTTAAAAACGTTAATTAATTAATTAAATTTTAATTTATTTTCAACATATACTGATTCTACTAGCAGGCTTTGCCCGCTTCGCTGGCCACTAAATTTAAAGGAAACTCTTTTCTATATAGCTTTATAAAAATAAAATAAAATAAATTACCGAAATTGTTCAAAAGCTCGCTCCAGGTCCCTGCTGCATTCGGCAGCGATTTGGTCATCCACTGCAACTCGGGCGCTTGTCCCTATTACCTGCGACAATAGTTTACCAATGAGCTTCCATTTAGGTGCTTATTATATAACAGTTTCGAAATAGATAGTATCGAAAAAATTGGAGTTTCCCTTTTATATTTGAATCCCAGTTACATGTGAGCAACACTATACGTGTTGTTCACATGTAACTCGGACTGGACTCAAATGCAACAGGGTTTAGACAACATAATATTTGCTTTTACGTTATTTCATATGTTTAATTTGTTTATGCAATCAACCCTTAAATGACAGCAATTTCACGCCAAATATTACAATATGCTGTGACCGGCTACGTCTGTCGCATGAGACAATTAATTTTTTGTGTTTATATATAATTCATGGGTTGTAAACATGATAGTACAGCCTTAATATAGTTCTCTTTGGCGGCTTTTGAATTTTTGTCACCAATTTAGACTTAATCCATTGTAACAATAAGACTTAATCCCTTGTAACAATATGCTATGAGCGCTATTTCTGCCGTATTTTAGACAACTAATCTTTTTATGGTTATATATATTTCCCATTAAACATATTTTTATTTATTTATTTAAATATTAATTTGAATTTTTCAAATATTTCTGTTTGACAGCGTGCAAGTGCAGTAACACACAGAGGCTCATTTGTTTGTATGATAAATTAGCATAGTGATTATTATATAAAAAAATAAATAAATAGGTAAACATTATCGTGCTACGCAACTTTATTATGTCGCTCCATTGGCAGCTTTTGAATTTTTGTTGCCATATTAGCGATGGATTTTTTTTTTTTTTTTTTTTTTTTTTTTTTTTGTATGAAAAGGGGAAGACTATTTTGCTAATAATTTTATCAGACTCTTTTTTGTTTATGCATAAGAATCCTTTATATTCTTCTTATATTTTTAATGGTTTTTAAGTTTAAAATAGTGCTTGTTGAAATCAATTTCCTACCTTTAAAACTGCATTTGTTCTGTAAATTTTGAGTAAAAATAAATCATTTATGTTTTTATATATTTGATGCGCTACTTAGATTAAAATGGCTGTTGCTATATTAAACTTCTTGTCGAAAAACGTTCGGTGTACTTCAACACCAAAATTTAAAAAATCGCCTAGCGGGATCTGTTAATGAAACTGATAAAATAAAAATATGGTTCATAGAGTTTAAATAACCTATTTAAAAAAATTTTTAAAACCCAAATTATTAATCTATCGTATCACATACATAGATATAGTAATAATATATAGATTGATCATTGGGGACAAAAAAGTGATTCCTTTTCACTCGGGAAAAGACGGCGATTTTACCAAAATATGGCAGTCTTTCCCCGAGTGAATACACACGGGAATACACACGAATGTTTTAGCAAATAAAAATCATGAATAATTTATTTACTAAAGGTGAATGAAAAGCTCCAGATATAGTTTCAAATTCATTCTTCTTTTATTTATTTACTAAAGGTGAATGAAAAGCTCCAGATATAGTTTCAAATTCATTCTTCTTTTTTTCCTTTTTTCCTTCAATACCACTTAATGGCTGATTCCAAAGCTTTTTTTTCGGCATCAAAAATCTTTGCACGATAATATGGGGATGATAGATCTATATCTATTATTATATCTATGATCACATAAATCTTTTCGAAGATAGAATAAAACTTAATTTGAAATAATAATAATAATAATAATAACTTTTGTTTATTAACCAAAATGATTGATGAAATTTGAAATGCAAGTTGGCCTTGTAGGTTACAGGCTGTATATTATATTTTTGTGTTCGTGAAAGAAAATTTAAAAAAATTTCAAAACTGCAATTTTTAATCCCACTTAAAAATCATGTGACTTAATGTGAAGCAGATTTTTCAATTTTTTTTTCTCCTAACGGTTTCCATACAGTCTTCTGCTGTTGCCACCTAAAATTCATACTTTAGTTAATTTTAAAAAATCTAATTGTCCGATTGATAAGTTGTTTAATGCATCGGATTTACAAAAATTTTCCCTTTCATTTGCTATCTTATTTGTAACGATGCGACTGATATTTCTAATTTATTTTCTAATCTTTCTGATTTATTTTCCTCATTTTAAATAAATGTACGTTTTTTTTTTTTTTTAATTATTATTATTTTGTCGAAAAAAAAATTGGCAACAATTAAATTATGGATAAAATGTTAAAATTTAAATGGCTTATTTATCAGAAATTAGAAGGTTTTTATTTTCACATTTTAATTAATTAAGAAAAAACTAATCAAAAATTCGAAAATCTGACTTCGATGTACAATGACCCTTCGGGGGGCACCTTTGTGTTAAATCTCGTGACTGTCCAAGCTACCGTTTTCGAGAACAGTGAAGTATACAAATATTGCTCACTTAATAGTATAATATGTACGTTTTTTTTTTTTTTTTTTTAATTATTATTATTTTGCGAAAAAAAAAATTGGCAACAATTAAATTATGCGATAAAATTTTAAAATTTAAATGGCTTATTTATCAGAAATTAGAAGGTTATTATTTTCACATTTAATATAATTGAGAAAAAACTAATCATCCGATTGATAAGCTGTTTAATGCATCTGATTTACAAAAATTTTCCCTTTCATTTGGTATCTTATTTGTAATGATGCGACTGATATTTCTAATTTATTTTCTAATCTTTCTGATTTATTTTCCTCATTTTAAATAAATGTACGTTTTTTTATTATTATTATTATTATTATTATTATTATTATTTTGTCGAAAAAAAATTGGCAACAATTAAATTATGGATAAAATGTTAAAATTTAAATCGCTTATTTATCAGAAATTAGAAGGTTATTATTTTCACATTTTACTTAATTAAGAAAAAACTAATCAAAAATTCGAAAATCTGACTTCGATGTGCACAATGACCCTTCGGGGGGCACCTTTGTGTTAAATCTCGTGACTGTCCGAGCTACCGTTTTCGAGAACAGTGAAATATACAAATATTGCTCACTTAATAGTATAAGATAAACCAAATACGAATTTACTATGTTCTTTAATATAGCTTATTCAAGACATTATACTTCTACAGCAAAAATTAGATATGTAAAAGAAAACTTTACAAACCACTTTACAGATAAAAAAGAATTAATTTTATTTTTGAATACCTTCATCTGTTAAGATACCCCTTGTGAGAATATTAAAGAATAATTGAAACAGAATAAATAGAACAGTGTGATATAATATTTAAAATCTTATATAAGAAATCATCATAATAAATCAATCTAGATAAGACTTATAACTAAATGTGCTTTTAATTAGCATTATTTAGGTAAAATTTAGATTATCAATTTTTTTTTCATTTTCAGTGACCTATATCAGCAAATCAAAATATTATTTATAATCCTTAAGAAACCAAATTTTAATCAATACATTTTTCCAATAGGCATGACATTGTCCAGAAGGTATTCATCATCACTCAAATGACATTTAACAAATGAAAAGAAATTCCTAAGATAGATGAAACTTTCATATTAAGTGGTCATTCAAAATATTAAAGTCAGGCATGGTTTCGTTTGCGATACTTTTGTAGCAATAAAAAAAATTAATTTTGCAGTCGAATGCTTTTAATGACAATTTTATAAAGAAGTTTAATTTATTATATATATGTGTGAACTTGCAGATATGCTTTTGAAAGTATTTTATAATAAACAGTCTTATAATAAATAAAATAAAATAATGGTACATAACTCTTATTCAATTAAGAACTTTATAAACATATAGTCCGATGCAACTAGGTAAAACAGAAACGATCACTTTGTAATAGATATATACATTCCTTATTTTTATTTTGTTAGTTCGATTATAATTCATCAGTGGTGTGAATAGATTTAATCTTGCATAATAGCATGAATATTTTAATTCATTTTTAATATACCATTAATGACTTTGTTTGTGTAATTTTTATTACTTTCTCTTACCCATAAGGTAGAGAAAGTATTGTTTTTGGGTCAAATTTTCGAACGCAAGATTTTGTTATATTTACACGTTTTGAGGTCCCCTGAATACGAAAATCATGTTTTTAGCAAATGGTCTGTGTGTATGTCTGTGTGTCTGTATGTCTGTGTGTCTCTGTGTCTGTGTGTCTGTCTGTTATCAGCATATCTCAAAAACAAATTATGGCAGAAAGTTCAAACTTGGTATTCTAAATGTGTATCATATAGGGATGCTACAGTAAGCTTTTCGTTAAGATCAAGCAAATGGTTCGTGTACAGGGACAATCAAGAGAATTCTAATACATTACGTCTATGGGGGAAATTGCAGGAAAGTAGAGTTTAACGTCTATAGACTGCACTAAACCAAATGAAACTAATATATATTTTTTGTAATAGAGATAGTTAACTAGGAAAAAAAATTTGTGTATGTAGGAGCCTCGCCTCCCCCCCCCGGGGGGGGGGGAAGTCCCCCCTCGAGGGGAGTAAATTTTCATGATGGGTATCTTTCAAAAGAGCTCGCCAAACCTTTAAAACGAATGGTTGAACAATCGATCTGCGATAATTTAAAACAAATTTATCGATTTTTTTTACTTTTAACGAAAAAAAAATTTGGAAAAAAAAAAAGACGTATTTCTTTTTTTTTTTTTTTTTTTTTTTTTAAATATTGAGAATAAAATGGACTTTTTTTGGATATTTGGTGTTATACTACTTCTCTAATATGGAAATCGTCTGCCTTATCATAAAAGATAATTCTTTTAACTAATAATTTTAATAAATTATTTTTTAAAAAGAGGATTATTTTTTAATAACCGAATTAAATTCTATATAAATGTAGGTGCATTAATGAAACGGGGGGTTGAGGGGGCGGTAGCCCCCCACACACAGATTTAATTGTCATATAAAACTCTTTAGAAGCCTAATATGAAATGTTTAACATAGGTTTACATAACAGTACTCGTTATCTTACCTATTAATCTGCAACCTGTATTTATAGTATTAAATTTCATGGTAAGAGAAAGTCGTGTGAGTGACACACCAGATTATTTATTATGAAATTGGTATGAATAATGTATCACTTGAATGCTAAATTTTATTATGTTTTACATTTACATTTTTAAATTTACAAAATTATGCATGATATATAACGATTGCATTATGATGTATGGAATTAGAAACAAAATTATAGGTTTAAAAATAATATCAAATAATTTTTTTGAAATTTTCACCCATATTTACTTTATGAGTTATATAAATCAATAGCGCTTTTTTTTTTTTTTTTTTTTTTTTTTTTTGTACTTTATCTAAACTTTTCAGGTCCCATTAAAAACATTAATGTGTTTTAAGTTTATGTACAGCAAATTAAAGTCATCTTGGCAATACTGATAACTTTTTTTTTTTTTTTTTTAATCTCAAAGAGGACTTTTTTATGATGCACAATAGAGGACATCGAACACTCGTATCGTCAGCCAAATCTGATTGTTCACTTTTGAATTAAAAAAAAAAAAAAAAAAAAAAAAAAAAAAGAACCTTTTTCTTTATAATGCTTCTGAATTTTATGTCTGAATAAGGATTTTTCTAAAGAAATTTCTTCTTTCAAACGAAACCTCCATTGTGATTTAAATCCATATTTTTGATAACACCTTTTCCGCTTTATAAAAAAGAACATGACGTTGTTCTTCTTAAAGCATTCGCTAAAAACTGCAGTTTTATTTTGCATTACTATATATCCACCACTCTTTTAAAAAAATAACAATAATAATAATTCTGATGTGAAATGTTTAATGCGATAATGCTTTTTAAATATTTTAAACTTCAATACAATACCAATACTAGTGTGATAAAAAAAGAAAAAACAAAAGTCCTATTGTCTGTAAAATAATAATCTGAGTGTAAAATTTGATTTATTTACACGTAGTTTTTCTGAAAGAATTGTTGACATAATATAATTAAATTTAAACTGATATTTTGTTAATTTTAGTTTTAGAACCTAAAGAAAATCTTTGTCTACAAATCTTATTTTTACAGATAGTATAAAATTTCGATACACTTTCATTATTACTAATAATTCTGTAATTAATTTTAGTTTTCTACTGTTTATAATATTTTCGACTAATCAAAACTATGTATTTTGTGGAACATGTAATCACTAATATATTTATATACTTATTGTAAATTGATGAAATATTTATTTTTCAAAATAACAACACAATAAGTATTTTAGTTTATGAAATCAGAAAGAAATTTCAGATTTAAAAATAATGTTACATAGTTTTAAAGAAAAATAATCTACTCTTAACAAAATAGAGTTCACAATGAATAAAATGTCAAACCATATTTACTTTATGCGCAATATGAAACATAAAATATTTTGTTCCCTTTTTTAACGATACATTTTACGCTTCGTTTAAATGTATTAACGTAATTTAAATTAATGCTCAGTAAATTAAAATAATATTGACGATATTGACAAAAATTTTTAAAAGATGAATTTTTTTATGAAGCGCTATCCCCCCCCCCCCAACATTTTCAAAAACACCAAAAAGCTAAATGCCTATGTTAAAACAATCCCGACAATACTGATAAAGTATTTGAAAAGAGGACATATTTTATAGTTCACAACCCTAACGTTATAACCCCTATAGTTCATAACACTAACTAAAAGCTAAATTCTACGTTGTAATGATTTCGCTTCTAATTGCACAAATTATTCTTAAAATTTGTATATCTCTTCAATTGTTTTTGCTTTCTTCTACATTCAATAATAATATAAATAATCTGGTGTGTCACTCACACGACTTTCTCTTACCCTGAATTTTAATACTATAAATACAGGTTGCAGATTAATAGGTAAGATAACAAGTACTGTTATGTAAACAAATGTTAAACAATTCATATTAGGCTTCTGATGAATTTTATATGATAATTAGTTCTGTGTGAGAAGGGCTACCGCCCCCCTCAACCCCCCGTTTCATTAATGCACCTACATTTATATAGAATTTAATTCGGTTATTAAAAAATAATTCTCTTTTTAAAAAATAATTTATTAAAATTATTATTTAAAAAAATTATCTTTTATGATAAGGCAGACGATTTCCATATTAGAGAAGTAGTATAACACCAAATATCCAAAATAAGTCCATTTTATCCTCAAAAAAAAAAAAAAAAGTACGATTTTTTTTCTAGGTTTTTTTTTTTAAGTAAAAAAAATCGATAACTTTGTTTTAAATTATCGCAGATCGATGGTTCAACCATTCGTTTTAAAGGTATTGGCGAGCTCTTTTGAAAGATACCCATCATGAAAATTTACTCCCCTCGAGGGGGGACTTCCCCCCAGGGGGGGAGGCGAGGTTCCTACATACACAAAAATATTTTCCCTAGTTAACTATCTCTATTACAAAAAATATATATTCGTTTCATTTGGTTTAGTGCAGTCTATAGACGTTAAACTCTACTTTCCTGCAATTTCCCCCATAGACGTAATGTATTAGAATTCTCTTGATTGTCCTTGTACACGAACCATTTGCTTGATCTTAACGAAAAGCTTACTGTAGCATCCCTATATGATACACATTTAGAATACCAAGTTTAAACTTTCTGCTTTGTTTTTGAGATATGCTGATAACAGACAGACACACAGACACACAGACACACAGACATACAGACACACAGACATACACACAGACCATTTGCTAAAAACATGATTTTCGTATTCAGGGGACCTCAAAACGTGTATATATAACAAAATCTCGCGTTCGTAAGTTTGACCCAAAAACAATACTTTCTTTACCTTACGGGTAAGAGAAAGTAAAAATATTGGATTTGATAAAGTTTTCGACTTCCGGTTTTCGATTGATTCACACCTTTTAAAAATTCTAGAACCCAATTTGAACATTTTTTGAAAATATCTATCTGTAATCGCCAGCATAATTATTGAAGCACACATCTACATTTTTCAATTTCTTTCTTTCTTTTTTTTTCTTTTAATTTGACCGCTAATCTTTAGAATCAACTTACTTTTATATAAACAGCATAAGACTACGACCATGACTCGAGCAGTATTTACTAAACAAAGCAGTATTATGTGTACACCTTTTATACAGGAATTTCTTCAGGTAGCGCTTCAATAATTTTGCTGCCGGCTGTACTAAGTGCCTTATGTGCGTAACAAAAAAAAAAAAAAAAAAAAAAAAAAAAAAACATTTTTTAACTCCAAAACTAATGCACGGAGCTTCATGCAAATTTATAATTAAATGCATTTTGACATGAATTACCTAATATTTTTTGGGCAATTTGCCCAACTGTGGACGCGTATTTTTTTTTTTTTTTTCATGACAGGTAGGTGGTGAAATTCCGTATAAATGTAGACAAAGAGAAATATTTGTAAAAAAAATTTTGCGAAGAAAAAAATTATAATAGTAAAAGTGAACCACCTAAAATATTTGAAATATGCAGCAGCATCGCCTTTTCACTAAGAGGATGTGACCCCCCTCCTCCCCTCCCGAGTATAATTTGTGAATTGAAAGAAAGTTTTATTTTATTTTATTTATTTATTTATTTATTTTTTTTTTTTTATAAAATCCTAAAAAAAAAATCATTTCCTAAGATATCGTCTGTAGGGCATAAAGTTGACTTTTTTTTTTTTTTTTTTTTTTCGCAAATTAGTGTTGTACTTTTCTGAGATGAAAATTATCCATTATGGAAAATAATGTTAATTTATAATAATTTTATTTGTGTGGATTTCCATTAGAGAATATAGATGGGATATTTTTAAGGGTACAGCATGCTTGTATTTAAAACATAAAAAAGTTTCGATAAAATTAGCTTAAATTTTAAGGAAAAAAAAAAAAACTAAATTTTTAAAAGGAGCTTTATTTTATTATTTAAAGTTCTGAGTTTTTCCGTTTTAGAGATAATTACTTTATATTTAAATGTCTTATAAGCTTATATTTCGTTAGAATAACATCTAGTTCCAAAGACTGGAAAGCTATTTCCTACTTAAACTAGGACGTTTTAACATCAGCCACACAAACGGCAATAAATCTCTATGGTTGAATGCTGGAGAAAAGTTCTCCTCAATCAATGTTCCTATAGCCTATTCGTCCCTAAAGACCAGACAAAGTATTACTTTGCTGTTATCTTTTCAGTACATGAGTAAATAGTTAGTTTGCCTACTTTATCATTACAATGCACGGCGATGATTTTGGATAACGCTTGTGTGAATACAAATAGCAATTAATATGCCTACTTAAGGTGGCAATTTTCTGTAAAAGTTAGGAATTTTTCTATAGAATTTCACAAATCACGCTAGATTTTCTTTTGTTGTTTATGATACTTTTCTTATCTTCAAATTGAAATGAACGAAAATCTATTCACCACATTAAAAAATATATTAATTTTCTAATTTTTTGGTATAAATTAGCTTAAAAATTTTATATATTATAACTTTTACAATTTAAAATCTTGTTCACTGTATGTCTTTTTTTTTTTTTTTTTTCTCGCATATCTCTATTATATTTAAAAAAGAAGAAACAATAACACGCATTATTATTATTTTAATATTACATAAAATAACGTCTAGTATTCAGGTCAATATTTATGTTAAACACTGTATAATTGAAATAGAAATACTTAATAAATATCTGACTAAGAAAAAATAACTATATAAGAAATTGTTTTTTGAAACTATTTAACCAGTTTCTTTTATTCTCCGTTAAAATTATTTTTTTCTATGCATTAGATAGTTTTCTAATCCTCTTTTTTTTTTTTTTTTTTTTTGTCTAATTAACGTAACACATGAATTTTTTCTTTACATATCAAAATAAAATCTTGTAATACGTTACGCTGTAAATGTTATTACTTATTACAATTAAAGAATAATTTATTTAAAATATATAATGGTGAATTTTATACTGTGTATATTTTCGTAGTAGCTTTTTTTTTACCTTTACTTTGCTACATATAGAAGGAATTTTTGTATTATTTCCTTTCTTATTATTTAATTTAGGTATTATATTAACTAAATGTAATATATTTACCGTTTTAAATATAATTTAAAAACAGGCAAAAACAGTTGGGCTGTGATATACGTGAATTTGCACTATTATAATATACATATATGCGCTCTCGCACATTAAACCGATTCTTCACGAGTTTAATTATGTAGCATATTGAAACTTTTCTAAAATGAATCTCTTAAAAAAAATTTAATAAAAATTCAAACAGATTATATTATTATTATTATTTTATATAAAATAATGTGAAAATTTAAACGTAACTTACTACTTTTAAAATGCATTTTCTTAGTTCAAACAATTAAAGTGAATATCTAGTACATACACGTTTTTTCTATGTTGTAAATCTAAAAAATGAAATTTAAATTTTATTAGCAGCAATTTATTAAATAAAATATACAAAGAAAAAAGTGTGTATAGTATTTTATCGATGCAAGAGTAAAATTTAATACCTATAAACTACGTTATAGAGCCAAAATAAATGATGTCAAAAGACGCAACATTCATATGCTTGGAAAAATTATACATCCATACATACTAAAATTTTTCAGACTGTTGCATTTGATTTTTTATAAGAATATCTTAATTAGTATTTAGTGAAAGGCTTATTATTATTTCCGCCTTTTGAAAAAAAGAAAAATAAATAAATAAAAATTAGAGTTTTATACAATAACCTTATAACTGAAATCGATATAGGTATGATGGTCTTAAAAGGAGAAAGTAATCTAACAAATTTCAAAATTAATAAAAGAAAAAAACACAACGTTTAAATATATATATCGAATTGGAAATGATTAATGTGAAATAAAACTTACTTAGAGTAAAGTAAATCCATCGAAAAACGAAAATTGTAGAAAGCAGGTGAGGCATTTTAATTGACGAATTCGATCTGTAGCTAACAGGTGAAGTAGTGGTAGTCGAGAATGTTTCGGACGATCCTTCAGCATAAATTTGCGTGAAAAGAAGCATAATAATAATAATAATAATAAAGGAAAAATGCACAGTTAACAGAATAAAACAAAGAAAAGAAACTAACACCAATACAATAACGCAGAGAATTAGTATAAGAATGTGAAGAACGGGTATGGTAGTCAGTGGATAAGGCATATTTATTAAAGGGTTAATTTTAAGGCTCCCCAACAATTATAGGAATAAATAATCAGGGCTGACAATGAAAGGGGCACCATGATAGAAGAAAAAGATTATTTATGTACTTTAATATAGACAAACCAGGTTATCAAGTTTAGACCGACATTTTAATATACAAATGTGTAGCCCACATTGAAATATATACTAAAAATAATAAATAAATAAATAAAATAAAAGATATAATAAATGAAGATATAAAATAAAATAAAGAAATTGTTATTTCATACGTACGCACCAAAGCAAATATTATCACCTAAAAAACAAGAGGAACATGTCGAAATTTACTGTGGGGGTAAATTTAAATTTTAAAATAGTTTCAGCAGTATTGAAAAAAAAAGCATTTGGTGGTTTGTGATAAAACTTAATCTCTTAATTGTGAAAGGCTATATTTTGTAAGTAATATCTAAAATCTATGCATCAATAAGTCTTTTGAAAAATCAATTAGAAGAAGACATAAAATGTTTGAGACGTTAGATTGGAAACATTTCTCAAGGCAGTATTATTGAGTGCTAAAGGAGAAGATATATTTTATAAGACGTTCGATTTAGAACTGAATTCCTTCAAGCTAAGTTTAAGAAGAACGAAAACAAAAAACCTTCAGTTCGGTAATTCAACTAAAATAGTGCGTAGCCGATTAAATAAAAGTGAATTAAAAGCTAAAAATCTTAAATATAAACCAAATATAACCCAAATTAACGAAAAAATAGGAGTATATATAAAAGTTTTCTATAAATTGGTAATAAAGGCTATAATGTAGAAATAATCTTTTTTTTTTTTTTTTTTTTTTTTTTTTACTTTAAGGTATATGATTTTATATATAATGAAAGACTGTACAAATATTAATCCACAAAGAATCAGTTAACACTTAGAATTATGTAGACATAATAAAAGACGTTTTACCTTCTGACAAATTTGAAGTTTCCCACAGACATAGATAGCTCAAAACAATATAAGTTCTTGTCACCGCTTTGCTACAGCTCAAAATTTTAAATTTTTGAAAATAAAGTACATAGTTTGTAATACATATTCTACATTTAATATACACCTATAAATCCCTTTTTCAAAAATATAATTTTATTGTCAAGATGGCTTGTAAACGGTACCAAAAGAAAATTTATATGATGAAACAGAGAGGGAGAAAATTAATTTTTAAATTTTGGATTTTATAAAAGTTCTAAAAAATAATTAACGCAAACTGCAAAAACTTAATGTTTTAACAATACTTAGCCGTTTACAAGAAAATTTTAGTACAAAAGTTTGTCGCAAATTCTCATCACAAAGTAACTCGTGATACTTGAATCAGGTTTATGGGCAGAATTTATGCACAGGATTTAGGTTCATGAAAACCATCAGTTTTATGGACAGAACTTTTTTATTCCATATAAATTCAAAATCTACCTTCAAACTATGCTGGTGATAGTTAGGATGTTTTCTTATGAAAATACGCTAGATTTGTGTCATGTTTCGTCTGGACACCTACATACACGTGTACACTGATATTGACATAATGAACACAGCAGAGTGTCTGGAGTAGAAAAAGAAGCGTCTTAAATGTCATATTATAAATTTGAAAATCATAAATTACGATCAGGAAAAATCTGATGGTTGGGTGGGTGG
Source organism: Salticus scenicus (assembly GCA_963930645.1). Classification (NCBI taxonomy): domain Eukaryota; kingdom Metazoa; phylum Arthropoda; class Arachnida; order Araneae; family Salticidae; genus Salticus; species Salticus scenicus. The sequence continues at coordinate 244,748,087 of OZ005657.1, read as the reverse complement.
GTGTTACGTCGCACTACTTCTGCGCAATGGGCAATCTTGAAAGGAATAACAGATGTATGAATAAAGTATAGCCACCAAATATCCCAGAAATAATAAAAGAATAGAATTTATTGGACCTTGGTGCACTTTATTTAGAACCTGGTCGACAACATAAATAATTTTTATATAGCTAGTAATCTACAGGTAGTAATTAGAGGGTTATAATTGATGTACAGTCATTAGTTTATTAAAAATCGAATAAACGACTACGTCAGAAACGCCAAAGAAAAATATTGGAAATGCATACAGCTGTTTCGGCAGCTTTAAGCGTGCCGTCTTCAGTGCAAAAAAGATTCTTAATCTGCAGAAGTGCTCGTATATATAGGAGAGGGGCCGAATTTAGTTCAACCAATAGAATTACGGGAAAGGTGGGGAGAGTGGCCAATAGGAATTTATTAAAGTTAGCTGTGTAAACAGTAGAAAAATTAAGAAAATGTGGACTGAATATAAAATTTCCAACAGTCAGACAAATAGGGAATAGCGAAATCACAATTTTTGCATCCTTTTTGCACTGAAGACGGCACGCATAAAGCTGCCGAAACAGCTGTATGCATTTCCAATATTTTTCTTTGGCGTTTCTGACGTAGTCGTTTATTCGATTTTTAATATTCCAACGCCAAGTCTCCTGTTATTATCAGTCATTAGTTTGTTTACATTATCACATTTATATTCGCATATATTATTATTTTAAGTAGCAAGTCCCAGCCTTTATGCCTTTATCTAAAACGTTACATTATTCGACAAAAATATTTTGCATACCTTATATAATAAAACAAAAAGAGACCAAACTGCTATAATGAGAGCATTTGAACATGTGCCTTTGACCTAATCCAAGACAACCAAAATCCGAAACAACCACTTAATAAGAAACGAGAAAAATAAGGTTGAGGTTAAATTGGTTTAACGCCGCACTAGGGCGATGCACTGAGAATTGGCGTCAGTTTTGTTTTCATCCCAATGGTGATCCTAAGGCATACCGTCACAATTTTGTTAATCCGCATACGGAATCAGGAAAAAAAGAAAGGTTTAGGCTAACGTTGAACGAATTAAAGATCTTACTATAGCTACGTATTGAGAACTGGCGATGCTCTGGGATTCATCCCTGCGGGTGGCTCGTATATATATCACCGTAATTTTGACCTTCAACGGAAGCGATCGAGAAAATGAAGAAGGAAAAAAATAAGAGTTTTTTTTAAGTTTTACCAATTTTTGACATCTAAGATGTTTTAGATAATTACGTCATTTAAATCATCTTTCGTACACTATAACAGCGCCCTTATCTTTCTGATGCGTTAATTTTAAGCTAAAAAAAAAATATAAATAGCCAAATTCGATCTCCCACCTGATTTTCAAGAAATAAAATAATTATGATTTTTGCATCGGGCGCAATTGTCGTCAAAAATGTGGTAAATGTGTGAAGACAAGCTTCAAATTTCGAAGTCTGTTAATTTTCTTGCGAACGCAACCTAGCTTTTACATCATGGAACATTGGCGGATTACATCCAATCAACACTATAAGGTGCACAGAATGAAGTAAGGTTTTTAGTCAAGTAACTGCGATTTAAAGTTAAGAAAGTGGTACCAATAAGAAAACAGTTTTTTTTCTTTTTTCACAAATTATGCATCAAATATTTCAGATTTATTTTTTATGTTTTTTCCCTTGAAAACAGAATTACAGACTCACATTAATGTCTCTCAGAGCCTTAAAAATCTATCACGTTTAAATTAGGAAATTCGCTGTGGTCGCTTTGAATCTTGTTCTCGAAGACAGCTCCATTTTTCGGTGCTTTAAAACGGACCGCCTGGCTAGAAGGGCGAAGCCGAGATAGTTCGTATTTAAATTATTCAAATATAATTATTAGCAATCGACATGGTAATTGCCAGTTGACGCATACAACAAAATTCTTTTGTAAAATAATATAAAGTTTTAAATCTAATACAAGAGACCTAATGAAAAGGAACAATTTATTTATTTATTTATGAGTGTGTGTAAAAAATGGCCTATTTATAGGCTTTCGTTAGGTTCACAGTTAAGTTAAGATTTTGGGAAGAAAAAGCATGTCATTAAGTAACAGGTCACAAGTCGTTATCACAGGTCTCAATATTACTAACATAACAGTAAATTACAAATGAAAAACAATTCTACAATTAAAAAAATAATAATAATAAATAAAAGATTATTTTTCTTATTCCTACAAATCGATTTCTAACAAATATGCATTTATATCTTTTTCCTTTCAAAGCACAAATTTTTAATAGAGTTTTAGAAATGGTTCTAAATTTTTCATCTCTTACTTACATTTCATTTATTGCTGTCTTTTCACACATAATGAGGTACTCTTAGAAGACATGTTATTTTATGAAATTGTTTAACTATGAACATAAAAAGATGTTAATGAAACTATGAATGGAAGCTCAATAAAATAATTTATGGAGTAATTCTCTAACAATAGATTAAATAGGAATTTATTGCGCTAATTGCTTAAAAGAATTATTTCATTTAGTTAAAAGGATGAAAGTTTAATTACTGATGCAGATAAAAACTTTAAAGATAATGAGGCATTTTATTAATATTCTTTTAAAGCAATGTAAAAATTAAAAAATGAAGATTTTGGCAATACTAAAAAGAAAAGTAAACATGAAGTGTCATTTGTTAAACAGTTCAAAACTTTGCAAGACTAATTAAAGATTTATATGAAATTGAAACAGCACTTTATTTATTTACTCGAACTTCTTCACAATATTGAGGCTTTCCATTTAAATTATCTTAATAAGAAGAGAAAAATTTTCAAAAGCTTAAAAACAAATTAAAATATAACAATAGCAAACGATTCATTTCCAATGTGCTAATGAAGGTGTTTTTTTTTATTACTATTATTTGTTCCAGAGAAAAAACTGTTACACTTATATTCACTATTTATAATTGAAATTCTAATTGTGTTTCACCTGAATTTGAAACAAGAACAAAAACTCTCATAGAAATAAAAATTAAGTAATCGGAGATTTAAAGATTTTTTTTTTTTTTTTTTTTTTTACTGTTTATTTCCTGCTTACTACGCTAATTATATAAGAAAGCCTTTCAGAAAATAGAAGAAAAATACCATTTAACATTTGTGATAAATGAAATTCACACTTTACTTAACCAGAAAAAGCAAACAAAACTGTTTATAAATTCAAAAAAAAATGAGTAAACTGTTAGAAAAATGATTTAATTTCTTGGATACAAATCTTATCATATAGGAAAAATATTCTAATGTCAAAACAGCTTATATTTAAAAGATAACTTGCGCGTGTATAAATAGTGCAGATATGTATAATACAGTCGGTAACAGAAGTGTCCGAACACTAGCGAAAATCCCTATGTAAAAAAGGTACACTTCATACGGTTTTGTTAAAGAAATCCTTGTCGAATCCTGATCTTAGTCAGTGTAAGAACATGATTCGGCAAGGATTTATTTAGCAAAACTGTATTAAGCGTACTTCTTTACATAGGAATTTTCGCTGTGTTCGGACACTTTTGTTACCGACTGTACGTGCATATGTATACGTATGTACAAGTATGACGACTGCGTTGCGGCCTCAACTAGAACATTTCACTCGTTCATGTTTGTCAGGTGTATAATAGGAGAAGAGAGAACCAGCTAATTCAATACTTCAACTTTTATTTTAAACTTTATATGGAAAAAGGATTTCTGGATGTAGGTGAACTCCTATACTGAATTTAATTAAATAATAATACAATTTAGACAATATCAAAAGAGAGGCTCACCGCTGAATAAGCTTTATGTGTCACCAACAGTTGCTCTGGACTTTACGGAATCATTAAGAAAACTATCGTCAAAATATACTTTTCATATCACTCCAATAAGCGCTCCACTAAAGAGCACACTTCCTTAGCTTGGAAGTCAATTTAAAGTCCTTTCATTACAACGATTCACTTCATTTTTTACAAAATACGCATTATAAAAGAACTTGCATTCAATTTCTTTCTACCTTCGTAATCTATGTAAATCCTGTTCTTAAATTGCCAAACTACTTATCCAATAGCTAGAGACCTCTGCGCCAACCCATATGTACCTCTACTCGAAACTAGATATCTCACCCAAAACATCTCCAAAATATCCTGGATCCAGTTAGTGACATTCCCTTTCTCAACCCAACATTCTAACTCAACTCGACGCCACTCATAACTTACACATGTATAGTATACTTTGCTGTATTTGCCTCAATAAGTATGATTTTTCTGTATAATATATACAAAATAATAAAACTTTTTAAAAAGAACTATTGTTTAATTCTAAATTTTAAACATATTTTACACAATACTTTGTAAAATAATAATAATAATAATAGTAATAATAATTTATTATTTTTTAATAATTAGAAAAAGAAAAAACACTTAAAGAACGTCGAAATTTAATTTTGGTTTTCAGTTGAGAAATACATAGAGCATAAAGACCAAATATTTTCTCAAAAACAGCTGGAAATTGTAGATTACGGAAATAATATGACGAATTTTTAATATGTGCAGAATTAATATCATGTAGTAGAGACTTAGAATTCTCGTAAAATAATTTAACTCCAACATTAAGTTTTAAGGTATCGTTTAAGTTATTTACATTGCAACAACAAAGTTCATTTAATTTCATATTAGTTTTATTCCAAATCTCTCCAAATATAATTACAAATGTTAAAATTTAAATTCAACATGCATTTATGTGATAACAAGTTCTGTGCTACCATATATATATATATATATATATATTAATGTAGTACTTATTATGACATCATTGGGAATTTTACTAAGTATAATGAAATTTTATTTTTATGTATAAATTATAATATTTTTGATACAGTTAATATACTTAGAGAAAAGGATACGCATTATAAAGTAGAAGAGTTAAAGTAAAACTATATCAATTTATAAACTTCAGTACTGAGAGAAAAAAAGCTTGCCTTATAAATTTTACATGAAAATACATGAAAATATTTCTCCTGCTAAAAATTAAATTTTTAATATTCATAAGAAATATTAAGAGCACGCAGATATTAGCAGAAGAAAAAAGAAGTAAAAATCATTGTAAAAATTTTTGCTTTGCTTCAAGTTATTTTAGTAATTTTATATTTGCATTATTAAATAAAATGCGTTATTTGTAATTATATATATATATATATATATATATATATATTCAGAAGCTATAGTTGTGTTTTAAATTAATTTCATGACAATTTGAAAAGGGTTTTACCGAATGTACCTGCATTTTTGAAAGTTTAATTCTTGTTTTCTTCGACTTTACAATATGTTTTAATTTAGTTTCAGATTTACGTTTTTTATTTACATGTAAGCTTGTTAAAAGTTTTACTTGTTATTTGATATTTTTAGTAGAGTTTATAATTAGACATAATTCTCGATATCCTATATATATATATACATCATACAGGGTGATCGTAATTAAACTTGGTCTATTCAGAACTTTCTGTAGCTGTAACTAAAATACGAACTGAGTCGAAAATTTGTATATAGACAATTCAAAGGTTGCGTTCAAAGATTTTGCAAAAATAAAATGTTTAAAAAAAATTCGCTAGGTGCGCAAATGATCAGAATACAAAAAAGCTACAAATTTCAATACAAATATCTTTATTTATTACAGGCGTTTTTGTTTTTCATTAGCCACTGTTTCACGTTATTAGCCCGTTTTATCTCACTTTATTTATTTTGTTCAAATTTGAAAAGGATGATATTTTCTAAGGTTAATTAAACTTAAACAAACTAAATATAACAAAATTAGAATTTTTTTAATATTTTATGTAAGAAATCTGGCCTGTCCTTTAAATAGGACACTGGGATAAAGGGGATAAAATTTGTATTTACATGTTTTAGGGTTCTCTTCAATGATAAAAAGCGATTTCCGTGTACCAATTTTACTTTAATTGACTAATACTTTCTTACTTACAAGACAGTTCACATTTCAGTTGAATTTCACTCTAATCTGGGTGGAAAGGTCCAAAGCAAGCCTGACAAAGTGTTTTGTCACATTTGCCACAGTATGTTTTTGATTTTCCTTTGTAGCCCTCTCTTTGACAACGACGCTGTTTTCTCGCTTTAGTAAAATATGACCAACATTATCTTTACGGATGTCTTCTTTTGCATCAGAAGGTACAGTCGAGATCCTAGGTCTACTTTTCGTTCTTATCACATTTTCTTTTAGGTAAACTGTTGTAACAGCTCTTCGGAACTCATTCAAGTTTAGGGCTTCATTTTTCTTTAGAGTTTTGTGAATTATCCAGGCGCTTACAATAACCATATCCAGTGAAAGTATAAAAAGTGGCCAGTACCACATATTTCCCCGAATTTTAATGGAATAATGTCCAGCCAACTAGTCGTAGTGATCCACATCGTCCATATGTTTGTTGTAAGAATTAATCATATTCGGTATCTTCACGTTAACTTTATCTTTGTGTCCTCTTACTCGCCTCTTCACATCAAAGAATGGTTCTAAAGTTCTGAAATTTGTAGCAAACAGTGACAGTACTATTATCATTTCATCACACCAGGAAAATCTCAGAGTTCTCGTCAAATGCAAAATCAGACGTGCTTCTTTCTTTCTTCCACATAGACTTAGGTTCTTCTAAAGGACACTCTTGGTTTATCCGATTGTCTCGTATAGTTCCTGTAGCTCGAAAACCCTGTTTACCAAGACTTTTTAAAAGATCAATGTTAGTAAAAAAATTATCAAAATATAAAGTGTAGCTTGAAGAATTCACAATATTCTCTGTTAGTTTCATCACAACCCGAGTACCAAGAGGAGTATCATTTCTTGCATCAGATTCTTTACCACAATAGATGGAAAAATTGTAACAGTATCCCTCGCTTCCACACAGAGCCCAAAGTTTATAACCAAAACGTATTGGCTTGCCTCAGATAAACTATTTCAGACTATTCCTACCGTAATACATGATGATCATCTCATCAGTGCCTAGATTTGCAGAGAAGTGTCGAAATTTCATAAAATTATTATTGAGCATGGCAAACAAAGGTTTTACTTTGAAGGATCGATCCTGGGCATGCTGAATTACAATTCCATTGTCCATAAAGTGTAAATAAGATTTCAGCTTTTGGAAGCGGTTTCGTGACATGGCATTTTTCACCAGGGTAATGCCAAGGTCTTCAGCATCTGACCAGTAGTCACGTTCACAGGTATTTGAATGATAGCCAGTTAGAAGCAAAATTCCTATAAAAAAACATATTTCGTTAGCAGTGGTCAAGAAATCGTGTTCGTTTTTCCCATCTGTTGCATATGACACAGTTTCTTTTACAATGCGATCGTAGACATCACTGAAATAAAACTGCTCAAAAAGTTCCGATGATGTTTTATCTTTCAATGCAGTTTCCATCTGCTTGAGCGAGTCACTTGCAGTTGATTCAGCCTGTGTTTCCCATTTTGTATATTGCGGTGATTTATTCTTTATCCAAGGTGACAGATGTCTTTCAGCTTTTTTTCTGCTCTTTGTTGTGAAAACACTAGACCTTGTGGACAGTTCAGGCTGGAAACTATCTCCAGTTCTAACCTCCAGAGACCCAGGAACATCGTTCACAATTATCTCACCAGTATTTACTTCATTCTCATTCTCTTCGTCTTCGTCAGTTAGTTTACTGGCATCTGGTGGTAACACAGCAATTTCAACGTCGCTCTCATCTGAACCTAAACTATCGAATATTTCTAACGCTTCCTCTAACTTCAGAAACCTTTGTACTGACATAAATCAGCAGGGGTGAAACACTAGAAGGGAAATTATTTTTTTTACTCTTAGTTATAAAGAGAGAAAGAACGCGTCAATTACATACTTATCGTCCCACTGTCCTATTTAGAGGACAGTTAAAAAATAATGCTCTAAAACTTACATAATAAAAATATAGCTCTAATTAACCACCAAGATAATAACGTAAGAGTATTTTTACATAAAAAATGCCCAGCCGAGTGTCCAAAGTAAACTGAAAATGAATTCTGCAACCGCAAAGAGATGATACAAACCACGCCCACTAATGCGAAGAATAAACAAAATGTCCAGAGAAAGGAGGAGGGGGCGAGACACATAACTCACGCTAAAAGAAGCTAATACATACCCCTACATGTTCCAGCTGACAAAATATTCGCACCAAGCAAATACTGTTTTCCACATACTATTTTTTAGCTGTCCTTTAAATAAGGCAGCGGAATAAAATGGGTTAAGCATACTGTTTAATGTGGGGCACCATTATTTGTTTGTGTGCAATCGATGAACAGTGACAGATCAACCGCCGACCGCAGTTGATCGCTATTGCTCTGTCGCACATTGTCCTACACATCATCCAAGTTTTTGTACAAGATACCACACTTTCTGGTAATCAAACAGCTATTGTAACTGAAAGAATGCTACTTACTCAATGTCTTCCTTTTATACCCAGAACTTACACTGAATCTATCTGCTTATGCATAAGAGATTGTTTTCTAATTCACTTGCTCTCCCACAATTATAATTTTTTGAAATGTCATAATGCATCAAAATGCGAAAATAATAGTTTTAAATGTCGTAATGTTTGAAAATGTTAGTATAGACCACACTTATTCCATATCATTTCGAGCATTTTGACTCTAATGCACCACCTAGCAGAGTTTACTTTTTATTATATATTTATTTATTTATTTTACAGAATCTTTCAGCGTATTCTTTGAAATGTCTGTCTACAAAATTTCGACTCAATGCGCATTTTAGTTACCAAACCAGAGTGCTCTAAATAGTCCAATTTTAATTACGATCACACTGTATTTCATCATAACAATACGCTTAAAGCAGAAAACAAAACTTGATAAAAAAAAAAAAAAAAAAATCATTGAGAATTTAAAATGCAACTGAAGCAACTGAAGATTACGAATTGATTAAAAATAAATACAACTGAAAGATGATAGAAAAAGAACCGTGTAATACTAACTGTGAATATCCCCTCCCCCCCAAAAAAGCTACCATAACTCCGTTAGGGTTACTTATAGTAGATGTAGATCTATAAAAATGGTAACTATTTCTGCTGATGCTTTTCTCAAAAATTCACAAACAGCATCCAATGTCTTCAAATATGCAAAAGGATATACTAAACGTGGGGAAAAAAATGAAACATTAAACTGAAAAACATTACTAAGATAGAAATTAGAAGATAAAAATACCATTTATTTTTAGATATAGTTCATAATGTTGCAAAGGATTAAACCTCTTTCCTGCATCAAATGGGCTGTTGTATCAAAATTAGATTACAGTCAAAGTGGAGACAAATAGGAGTCCATTGACTTCCATTAAGGTCAGCATTGGTAATGTATTTGGCGAATTTGCGACAAAATTTAGCGAGAATTGGTAATTTAGGTTTGACGGATTTTCGAACACCTATTTTCAAAAGTAATAATTTTCTGGAATTTTCCACTGGATTCTAGCACAGAATCATCCAGAAACTACGCCAAATTGAAGACGCATATCAATCTATAAATAGGAGCTAATGTCAGACAGTTCCGTTGAAACAGACCGTCGCCAATTGCCCATCTGCACAGTACTAGTGCGACGTAAACCCCAATCAACCGTTGAAACAGCTGTTCTGAGCAATCGTCTCTTAGTCTCTGTGTTTTAAGTAGTTAATCCTTGTTCCAGAATCAAACAAATTCTTGCTCTGTGGAATATTTAAAGTTATTTACTTTGTTTTTGTGGTACAAATGATTGCTTTATTGAACTGTTTCAAGAATTTTCGTTGAATTGTGACTTTTGTGACCAAAGTGACAGTTTTATTGGACTGTACCAAGAATAGTCGTTGAATTGCCGATTTTGCGAGGTTGTTTTGAGAAAACATAAGTAATAAAACGCATTCTTCGACTAGAAACTGTTTTTTTTTTTTTTTTTTTTTTTTTTTACGAAATACTTTTTTCTAGAAAGGAAGTCGGCATTTTCATAACATATTTTTATTACTCAACACAACTGAGGGAGACTATTAATTCCATATGAAAAAACAAGATAACTGATAACTTAAAAAACATATAAATAATTAAAAGAGGTTTAAAAAGAAAATTATAAATCTTATAATGTTGAGAATATGCAAATTTTGTCAGTGACATAGAAACTAGGCGTTTTAGCTAAAGAGTAAAAATCGACCTGCAGCATTCATTATATAGGAATAGATTAAATTAGTTTGAAAAGCTCTGATTATTTTGTGGCATGTTTCAAGGACATGGCTTGGATGAATTGGTAACCTGAAGGCCCGTCGATCGTTTAAAAGCGATTCAGGCACAATTGGTTGTAGCAGAAGTATTAGACGGTTTTCAAAAAGTTTTTTTAAGACTATGAAACCGGTTTTTAGAATTGATAATTTTCACCGAAGATCAAAACATAATCATATGGCTGTAACAACAAGAAGTGCTCATTGGTATTTAATATTAACAGCTAGTAGAAAGTAGTAGCTTAAAGCTTATTATAAAAATGCAATTTAGATGAAAGTTTAATCTTTTAGTTAAATGAAAACTTACAATATTTAGTTAATAATAACATAACGTGGTCTATGAACAATTAAATATCTTAATTGTTTATATAAATAGATTTTAGTAAAAAATCTAGTCTCTTATAGATAGCTTTTATTTTATTATATTGTTTACTGTATATTAAATGCGTATGCATTTATCAACTCTCATAAATACAATATATATATATATATATATATATACACATTTACTGACGTTAATATACAATTTACTGACATTGTCAGTAAAGAAATTTATAAAACATCTTGCATGTAAATCGAATTAACACCAAATTTTAATTACTCCAACAATACAAAATACAATTTGAACGATAGAAAATACGCCAAACTTGTTGTATAAACTGAAAAGTGAATCTACACATGATTTTCATAAATTTCAAATGCGAAATTTGTTCACTTAATTTTAAAATTAAAAAACATTTTGTTATAATTTTACAGTCAGAAGACGTAAACAATAACATTTTACAGACGTAATGCGACAAGTTTTCTGAATTTAAATAAAAATTACACATATGTTTTAAATTTAAAATTAGTTAAATAGATAATTTTAGTCGTTCTCAGGATCGATAAATTGTTGCTTTAATAGAATGGTACTTTAAGATATTAAATTTATACACTTTAAATTTACTGATTATATTTTGAATTTGAGGATAATTATAAAAGATTTTACAAATGTGTATTAAAATTCAATTTTATAAAAGCATACCTTAATTTAAGTATATCGAAAATTACGATTTATTTCTCCATTGTTTACGAATTATTTCAGCATTACAGAATAGCAGACAAGGGATACAGCAAAGCAATAATTTCCTACAAGCTAAAAGCTTCGGGATATCTAAATATTAATGCAAAATATAATAAATTATTTAAAATCTTAGAAATGAAAATAAAAGGAAATACTGTAATGAAATAAAGAAGTTTCGTATTCTTACGGAATTCATTTCCGTAAATCCCGTTTCTATGCTGATTCAGTTAAACGGGGAAAGGGGCAGTTGTTTCCTTTCCCATTTGTTGTACTCGTTTTATTTCCACTTCTATTTCCTTTGCTTTTATATTTCGTGAAAAATTTAATCTTTTTGAATTATTGTTCTTTCGAAAGCGCATTAGGGGAAGCAAAGAAATGATAGTTTCAGTAAAACGCCATAATATATTTTTTCCTTATCTTCTGATTTCATTTCACTTTTATTTTATTTCCAAAAAAATTGAAAAACATTAAGTTGAAACAAATATTTCTTACTTGAAATATAGATTAATGCAATAAAACTCAACCATACGAAAAAGGTCAATTTGATCAACCTCAAATTTTATGCTTAAATTCACTGTGACAGTTTCTCATCCTATGCATCTTAAAATCGTTTTTAGAGCAGGCCTTTAAATTTATGCTGTTTATTAAAATTTTCAAATTTTAGAAGTAAAATGTAGAACAATCATGCTTCTTTGTACATTAAAAATTAATACATCAAATAGAAATCAACAGATGGAAAATCTATGATGCAGACAAATAAAAAATATAATTTAACAAATATTTTATTAATGAACAACGAAATCTGTACGAAAATTTTGCACTTTATTTTATTTTTATTTACTTTTTAAATTTGAAACTCATTATTCTTACACCATTTTCCCCACTAAATTTAAACCGTAAATCATCAGAAGCCAGATTATTATTAGAAGCAAATTAACTGATGCATTTGTAAGTATTATTCAGCAAAACGATTAATATTCCGCAGCAAACATCTGTTTTTTAATCACATTTCTCAGGCAACTTGTATTAATTTGCATTCGTTAATTAACAACTTTTCGCCTTGCTTTTCTTATTTCAGTATCATTAGAAGTCACATTTAGATGTAAAGTTCTTTTTAGACTATTTCTGATAGCATTCTGAAGTCAAGGTACAATCTAGAAATCTCCGAATTGTTTATATTACGATATTGCCATTCTAGTAGACCGGTGCAAAACTTTCGCACTTTATCTCGTTTTGTTTAATTATCTATGTTTAAGTTTTGACTCGATAAAATCATTAGATCACTTTTATGGATACTTTATGATTGAGGATCGAATCTAATGGAACTTCATCTGAACTAAGAAAGGATAAACCACACTCTCCGTGGAAGATCAAAAGTACGATGGCATGTCCCCGGATCACCCCTAAGTGTTGATCCCAAACCGTCGCCAATTGGCCATTGTGTATCTCTGTGAGACGTAAAACCCACTCAATCTCAATCCGAATCTGACATATAGCTATCACATACTGAATTTTTTTGTTCCCAGCTAAATTATACCTCAGGGGGGTCAACGAAACAAAGGAGCCATCCCCTCCCCGGAGGATCAAAATCATGATGGCATGTCTCCAGACCATCTTTAAGAGTATGTCCCAGACTGTCGTCAATTGTCCAATAGCGTAGAACTAGTGCGACATTAAACCCAACCTACCTACCTACCTACCTAACTGAAATTTTTATTGTGTAATAAAATTTAGCATTAATTTATTAGAATTGTATCCCATCTATTTCGAATTCTGTTTCGATTCGAATTTTGTTATTTCTGTGTTCTTCTTCTTCTACATACCCCCCGTGGATGATCAAAATTGTGATAGCATGTCTCTGGACTATCCCTAGGGGTGCATCCCAGACCGTAGCCAATTACCGATAGCGAAGTACTTGTGCGACGTTAAACACAACCTACCTATCTTCTTCTTCAAAGTCCCTGAAAAAAGTATAAGGTCGCAAAGTATATTAACGAAAGAAGTATAAAATATAGCTAAACACGAAAAGTTTAATGTCACTCTTTCTTAGAAATGAAATTAAAAATAGAAACATAGGTTATGAAGATATGTAATGTATAATAAAAGCATTAAAGGACAATTTAGAAATCTGATGACACTTCATCTTGGAAATAATTATAAGGTCGAGGAATTGTGAATGGAAATATAAAGTCAATATCCTACAAATTCGCCCTTTTTTTTAACGACTTTTATCAGTCAATCAGTTATAGTTAAATAAAGACGAGATGAAGTTTCTTTTTTGATATTTTCCCATGCATTCCTGGTCGCATTGATGAGTCCCCCTTTCCATCGGTACTGCCATATGTCCTTATAAACAGATTGTGTAAATATGCTCCAAGTATTTTCTAGTGCGTTTAAATCCGGACTGCAGAATGGCCAAACAAACAGACCGACCTCATTCGTTTCAAATCAAGCTTTTGTTGAATGAGCAGCATGAGCAGCATTATCCTGTTTGAAATGTCCAATCTCCTGATGTAAATAGAGTTGCATTGGGAAGCAAACTATTGCTCAGCATATCTTGATAGTTTTTATATTAATTTTGACATAAATTACCACAACTGGTAATGTGCCATTAGCAGCAAACGCTCCACATACCACTACTGACACCCCTTCCATATAGCCGCTTGGAAAAGTAAGGTTCTATTTTTTTAATATCATGGCAGTATTTTTTAAATTCGTCTGGCTCATCAAAATTTATTTTTTTCTCATTTAAAAAACTATATCTTTCCATTTATCCCCAAAGGAAACTTTTTTTAGGAAATTCTAAGAGAACTAATTTATGCTTCTTTGTCAAGTGTTATCGAGGTTTTAATTTTATGAACTGTGCCCTCTGGTTGGTTGGTTGTAGGATTTAAGGCCGATTGACTCCTGATGTGTCCTAGGCCTAGGGGTGGAATGCCCTCCGTGGGGGTCTTTCTAAGGGGTCCTAGCCCGTATTTACGCGAGTTTCGGAGGAAACCACCCCCTGGTTGGAATTTAAAACATTGCAAGTCGTTCGGCTGGAAAATGCTAGGCTTAAAGCACGAACTATTTCAAAAGAAGACTTTTTTTAATCGCATGTCCATCAAGAAACAGTCGACTTTTGGCGTCTTGAAAGTGCACTTGTTCCCCCTGGGAGCTTGCATTTACCATACTTTAAAAGATTAAAAAAAAAAAAAAAAAAAAAAAACTTATCGACTACTGTTTCAGACTAACCGATAGACCTGGTAATAGGCTGCACCACTCATTACACTCACTTTTCTTCCAAGGATTTTACCGCGTTCTACATCGGACCATTGTTTCTGCCTCGGCATCGTTGCCAATAGCACAGAGAAAGAAGAGTCTAAAGTAGCACAGAGACTAAAGTAACCCTAAATGGGTTGTTAGGTTGCCTTTTATATTTCATGCTTTTTCAGACCGCAGAAAATTTGCATATACCTCCAAAAAATTCGACGGCCTTATACTTTTTTCGATCAGCTAATATCTAATATGGTAATTAGTTCGATTAATTTAAATAAGATTTTAAGTAAAGTATATTATAATTAACAAATTATTTGCATACGTTGTATTTTTGTTACATTCCCATCCAAACATTTTGCATAAATCCTAGTTTAACTGTCTATTTAATCGACTTTACAATTTTTTCCAGAGCCTTGCAAACATTTTCATATGCATTCGTTTAATTTTTTTATATTTTTGAATAATGATAATACTTTTTAATTTTTCTACAAATCGTAATTCGATTTTATTCGTTTAACACGTTCACACCGACGCATTTTGTTTACATAGTCTTCGCAAAAGTATTCGAGCACTAGCCAATAATTCCGATATCAAAAGTACACTGAAAGCTGTTTTGTTCAATAAATCCTTGTCGAATCACTAAGAACATCTCTCCACAAGGATTTATTTAACAAAGCAGTATTAAGTTTTTTTTTTTTTTTTTTTTTTTTAGACAGGGATTATTGCTAGTGCTCAGATGCTTTTGCTGCCGACTGTGGCTGTGACCCGGCATGAACATGCTAAACAGTTATCTTCTGCAATTTGATTTTATTCGAATCTTGAGCGAGTATTACATGGCCTAAAGTTTGATCGCAGACCGTAGCCAATTGCGTAGCTCTGTGCGACGAATCATCCACTTAATTTACGTACAGTCGGTAACAAAAGTGTCCGAACACTAGCAAAAATTCCTATGTAAAAATAGTGCACTTCATCCGGTTTTGTTAAATAAATCCTTGTCGAATCCTGTTCTTAGTCAGTGTAAGAACATGATTCGATAAGGATTTATTTAAGAAAACCGTATGAAGTGTACTTTTCTTGCATAGGAATTTTTGCTAGTGTTCGGACACTTCTGTTACCGACTGTATACATTGTGCAGTTTTCAATTACACAATCATTTTTAAACCGGCCCGGTGGTTCGGTCGGTAGGATGCAGCCTTCTGGACTACTAGGTCCCGAGTTCAAATCTCGGTACGGGCATGGATGTTTGTGATATCCTATGTCTACAAAATATTGTGTGCACTTGTTACGGTGAATTTTTGTAAAAATTATGGACCAATCGAGACAAAAGTCATTGTAACTATAGGTCTCAAAGCTTTCAAATAAATGTCCAAAATGTACAATCATTGTTAAGCCTAACATGGCGCTCGTATAAAAGTTTTTGGTAGATATCGTTGCATTCTTCTTCCTACAAATAACACTGATTTTGGTATCGCATACGTTAGAGTAAGATATATATATATATTTCTGGTTTGAAGAGATAATTTAAGTTCTAGAATTCAGTACATAAAAGGTAATAGGGCTAATTTTGCCACTGAGTACAGTTTTCGTTTTAATTGATATCACTCATTAAGAAAAAAACAAACAGTTCTATTCAAAATAATTTTAGAAAATATAGATATTTTTATTTTTTTTGTGGAATCTAGTTGAAAAATTGTTATCTTTATTTTATTTCAGTAATATATTTTATCCATTTTTATTGTAAAGTATTTTTTATTTAAGAATATTGCCTTACAACTTACGTTCTTTACAATGTGTGAAACTCGTTTATATAGCAGTGATTTCTTAAACGACGTTATATAATATATTGATAAATTAGTAATAATTATTTTAAGATCATAGAAAGAAACAACTGACAAAGGAAGAGCTTTGTAAAAAATAATAATGTTTCTTAGGGTGTTTTGATTTAAATATTAGCTTTTCTAGAGACTTTTAAATATATATATACAGGTAGACTTAAATTAACCTATAACTTTGAACTTAAATAACTCTCCAGAGTCTCACTAGCTGGCGCTACAAATGCGTGTTGTGAGAAATTCGTTTAGTGTCAGTTCCCCTCCATTTTGGTGTTGTCTCCCAAAGTGTCACATTAATTGAAGGTCGAATTTCAATATTGGTATTTATATGATGAAAGTTTAAAATCTCTGAAGTTTCTTATTTTGAAAGCCTTATCCAATAAATACCTTTTCCAAATTCTTTTCAATTAATATATATATATATATATATATATATGGTACTCTCAGAAACGACTCTGTTGTTATTTTAGTTCAGAGTTGTGGGTTAATTAAAAGTCACTCTGCATATAAATAAACTTCTTCACTACATTTTTGCGGTGGGGGTCTAACGTGTAAATACAACATTAGCTTTTTTCGTAGTTAAAAAAAAAAAAAAAAACTTTAAGCTTTTGCTTAAGTTATCTTATAATATTGTAGTCGTTGATTACATTTACAAATGCATTTGGAACACTACCTTAATGGATTTAATATACTATGTTCTATGTTAGCTCATATATCACTTAAAAACTAACGTAGAACATAACTATCTTAACTGCATTAAGTCTATGTTAGTTTGTACGCGCTGTATGTCACTTGACACCTCATAGAAAATATTTTATTAATTTAATTTTAAATTTTAAATTTTCTTGAATATTTAAATTTTGACAGCACTTCAAACATATAAAAATCTTTTGACTTAAGAAAACTAAATCACCGTCTTAATGTCCAATTTATATTTTCAATTCGACTCTGAATTGTTTTAAATATGTCCTTTGACAAAAAAAAAAAAAAAAAAAAAAAAAACTCTTTATATTTTAATATGGATTATTTTTATTAAAATCATTGACTTTTCGATATTCAAATAAAGTATTTTTTCTTTTTATTTGTCATCTATAAAAAGACTAATGTGGTTACTCATAAGCAATATACTTTTCTTGCATGGTGAAGTTAATTAAGACAATTAATTAAGTTTATGGTTTTTTATTTTGCATTTAGTCGTAAGAGATTATTTCATTTTATAAGTTTTTTCTTTCTTTCTTTCTTTCTCTCAAATGAATTAGTAATTCACTACTTTACCATTTTTTAATAAGGCACTAAAATTGTAAAATTATTTCCCTTTCTTATAATAAGAAGTAATTAAATTATTTCTCATAAATGAATTTTTGATATCAGTTTCAAGCATCGTCATAATAATTTAAAAAACCTAATCCAATAAGTCTTTGTGATAAATCTTAGAAAATTTTTTCTTGTTTTTTGCTCTTTGATGCTGATTCTTTTGTTTTAGCTTTAAAAAGTGTAGCATACAGTTTCAATTAAAAAAAAAAAAAAAAAAAAAAATCAAAACACAAAACACAAACACAAACACACTCATGTGTACATACCTCTGTATTACTTCAAATTAAATATACAACTTCTAAAATTCTAAGGTCTAGAATAAAAAGAAAATTCATAATTAAAAAAAAAAAATCAGTCCTAATATTTTTTTTTTACGATTTATTTGTGTATTAAATATAGCTCAGGAATAGAGAGTAAGAACGAGAAAGAAAAAAAAAGAAAAACATAAAATGCCTGTTTTGGATCTAAATAATGAAGCATCATCCTTAAAGGAGTAACAAAGCATAAGCACATATATAGCTTTAACCTAGAAACTATTTTCGATTTTTAAAAGGGCATGTTTCGACAATGATAACTGTGCACTTCTCCTTTTTATGGTGACTGTTTACAAAGTTCTTTTCTTCATCATTTCAAACTTTTTTTTTTTTTTTTTTTAATCTGGTTTCTAAGTTGGATCTGCAAAAAGGACTATTAGACTTATAAATTGAAATAATTCTAGAATTGTAATTTCGGATAAATATAATATTTTAAAAATTGTTAAGTATTCTTAGCCAAATTAAAAATTAAATAAATACATATACAAAAATATCTTCATTTAATAACGAAAATATGCCTTTTCTTTTGTTTTCTTTTTCTTTTTTTCCATTTCTTTCTTTCTTTTTTTTTTTTTTTTTTCAAATTTTTTGTGGAAAAGTATTTGTAGTCTAAATAAAAATTCTGAATATATTTTGTTACTTAGGGTAGAAAATCAGTTTGAAACTTAAACTAAATCAGTAATTTTTAAATATATTTTTAAAACATATTGCTGGTGCAGAACAATGAAATAAAAATCTAGTGATTATATATGCATTAATAAATACATTTTCTGAAAAAATCGCCTAGTTTTAATTTTTCATACACAGTGTTATATATATATATATATATATATATATATATATATTGTTTTCGTAAATAATAATAATAATAATAATAATAAAGAAAAAGAAAAATGAGAAAAGAAATGGCTTAAAACTTAAAAAAAATTTTGCAAAACTTATTTTTTACTAACCAATCGAAAATTATAAAAAAATATTTAAAAAGATTTATTGCACATTTAAAAAATATTGTATTTAATCTTTTAGAATAGAGCAATATATAAATGTAAAATATATGCAATTTATCATTTTACTGATAGATAGACAAGAAAGAAGCTAAATTCATGAAGGCTGAATTTCAGTAAGAAACTGAGTGTAATACAAGATTTACGCCAGAATGAGTTTAAATCTATTGAATCGATTTCCAAATGAAAAGTTAAGGCAACAACCGAAGAGGAAAATATGCACTGTAAAATTTCAAACAATATGTTAAATATAAGAATTTATTCAATCAAGTTAAATTTGTATAGTTCTTAGTTTGTAACTTCCATCTTGAAATTAGTTAGCATGAATTGTACCTAAATTCAAAATAACATCCTGGTATTTATGGTATGTTTTAGGGTTCAAGTAAAAGACTTCTGTTAAAAATTTGTTATTTGGTCTTGAGAATTTGTATTTTATTTATATTTTTTATAAAATCTCTGCATTATTTATTTTTTCTACTTAAAGTTTTCTGCATCAGTTCACTAACTATCAATTTTAGTAATATTTAAAAAAAAAAAAATGTTTATTTATTTTTTTATTTTTTGGTAGCTATAATTACTTTACTGAATATAATTCATAGTCTTATGAAAATTTTATTGTGTAACTCAATTATTGTTAGTCCAATGCTTTATTTAAGAATACAAAAAATCACATAGATTCACCACAATTTATAATATTGGAAAGAAAAATTTGTGTATAATAAATTGTAGAAAACGACAATTTATAATACACAATTTATAATTTGGTTCTAGTAGGTTTTACTCACTTCGCTATTTGCTGTTCAATTTATTTAAATTACTTCTTAAAATTCCCTATATCATTTATTGGTATAAAAATCTCTAAAAATTTAAATATTTAAACATTTCATTGAAATCAGTCCCAACTTCGATTTGGGTTCTAGCTGATTACAGCACCGGCTTACATGCCAGTACAATGCTCATCCCACTGCTTGCGGTGGCGGCGTCTTACCTGAACTTGCATGCAGAAACAAACATATTTATACACATGAACATTGATTGCGGCATCATTGCCATTGGACACGTCTTTGCCGATCGGACTATGCTGGGTCTCCTTCATCTGCCCGTTTTGATTTTAAAAGCACGAAAGTAAGAGTAATACATTCCCAGAATCGAAAAATAACCCACACGTTATAAATCGCCATTTTGGGGGTAATTTAGTAGAAAGTTACGTTTAGAAACGTATTTTATTCATCAGCCCCCCAAACGATGAGAAAAAAAAAAGCCCCTTTACAGTGTGTGTTGGGTACATATAAATAATCCACACGTCAAGATATTGCCTTTCTATAATAATTTCGAATAGAGATATTCTTGAAAACGTGTTTTTTGTTCCCTACCCCAAAGCGGGAATTTCGCAAAATCCTTTTATAGTGTGTGTTTGGTATACTCAACCAACCCACAAACCAAATTCCATTTCCTGGGATAATTTAGAGTAGAGTTACTCTTCAGAATACGTTTTTTTGCCTTCTTTTGTCTGAAGGGGAGAAGGAGCAGTTTCGTAATACTGCGTACATACTAGTGGATCTGCAGATCAGGAGCCTCAACGTCCTATTTGCATCAGACATTTTTCAATAGGTCATTTTTATTTATTCCTTATTATATAATAGTATATATTGATTCGATCGACTTATTACCATAATCAGATACATTCCTGAGGGGGGCTGCCGCCCCCCTCAACCCCCCGCTGTATCTCTCTTTGTATACCTATTGGTATATCATATAAAGTGTTATGGAATTGTAAATAATTGCATTTATTTTTGTATATTTTTTTTCAGAGGCTTAGTAAGTCGATAAAATGCTAATTTTCTGCATTTCTAATCGTTTTAGCGTTAAAATAGCCTAATTTTCCTTTAAAAACCCATTGAAAAATTCCAATAAGGGAAGAAAAGGATTTGGCGCCAAATTTGGCGACTGTTTCCCTCCTTGGCGATTTTTTTTGGCGACCTTGGCGAGAAAATTCTTATTAGGGATATACCAAATATGGAAGCTCTAATCTCATTGGCTGATGAGATACGAGAATTTTCCAGAACAGTCTGTGTTCGATAGAATAGTATAAAAGGAGCATTTTTTTAGCCAAGGCGGCCAATCTCAGATCTGTGTCAGTTTCGTCAAATGCTTGCTTTCCTTTGAGCCTCTTTGAATGAGACTTGCTTTATGTGTTATTGATAAACAGTTTGTACTGTTGTTTTGCTGTTAACGGCTGTTGTTTAAGCTATGTTTACTGGTTGAATTGAAGCTGATACTTGGTTTATAGACCTGTATTTTTCTGGAAGTTTCTATGAATAATTCACTGAATTTTTGTAAGTTTCGCCTTTCATTCTCGGACAACTTACGAACCCCCAAGTACGCAACAATATGTATTCGTAATAAACGACGGTCTTGTATTATTTCCTATAAATTCATAAATACCAAATTTTATACAAAAAAAAATTACATAGCATATCGGAAATATTTTGCATAACCTTTAAACTAATTATCAATTCTATGCCCACAATTTTCAACAGGAAAACATGCTTTTAAAATTCTAATAAAATTTTATTATATTTGATGGGGTGTAACCATGTTAAAATACACTTTTAAGAAATACCGACTATAGACCGTAATAGTACGAAATTCCTTTATGTATGCCGGAAAAGTAGCCACAGTCATTATAAACGCTAATAATAAGAATAAACCAATTAATTATAACTCATTAATTTTTCGAACTAATTTGACATCATTTGGATGATTACAGTACATACTCGGAATTATTTTGTGTGGTCCCATAAATTATTTAGTCTATACATAACCTTTTTTAAGAGTAAACATGATTTTAGGCAACTTTATAATGTATGTTAACTTTATTAAGTTCAATTCAGCATAAACGCATTAAAGTGCGCGCTTAAATTAAAAATTTGTCCATAGGGTCTAATGTTACGAAATTCTTTCGTGTGTCTTTGTAAACGAACCATAAACATTGTATACACCAGTAAAAACTATTCAGCTTATTTTGCGTTTAAAATAGTAATAATTGTTCCAAATTTAACATCGTTTGGATGACTAAGTGACATTGTCAGAACACTTTTGTAAGGTCCTGTACATTAATTAGAAAGCTTAAGAGCACATATTTTCTTCAAACAACATAAGTTTAAGCATCTTACTCACGTGCTCTAATTTCATTTTCTTCATTGCAAAGTAATGATATTAAAATGCGTTTAAACGAAATTCACCCCCATACGCCTTAATGTTAAGAATTTTTGCGTGTCCCTGTACACAGTATATAAAAAATATATCAATAAAAATTATACAGCTACTTATATGCAAAGCTGGAACGTATGCGGCAATTTGCAAGTCAATCGAAGGATTTTTTCGGTCGCTATTGCGGTACATACAAATTCTTCCCATAGGCCGTAAGGATAAGAAAAATTTTGGCGTGTCCCTGTACACGAACGACAAATGGAATACACACCTAACACTATACAGCTAATTCCGTTGGGCTCATGAATATGTGTACCAACTTGCAAGTCAATAGCGTTATTTTTGGGACCGCTATCGCGGTACATACAAATTCTTCCCATAGGCCGTAATGATAAGAAAAACTTTGGCGTGTCCCTGTGTACGAAGTAGAAATGGAATACATACCAAAAACTATACAGCTGATTTCGTGTTGCTCATGAACATGTGTACCAAATTTCAAGTCAATAGCGCCATTTTTGCGGCCGCTATCGCGCGACAAACAGACAGACAGACAGACAGACAGACACAGCCCAAAACCGTTTTGAGTCTCAACAGAGGGCCTCCATTGACGTTTCGGAAAAAATTGGAAGTCAATAGCTTGATTTTTGCGGTGGTTATCGCGGTACATACAGATTCTTCCCATAGGCCGTAATGATCGAACTATTTGGCGTGACCCTGTACACGAACTACAAATGGAATGCACACCTAAAACTATACAGCTGATTCCGTTGGGCGCATGAGCATGTGTACCAAATTGCAAGTCAATAGCGTGATTTTTGTCGCCGCTATCGCGGTACATACAGATTCCTCCCATAGGCCGTAATGATAAGAAAAACTTTTGCGTGTCCCTGTATACGAAGTAGAAATGGAATACATTCCAAAAACTATACAGCTGATTTCATGGGGCACATGAACATGTGTACCAAATTGCAAGTCAATAGCGTGATTTTTGTGGCCGCTATCGCGATACATACAAATTCCTCCCATTGGCCGTAATGATAAGAAAAACTTTTGCGTGTCCCTGTATACGAAGTAGAAATGGAATGCATACCAAAAAACTATACAGCTGATTTCGTGGGGCACATGAACATGTGTACCAAATTGCAAGTCAATAGCGTGATTTTTGTGGCCGCTATCGCGATACATACAAATTCCTCCCATTAGCCGTAATGATAAGAAAAACTTTTGCGTGTCCCTGTATACGAAGTAGAAATGGAATACATACCAAAAACTATACAGCTGATTTCGTGGGGATCATGAACATGTGTACCAAATTTCAAGTCAATAGCGCCATTTTTGCGGCCGCTATCGCGCGACAAACAGACAGACAGACAGACAGACAGACACAGCCCAAAACCGTTTTGAGTCTCAACAGAGGGCCTCCACTGACGTTTCGGCAAAAAACATGCACGTATTGAAATGCAACGTTGTATCAAAATTTCAAAAGCAATCAAGGAAGAAATTTAGGAAATTACTTTTGGGATTACGATTATAAACGTGTTATTGCCCCTCCTGTCCTTAAAGAGACAAACAGTGCAGAAATTTCGCACAACTGTGTATATAAAAACACGGAATGGGACGTTGTGTCAAGGTTTCAAAGCAGTCGGTGAAGAACTTTCGGAGACTTAAGATTCTCACCAAATGGTTTTGAACAATAGCACTTGGAAACGTGTTTTTTGCCCACTCCGCATCTTAACGCACGAAAGAGGCGGGGAGGGGTATTACGCAAAACCGCGTATTTAAAAATACGCTTGTATTCGAATGCAAAATTTGCAGCTGTATCAACATTTTAAAGCAATCGACGAAGAATTTTCGGAGATTTAGGATTTTATACAGAGGAATATTTACATTTACAACTGTCACTTTTACGTCCAACAGCTAGCACTTTTTAAAGCCTATTTTATGTTTCTAAACGCATGCTTGTATTCGAATGTAACGCTGTCCAAAAATTTCATAGTAAAGAATTAAGATTTTGGACACATGATTACGATTGGAAACTTGTTTTTGCCAATCCCCGCCCCTAAACAAGCAAATGGAAGATAATTTCGAAAAACTGTGTATATAAAAACACACGCGTATTTAAATGCAAAATTCTGT
This sequence comes from Salticus scenicus, assembly GCA_963930645.1. Taxonomy (NCBI): domain Eukaryota; kingdom Metazoa; phylum Arthropoda; class Arachnida; order Araneae; family Salticidae; genus Salticus; species Salticus scenicus. The sequence goes on along the minus strand of OZ005657.1, from coordinate 244,723,683 downwards.
CAAAATTTCGATGCAATCGGTGAACAGGTTTCAGATATTTAAGATTTTGAACAAACGATTAAACATGGTAAAATTAGGGAGTTTTGCATAACCGCGCACAGTCGACAGTGAAATTTACGCTAAAACCGAATAGTACTAAGCAATAACACTAGTTTACACGGTTTTCATACCCCAGCTGAAAGTTGTTATTTTATTATTCATTTAGTTAGAATTATCCAGAAAAAATAATAAAAAAATTCTGTCACGTCTGGTTTAAAAAATATTTATTAACTTAACTGAAATGCATAATTTTGGTATTAATACTAAAAAAAATTAAAAATTACTAATTTTTGCCTTCTTTTTATAGTTGTTTTAATCAGTTTCTCTTATAATGGACCAACAGTAATCCCCTAACATGTTTTCATCCCAAAATCCTTGATGTCGTTCTTCAAAAACCTTTAAATCTTGGTGAAAACGTTCCTCTTGTTCGTCACTCATACTTCCTAAGTTTTCAGGGAAAAAGCTTAGATGCGAGTGCAGAAAATGAATCTTTAACGACATGTTTATTCCCATCTTTTGACATTTTTCCAATAAATCGGTAACAATTCACCTTCTCTTTTGAAAAATTCTGAAAAAACTTTGCTTCTGTTTCTGAAAAACGTAACTTTTGTGTCTGGTAGTAATAAGTTCCATTGTTGTAAGCGGGAACCAAGAAGCTCTGCTTTAGATCTAGATAATTGTAAATCTCTTATAAGATCATTTAATTCGGCTTGGTTAATTAAATGTGGAGTGTTTTCTTGAAGTGAGAACTCGTCAGAATCACTAGAAATCGATTTGATTTCAACATCACTTTCATTGTCATCTAGTATATTTGCACTCGAATTACCAGGAAAAACTGGATGTGGTAGATCTTTCGAATGTAATTTGGGCTTAGTAACAGACGGAACTTCGGCATATATAATACTTGCCTTATTTTTTTTTATTATATCCCAATGTCTTCGTAACACAAAAGTAACAATCATTTTCATGATTACTCGGTTCTCACCATAGCATTGGTGAACCATATGGAAGGTAAACGTTTTCTCCTGATGACCACTGGAGTAAGACGATTCTACAGCTTTCGCAAAACACATAAGGCACCCATTTTTTATCTTGATTTGCAACAGGAAATCCAAAATAATGAAGATATGCACTTTTTAACGAATCTACAACGAGTCTTCTCTTTTTTGAAAATATGAACTGTCCACAAACATAACAAAAACGATCAGAATTTTGTGTACACTTTCTACTCGACATTTTAAATCAATCCGAAACAAGATAATTGTCGTTTGAAGCGAACGAATAAACAATAAACTGTCGTCAACACGTTAGGTAGTTAAAAAAAAACATTTGACTGCAGGAAGAAATTGTGACGTGATAAAATATTTCTGCTAACACTTTTGGGTTTAAGGAAGGTAGATTAACATATTTATATGCATTTATTTTGGGGTATAAAAAAAAAGTTCTATTTTGTAAACTAGTGTAATTTTTGAGTTCAACAAAGTAAGTTAAATGATTATATTTAATATACTGTGTTTGTTTTTGAATTTTTTGCTAACAGATGGTAATAAATATTTATTTTTTTAAATCAAGTTTAAATATTCTGGTCTTTTATAAACACACATACTTGATAAAAAATTAAATTCCTATAGAAAATCTAAATTCAAATGTTTGAATACTTGTAAAACAAAGTTTAATGTATGTAGAATTTCTCAATTCTTCAGAGAAATTATTATTTTTTACTCAATTCGAAATTATTTAATAAATCTATGAAAAACGACGTGTACATTTTACACACACATATATATATACTAGCTATTGTTCCCGCTCGTCCCACGGGGATTTGAAATTTCTCAGAATCAACATTTTACGATATCTTCACGTTTTACACATTGTGAAAACCAAAAGTGACTTCAGGAAATTTTCTGTCTCTGTGTGTGGCACGTCTGTATGTCTGTAACGCTAATTTTGTCCGGGTATCACAGGAGAATGACTGGACGGAATTCGAGAAATTTTTCTGAATAATTTATAATAAAATAAATCTAGGTTGAATAATGTGGAATTTAATAACAACTTTAAATCCTTTATAAATGTAGGTAGTATACTCAAACGAGGTGTGGGCGTAGGTACGAGGGTGATTCAGAAAGTAATGCCTCCAAGATGATAACTTTATTTGTGTTTGACAGGAAGCAGCTATACAGGTATCAGTGGATACTTGTAATATCAGCTAAAAGTGGTGGCATCATTTTTCAACATAGTCCCCATTACGGGCACATGAAAAAAAGGTTTTCATGCCGTCGCCGAAGAATTGTGGTGGCTGTTCTTGACATTAGTGCCTAACTGCTGCTTCCAAATTCGCATTAAAATTGTTCTGTTGGCCCATAAGGTGATCCCTAAATTTGAGGAAGAGTGAAAATTCTCAGGGCGCAAGATCCGGACTACAGGCAGAAGAAAGCAGAACGTCCGTGAACGTCAGACGCTTTAGTGCTTCCTGAGCTTTGCGGTGATTTCGAGTTATTGATCTTCTTATATTCTTGAAATCTTGTGTTGGTTGATCATGCGATTTCCTCGAATCAACTCGTCCGCGCGACGTTGATGATCCTCACCAGAAGCTGTTGCGGGCTGTCTACTTCGGTGAAGATTCTGGAGATTTGATGCGAATGGTTTTTGGTCTTTTATAGTCCTACCCAGCCTCTGCACAGTGCTGACGTCAACACAACCATCCCTGTAAACTGCAGTTAGACGGCGATGAATGTTATGGGCGCAAAGCCTTCCGCAGTCAGAAATTAATTATTGCACGCTATTTCAAACGGACATCACTACTGGATGACATGGATTGCTCGATTACTCTGGAAAGAGAAGAGACAGGAAGGTGAAATAAGTTACATTCTATAGCTTAAACAATAAACATTAGTGCATCAATAATAAACAGTTCAAAATATTTGCAGTACTATTGCCCAAGTTGTGGATTTGGAAGCATTACTTTCTAAATCGCACTCATATAGTACATTCAAACGAAGTGTTTAAATGCGGTGTAAGAGAAAGTCGTTTAAGTACCACATAAGATTATTTTATTTTATAAACTGTAGCCATTTAAATTATTATTTTATATTATTTATTTTAAAATATTTTTTTTAACTGCGTGTTGATTAAATTTCCATTAAATGTTGATTTAAAAGTTTTCAGTGTAATTTTTTAATAAAATATGCTAAATTTCAAAAAGTTCTAAAAGTTTAAGATTTTAATGTATCACATTATAAAAGCAATTGCGAGTTCACTTTAAAATGCATTTTATAAAATATTCCGCAGTTTTAACTGTCAGACGACCATTATTACTTTAAGTCATTTGAGATCATTTTATTATATTATCGTCGATCTAAATTTTTTTATTATTTAGTTAGTATATGGTTCCGATTTTCACCGTAGAAAGAACCTAACCTGTTGAGTAATACAGAAAAGTAGCATAAGTCAGCTTTATTTCTTTATCGTAATTAACTTAGTTTTATAGAAACAGATATGCAGTTTTTCTGATGTTCTTTTTGGATGGAAATTAAAATTTTTCCAATTGACCAAATTTTATAAATATTTAAAAATGTAACTATTTGAAAATTAATGGAAAGAAATATTTATGAATGAGGATTTCCAATCATATTTTGTACAGTTTTAACATTTACATTGCACACTTATCTCTAATAGATTAAGCATAAAACCGCATGTCAATCTTTTTCAAACACCTTTTATTTATGTGTATGTGTGTTTTACTTGTACGTAGAGTTACCATTCGAAATAAAAAAAAAGCTGTCAATGGACAAGAGGCTCTGATCTCGAATCTGGCAGATGAGAAGAACCGGGTTCGATCCTAAGTTGCGCTCGTCGAGGTAGCCGTCAGAAGGTTTTTATGGTTTTCTCCGAAACTTTAAGAAATTACGGTCTAGAACTCCCACTCCCCTTCTGGAGGTTTTTCATCCAGGCTTAGGACGAAATTGCAGTCACTCGACCTCAACCACCAACACAAATACCAAATTTTTAAATAATTTTAACGTTCGAAATTTTATTAAAACATTTTATGAGTATACGTAAAGTTCTCAATAAGCCTTTTCCCAAATGTAAGATGTTTTTAAAAAAAGTTCTTTTATAAAATAATTGTGAGGCTATTCTTATCATTGATATAAAAAGTTAAATTAAATTAAATTAAATTAAATTAAATTAATATTGTTTTTACTATTATTCTCCTCGTTCATCAAAAAATTAATTAGTGATTTCTTTTCTTTAATTTTGGCAGTTTACAGTGTTGCTTACAGGAACACTTTTCTTATATATCTAATGATTCTTTGATTGAGATTTTCTCATTTATGGACTAAATTTTTTGTCTAATACGAACTGCATATTAACTTTATAAACAACTGGTATTATTAACAACTTCATTAGTACCTTATTAACAATTGATAATAATTTGCTTATGTAATTATTAAATTTTGGTAATCATTTAATAAGTTTTTACTTGATTATTTTTATCGAAGTTCTTTACGTTTTCATGTTTCGAAAAATTTTTAAATAGTAAAATAACTTTAATTCTTTTTTCAGATTATAAAAATTATTTTTCAAAATATTTAAAGAATTTTTCAAAATGGGCAATAATTTCGAAAAAAATTATATCATTTTTATTTCTTAAAATAATTATTAGACTTTTTACCTAAGAATTACAAGAAAAAAAAAAAAAGTGAACTCCATTTTCCCTAAAGAAATAACAATTCGAAACCGTTTTGTTTTCCCAAGAAAAAGAAAACATTCATCCAGATATGATTATCATAATTAAAAATATTTTCCGGAACAAAAAAATAAATTACCTTTTCACATTTGAATAACCCATCATTTCCTCAGAAATTAACTAGCAATATGCAAATTAATATTCTAAGGAAGGTCTGTTTTGCGATAAAATAAGTTCACAGAAACACTTAATTAAGTAAACAAGATCAACTTAAAGATAGAAAAAAATATTGAATTCTTATTTTAATAAGATTTATGAATCAACAATAAAATTAGAAGACAACATGGCTTATATTCGAAGTACTAATATGCCGAATATTTATAATCGCATTTTCCTCATTGCTAGAGGCTTCATTCTTTCGCTAATATAACTCATATTTAGGTTAAATCATATTAAGCTAAAACGAACATTTTGTGCATAATTAAATAAAATGGTGTCATACTCTGATCACGATAACATTAAAAGGTTAAAGAATAAAACCTTTTCTGATCCATAAAGATTGGATATTTCTTTTTTTTTTTTTTTTTTTTTTTTTTTTTTTTTATTTATCGATAAAAGGTGTTATTTTAAAATATATGTACGAAAAACTCTTTTTATAAAAAAGTAATTTTTTTCGTTTAGTATTCAGTGGCGCGAAAGTGAAAAATAGGAACGAAAAAAAAAGACTTCTCGAATTAAAGAAAAAAAAAAAAAAAAAATACAGCAGTTTTTAAACACGGTAGTCGATTTTATTTTAGTCAAATAACACATGCTGAAAAGGAATATTTTTTCAACCTTGCATTTAAAAATGAAAGTGACTGTTTTAGAATTACAATACAAAATATATTGGATTGTGAAGTTTTTCTATGCGAAAATGTTTTAAATATAAAAAGGTTTGATTAAGTAGCTTTATTTAAAGTGCATCCATATAATTGAGAAAGATATACACTTTTTAATCAGTAAGAGACAAAAAATCTCAAAATGTCACATGAAAGAAAAAAAAAAAATACGCTGCTGACTTCAAATTAAATTGTACCTTCATAAAATTAAATAATAGGTACACGATGTGCGTGTATGTTGCAATTATCTAAAATACGTGGTAATAGGACTTTTTAAATAAAGGATGCCTAATCATATTTTGAACTTTAGCTTTTAAATGTGTATTAATGTTTATTTTTTCGAATAGTGTTCTTTTAAAATATATTAGTATTTCTCATTTATTACACTCTTAAAAATAAAACTCTATTTTTTACAGAAAAAAAGATGTAATCTTGCTGCAATCAATATTTTTAGAAATTTTGTGCGCAATTTTTTACCATTTATATAATGTCGTTTTAGTAGTAAGAATCGTTAAAGTGGTGAAATCAAAGGTGCAAAGTTTCTAAAAGTATTGGTTTCAGCTAAATTGGAGTTTTTTTTTTTTTTTTTTTTTTTTTTTCAGAGAGAGAGAGAGAGAAATGTACGTCTTTATTTTTACAGATTATTTAACACTGTATATATGTATGTTTACGTGGAAACCACACAAAATTCATAAAATAGTGGGGAAAAAATGAATCAGTACTTTAATTGCAAGGTGTTTATAAGTGTAATTCGAATAAAATTATTTGGAAGTCCGTTTATCTTTAGCTAAACACCTAATGGCAACATTTTCTCTAAATTAGGAAGACTAATAATTTTTATTGGCGTACTGTTATTAATCAGAATCATCTTTTCTAAGTTTATTAAGTTCATTCTAACAATAAAAATATGAATCTGACTTTAAGACTGTGAAGATTGAAAAATAATAATAATAATAATCTCCTTATAACTTGAAGAAAACTTCTGCTCTGTTTTAAAAATGTGAATGTTTAAAATTGATTAACTGCAGTATTTTGTTTAATTGGATACTGTAAAATTTTTTAACATATTATGAAAACAGATAAGAAAAGAAAGAGAAAAAGAAAAGAAAGGAAAATATAAACTTTAATGAAAGGAGACATTTAAGATAATAATATAATTATATCAATTAAAGTTTAAAATATCATTTATTAGCGTAAAGTAAAAAATAAAATAATAATAATAAGAGGGGAGGGGAGGAAATTGATTGTAACATTTGGATAAACTGTGAATGAAGGAAAATAAAACATAAACCTTAACCAAAGAGACACTTAATATTATTTGAATAAACTGTGAATGTAGGAAAATAAAACACAAACCTTAATCAGCGAGACACTTAATATTATTCAATAACTTATAATTGAATTAAAAATAGCATTTATTGTCATTAAATAAATAAATAAATAAATATTTATAGATTCAAATTTAAAATATGACAAGAATAATATTTTAAAATCTTATTCTGTATTAGCAATATTACTTTTGCTAATATTTATCCACTAACTTTCATTTATATATTAACTATTATTCTGCACATTCTACCTATTCATGGTTAGCCGATGAATAACATGAGACGGTTCCAAATAATGATGTTGATGATTCAATGGTTAAATGCTGATTTTCCTGAAACCAATAGCATATGTCCTTGGGTCACAGCCAACATCATAGGAGTTGGCAGTATGTTAGCCATATCTATCATAAATATTTATTGATTTGCAAGGTTCCGATTCTACTAGAATGTTTATTAAAGGTTCATATATAGAGTAACGTGGTTTAATAATAAAACAACCTAACTTCGAATGTGTTCACAGATAGTTTAAGTTATTAAACTTCATGTGAAACAATAGAATGTAATACTAAAATACAGCATAATTTAAGTTTTAAATATTTTTCTGGATCCTTGTTACTCAATAAGAAGAATTTTTAATTAATTTCGTATTTAAATAAATGCATAATATATGACAAAAGAATGAAATTTCTCTAAAAGCTAACCTCTACTCAAGGACCACCTCCATTAGTAGTGCAGTTTCTTCCGTTCCCAAATTTCTCCATAGGAACTGATGCTAATTTATGTTTATAAACACCCATGTACATTCATTTACCTCTCTTAGGGAGTACATTATCAAAGAGCAAATGATTTTATTTTTTGCTTTACTTGAACTGAATATAATGTAAAAGAATCACATTTAAGAATTACAAAAGGCACTTTTTATATAGAAAACTTTTAGCCGGTGTATAAATAAATTTTCCTAAAAATAAACAGATAAATAGATTTAAAAATAATAATAATAATAACTACTGACCTATTTCATTGTGTACAAGTGCTTCGATATTTATAGAGAGAAATTCTGCCTTTTTGACATAAAAAGTAAAGTAGCATAACAATTAAAAACGATTAAAGAATTCTTAATAAAATATTATATTTATTATTGAATTTCTTTTTTTTTTCGACTGAGTGAAAATAATGCCTGGACCGGGAGACGAACCACGAATCTTTGACTTGGTTGATAGACCAGATGTTTATGCCTAAAGATTGTCTAAATGAGTAATGCTGACCGGTTGTCGGCCTGGATAGCTCAATTGGTAGAGCCTTGACCTTGTAAGTCAAAGATCCGGGGTTCGACTCCCGGTCCAGGCATTATTTTCACTCAGTCGGAAAAAAAATACAATAATAAATATGATTTTCTTCCAATCAGTTGATTGTGTGATTTTAATAAAAATATTATATGCTGTAGAAGTATGAAATCAGATATATAGAAAATAAACTAACTTTTCACAATTAGACCTGTCCTCCTACTAGAATCTATGAAAAGAGATTAAACTGATTGATTTCCGTGAGTTGATGAATTTTCCAAAATTAAAAATATAACTTTTTCCTGCTCAATGAACATAACTGTGCATATCATAAAATAAAAAACTGGTGTGCAATAAATATTTAAGAATAAAAACTTCTTTATACACTGTAAAATAAAGGGAAGCACTACCGGTTTCGAAAGAACGAGGCATTTCTTCTGCAAGTGCAAAAAAACACGTACAAAAACTAAGAGGCAAAAATATATTTTCATTTCGTTATTGTTTGTATGCACAAATAAATAATTGTGTATAAATGATACTAGAGGGAAAAATATGTAAACGTTTTAAAATAGCAACAATTGATTATCTTCTTAAAAACATATATATAATTATATATATATATATATATAATATTTAAAGATTTTGGACTAAATGCACCTAACTTTTCCTTTTTCTTTTCTTTCCTTTCGCTTTTCTTTTCTTTTTCAATATAGTAGCATGAAACAAAAAGAATAAGAAGCCACATGCAATTAAAATTTCCGACATACTTTATGTAATTGTCGAAGCAAATAAATTCAAGAGATGGTAAAAAGTTTAATCCAATTAGCTAATTGAAGTTTCAGAAGGCGGATAATCTCCTGATTCAATTTGTACTAATTTAAATTTTTGTTTTTTTGCACATTATTACTAGACTTTTTTTTTTTTTTTTTTTTTTTTGTTATATATATAAATTTTTATATGCGCTTTAGTACGGATTTTTTTTTTCTTTTTTTAACCATTAAGAAAAAATTAAATACTTGATAATTTAATTGCTTGGTGTCTTCATAAGATTCATAAATATTTTTTCACATTTTTTATTTTAATAATTTTTAGGTAAAATTATTATTTACATGCATTATAAAAAAGAAAAAGAAAAAGAAAACGCCAGATAAGTAAATAATCACTCGAAGGGAGCAAACTGTGCAATTTATCTTTATATATATATATAATTAAACAAACTGTTAATTTTCCAGAAGCATTTGTATTTATATTGGTCTGAAATAATTTAAATATATTCTTCGAAAAATGCTTGAAAATCAGATGAAAGTCAAAAATGACAAATCTAAACTAAATTTAAACTTTATGTCCAAAACAATATTAATTAAATAGTAAGTTAATCGGCAATAAAAAGGAATTTACCGTTTACGCCTAATTATACATGAAATGCGGACATTTCACGTCCCTTAACTAAAAGTTTGTTTTACGTAGCTTAAAATAAAACTTTCATAAAATCATTTTGAAATGTCAACCATCATATTACATAACAAAATATACCTGGTGATCCAAAAGTCAGTGGAATTTTATTAACCTTATAATTATTAAACTATTTACAACAAAACGTTGCGATATGCATAGAAATGCTCAGAAACACGGGGAACTATTGTTTTTGATAAATATATATATTTATATTTATATTTATATTGTATATTAGTTACATTTTTGACCAAAAGGTGGCGCTGGAGTTCAATTAATGGACTTATAATACAGCTCATTTAGATGAATAAAATTGTTTCAATATCTACTGCTATTTAATGCAATTCCCATCACTGATAATTGTAGCCGTCAGACGACTGAAGACACCCTGCACAGCGTTAGAAAGCATGTCAGAGGGTATACCTGTCATGTGGTGGCGTATAGCCTGGACACCGCACTTTAGAATGTAGAAAACGAGGGGGAAAAAGCTAAAACTCCATAGAAATAGCATGGGACGATAAACCAAAAAAAACCTCACAATGTCAAGTGTGTGAAAAATAAATAAATAAATAAATATAAAAAAATAGAGGCTCACGCCGGAAGTAATAAAAGGACAAAATTGACTAGAAAAAAACATCGAGGAGCGGGTGGGTAGGGCTGGGGCATTAGACCTATCGTCCAGGATTAATACGTCTCGCCTATTACGTGTCTCGGCGGTGGTGGGCGGGCGGGAACCACCGCACTCTAGAATGTAGAAAACGAGAGGAAAAAAAGGCTAAAAACTCCATAGAAATAGCATGGGACGAAAACCAAAAAAACTCACAATGTCAAGTGTGTTAAAAAAAAATAAAGAGCTCACACCGGAAGTAATAAAAGGACAAAATTGACTAGAAAAAGACATCGAGTAGCAGGAGGAAAGGGCTGGGGCATTAGACCTATCGTCCAGGATTAATACGTCGCCTGTTCTTTCCACTGATGAATTAGAACGAATTTGCAAGGGAAAAAGAAATGATATCGTGTAGTGCATACGTTTTTTTTTTTTTTTTTAAGAATAAACAGTCAAATTCTTTGAACTACTTCGAATAATCTCATTCTTAATAAATTGGCTCAATTTTGGCATGCCCAAAGACTGATATGCCACTCTTTTAGAGTCAGATCTCACTCCTCATATTTTAGAGAATTTCTATGCTCAATAATAAGTTTCTTTTTTTTTTTTTTTTAAGTTGAATATATTTGCTTCGGAGCTATTTTACGTACGTGGCCTACTTAAATTTGTAACAATTTTATTCATTTTTGAGTATTTTTGTTTCTTTATTCTTTTCAGTGTAATTTACAAAATTTTTATTTTTCAGCATTTTATAAATTTTTTAGTGTGTTTTTTAGCACAATGAAACAATATTATTCTAAAATTCTTTTACCTTTCAAATTTTAAAGGATTTTGCAAACTTATGTTCATAGAAAGTTTACGTTATTTTATTATGGAAAATAATAATATTCTATTTAATTTTTTTCCTTAAAATAATGATTTATTGACCAATATTTTGCGCTCCCTTTTCTGTTTATCCAAAAAACGGCAAAACATCAATAATTTACGAAAATTTCGTTTAGATTTGTCTTGTTTGACTTTCAGCAGATTTTCAAACATTTTTCGAAGTAAATATAAATTCTTTCAGACCAATAAAAACACTGTAAATGCTTCTGAAAAATTCAGAGTTTGTTCAAATATTTTTTATAGATAAATTGAATGCTTGAACAGTTTGCTCCCTTCGAGTCATTACTTACTTACCTGGTGATTTTTCTTTCTTTCTTCTTTTTTATTTTATACATACATATACATACATACATACATATATATATATATATATATATATTAATAATGCACGTAAATAATAATTTTCATGAAAAATAGCAAGGAAAAATATGAAAAATATTTAAATTTATTACACTGGCCCATCAGATATTCAAGTATTTAATTTTTTCTTAATAATTAAAAAAAAAAGTCCACGTTAAAGCGAATATATAAATTTATGTATATATATATATACATAATAATAATAATAATAACTAGTTGTAATATATGAAAAAATAAATATTTAAATTAGTAGAAATCGAATCAGGAAATTATCCGCCTTCAGAAACTTAAATTTGCTAATTGGATTAAACATTTTATCATTTCTTGAATTTGTTTGCTTCGACAATTACATAAAGTATGTCAAAAATTTTAATTGCATATGGCTTATCATTCTTTTTGTTCTATGCTACGACTTTGAAAAGGAAAAGAAAAAAACTTTTTATTTATTTTTTTATTTTATTTTTTAAGATTTAAAAGTAAAAAAAAAAAAAAAAAAAAAAAAAAATTAAAACTCCGTAAAAATTTAATAGAAAACAAATAAGCTTTTTTTATATGTTTCTTTTTTGTTTCAAAAATATAAAGCATAATAATTTATTTTACACTGGATATAGTTTTATTAATTTACTTTTAAGAAAAAAAGAAAGTATAAAATACTATTTATTTACTTTGGTGCTTGATTGAAACTTCTAATATTAATTAACACATGTGTTTGAGATAAAAATTAGCATGAACAGATTTTTTGTGTTTAGAAGTTGCAGTATTTAAATTTAAATCCTTACAGTAATTTTGAAAAAAAATCTAAATTTACAATAATTTATAATTAAAGTGGATGTGTTTTAAGCTGGATTAAAAAAAAAATATCACACCATGAAACCCATGAAAATCTATGTAATGGTATTCTGTATTTTTTTTATTGTTATTATTTTATATTTAAGTGGTGAGAAGAGTTGCAATTTATGAAAATTACATTATAAAGGGTTCGTCGCACTCTGTCACTGCATTTGCACGACTAATTTCCTACTGTATTGTTATGTAATAATAATTCTGCAACGGAATAAAGAAAAATCATTGTTTGTAAGGAGTAGTAAGTACGATCAAGGTGTAACCCCTACTTTATGAATTATAGAAAGTTAAATGCCTTTATCAGATAGTCTAATGTGCATTAGTCTCTTTTTTTTTCTTACCTGAAAATAGCTAAAGATTTTATGTTTTTTAAAACACGCCATTTTAAATGATTTAAGAAAAAAAAAAAGAAAATGAAGTGTAACATAAGGCATGACTGTTGGTCTCTGGAAACAGCAAGTGCAGTCCTTAGTCATGCGCCATTAGAAATTTCCTGCAAACGTAACCAATATGAATGTATTGTGCAATGCTTATATGACGTATCCTTTCACTAGTGAATATCAGAAGGAAGGATATTTAGAAATTATTTTATTCTTCTTAAAATTGACGTAACACATTTATCTTTACACCTTCATCGAAACTAATGCACCAGGTGTATATTTTCACCAAGCGGTATTTTTCTTAAAATAAAAAATCGCTTATTTTAGAATAATAAATCTTGGTAGTTTAAAATTAGATTTAGTACTTATATTATTGTGAGAGTAATGTCATAAGAAAGAGAGAGAGATTCTTCAATCAAAATCTTTTTTTCTTCAAGTGTTTATTAAATGCAAGTGTTTTTTAATGATAACAATTCTGTTTTTTTTTTTTTTTTTTCTGTGCTATTGGTTACCGCATACCAATTTATATATAGATATTGTCAAAACATGCATGTACCTGCTGTGAAAGCGCGCATGGCAAAAAACAAAACAATATATATATATCAAATTACATTAGATGTATTGATTTACATCTATTTTCTTAATAGTTCTTTGTTAATTCTGATTTAGTGAAAATGTACAACATCTTCTATGCTTTAACAAGACCGACCAAAAAATTAAATTCATGCAAAAACTTTTCTTGGAAAATATTACAATAAAATAAAATAAAATAAAAACAATCTAATTTTAGCTCTTTTTTATTTTATTCCAAAGGAAATTTACCTTTGTATTAAAAAATGCTACAAGATTTTTTTAAAGATTTTATCAATGCGAAATGTACAAACAGAATTGTCAACCGTTTACATTTTTGGATACTGGTATTTTCTTTTTCATTATAAGCCTTTATATGCTAGTGTTATATAATATATATGTATATATATGTATATACACTGCTGACCATCCCAAATGCAACACCAAGAACGAAATCAAGTATCAGAAAGGTATTTATTGAGCACATATATTATAGTAGGAAGGGCAATTGATTACATTTTAAGGAAATTTGAAGTTATATCTTGTGTAAACAGTGCATAAAGCAGCACCCTCTGAGAGCAATAACTGCACTTATCTGCCTAGGCATTAAATTGAACAGCGATTCGATGGCATATTCAGGTACAGCACTTCATGGAGCTTCAATATGATGCAATAGTTTATCGACCGTAATTACTGGTGAGTGGTGGGGGGTCAGTCGCTTTTCAACGATTAAACAGTTATTTTCATTGGGGCGAGATCAGGAAAACGCGCTGGCCAGAGCAGCAGTCGAACACATCCTATCTCAAGGAAGGTCCGGACAATACCGACAACTTGCAGTCGTATATTGCCCTGCTTAACTGTTGCGCTACGAAGACCTCGAATTCAGGGCAGAGCGGCGGGCCTTAACTCATCAGAAATGTAATGGCCGCTTTTCAGAGTGCCAGGAATGCGAACAAGAAGTGATCGAGACATGCATCCAATGATACCTCATACCATTACTGCGGGTGATGGACAGTACGACGATTTCGAATGCCAGCTGGCAATGTGCATTATTCACAATGCCGTTAAATATGGATGAGGCAATCTTGATGCTGTAAACAGGATTGTGATTTGTCTGAAAGGCGACGTCAAGTTATTCTTGCATCCAGGTTCGTTGTTGATTACAAATTAAAAGCGTCCATATCAGTGATGCAGCTTTGAGGGTAATCAAAAATTTGGTAGCCGCATACTGGGTGACCACATGAAGAGATGGTATGCGGTAACATTAGATACACGTCTCGATCCCCTCTTGTTTTCATTCCCGCCACTCTGAATACCGGCCATTACTTTTCTGACGAATTAAGGCCCGTCACTCTGTCCTATATTCGAGGCCTCCGAAGCGCAATATTTAAGCAGGACAATGGACGACCGCAAGTTGTCCGTATTGTCTGGACCTTCCTTGGTGCAGAATGTGTTCGACCAACACACTGTTGCTCTGGCCAATGCGTTCTCCGGATCCCGCATGAATGAAAATGACTGTTTAATCGTTGAAAAGCGACTGCCCCCCCCCACTACTCACCAGTAATTACGAATGATGAATTGTGGCGTCGTGTTGAAGCTTCATGAAGTGCTGTACCCGACTATGCCATGCAATCGCTGTTCAATTCAATGTATAGGCAGATACGTGCAGTTATTGCTCCCAGACGGCGCTGCTTTATGCACTGTTTTCTCAGGATATATTACTTCAAATTTTCTGAAAATGTAATCAATTGTTCTTCCTACTATAATGTCTGTGCCCAATAAATATCATTCAGATATTTCTATTCCTTCTGGGTGTTGCATTTTGGGTGGCCAGCAGTATATATATATATATATATATACACACAATTTAATAAAGTATCTGTATATATTAAAAAAAAAGTTGTCTGCGACAGCATCTTTTAGCGGAGGGCAGGGTCTTTCGCGTCATGACAGGTATCAATCTGTTCCGAATACTCCAAGGTAGACATTTCAGCTGCTTAGAAATTTCTATCATTTTAATTAAAGTAGTTATTAACTAAAAACGAAAAGTTTATGAAGGTACTCTGTTTGCCATTTTAAAAAAAGTTCCTCCCAGTGACGTTGTTCTTCTGCCATGAAGTCATTTTACACGGGAAAATTAAATATGATCCATGATTGAACGTAGGTAGGTATGTACGTTGGATATAACGTTACACCAGTACTGCGCTATGGGTAACTGGATACAGTCTAGGACACATTCCTAGAGATGTTCTGGAGACATGCCATCACAATTTTGATCCTTCACTGAGGGGATATCCCCCCTCCTCCCGCTTTTGTGATCACCAGAGGTATAGTGTGGATGGAAACTTGGAGGACTTTGCGGCCACGACAGATTGTATGTGCACCAGCCACCATTAGTGTACACAACGATTTTTGGACGGCTGAAATATCGAATCGGCAATCTTCCAATTACGTGCATTGCACTTTACCGACTAGGGTACCGCGGTCCGAAACCATGGATGTAAAAAAGAAAGAAAATAAATATCAACTTTTTTTCGCTAATTTTAGAAAATTAAAATATGATCCATGTTTGTAGGTAGGTAGATAATTAGGTAGGTTGTGTTTGAAGTCGCAGCATTACTGTGCTATGAATAATTGGCGACGGTCTGGGACTCACCCCTACGGATGTTCCGGAGACTTGCCACCACAGTTTTGATCGTACACGAAGGGGATAGCTCCCCCGCTTCTGTGGCCCACAGAGGTATAATTTTGATGGGAACATGGAGGATATTGCGGCCACGACATATTTGACGTGCAACAGCCACAATTAGTTTACACGACGGTCTTTGGCCGGCTCGAGAACCGAACCCGTAATCTTCCAATTACGAGCTCGGCGCTCTACCGACTGGGGTACCGCAGTCCGGATCTAAGGTTGTAAAAAAGAAATAAAAAGTGTCATATACTAAAGCTGTAATGCAAAATGGTCTAGATATTATGAATTTTTTTCTATTATGAGGATTTCCATAATACTTTTCTGCTTTTGTCTAGTAATATGCACTATTAATATTCCTTTTCAGTGAAAGAAAGCAGCGATTAAGCGGGCAGAGTTAATAGGATCTGCATGTGTTAATAAGTAAAGTGAGTCGGGGGTTGGTGAACGGAGCGAGCAGGGGGCCCTAGTTTATATATATATATAATATATCAGTATCTAAAAATCAGAAAGCTTGGCAACTGTGTTAAGAAAGTTACTCTATGTTAAAATCCGAATAATATGTCTTGATGTTAAATGAAAATATTTTCTTTTTTAACCTTTTTTACTCTGAATTATTTCGGTACAATCCTCGTGAGGTTATTTCACGAAACTTTAGAGGGTAAAATTGTTGTAATATATGATTTCAGATTAAGTTTATCAGTTTTAGTTAAAAATTATTATATATATATATAAGTTTATATCAGTTTAAGGTTTTGTCAGTTTCTCTTATTATTATTATTATTATTATTATTATTGTTACCATTTTTGCTCATGAATTTACTAGATAATCTAAATAAAGGAAAAGAAATGTGTGTTAAACTTTATGAAATATAACCTTTCTGAAAAGTCTATAAGTACAGTAATAAACTATGCCTGTAGGCATGGATCTCTGCTGTACTAATTATACAATTTTGGAGTGACAATTTGTGAAATTTCACCACAGAAATCTATATGTGTAATTAGATTATAGTTTTCCATACCTGTTCATTTTTATACTTCAGGGTGTATAGATACTACAAGCTTGTTGTTTTGTTTTCAGCTGTTACATACAAAGTTTTAACGATAATAAAGAAACTAATTTTATTCTTAAGTAACATAGAAAACTGTGATCTGTAAAAAAATGACTATTAATAACATGTGCTACTGCAATTGAATATATATATATATATATATATATATATATATATATATATGCGTGTGTGTGTGTTTCAATTTTCATCTAAGTGTATTTTACAATTTTTTTTTTTTAATTTCGTGAATATTTCTTTTTCGTAACATATACTTTACACAACATTTTACATAATTAATTATTAGAAAATAAGAGAAACACCTGCATAGACCTTTAGATATTTTTATCATGAATATTAATCATCATCACACACATGAAGTATAAAAAAATAATAAAAAGTATTTTTAGTGCGTACTGCGGGTGATATGTTATTAGAATTTCTTTCTTTCTTTATTTATTCTCAACATTTTTCGTGAAAGATTTATATTTTATTTTTTAAAGGTGTTAAGTTTTTGCAAGTATTTTGTTCATAACAATGAAGAGCTTAAACAAACAAAAAAAATTATATATATACTATATATAGTTGAAAATTACACAAACATTGTTATGAATATATCATATAATTAACTTTTGTTAAGATATGAATATTCATATTAAATAACTTTTTACTTTGTTTTCGTGAAAATGGCACTTTTAATTACAGGTGTTGAAATCTATGTTGATTGTTTGGGTTTAACTTTGCACTAGTGCTGCGCAAACGCGTTGAAATATAGATATATGTGTTACGTGTATAGTAAATACATTTGTCGAAAATTCAGTTGAATAGAGTAAAAATTAAGAAGGTTATCGACAGTAAATAAAAACTAGATTATATTATTTCTAAAAATTATACGCCCTTTAGAGTTTTTTCATCATGTCACCTATTTAAATTAGTTATCTTGATTATTTCAACAAAAGTGAAAAAAAAAAAAAAAATGAAAAAAAAATGTCTTATGAGCTCGCAAATATCTTAGAAAATAAATAAATAACGATCGCGTAACAAACCCATAAGGTACTTTTCATGTTTTACGAATTTAGTTAGTAGATTTAATTATTTGACCGACATTTCAGAAATTTACCTCATACATTAAAATTTCAACATATATAATAAATAATGTTTTTTTTTTTTTTTTTTTTTTTTTTTTTTGCATGTAATACAAATACTTATATCTCTGTAAAAAGTACACTGATGGAAAAAAAAACCCAACACCAGGAAGGAGCTGTGCTAGATAAACGAAATTTGGTAGGCGTGTTTATACATCTGAAAGATGACGTCGATTCAAATTTCAAGCTACGCGCATAAGTGTGGCGCTAGTAGCGTACTATGAACATGCAAATGAGGTTTGCTTTAAATAAGCGCTGTAAGGTTCGTGATCGTTATTTACAGTTGAGATTTGACGTAGTGGGTTAATGTTAGTCAAGGATGCCTCTAAGAAGACGAAGAAGCCATTATCAACAGCTCACTGAGTTTGAACGAGGTCGTGTAGTAGGGCTACGAGAAGGTGGGTTTTCTTTCCGCGATATTGCAGAAAGACTTGGCAGGAATGTATCCACTGTGCATGAGTGTTGGTAGCAGTGGTCAAGGGAAGGTACTGCCTCAAGAAGACCGGGTTCCGGGCGGCCACGTGGCACTACTGAGAGGGAAGACCGCCGTGTTCGGCGTATGGCTCTGGCTAATCGTACTGCGTCTGCAGCTGAAATTCGAGCTGCAGTTAGCACCACAGTGACACAACGAACTGTTACAAATCGGTTACTTCAAGGACAGCTCCGAGCCAGACGCCCTGTAGCGTGCATTCCACTGACTTCAAACCACTGCCGTTTGCGACGTGAGTTGTGTCAAGCTAGAGCTCATTGGAGGACGGAGTGGAGATCTGTTGTGTTTTCTGATGATAGCCGGTTCTGCCTTGGTCGCAGTGATAGCCGTGTGTTGGTTAGAAGGAGGCCAGGTGAACGCCTGCTAGCGACCTGTCTGCGGCCTAGACATACAGGGCCTACTCCTGGAGTTATGGTTTGGGGAGCAAATTCGTATGACAGCAGGAGCACTCTCGTGGTTATCCCACGCACCCTGACTGCAAATTTGTACGTCAGTCTAGTGATACAACCTGTTGTGCTGCCATTCATGAACAGCATTCAAGGGGGTGTTTTCCAACAGGATAACGCTCGCCCTCATACCGCTGTTGTAACCCAACATGCTCTACAGAGTGTCGACATGTTGCCTTGGCCTGCTAGATCACCAGATCTTTATCCAATCGAGCACGTATGGGACATCATTGGACGACAACTCCAGCGTCATCCACAACCAGCATTAACCGTCGCTGCATTGACCGCCCAAGTGCAACAGGCATGGAACTCCATCCCACAAACTGATATCCGACACCTGTACGACACAATGAATGCACGTTTGCATGCTTGCATTCAAAATTCTGGCGCTTACACCGGTTACTAATGTACCAACATTTCACATTTGAAATGGCTCTTCTCGCCAATGGCTCTACCTGTGATCTTGAAACTTTAATCAATTAAATATGTTACCTAGACAAATGTATTGCGGAAATTTCATTACTGTACAATAATTTTTTCTTGGTGTTGGGATTTTTTTTTCCATCAGTGTATATTGATGCATTTTATGTCCTTGCATAATGTTTTGACAATTTTTCAGCAAATTTTGCAAATTTTGGTTCAAACCCTTTCATGCTATGAATGAAAAACTATTTCTTAAAAAAAAAAAAAAAAAAAAAAAAAAAAGAAAAAGGAAAAAAAAAAAAAAAAACTGAAATCACACATTAAATTACAGGTCACATGCTGCATCTTTTTATGAAACAGGGAATCCAAATTATTTTTCTTTTGCTTCAATTTGTAGCTGGTTCCCGAACTGCACTCGTGGCTAAATCGTTGCTGAAAAATATGAGGGAAAAATGTTCTTCACATGTATAAAACTCAAGACTACTTCATACGATATTCCCACATAAAAAATAAAAAAAATCTAGCACTATGATCATTCGTTGTATTTTTCCTTTAAGAAATGTTGCCAAATTAGTCGTTTGTTGTGACGCTGAAAAAGCATTATTTCTTCTAAACAAAAATTAAGGTGATTCTTTTAAAAAGGCGAATAAATTTAAGCACTTTTTTTTTTAATATAAATTTTTTTTTGGAATTTTTAGTTAAAAAAACATTTACTTGAACTAAAAAAAAAAACTGATATTAAATGCGCACATCCTTCCGTATTTGAATAATTAAAATTAGTTTTATCTTAAAATTTACTACTGAATTATGCATTGTATTCTATTTTTACACTTTGCATTTTAAAATACAAAATAAAGAGACAGTGCTCTCTCATATTCTGAATGTTTATTTCTCGGATTTCAGTCAAGTTTTAGGCCTTATATTTGAAACTAATGGCTGTTGTTTGTTGCAAAATATTGTAAATGAATTGGAGAATCGTTTTTATGTAATATATACCATATGTGGTTTTAAATGTACAATAGTAATAAAAATAAGTGTCCTTTCAATATAAACGTTTTTCATATATTACTTAGATTTTCTAATATGTTTCAGCAAATTAACGTAAAAAAAATTCTATATATAATTTGCTCATTTGCCAGATACATTAAATATAACTTTCCAATTTTAGACTTTGGTTTCATAATACAATTCTTTTTATTTATTTATTTTTTTAAATAATCATATTTATTTTTTGCGATACTAGATAAAGTACTCAATAATTTCATTTCTATTTCCTTCGAATTGTAGAAAAATATAATTGCTTTATTTTGAAAAAAGAAAAAAGTCGTAATATATATCCCAGTAGGAATTATTCTCAAAACTTTGAAAGACTTGTTGACCTTAGAGATTAAGGTCTTACAGCGTTTTTATATTTTCTTCTTTTTAATCTTTCCAGAGTAAATATTTGGCTTCACACCCGAGAGAAAAGCCAATGTTGAAAAAATTATCTGTCAAAGAAGAGGTTTACCACTTCTAAATTTCAAGTTCATTTTCCAATTATAATATATTACTTTCAACGATAAGGGAACATACATTATATTCTTTCTTTCATCAAAATAAATAAAAACTTTTACAAAAGTTTTGTTTGAATAAAGAATTACTAGAAAGTTTAAGAAGTATTTTTAGTGAATTTCTGCATTCACTAATATATTATGGGATAGTTTCTTCAGGTACGAATTTAATAACTGTTGTTTATTAATAAATACTTGAAAAAACTTAAATTTTAATAATAACGTATCTACCAAATTATGATTATTTCATTGGCATGAGAAATATTTCCTAGTATCAAATGATGATTTTTAAATCGTATAACAATTTTTTTACAGAGACAGATTTTTCGAAATTTTGTACTAGAAAATTCAAAAATTTCAGTATTTACTAGCAGGCTTTGCTCGTTTCATTGATCGTTATGTTTAAGGGAATTTTCAGAAAAAAAAAAGAATTCTTATTATTTTATATTATTTCATCTATAAAAACTAATAAATAGAATAGTAACCGTTGCTTTTGAACGCAGAAGATTGAAATGAAAGAATAAATTTAAGAAAATAAATTAAAAATATATATTAAAAATAAAATTTAAATTTAAATTTAAAACAAAAAATAAAAAAATAAATAAGAAAATAAAATAAATAAATTTAAGAAAGTATAACAGAAAAATCAATGGATAAAAATCGAAAAAAAAAAAAAAAAAACTTAAAACACCTCAAATTCGAAAATAAAAAAGATCTCGATGAGGTGCATCCTTCAGGGTGCATCCTGCCATTTGCTAAGTTTTGAAGCTCTGCGATCAGTAACCTAAGCACCAGAGTTTACACAAACACACAGACATGCACACAAAAATGCTTACTTCTCCTTATTTACATAGATTTCTGCAATGAAGTTATTTTAACTATATTATTTTAAAGGCTTTCGCAAAATTTTAGCTATATATACGGTAAAATTATTGTATTTGAAATTAATTTATTGAATAAACTTTGAAATATTGAATGTCTGAATCCTTAAAATACTCTAGTCTGTTATAAGTTTTGTAATAAGGAATAAATATTAATAATTTTTCTTTTGCATGGCAGTTTTAAAATCAGTAACTAAAATGTTAGGATAAACTTTTCATAAACAATCTGAAACTCTTTTTTACTTATTTATAAATTTTAATCGAAAATTAAAAACAATCAAAACAAAATAAAAATACTGAATATATTGAATGGCATGTTATTGGCAAATGTATGTACTGAAATTTTTTATTTCACAAATAAAGATGCTTTATTAGATACATTTTGAATATTATGCCAAATTTATACATTGAAAAAGTACATAGAAAATTAAAGTGGATTATTACTTTTTTAATCAGTACAAAATGATGCTAAGTGATGTGTTACTAGAAATTATTGTTATTTTTGCTGTTGTTGTTGTTCTACTACTACTTAAAATTACATTATTTAAAATATTTGCTTTATAATACATTTTATTTTGAAGAACTTTTACCATATTTAAGTAGAGTTTTCTATCTTTAAAATATCTGTCAATCCAGTTTACCGAAACAATTTTTCCAGTTTTGCAGTAGTTTTTTCACAACTCAAGGGTCAGATTGTAGAATTAGATTGTTTAATTCAGTAGTTCCATGAATATTATAGAAATTATAGAAAAAAAAATGATAGCATGAAATGTGTTGAGTCTCCTTTAACGTTCAGTAGCATTATCAGCTATTAAAATGCTGTAATATGTCACATCAAAGATATCTTAAAAATGTATGTATCATATACTAAATTAGATGTATGTTTTAGCCATTGTCAGATTTCAATATCAGTTATGATAAAAACAGCCCTCTCTGTATTATTTATCCCTTCTTTGTGAATTTAGAAAATTTTGTTCACTCTGACCTTGCTGTAATTCGGCAATTTGAGATATTTTTATCACTCACTTTGGTTTTGGCATCAAATTTTTAAGCCTCTCGCAACTGTTTAATCACGGGTTCTAATGTAAATAATTTTCCTTTTGTAAAATTCAATTACAAACTGCATGAAAAAAAAAAAAAATGATTATTTTATTCTTACATATGAGACTTTTTTATCTTCTGCTAAAAAAACGTAGAAACAAAATCTTTAATAAAAAATAAAGATTATAATTTTTAAAGACAGTAGGGATATTTTTCTGCATATTGTACAGAAACGGGATGCCAAATATTTTCATATTACCGCACAAAATTAAATTCATTTAATATTTATACGCATTTTATTATAAAAATGCACTCATAATTAATGATGTAATTTATAATGTATTTTATTTGGGGAAAAAAAGGAAGAAAGAAAAGTAACTGAATGTAATATTGCTGAAACTGGACTACCAATAAAGGAAAGAATGAAAAAATCGAAGCTGAAATTGGAAAACAAAAAAGCCCATAAGCCCGTGTGTGTATTTCATTTTTCACCGAGAACAGTTTAGAGACGCTATTCCAATAGGAAGTGGGAAAGAGGGGTTCTGCCCGTTTTTCTGTCGATTGCCGTTATGAAGATTGATTACCGTAATCTACTTTTGAATTCACCCCCTTCCTCTATGCCTTTCCCCACTTTTTTCCCAGCAAAACACCCCAACAGTCAGCATATGAAAAAATAATCAGTTCTTTTTAAAATCCAATGTATGATAATATGAATTAACTTGCATGTTCAATTTACGCTGAATTTTTGTTGTAAGGACACGCAATTTATTGTTAAGTGAATGAGAAAACCAAGAAACTCCATGTGTTTAATTCTCTGTTAAATAGATATGTGACAGAAAGTTGTGTATTAATTCTGAAATTTGCTATTTATATAATGGCTATTTAAGGAGAATGTCGGGAAAACCGTACATCCTACTCATTGAAGCAAATTTTTAAAGGTCGATAAAATTAAATATGAATAAAAAAAAAGTAATTAACAGTTCAAAATATAATAATTTATTTTTTCAATTATTTATTTTGATCAAGAAAGATATTTGTACTTGTGTAATTGTTTTAATTACGGAAATATTTATCATTTTTTAATTACTTCGCATTGTTATAAGACATTGCTTAAATATTTTTGTAATGATTACCATTTAATAACTGATTTCAGATATGTTTAAAGAGTCTTTTAACGTTTATCGTTTGAGGATTTAAATGTATATATATATATATACATACATAATCAAGAAAATGTATTTTTATTACAGTTAAGCTGATATTCTTTTTCTTGAGCTGTCATAAAATGCATCTTGATTATCAATGCGCAGTAACTTTTCTTGAAATATGAAGTAAATTATTCCACCGTCTATCTCTCTCTCTCTCTCTCAGTCTTTCAACGTCTATCCAAAACATTTTGAAAGCCATTAGGCATACTAAATCACAAGATTGTAGAATAGGTTGGATTCATGTTGGTTACGTTTAAGTCGAATAAACTAAATTCAGAATACATTAATTATTTTTTAAACATATATATGTTTAACAGAATATTTATAGCTATGAATATTTATAAGATGACCATTTTAGCGTACCTTTATATCAAAATAGTGTTAAAAATTATTACCATTACCTAATTTTGGAGACTTTTGTTTTTATCATTCTAAGTAAATGAAGACGAAAAATATAATAATTATTATAAATATTAGGCTAAATCTTTTCTTTTCTATTTCTTTTCTTTTCTTTCTTTCTTTTTCTATGATTTTTTCACAGATTTTTCTTTTTCTTTCTATTTTTCTTTTCTTTTTTTACATTTTTCCGTTGTTTTTTTCACATTCTGCGATAGTTTCAAAATAAATATTTCGTTTCTACAGTTTTCCAAAACTTTAAAAAATGGTTTCAAAATAAGCACTGTACTCGAGTTTCCAGGACATATCGTCACTTTATTATTAATTATATTCTCATAAATTTGTACCCGAAAAAACTGCTTATATAAAGTAATAGTATTTATATTAAAATTTTATTTAATAAACACTACAACAGTGATTTGCGCAAAAAGTTTCTTGTTTTCTGTGAACAAATACTTTGAATGGTTTTATTTATTTCTTTTTTCTTTTTACACTACAGCAATCTCCCTTTTTAGATATGAAATAATTAACAACTTTAAATTTAAATTTTCATTTCTGATATACCAAAATATTTCTCACAATAATTTGTGCATTGACGTACTGTTGAAGAAACGAAAAACTCACTACTCGATATTATTTCGTTACTAATTGATGAGGAAAAAGTGTAAAAGATATGTGTTCTTTCAGAAAATGATTTTTTTTTTTTTTTTTTTTTTTTTGATAAGGGGTTGTCTATGCATGGAAATATGTCGTAACTTTGGTACTGTTTTTTTACGGGAACATTATTTATTCTTCATGCATAAATTTTTAGGTTAATGGCAGGGTTAAAAAATATAGTGAATGTAGTTATAGAGGCTAAAGTTTGAGGATGCTAATGTTAAATTCATGTCACAAACTTTCCTTTATAGCTTAAAAAAAAAAAAAAAAAAAAAAAACTCCTTCATTTAAAATATTATTATCATTATCATTATAATCATTGTTATAGTAACGTGGAAAAGTAAAGAAAATCGAAGC
Source organism: Salticus scenicus (assembly GCA_963930645.1). NCBI lineage: Eukaryota > Metazoa > Arthropoda > Arachnida > Araneae > Salticidae > Salticus > Salticus scenicus. The sequence goes on along the minus strand of OZ005657.1, from coordinate 244,698,039 downwards.
TATTAAATGAATTATTTTAACTAGAATATGAAATAAATGAATAAACTCACATTTAAAAATGTGAATCATAACGTACATATATTTTTAGAAAAATGAATCCCAATCATAAAACTTTCAGATGTGAAAATTTGCACCTTATTCTAATAATTAGTTTTTGAGATGTAGGAAAATATAGTTTTTGTCCCACCTCTATCCAATTAACTTTAGCATCTAAAAACGAATAACGGAATAAAATACATAAAATTTAGATAACAGAACTCTAATTTAATTTAGAAATTTTGTGTGACATTCTGCAAAGTTTATTTTAGTCTTATAAATTCCAGTTTTAATGTAAATATTGGATTAAAAATAAAAATCTTATATATATGTATGATTTTCTTTATAAACATAGGGTGTGATATTTTAAATATAAGCGATATTTTAAATATACCTGATAATCGAGTTCACACAGTCTCGTTATAAAAATCGTAGTATGAATATAATAATTTGTGTTCGAAAGTACATTTCTTACATGTTTCTCTTGGCGGAGCGCGGGTTAGTAGAGAAAGCTAATTTTTCTGGAAATCAGAAAATTTCAAATGGAATTATTATCTCAAACCACTAACTCGAAAATTTTATAAAATTTGTTCAAGCTGATTTCTTTTTGAAAATCAGGTTTCTACTACAGTTTGTTCCAAGTGGAGCACAAGTTACTGCTAATTTTCCTAATAAAGAAGATACGTGAGATGGGATTTTTATCTAAAAAAGTCTCTAAACCTGATTTTTCTTTTTAAAATCGTTCCAGCGATTTCCAAGAAAATCATGTTTCGTTCGAAATTTTCCCTGGTGAATAGCGGGTTATTAGTAAGTGTTAATTTTTCTAAAAATGAGTATATGTCTTCTTCAAGATGAGGGTAAATGAGATCGAATTGTCATCCAAAAAAACCTTAAACTTTAATATTTACCAAAATCATTCAAGAGGTTTCCAAGAAAAACCATGTCTACGCAATATTTTGCCATGGATGGAGTTATGTTAAGTGTCGCAGACGACGCTACTTTTCCTGGCGATGAGAATAAGTCAATGAGTTTCTCATTTCAGTAAGTAAATAAATAAAAAGATAAAAATAACATAAAAAATATTCCAAAGTTTTATTATAAGTCATTCGATGTTTTAAGTCATTCGATACATTTCCAGGAAAACCAAATTTCTATCACGTTTTGCAGTGGATAGAGTGAAAATAAACAATTAACGCTAAATTTTGTGCAGATTTCGAGCAAAATCCTTAACCCCAAGTTTTTATCAAAATCATTCAATTTACTTGTATTTCCGTGTAAGCCACATTTCTATTACATTTTACAATCGGCGGAGTAAGGGTTATCAACGAATACTAATTTTCTTCGAGATAAAGGTAAATCGAATGGGACTGTCATCTGAAAAAATGTTAACCAAAGTTTATATAAAAATCGTTAAATTCAGTTTTGAGGAAGCCAAGTTTCTGCCTTATTTTTTAACTCACAGGATGAAATCGAACAATGAGCACTAATTTTTCCGACGATGAGGAAAAATCAGATGAGTTTGTCATATCAAGAAATCTTTTACCATATTTTTTTTTTTTTTTACTAAAATCGCTAGATCCTTTTCTTAGAAATCAGATTTTTGTCATATTTTGCAGCTGGGGAGCGAGGATTAATAGTCAACGCTAATTTTACTAAAGATGAGAATATGACAGATGGGCTTGTATTCTAAAAAAATAATCTTAAATTTTTATTAAAATCGTAAATTTCATTCCCGTTTAGAAAAAATATCTGCCATACTTTGCAACCTGTGGAGTAAGGGTTGATAGCGAACACGGATTTTCTTGAAGATGTGTTATATTCAACCTGTTTTTCACACAAGATATTTTCATCAAATTCGTTAGAGTTTTTTCCGAGAAACTCAAAACATATATATATATATATATATATATATATATATATATATGTGTGTGTGTGTATATATATATACATATATAATTAAAAAAATATTATATATATATTTAAATAATTAAAACGAAGTCGTTATTACTTGCTTTATATTTAATTCCTTTTTCAAATTTCATTCATATGAATTATTTTTCGTTTTGTTAATTTTCTTCATTATAATTTGCATTATATAATAATGCAAAATAATGCAAATAAATATATAATATATATAATATATATAATAATGCAAATAAATTTACTTTAATCTTACTCTTCCAGTAAATGTATTAAAGTTATTATATGTAATAACACAAATTATAAATGATTTATATATATATATATATATATATATATGTGTGTGTGTGTGTTTAATATGATTTTAAATCAGATATATTGTAGCTTTGGGGTTGATCATACTATATTGTTTAATTTAGAAAATTTCTATAAATTTTCATATTTGAAATATTTTAATATAAATTTATATATATTGCTCCCCCTTTTCTTAAGCGTAAATGCAGTAAAGTATCTTTATACTTCTTTTTAAAATCATTAAATAATATTATATAAATGAAAAGTCATTCGGTTATTTTTTACAACTACTAGGGGGCTCTGCCCCTGCTCGCTCCGCTCACCATCCCCCCGAGACAGGTTTCGCCTCCCCCCGACTCACTTTACTTATTAACACATGTAGAGCTCTGACCGCCTATTCGCTGCTTTCTTTCACCTAGAAGAAATATTAATATGCATATTACAAGACAAAGGCAGAAAAATATTTTGGAAATCCTCATATTCAATGTCAAATTGAAATATATAATATTTATACATATTTCTTAAAAGAAAGAAATTCATAATATCTAGACCGTTTTGCATTACAGCTTTAGTATATGAACCTTTTTATTTCTTTTTTGCAACCTTAGATCCGGACCGCGGTACCCTAGTCGGTAGAGCGCCGAGCTCGTAATTGGAAGATTGCGGGCTCGGTTCTCGAGCCAGCCAAAGCCCGTCGTGTACACTAATGGTGACTGGTGCACGTAAAATATGTCGTGGCCGCAATATCCTCCACGTTCCCATCAAAATTATACCTCTGGGGGCCACCGAAGCGGGGGAGCCATCCCCTTCGTGTAGGACCAAAACAGTGGTGGCATGTCTCCGGAACATCCGTAGGGATGCGTCGCAGACCGTCGCCAATTATCCATAGCGCAGTAATGCTGCGACGTCAAACAACACCTACCTAATTATCTACCTACCTAGAACCAGGGATCATATTTTAATTTTCCCGTGTAAGAAAATTAATTTTCTAAAAGTAGAGAAAAAAAGTTGACTTTTATTTTCTTTCTTTTTTACATCTATGGTTTCGGACCGCGGTACCCTAGTCGGTAAAGTGCCGACCACGCAATTGGAAGATTGCCGATTCGATACTTGAGCCGGCCAAAGTCCGTCGTGCACACTAATGGTGGCTGGTGCACATAAAATATGTCGCGGCCGCAAAGTCCTCCATGTTCCCATCCATACTCTATACATCTGGGGATCACCAAAGCGGGAGGATCATCCCCTCCGTGAAGGATCAAAATTGTGATGACATGTCTCCGGAACATCTCTAGAGGTGCGTCCCAGACCGTCGCCAATTACCCATAACGCAGTACTGGTGCGACGTTAAATCCAACCTACCTGCCTACCTACCTACCTACCTAACTACCTATCTACATCCAACCATGGATCATATTTTAATTTCCCCGTGTAAAATGACTTCATGACCGAAGAACAGCGTCACTGGGAGTAACTTTTTTCAAAATGGCAAATAGAGTACCTTCATAAACTTGTAGTTTTTAGTTGATAACTTCTTTAATTAAAATGATAGAAATTTCTAAGCAGCTGAAATGTAGACCTTGAAGTATTCGGAACATATTGATACCTCTCATGACACGAAGGACCCTGTTCTCCGCTAGAAGATGCTGTCGCAGACAAAAAAATTTGACGCCAGTGACAGTAACTTTTTTTAATATATAGAGATTTCATTATAAGATTTTTTTTTTTTTTTTTTTTTTTTAGCGTCTTGATTTCTGTAATTAAATTTCTGTAATTCTAAGATAAATATTTTGTGTATTGATATTCAAAAATCGGAAGTGTCCATGAGAATATTTTGCTTTGTAATGTGACTTTTAAAAGTAAAAATATTTTTTATGACGCAGTCGATGCGAATTATTCAAATCCCTACGGCAAATTAATTCCGGTGATTTATGTATTTTTCATATATATTTTTAATTATGATAAGTGATGAAATGAAAGTGGAATGTAATAAAGAACATGATAAATCGTTTAATAATGTTAAAAAACAATAAAATTAGTTAAAGTTAAACAGTATTTAAGCCAAAGAATTAAATTATGCTGTGCTTACCTCTTCAGCAGGTGGGACCACAGCTATTAATAACAATGTAGTACTAGAAGGTTTCTGAAGATATGCTGGCCAGCATACTCCAATTATATATCAAACAGAATAATAATGAAATTTTTTTTTTGAATTTATAAAGACTGAAAGGAGATTTCTTTAAAAGTATTTTTATTTCTTGAAAATTGATTTACAATATTAACTTGAAATTTGAAAATCATTTATTAAAGCCTATTGAAATTAAAAAGTTATTTATAATAAAGCTTATTTATATAGATTTATATATGAAAATGCTAGCCAAACATACCCCCACCCGAACCTGCCAGAAAAAAGAAAAATTTAATTCTTTGGCTTAAATATTGTTTAACATTAACTAATTTTCTTGTTTTTTAACATTGTTAAATGATTTTTCTTGTTCTTTGTTACATTCCACTTTCATTTCATCACTTATCATAATTTAAATATATTTATAGTTTTTGTATATAATTTAGTGCTGCTTTTAGCGCCTTTTTTATACAAATTAATTTTTTTCATATATATTGAATTTAATATATATATATATATATACATATATATATATATATATATATATATATTCATTGGAAAAGTTTAAATCATTGCAAAAATATGCAAAATATCTCTCTATATATATACATATGAATATTTTCAAATAAAATACACAGTTCTCGAAAGTCTTGTCCATTTATTTATTTATTTATATTTTTAATATATTATTTAATCTATCGAATAATAAATACTCTATAATCTTCAAATAATAAATGTTCTAATGTTTGGAAAATAGTAAGTTTTATACTAAATGGTATTTTTATTTTCGTGAAATTATTATTACAAAAATTGAGAGAATTCGTAATAAAGTACTATTCTCATAAAATATCTCAGAAAGGAATTTCAGAATAAAAATCTGCTTAATTTAACCGAGGTACAATGAAAAATGAATCTATCCCTAAAACGCACAAATACTTAAAAATTATATTAAAAAAAAGTAGTAAAATTACTCTCAATTTAATATATAAGAAAACTTTCAGCTGTATTAAAATGATCATTAAAACAAAATTAAACAATCATATCTCCCTTGTAAAAAATATTTCATAAAGGAATGATAAGTTAATCACTTTAATCAAAAATATTTCATAAGTAACTATATATATATAGATAGATAGATAGATATAATTTTACCCGGCTGTTTTAAGTAACCAAAATTCATTAAAGTAATTTTTCTCGCACTGTAATTTTTACTTTTATTTTTAATATTGAGACAGACAGTTTTAGTTACTTATTTCTAATTAAAAAAAAAAAACCACTTTATCATAAATTGATACAAAAAAAATAAACAATAAATTTTCCTGATAATATATCTACTCCACAACACACTCAAAATATTGCATTCACCCCCCACCCCCCCTGCACACCCTGCAATATCATAAAAGTCAAACTTCTAATTATTGTTGGTTAAAAGAGCAAAATATCTTTGATCAACTTTGGTCTTAATACTATAATTCCTTTCATTCATATTACTTAAATGTAATTTTTGTTTCTTCTAATATCTTTACACAATAATTATGTAATCAAATCTAATTTATTATTTACAAAAATATCTGTTTCCCATCAAGAGATAAAACGATCATAAATATGACAATTTTTGAATGCTATCTCATTTATAACCGATGGTTAAATACCCTAAATGTGTCTTAATTACTATCTTCTGTTTTGTCAGCTTGCGTTTTAACTTTTTCTTGTAACTTTTCCTCTAAAATACATTATTGGTGAACAAAATATTGTATTTGTAGTCTCTCGAGGAAAAAAAAAGAATTATTGGATGTAATCTTCAGTAACGAATAATCTTATTATTATTACCCAATCAATGCAAACATCTGTTTTCGCATTTTTATTGGTTTATTGGTTCCTTGAGGATACTCAAAACAAAATTGATGTGCTCAGGTAAAACAAAAGTATCCAAATATTTGAGATGAATATGCTCATTTAGAATTTTTTTTTTTCAAAAATCTATTGGAATTTGACAGGAAGGAGAGGGTAATCATTTGTGATGCATCATTTTTCTGAAGAAATAAATATACTTTCAACTTCAGGCAACAAATATCACAGATTGTGGAACGAATTTAATATTATATATATATATATATATATATATATATATATATATATATATATATACATCTTTTGAAATAATGACAGTTTATTTCTATTGTTTAAAAGTTTAATAATGTACGCCACTATCGTTAAGATCTTTATTACAGATTTACATTTTTTTTTAATTAATAGTGTACAGAAGTAAATAATGTGTATTTTTAAGGAATTAAGATATGTTTAGTGACATAATAATATTTGAAACTAGATACGAATATAAATTGAAAAACAATCATATTTTAAGATCTAAAATATTTAACACTAAGCTTCGTGGAGGAAACAATAGGCATACGCATTGTGAACACAGACACTAATGTCAAAAATTAAAAAGAAGAAAATATGGTACCACAAAAAAATTGCAAAGAAGGAAGAGCAAATCATTGCAAAGGATGTAAGAGCTTCTGATGTTCTTGAAATGATTTCAGATAACATAACTGACTTTCATATTTATCACTGGCTTACAAAATGGTAGAAAAGCTGGAATTAGTAACACTGCATTTTTTACAATTAATTAATATTTATTTTTTTAATTAATCATAACACTTCTCTGATTTTAAACTGATGTGAACAAGTAAACAAAAGAATGCTTTTACGAACAATGAATATTTATTTTGAAGAAAACTACAATTGTTGCATGCTCTGTGAATCCTCAGTATGTAGTTTCTATTCTACATTTAGTCTTCTTCCAGCTAAATTTTCACCTTAGCGAATTATAATTACGCTGATATAACTGTAGTACGCATAGACCTTATATACTAGACCACGCATTCCCCCTCGTTATCTGACTGCATCATGAAGGACCTTCCCCAGCAAAATTGTCACGCGATGTTGGCCAGGAGGAAGAGTGAAGAATGATCACTGCGTTATTTTTCTGTAGAAACGAATTTTGTTTTTCTTAATATTTTTATTGTACACGCACTTTTTATTTTAGCATTTAGATTTACGCATGGATGGAAAGCTAAACTTTCATAGATTAATTCCATAGAAAAAAAATTATGATAAATCATTTTGCAAGCGAAAAAATTGCGTTTGAATTGACATAACCATCTTAAATCATTCATGCATACAAATGAAAGGGGAAAAAAAAGAGCTTTCTTACAGATTTCAGAGGAATCACCCTTAAGTCCAGTTCACGTGACTTCCGAGACTCGGAACAAAGGATGAAGGTATCGGATTACACCCTCATGTTGAAGACATTCGCTATAATGGCCAGTTCTATTTGTGGCGTGGTCTAGTATATAAGGTTATGGTAGTACGTATGGATGACTATGGGTAAGCTGAAAAGAAAAAATACACACACATATTAATAGAGTTTAAAAGTACAATATTAAATGAAGTTTTGGGCGTACATAATACCCAATATATGTGAGAATTAAAAAAAAAAAGTACATAAATAAATAAATGAAATTGTTTGGAAATGTATTTTTAGGATTACTAGCTAAAAATAAATCACTTTAAGCGATATTAAATGATGAAAATAATAATAATAGTGATAATTCAATGGGTTAAATGTTATTACAGTGTAAAACAAACTTTGTAGAAGCTACATAAAATAAATTTCCAAGAAAATTGACCAAAAAGTATTAAATTAAATTGGAAGCATGTCCTTTGATGGTTCTCCAATTGATTTTCTCTCTTTTATCTATTTAAAAAAATCCCCTTTGTTATATATTGAGATGCTAATACAAACCAGATAATCAAATATTTTATTTATTTCCTTGATTTTATAACTTGGCAGCTATGCTATATGGAACGAGAGCGTTTTCCTAACTATCAAAGTGTGAAACATGAATCTATAAAATAATGTTCTTTCTCTGTTGGAGTGAAAATTACATAAATGTGTATTGTTATTTACTAAGTAAGAATACTTCAAATTAGTCGAGGTTATGTACAGGATGGTTATAATTAAACTTCCCCTATAAACAGCTTCCTACAGCACAAACGGGTGAACGGAATGCGATGAAATTTGATATATATATATAGGCTACACACGAGATGCGCTCACGGAATTCCGAATAAAAAAAAGTTCCAAAATGTCCACCAGATGGCGCCTCTTCCAGAAAAACATTAAATTTAATACAATAAACGACCAAAATAGAATAAAAGAACAATATTAACATTCATTGACTAGTTTCTGATCGCCTTGTCATCGGACCACATTGAGTAAAGGTAAGGAAAAAATAACAGTACGCTGTTTGAGAAAAACAAAACAGTTCAGTTTGGAGAAACAAGGACAGATTAGGACGAAATTGCACAAGAGGAGCAGTTGTTGATCGTGTCCAGGACGATGTAGGGGAAGTTGCTCCATGTGACCATCCTCATTCACCTGCAATATTTCATGTCGATGGACAGTGTGTTTAGCAGCAGATCGTAACTGATCATTTGTGATGCTTCGCACATGAAGCGTTATGAAGTTATTTCAGTCATTCAACGTCGCAACACCTTTACGATGCATCAAACTTTTAAGTGGCCCTATAACCAGAAATCGCATGAATTTAGATCCGGCGTACATGGGGGCCATTGATTATGAAAGAAACGACTAATAACACGTTCGTCTGTAAAGTGTTGGAGCAATAGCGCCTTCACAGACGCATGAATATGTGTGGGGAGCATCATCCTGCATGCAAATGGTCGATGTAAGGTCCCGCCTTTGCTGTAGTTGTGGCACAGCAAACGTCTGCAGCATGTCATGGTACCGAAGGCCCGTAACGGAACATGTGACAGGAACACGTGCAGTTATTTGTTTAAAGAAGAATGGACCAAGGATGAATGTCGCCGTGAATCCGCACCAGACAGTCACCTTTGGAGAATATAGGGAAATTTCAGTGTGCATCCACGGATTTTCCTTAGTCCAAATACGGCAATCCTGTGTGTTGACTGTCCAATTGAGGTAGAAATAAGCCTCGTCGCTTCACAGAATATTCCAAAGCCATGACAGATCAACAGTCACTCTGCTGAGAAAACTGACTACGAATGAGAGACGTTGTGGCTTGTCCCTATCAAGCAGGTTTTGGTTATGGTAGATCTGGAAGTAGTATCTATGGGAAGTAGTACATTATGTTTCTGAACACTTTTTGGACGGTCCTGTAAAAATAGTATGTCTTTCGAGGAACGGCACGTGCGCTACTGCCAAACTCTGATGTATATGACTGTGCGACAACAGCTGTCTTGACGGCATCAAAAAGTACCGGTGTGACGGGTTTACGGCCTCTTCCGGGTTGAACCCCTAATTTTCCCGTCCCGTCAAATTTCTTAATCATCATATATACTATCTTTACATTATTTCGGTCACGGAAATGTTTCGGCACTCTTGATTCGCTGTTTCCTTCTCTATCTGTTCTGACGTCATGGCATACACAGGAAAATTTATCCTTGTCTTAAAGATTTTAAATTTTTAAAGCCAAAATGTTTGCCATTTCAGAAACAAATCTACTATTTTCATTTTCTAACATAGTTGAATGTCGTTATTATGCACCGCAATATTAAAATTTAAGAGATTGAAAAAAAAAAAAAAAAAAAAAGGTTAAAGAATTCGATAAATTAAACAATACAAAACAATTTAAACATCTTTCAATCCTTCTGTAGATAAATTTCCTTACTTGTAATTGTTACCATTTAGAGTTCGATTGTAATGAATTTGAAATTTTTATAATCTAAAAAGGATACTTAAATGTTAATCGAAGTGAAATATTTAATATGTAAAATTACATTAGATTTATTTTTTATCTAACTTTTATTCGCATATCGATATTAATATATATATATATTAATAAATGTTTGAATTAATGATTAGTTAAGAACGCATTTTTTAATTTTATAAAATTATTATTTTGTTTTGGTTACAAAATTGGGCTTTTAGAAATTTTTAGAATTATTATTATTATTATTACTATTTTTCTGAGGTCATTATAATTCAGAAGAATAAAACTATAGCTTTGGCGCCATCTCTTAGTTCATTAACGCACTAAAATATTTAATTTTCATTCTATTTATTTATTTATTTATGGATGTAGTTGCAATATCTTTTTCTTTCCATCTTTTTTTTTTTTTCTTTCATTTGCACAGAGGTTATACACACACTTACATATTAAATGCTATTTTAAAGGTTCGAAATAAAATAAAAATTTAAATTAAAAAATCATAATTATTAATCACGATATTTCGAATTAAATTTTTTTTTAAGTGAAATAATTGAATTTATTTTATTGATGTCTGATTATATTTATAATTTTAAGATATTTAATGAATTATCTTACCTATGACAATATATTAGACTGTCAAATGTCTGATGGTATTTGACATCTTAAGAATGTATACATAGGCTTCAACACTTTGCAATATTTCATTGCATATTTCATAATATTTTGTCAGTATTTTGTCAGTATTTTGTAAAACTTTGATTAAAGAATAAATTAAGTATTAAAATTTTTAGAGTGCTAAGTGAATAATTTACAACCTCTAAGACAAAATTTGGCATCGCAATAAATAGAATGTGTACAATAGGCTTCAATGAACACACTTTTAATTATTATTTCAAGAAAATATTAATTCGCTCATTTTTACTTTCCGAGCGTACATCATGTAAGGATTATAATCATTAATAAATAAATAAATAAATAAACAATAAGAAAGAAAGAAAGAATGACTGAAAAGTAAAGTAAAAGAAAGAAAGAAATGATTAGGAGACTTTGAGAGAGATGTATCTATACATTTTAAGGTCCTCTGAATTCATTGTTGTCATTTTTATGGTGGATATGAATGTATAGATACATTACGATTTCATATTTATAGTATATGTATGTGTGTAAGTGAACACGATAAAGTCTTTACGATTTGACGAATTGAACTGAAAGTTGGTAGGTGTGTCACCATCACCATCGCAAGTACTACATAGATTTTTATGAATCTAGAACACATGTTTTTTTTTTTTTTTTTTTTTTTTTTACAGGGACACAAAGGAAAATTCTTTATCATTATGGCCTATGGATTAAAATTTTTTAAAATGCGATGACATCTAAACTCCTTATCGCCTTATTCGCTTTTTTATGTTTTAAATATTTTAACATTATTAAAAATAATTTGAATTAATTTGAATACGCAGACCGTAACGTATACGAACCATATTTTTTACATTTATAATATATTTATATAAGTCCTGCACTCATAAAAATTTATATAGTTCGTGTGACGATTATATGTAACATGTCGGTTTAAATTTACCTTAATCGATTATTGAGTTTCATGTTAACGCATTTCAAATATTTTAAAATGCGTCACATGGCGTAATAATAAAGATTCTTCTTTGTGTTCCTGTAAAAAATTATAAATTCCAGACATATTAAAATGTATACAGGTCATGCGACAATGACTTTATAATATACCTACCAACTTTTAACAGAATTTGGTAAGTCGTTTGGACACTATCATGTTCACTTGCACACACTTAGATACATCACCAAAGAAATCGCAAATTCAGAAGGCCTCAAAATGTATATATACATTACAATTTCATATAGTATATGTTTAGAAAGTAATAAATTGGGCAGGTTTAGCAAATTAAAACAATACAAATATTTTTCTTAACCATAAAAAAAAAAAGAATAACCAAGGATGTCTTTGTTTCAATTTAACAATAAAATTTTTTGATATATCTTTCATCATATTCTAAAAAATTATTATTATTATTATTTTTTTTTTTGTTTGTTTGTTTTGAGGAGGGCGCGAAGTGAAGGTTAATTTATTTGGAAAAAAAATAATTAATACTTTATTTGTGTTTAATAACAATATATATGATGATTACTAAATATTTATTTTTATTTATTTTTATTTAAGAACGACGAGAGGACAATTTCTTTCATACAACAAAAAGGCATTCCCACCATTTTACTGTACACCGTCATAAAAATATAATAACAATAATAATAATTATTATTATTATTATCATTATCATTATAATAATATAAAAGAAATATTTTGCAATTAAATACATTTTAAGAGATCATAATGTAATTTCTCAACGATTGGAATATATTTCTGTTTTTCGATGAAATATATTATACGTAATGTTGCACAAGTCTCTCAGAAAATTTCAATTACTAATTTTGAAATAAATATATAAAAGTAAAGAATAATTTACTTTAATAAATTATATATATATATATAATTTACTCTTAGAATTTTGTATATATGTATATACATATATAAAGTATACTTATTTATTTGGTTAAAGTATAATTTATGTTGGTTAAGATAGCCATTACAGGATATTTTCTGTGATTCCTGTTACTTATAAATACCCTCAACGGCGTAAAAACCGATGCATCATGCTATCTGGCTGTGCACTGACATATGTCTTTTTGTGGGATTTTGTAATATAGGGCAAATAATGGGATCAGATCCTCGTCGAATCACCACTATGTTGTAAAAATTTTGAAGAATGTTATTTAAAGATATGCGACTGTAAAATGAAATGATATCCAATGCTACTTTCCTCGTTAACGGGCTTTATGTTGTATGACAGACAAGCGAGTATTCCAAAGCTGTCCTGAAAGTTTCTAGACACATATTACCGGAGTTACCGGGGTTTAATGCAAAGCGGAAATGTTTGCTAAAAACACAATTCTGCTTCAATCAGTCAGATTCCAGGTCGAATGCACCTGGTCTCACTGCAATTGTGGATGGCTGTGTGAAAAGGTGAGAGACTAGGAGTAATCCCCTCTATCACCTCAGTCACCGTTCGCTGAGTTGCCTACCTCTGGTCTTGGAACATGCAAGTATTCCTGTCACACTTTGGATCTTTGGTAAGTACACATCAGTTGCTATATAAGTGATCTGACGATTACTCTGTTCTCACATTCTGCCCTCCTTCTCGGTCAAACACTATATTTTTATCAAGATTTACCCATTCCTGTTAATATCGTCGATTGATAGCATTTAAACTTTAATCTCAAATGGTCTAACAGTTCGAATACCTTATTTAGTCCATTTACACATCCTTTCTCAAGTAGTGGCATTTGTTTACACCATTTGAAGCCGGCCTTTAAGACTTTGGTGCAATCTCATTAAGTTGAAGGATATGTATTCGATCGCAGTTATGCCGTAGTATTAAAATGTTCTGAATTTTACCCACAATTTTAATGTCCCGTTGCAGTGGCCTGAAACTTCGGCTAGTCTGTCGTTAGCCACCATACTTTTTTAATTACATATTCAGTTATAAGGTATGAGCACACGTCATCGCTTTCAATAGTATAACTTCATTGTGGTGAATTTCTATTTATTTTATGCTGTGTATAATAGACGTATTAGAATACATACCTAACAATGATATAACAATAAAGTAAAAACTGCACATGTTTAAAAAAAAAAAAAAAATACTAAAGTTTTTCTTTAAACAACCGAAAATAATTTATTGCATTTCATAAAACATTTGTAATTTTTATTATTTAATAATATTTATTATTTTACATTAAAGTTCATGAAATATTATTTTAAATAACTGTTACAGAAACATAATTAAATATTCAATATGATAAATTTCTTCATAATTATCTTACACATAATGAAAGAAAAATTACTGATATAGTTAAAGTATTTGAAATATTCCTTAACGTATTTATTCCAACTAACTAATTTATATACAATAATGTTTTTAAGAACTTTTAAACAACAAAACTAACAATTTAAAAAATAAATTTTAATATATAATTTTTATAAGCTGGCATCGAATACAAAATCTTACGCACATAAAAATCAATTATTACGATTTTATGCTCAAATATGTCTAACATGCCATTAAAAATACTTAATATATTTAAATGACAACAATTATGGTTTTATTTTATCTGCGAATCCTTGCTTAATATGCAGAAATTGCTAATTATCAATGTTTAAGTAGTCACGTCGATGCTTTACTAATTATGAATATCCTAAAAACTTACTATTTCTAATCATATTTTATGTATTTCATAAAAAAAAAAGAATAAAACTTGCAAATACGTTTAAATAAATAAAAAAATAAAAATAATAAAAATCTTCTCTAAATTTTTTTTTTTTTTCTTTTAGTTAAAATGAGAAAACGATCTACGCATTACCATTATTTAAATGAAAATTCTTATTGTTAGAAAGTTTTTGCTATTTTCAAATTTAGGGAAAATTCAATTTCAATTTTAATTTCGAATTTAACTGTCAAACTGTTGAAAACGTCAGTGATTTCTTATAATTGCATTTCTGTTTACGGATGTCTTATTATCATGCTATTGAATATGCAGAAATATATAAAGTGTTGTAAATAATATAAAAAGTACACATTACTTTCCGAAATGCATTCTAAAATTCATATAAAATACTTCAACTCTTTATTATTATTATTATTATTACTTTTTACTTATTTTTTGCTTTTTCTTGAATTCCGAATGAAATACTTATTTAAATTTTATGTTTTGTTCATTTTGTTAGTTTTTATACACGTCTTGCGAATTAATTTCTATCCGGCGTTTTATATAGTGGTTTGGAATGTCCCCTCTAGCCATATGGGTATTGAGTTTTAAAACGAGCAGCCCAAACGTGGTAGCCGCATAAGATTTTATTAAACTTCTTTGCTAAAGAGTAAACATCAGTTTATTTCCCTTTAAATATATCCTGTCTGAGGATTTGTCACTTGAATACTATAGCTAAGAGCGGCTGTTCTATGTTATATTGGCTGTAGACTAAAATTTCTATAAGTTTATAATGCCTGTTTTATAAATTGCATTTTACGTTATATTTCAAGAAGGAAATCATCCCTGTCTAGTCTTCTGAAAAGAGCTTTTTATCAGTAAGTTTTCATTAACAATGTATTTTTTCATTTTTCTTTTTCTTGCTGATTAATTGCGGTACCTGAAGTATAAATTATTTGCTTCCAATATATATATATATATATATATATGTATGTTTGTATGTATATAGTTTTTTTTTTTTTTTTATGTACTTTTGTTAGTTAATTACCGTTGATTGTTCCTTAAAAATATTTTTGCTCATAACTGAATAGCGTTAAATTATTATGTAGTAATGTATTCATTTGGTAAATGCAATATAATTTTTCTAATTAATACTAAACACTAAAGTTAGTAATTATTAGAAAATTTCCTCCCCTTTTCACTTTTAACGGAAATCTTTTTTTTTATAGCAGTTTATCTCTTTTAAAAAGGTTGAAAATGTGTACTTTGTAAATGTGGTATTGGGAAATTGTAACGTTTGGCAGCTATGTTAATTACTACATAATAATAATCATAACAGTAATTAAAAAATCCGCATATTTTTATAATGCGTATTATTATTTTTTTTTTTAATATGTTACTTTTTCGTATTTTAAACTAATGGTGTATTCGCTAATTGTTTTTAGAACATGTAATATTCTTCTTGATTTCGATTTCAAAATATGGGTACAAATATTGCATATGCTAAAAATACGATGCATAATTATAAAACAGTAATAGTAACAACATATTGTTTATAGAAGAAAGGAAATACACTTATATATTGGAAATAATGCATTGAAATTTCAAAATAATCTAAATATTTTATTGATATTCTTGTACAATGTATCTTTAAATGACTGAAGACAATTTGAAATAGTGACATAAGTGTATTTCGTATACTTCAGGTATTTATATGCATAGATTTACAATATATTTTAAAGTATAAAAGTGTCACTTACTTATACTTTACAATACCTTTGAAAATCAGAAATATTTTTGCACTAGCACTTAAAAATTGGCAAATTCTTATTACCAGTTCCAAATCAAATTAGTGTTGCGCTGCATTAAAAAAAAAAAAAAAATCGTTCGCCATATTTTCTATAATACAGTTTAAAAAGAAAAGTTTCAAAACTGACACACCAATTTGTTGCATACACAGAAAAATCTGAAATTTGAAAGCGAATAAGAAATTAAAATCAAGTATGCGAGTGAAAAAAAGTATTTTAATAACAAATAACAATCTAAAAATATAATGTAATAAGACAGTCAGTCTAATATGATTTCTAAAAAATACATGATAATAAGATAAATAACTATATTATACAGTTGTGATGCTCTGAACGTTTTGCATCTTGAATAATAATAATATTGATAATTGTAATAATAATAATAATAATAATAATAAACTATTCACTGCAGTAAAATAAACCTTTTATATAAAAAAAGAGAGAGACGTATATGAGCGATATGTACAAAACTTTGAATAAACATGATAAAATACCAGCGGTTTTGTGCATTGCCGCTTTCTTTGCAGCAATCGTGCCTACGTTGTTTGCCTGAAGAAGGGTCGTGTCTTCTTTCGATTCAAAACAATTGTCATATGTTCTTGCATTTTCCGGTGTTCATTCAAAGTTTTGTACTTATTAAATAAACCCTTTTTTTTTACAGTTCGTGTTATTCCATTAATTAATCATATGCTGCTGGATAATATGGCATTTCAGTTTCCCTTATGGATATAGAATTAAACATAAAGATAAATATTTTAATCTTGAAAATATTGATTAAAATTGTATAACACCTAGAAAGTAACTTTTAGATAACATTTTAAAATAATAATGATAAAAAAATTTCATTATCTTTTTCAAATTTTACATTTGGTTAGTTCATTTTCAAATTATGACAAATATATTTATCAATAATTATTTCCGTCTGTTAAAAATAGTAATAATACGTTTGTTTAAATTGTCCAATTGTATATTTTTTTCGTGATGTCTTTTCGCTTTAGTGGATAATAATACTCTTTGAAACATACTGACGCATGTGGGTGTGTATACAGTTTGTTTTATGTAGACCTGCTAACTGTGCTAGTTTATCCGTAATGGTATTAGTCCCCGCCTTTTTTTCACACCAGAATAGCTGTAGAGTAATATTTAGCAATATGGTCTCATGATTAAATAAGAAGAATCTTGCTCTACAACTATTCTGGTGTGAAAAAAAGGCGGGGCTTAATACCATTACGGATAAACTAGCATAGTTAGCAGGTCCAGTTTTATGTTTTCCAAAATTTTTTATAAATCAATTTTAATGTTCATAGTTAAGCAAAATTCATTGAAATATGTCCAATGTTTTTTTAACCACACAAAATTGATATTATATTTAATCGTCTTGCGTATTTCTCAAATTTAAGGAGGCAGAACAGAAAACCATGGATTTAACTTTTATATATGTGAAGAGTTATTTTGTCTAAACGTTTATTACGAGGATAATTCTCATTGTAAAAGCATCAGATTCCATTTAAGATATTATCTATGATGCTTCCAAGAAAACTTTTAAATTTAATTTCCATACTCTATTTTGAAACCTTTAGAAGCTATTTGCAATTTTAAGATTTTCTAATCACGACATGCGTTAAATTTTTATGTATTTAAGCGTTAAATCTTAAATTAAAATACGCAAATATACATGACAGGTTGTTTCATGAAATACTTGCTGGAATAAAATCCATTGTATAATTGAGCGCGTATAGTAAAAAAGAAATATGTTAAAAAAACAGAAAAAAAACTGTAACTTTCATCAAAAAAATAAAAAAAACTAGTATGTTGTGGCCACCACAAGACTTTCTTCTATATTTCCCTATATACATATTCAATCAGTAACAATATTAAAAAAAAAAAAAAAAAAAAAAAAAAAAAAAATACGATTTTTTTCTAATTTTTTTTTTGTTAAAAGCAATACATATTCAACCAGTAACAATATTAAAAAAAAAAAAAAAAAAAAAAACGATTTTTTTTGTTTTTGTTTTTTTTTTGTTAAAAGTAAAAAAAATCGATAACTTTGTTTTAAATTATCACAGATTTATAGTTCAACCATTCGTTTTAAAGCTATTGACGAGATCTTTCGAAAGATACCCATCTTGAAAATTTAGCCACCCGGGGGGGGGGGGGGGTACTTTCCCCCCAGGGGGGAACCGGTGCCCCCCACATGCACAAAATTTTTTTCGTAGTTAACTACTACTATTATCAATAATTGATATTAATTTTACAATCACAAGTTTAAAATAACGCTCATTATGTACATTTATACGAAATTTTGTCCTATATTGCCATGTTAAAAATTTAGAAAAAATGCGATCACAGCGCCACCTGTTGAGCTATTGATCCCTAAATGTAATCAGGACCAGTTTATGTCGGGGACCAACTAAATGCCAAGTTTGGGTTAAGTTTCGTTAAAAAAAAAAAAAAAAAAAAAAAAAAATACGATTTTTTTTTTTTTTTTTTTTTTTTTTGTTAAAAGTAAAAAAATCGATAACTTTGTTTCAAATTGTCACAGATTTATAGTTCAACCATTCGTTTTAAAGGTATTGACGAGATCTTTCGAAAGATACCCATCTTGAAAATTTACCCCACCCCGGGGGGGGGGGGTACTTCCCCCCCAGGGGGGGAACCGGTGCCCCCACATGCACAAAATTTTTTTCGTAGTTAACTACTACTATTATCAATAATTCATATTAATTTTACAATCACAAGTTTAAAATAACGCTCATTATGTACATTTATACGAAATTTTGTCCTATGCTGCCATGTTAAAAGTTTACATAAAATGCGATCACAGCGCCATCTGCCGGGCGATTGATCCCAAAATCTAATCAGACCCTTTCCATGTCAGGGTCCAACTATACACCAAGTTTGGTTCAATTTCATTCATCGGTTCGTGAGATACGGTGTGACATACGAAATTGTGCGATCACAGCGCCACCTGCTGGACGATTGATCCCCAAATCTAATCAGCACCATGCCCCGTCAGGTTCCAACTATATACCAAGTTTGGTTGAATTTCATTCATTAGTTCGTGAGATACGGTGAAAAATACGAAAATTTGTCCTATACTGCCATGTTAAAAATTTACATAAAATGCGATCACAGCGCCACCTGATGGGCTATTGATCCCAAAATCTAATCAGCACAATGCCCCGCCAGGGTTCAACTATATACCAAGTTTGGTTGAATTTCATTCATTGGTTCGTGAGATACGGTGAAAACACTAAACCACAGACAGACAGACATTTTCTAAAAACTATCAATTCGTGTTCAGGATACCCCAAAACGTGTAGATCTGTCAAAAAACGGAGGTCGAAAATTTTCACGAATCCAATACTTTCTCTATATTACATATAGAAGAAAGTAATAAATAAACAAATAAAATAAAATAATATAATATATAAATAAATAAAAATAAATAAATAAATCTATTTATGGAAATTTGCTGTAAAATTACATCTTAATCTGTCCAAAGACACATTTTTTCTGCAATCAAATAAAATCTTTAACCATTGACACATATTCTATCTGGTAATTACATTTTTTTTTCCTGTACTGCATACTGAGAACTTGGTCGAACGGGAGAATTTCATTTAATGCGAATTTTTTACAGTGTATCCTTAAGCAGAAAAAAAAAAAAAAAAAATTAGTTGCTTATACGAGTATTTTCTGTATTGTTCTGTCCCGAAAAATATCTATCAGCTTATTTTTTCCCACAGCATACGAATATTTTCCGGTAATTTTGTTACCAGAAATTACCCTTAATATAGCATTTTATTTTAGTGTCAATAACAATCCGTAGGTGTATTACAAATAAAAATATCAAAATATTTCTGACCTGCAAATCTAGTATTTCATACAATAGATGCATTCTCTAACAATTATTTTTATCACTTTTCATATATATATATATTGTGTGGTTTACATTTAAAAATTTTTAAATATGACCCATTTGTGTGAAAATCAAAAGCCATTTATGTGTGCCAAGTATCATTTCAAAGTCACTTGAAAGTCGTTGTGCATACTTTGAACAAAAATCTATTAAGAACTAAAAAAAAAAAAGAAAAGAAAAGAACCTCTGTAATGTTAATACTGAAACTATCTGTTTCCTAAAACTATAGAAATTTAGAGTATAATTACGCCTCATTCTGTCAAAAGAAACATTTTTTTTTTTTCTGTAGCCATTGGACTTTTTACACTGATGGTTACTTATATATATATATGTATATATATATATATATATATATATATATATATATATATATATATACAGATAATTTGGTATTTAAGGGCCCGCTTCAATCACCGTCGCAGGAAGCCGTAGCTAATGTTATTCTACGGGAAATTTTGTTTACTTATAACTGATTAGCTAATATATATTTTCACATTCAGAAAATTCCCAACTGTTAAATTGACGCTACTTTTTTAAAAACATATTTTTTTTTTATTTTTAATATTTTATTTTCAAGCTCTAAAATATGAATTTTCAATATGTGAAAATTTTCATTTTACAATTTCAAAATAAAATATAAAAAATTAAAAAATGCATTTTTAAAAAAAGGACGTCAATTTAACAGTTGGGAATTTTCTGAATGTGAAAACCGAATTTAAAAATATGCATTAGTTAATTAGTTATAAGTAAAGAAAATTTCCCATAGAATAACATTGCCTAGGACTTCCAACGACGGTAAGTGAAGAGGGCCGTTAAGCAAGATTGGGAAATGCTGAAATTTTTACAAATTTTAATAACAACTTGAGCTACAGTGTTACATATTACAGGGATGGAACACGGGCGCAGAATTCATACCGGAATCTGCTTAAGAAATTTCTCTACCTATAATATCGTTGATTATAGAAGAAGATAATTTTCTTACATTGATAGTGGTATGAATTCTGCGCCCGTGTTCCATCCCTCATATTACCTTGCGTTAAATTGTAAAATTGTGCAAAATTAATAATAATAATAATATAATGAATTGTTTACGACATTTACAATAAAAACATAAGTTATTTATATTAAACATTTCTGACTAGATCATATTGCGAATAAAAAAAATGCACTTTAAAAAGTTGCATGGATTTTTACTGCTACAAGCGCCATTTTAAACGTAGCTATACATTAGAAATATGTAACATAAATACGACAGAGAATTATATTATATATAACATAAATACATACTGAGAATTTTGTTATTGTCCTAAATTAACTAAAAATGCCAGAGTAAAAAATATTGTCATTAGAAAATATAAGTTCTATTTTTTATTATTATTTTTTCTCTACAGGCAATTACACCCAAAAATTCATAGCCAAATAAGGACAAATATTTAAACGTCTCCAAGGGTATTTTGTATTAAAGCTGTAAAATTAAATGGTCTAGATAGTACAAATTCCCCACTAATCTTAAAAAAAAAAAAAAAAAAAAAAAAAAACTGTTGTTGTTGTTATTATTATTATTTGTGTCTTGCATATGCTTCCGTCCAAAATGGTGCAAATTGTTACTAAATTGTCAAACGTTAAGGCATATTTTTTACCCATTATTTTATTTAAAAAAAAAAAAAAAAAAAAAAAAAAAAAAGATATTCTGTCAAATATTGAGTATTTCTTTATGATATCATATATGGGGTATTCTACAATATTATTCTGCTTTTGTCTTGTGTTATTCAATATTAATATTTCTATTCAGTGAAAGGCAAAGATGCGAATAGGCGGGCAGAGCCCCATAAGTTTTATTTAGTAAAGCAAGTCTGGGGGGGGGGGTTGAAGCTTCCCTACAGGTCTATGAGCGGAGAGAACAGGGGCGAAGCATTCTAATTTATTATAAAATATACTGTTATACCTCTAAAGAAATTCGAAATAATTATTTTTACAAAAATTTTAATAACAAATTGAGATACAGTTTTATCTATTACCGATGAAATTTTATTTGCACAAAAATATGCTTTTATACTTAAAATGATTAAATTCCCAAACGTATAAAAACAACTAGTATAGTTTACAATTATACATTTTTTTTTTTTTTTTTTTTTTTGTAAATAAATGTGAATAAAACCAGAATTTTTAGAATTCAAAATTTATGTGTACAACGAGATGTGCTTAAGAAATTTTGAGAAAGTTTTATTTAAAACAGTGCTGCAAGATAATACTTGCGTTACCTAAATTATATTAGTTTAAAATGTTATTATTTAAAAACACGGTCTTGGTGTAAAGTATTTATTAATTTAATTAAAAGAAAATTTTTAAAGAACAATTATTAGTTATTTGGGAAGTATATATTTCAAATTATTATTTCATTGATGATTTTAAGACTTAAGAAAAATATTTTTAAATCACTATACATTTTAAAATGTTTTTGTGCAATTTTTCTTTCTTTTTTACGTATACTATTTTCTTTTTGTAAATTAAAAATAAAATAAATCTCAATAACTCCGTTTTTAATTTATAATGTATTTACGTTCGAATAATGATCTTTATCATTTTCATTTACGAGGAAAGATACTTTTATTCTAATCATTTCAGCATATAACTACAATACAATTTCAAAAATAAAAATAAATAAAATACTCAGTTTGG
This sequence comes from Salticus scenicus, assembly GCA_963930645.1. Lineage (NCBI taxonomy): Eukaryota > Metazoa > Arthropoda > Arachnida > Araneae > Salticidae > Salticus > Salticus scenicus. The sequence goes on along the minus strand of OZ005657.1, from coordinate 244,675,203 downwards.
TAATTTAATGACCAAATATAAGATAAAGCCAAAGAAGCTTGTGCCCAGTTCACCAAAATAATATAAAAATTCAAATACTATTTATTTGCTAAACTTTTGCTGAACAATTTTTTATTCATTCGTTTTCCATGAATTTTCATTACTACTTTGATGTTATGCTACAATTTAAAGCAACAGATGTATTAAAAGAAAGACAGCAATCTATCATTTTAGGGTAGGTGTTATTGCGCACATGGGTAGAAAAGATTGAGATTAATAATGACTACAATCAAATTGTTAAGAATAATAACTGCACTTAAATGGCATATATTGTTTATAGTTTTGCAACCTGATAAATAAAAGAAAAAAAATTAAAATGTAATATAATATATATATATATATATATATATATATATATATATATATATATATATATTAAAGAAAAAATATTAAAGTATATTTAAAAAAAAAAAAAAAAAGACCAGATAAGATTGAAAAATAACATTAAGATACTAGATAACACCTTTAATTTATCCCATTCGAGCATTTCCGAGCCGAAAATCAGGCGAGCACATCGTGCAGTATGGTCAATATGAAGCAAAAAGAAAATTGGGATCCTGGAGACGGAGTCTCCTAAAAATATGCCGTCTTGAATGGATTGAAATTTGTGTGAAAAAGTGCCTTTTCTTTTTAATTTGAGTATTATTTAGTGTGCTGAACTAATAAGTCGCTGCCCACACTCGTTTCCCATATTGTTGTAAATTTTGTTCTTGCAACCATCTGCTACAAATAATACATCTAAACTAGTCCAGTTACTTGTCGAAGTTGTCTCGTGCTACAGTTCCAGATATTTAATAAATTCCCCCTCATTGTCTTATCATTACCAATAAGTTGTGTAATCTCTCCTAGTATAGAATTTAATGAAATCAATGCCCAATCTCTTCAAAATAGCAAAAGCGCATAGAAGAGACCGTGAAGACGTTTTTTAAAATAATTTTTAGCTTTTAGAGAGAACAATTGGTACTCGTACCGTTAGCCTAGATTAATAGCTTATGATAAATCCTTCAATTAAAAAGTATTTTGTACTATTGTCATTCTACACAAGTTCTTAAGAAGTGTTACGAAATTCAAGCATTTATTTTTGAAAACTAGAAAACATAACCATGTTTTATCTTAGTCACTTAAAAGAATCATCATGCACATTGAAGTCGGCACACCACTATTAATGTTGTACAAATACCTGGAATTCTACATTCTACTTCTTCCCGCTGATCCACTATGTGCGCAGTCTCTCCTACCGCGCCATTTCTCCTAGCTTTATCTTAAGCATTAATTATAAGATTGGCTCAGATCGAGCCCAACAAAAGCTTGAGTATTATATTTGAAGCTTTAGCTTATAATATTGGGAAAAAACACAGAAATTTTGGCTACGGGCATTCACTCAGTTTCTGATTTTAGCTGCTTAAATCACTTTATACTTTAAGTATATGAGAGGATTAATACTTTTTAACATTTATTTAATGTTAACTATTGTACGAATGTTCGTAATCATAAAAATATTTCTAACTTGTAAATATTATTGTATTTTTCGTATGTACTTATATATACACTTCCTAATTATTTTAATGTAATAAAAAGAAACCAATTTTCCCACGACAAAAATTGAGCATATTTAATAAATTAGAAAATAAATTTGGTTTTTTGTCTAAAATATATTTTACAATTTAATAATATATCCAATAAAAATTTATAACTATATAAAATATTCACTCAAGTAACTAATGTAATAAATTTTTGTTTTGATTTACATTTTACTAAAATTCCTTTAAGAAAAAAATTTGCATTATATTATAAAAATTGTCTATGTCCTTTAGCGTAAATGATTAAAATAGTGTTAAAAAGTAAAGTTATTGCAATAACTTATTGCAATAACAAAAATATCGTAGCAATAGAAAAACTAGTATGTAGTGTCCATCACAAAATTTTATTCTATATCATGTTACATAACAGTACAACTTATTGTTTAACACGCAGAAAATTAGTACCATACCTTCTCACAATAAAATTTTACATAGGGAGTACGGCCAAATTTGAATCACCAGAAGCTTAAATTTACCCACTTAGAAAATCAAAACAGCAGCTCCACCAGTCGGCCGATAAACACCTGAACTTAACCAGCATTCGTTTCCATAATGGTTATCTCACATATCAAGTTTCATGCAGTTATGTGCCAATGAAGTTAAGATTTAGCCTTCCTATTCCCAGAATAAATTGCAGCGCAGCAGTGCCACCTGTTGGCTGATATAAACACAAATAATATCAGCACAGTATTTCGTAATGGCTCTCTCATATATCATATTTCGCACAAACATAAAAAATATAATTTGAGATATAGTCTTACCGTTCCCGGGAAAAAAATACGATATAACAGCGCCTCCTATCTGCCGATATGCACCATGATTGAATCGGCACAATTTTTTATAATGCCTTCGCATATATTAAATTTTCTTTTATTATATGCAACAGAATCTGAGATATAACCTTCTCTTAAATGGAAGAAGCCTCAGCATAGCAATTCCACTTGTTGAAGGATTAGTGTCAAATGTTCATAGGCAATAACTCATGTCGCGGTCCATCTCCATATAAATTCATATTCAATTCTGCGAGGTAAAATTCGAAATACAGTCGCCGAAAATTTTTTGTCACAGACACACACATAGACAGACGAACAGACATTTCCTAAAAATGGTTCTCAAAACGTATAAACCCATCGAAAACTGGAAGTCGAAATTTTTACGAATCCAATTCTTCCTTCTATTCAATATAGAAGAAAGTAAAAATTAAGATTGAAGCCGCAATGCCTTAAAATGCATTAGGTCTTTTTTTTTTTTTTTTTTTTTTTTTTTTACAACTTAATGGTATATTGCATGAAAGTATATAAATGTATCGAATATTTATTCAAAAAACTGATGTAATAAATGTTTGTTTGGATTTACATTGTATCAAAACTTTACTTCTCTCTCTCTAAAAAACAATGTTACATTATATTATAATTCTGTGTTGTTTTAGTGTATATGATTAAATTATTATTAAAAGTAAACTTATATCGCAATAACCTTTAATGTCGTAAAGATATCGTAACAATAGAAAAAAAAAATTAAGAATGAAGCCGCTATGTCTTAAAGTGCATTAAAGGTGGCCGACCTTCGAAAAGAATCAATATTTCTGTGCTAGAAGCGACATCTTTCGCTAACAATGAAAGGACTCTGTAAGAATGACTCCCTTAAAGTTTGTTTAGATCCCCAGCCTAACTCCTCACAAAGGCACTGAAGCATATATCTTTATCCCTAGACACAAAAAGCACTGGTGATTATTACGAAGTATTTGTTTAAGAAAGAACTGAAAAATGATTAAAAAAAGAATTATAAAAACTTAAGAGCAGTTGTCTTTTGCTATATTTAACCTTTTATGCATTTTTCGCAAAAATAACTCAGAAGAATCAGGGCAGATCGAAATTTGTTTTTAATAAAAGTTTGAAATAAATTTGTTAATGCTGAAACACATTTAACGAATTCTTATAAATGAAACACATGTAATAAAACTTAGATCAAGGGTAATTCTTTTTGTCTATATTTCAATTTCTATTTTATACGTATTAACCTAATTTCGAGTTAAGTAAAATTAAGTCATTAATAATTAAATAAAATTTAACCATTTGATATATATTTTAGCCATGTTTGATGAAATGGTAATAAAATTATTTTTTAAATAAAGCTTTTTGTTAAATGTTAAGGAAAATGTATTATCATTAAACACATAGTTTAAAAACATCAAATTAGAAAAACTAAACGTAAATTTAATGCTGAAACTTACATTACTGCATATAGTTCTATGTAAAACAGTAACTGAAAACTGATTGCACCATATTTTATAAGTATTTTAGGACAATTATCTTTTAACTAGTGAAAATACATAACTATATGTTCGCATTTGTATAAATTCAGTCATATATACTTTAGTATAAATCCACTTCTCCTTTAAGTTAAAATGTCTAAAAGTACTTCAAAAATACACAAAAAATTTCAAATTCTATATTTCATGTGCATAAGAAACTTGAGACACTGAAATTAAATGTCATACAAAATCGTATGAAGACAGTACAAAGAAGACAGTATATTGAAAATAAATAAATAAATAAAACAGAAATTTAGATAATATGTAGTGTTGAAAATTTAGACTTCAAAAGTTATAGTATTGCATCTTTAAAAAGAACTTTTGAAAACTTACTTGTCTGGGAAAATATTTACATGTTTCTTGTAGATATCTTTAAAAGTAAAATTATTGAAAAGTCATACTGTAAGAGAAAATGTATGAATAGTCAATTTTACCAAATCTTAATTTTATGAACTATGGTCTAACTTATTCCGTCATGCCAAACATACAAAATGGGGGACTGCAAGTATAAAATATTAAAAATTAAAAATTAAAAAAAAAAAAAAAAAAGTTTTTAAAAAAGGTCCGCCAATTTAACAGCTGAGAATTTCAGAAAGTGACAACAGAATTTAAAAATATGTATTAGTTAATGAGTATTAAGTAAAGAAAATTTCTCATAAATTAACATTGGCTTGCATTTACGGCGACGGTAAGTGAAGAGGGCCGTTAAGTGGTGTCGTTAAAAAACTTTTAGCATAGTGATTAAAAATAATTTAGAAATCAACTGTTGAAAGCTACTGTTTAATATACATATATATATAGTTTGTTTTGGGATGGCTCTCTAAGGCCATTTTCTGCATATTAGTGCTCATTAGACCTGAACCTACAGCTTAAAATGAATTCCGAACAACGCCAAACATCATGCCAACCGGGTTTCGAACCCAGCACCTAGAAACTAAAAGAACAACAGCTAAATATTTGGATACTAGATGAGTGCAATACATAGGGAAAATATTTTGTTTCGTCAAAAGATTTATCATCCAAAACCTTTTTTTATGAAGATCAAGAAAATGTACGAACTACCCAATTAAACTCAACTTGTTACGAGAAAAAAAAAAAAAAAAATGTGCATTATTATACACTAAGCGACAAAATAAAAAAGCCGCACTGCACAAAAAATGACTTATACATTTTTTATTTGTAATAACTTTAAAATTAATGTTTGAAACAAATAAAACTGTCTTGTTTGCATTAAATCGAAATGTACATAGGTAACATACCAATGGGATGAAATGATAGCTATGTAGATTTTCGATTTAATAATGCGATTTATTGTACTTTACGAAGAAACTTTTAAAAAGCTGCATAAAACTTTCTTTTTTAACATAATGCAATAACCATACACTTTGTATTCTATTATGATTTATTATATGAAATAAACAAGTTATATTTTAATATATGAAATAAAACTATTTATTTGTTGGATCTAAGCAATATTTTATTAAAAATATGTATTCTGCATTGGGTTAATTCCACCTTTATATGGAATTACTACTTTAATGCGCAATGGCATAGTTTTATACAGTGTTTTAATGTAAATCTCAGAAATTTCAATATGACAAATATCATAAATAATTTCTTCTAGTTCTGGCAGAGTTATAGGCTGCAAATTCCGAATCCTCTACCCTCTCCCCCGCTTTTCTATAAACGAAAAATTTTCGAGAGGATCACGAATAGGAATATTTCCATGTCTGGTAAAGAAGAAATTCTACTATATCCTTTGTGGGATTTAACTTAAAGTGAAAAAAAGATATGATTACTTACATAATTATAGGTTCTCATGGGAATGGATAGGAAATTTTGACAATTTGAAGTGAATAAACTTACCACAGATGCCGTGTAGTAAGGTGCATTATCATCTTGAAATGCTTTTTGCGGAAATGTCCAAGTTACCTTCAAAATTGTCGGTTAGGCACCACTTTTATGAATGTTGTGTTTTATTTCGAATTAATTGATCCCTTGGGCATAAAAATTTGCCCGACTATTTGAAAAGTTATGCGCCTCCGTACCATAATGTATGAAGAATGTGTCACTGTTTTAAAAGTGCGATTTTCATTAAGTCGGTCGTATTTTCGTAGTCAGATCAGCTTATTTTCTTTAGCTTGACTCATTAAAGAAAACCAGTTCAGACCAATAATTATTTAATAATTTTTTATTTTATTTTTTTAGTCATCTGAGGTCTTGCTTTCCTAATTCTCTTCACTAAGAATGGAATTTTTTCGAATTTTCTGCCATCTAAACCTGCCTTGTTTAATAGTTGTTGTACTGTAGTTAAAGAAATTATACTGCTAAACACTTGTTCTGAATCTCTTTTATGTTCTAAATGTAGTACAAACCGATTTTATAAGCAATGGCTTTTTAACTTACGGTCATCTCGCTTGGATGAGCAACATGGCCGCCTAAAACCAAAGTTCCAGTTCAAACGGCCAAAAATTTTATATCTTGCTAAACACCCTTTTACGAATATTTCGTTACCATTTAAATATTTTTTGATTTTCCTTCAAAAATTAATACTTTTTGTAGCATCGTTAACTGCCTTATTCTTACCGTTTTTGAAATAATTTCTAAAATTACAATTTTCCTGACAATTGCAATTTGTTTTTAACACTGGTCTCAAAGCTAAAGTGTATGAGGAGGAAAACATAATAAAATCTGTTCGAAAATTTGCTTTTTAAACGATAAATTAGTGGTTGTAGAAGGCGAAAAGGAAAATATCCAAGTGCGGTCTTTTTTTTTTTTTTTTTTTTTTTTTTTTCTCGGTTAGTGTATTATGTTGTACTGACATTTTTATCGAAAAAAAAAAATCTAATTAAATTATTCTTAGAAACTAATTTTGTTTGAATCTCGAAAGCTATTTAGTTGTTTTCTCAAATTGAAAAATGTGAGTAAAAAAGGGTGCCTGCAACATTAAGCACGGACAAAGAATTGGTGGATTCTAGTAGCTGGCACTGGCTTTAATAAATTACAGGAAAACATACCTGTTCATTCAAAGACATTATTACTTTCTTCTATATTCAATAGAAGAAAGTATTGGATTCGTAAAAATTTTAGACCTCGGATTTTTGATGGATTTACACGTTTTGAGAGCTGTAGAACACGATTTGACTATTTTTAGAAAATGTCTGTCTGTCTGTCTGTCAGCCTGTGTGTGTGTGACAAAATTTTGTGGCAACTGCACAGAATTTCATAAAAATTCGTATGTGGTTGCACCTTGACATAAATTAGTGCCTATCATATTTTGGTAAAAACTGTTTTACAGGTTGCGTTGCCATCCCGCTTTTTCTAAATTTTTAACATAGTGATATAGGACAAAATTTTCTATAAATGGGCATAAAGAGAATTATTTTTTAGTAATTGTTATGAAATTTACAAGAATTATTTATAATAGAGATAGTCAACTGGGAATTTTTTTTTGTATGTGTAGGAGCCTCGCCACCCCCCCCACCCCCCCGTGGGAGGAAGTCCCCCTTCGAGGGGTGTAAATTTTCAAGGTGGGTATCTTTCGTCAATACCTTTAAAACGAATGCTTGAACTATAAATCTGTGATAATTTAAAACAAAGTTATCGATTTTTTTTTTTACTTTTAACAAAAAAAAAAAAAAAAAAAAACTTAGAAAAAAGAAATTGTATTTTTTTTTTTTTTTTTTTTTTTTTACGAAATTTCACCAAAGTTGGTGACTGACATAAACTGATAAACTGATGCTGATTAGATTTGGGGATCAATCGCTCAACAGGTGGCTCTGTGATTGTATTTTTTCTAAATTTTCAACATGGCAGTATAGAACAAAATTTCGTATAAATGTACATAATGAGAGTTATTCTTAACCTGTGATTGTAAAATTAATATGAATTATTGATAATAGTATTATTTAATTAGAAAAAAAATTGTGCATGTGGGGGCATCGCTTCCCCCCCCTGGGGGAAGTCCCCCTCTAGGGGGGTAAATTTTCAAGATGGGTATCTTTCGAAAGGTCTCGTCAATACCTTTAAAACGAATGGCTGAACTATAAATATGTGATAATTTAAAACAAAGTTATCGATTTTTTTTACTTTTAACGAAAAAAAAAAGTCGTATATATATATATATATATATTTGTTGTTAATGAGTGAATTTGTATAGGAAAATATAGAAGAAAGTCTTGTGGTGGCCACAACATACTAGTCCTTAGTTGTTAGTAATGTATTTGGTTGGTTGGTTGGTTGGTTGGTTGGGTTTTACGTCGCACTAGTGCTTCGCAGATGGGCAATTGGTGACGGTCTGGGAGTAATGTCTTTGGAATGCATACTATGATGTTTCCTTTGAAGCTGGTAAAGAAAACTCGTAGTAACTCGAGTGATCAGTTTTAATTATTATTGATTTGTTTGTGAAATTAGTATAACACAAGTACTAAATTTAATCATTACGTATTTAACTATTTCTTCGACGTGTATTTATTATTATGCTGGTTAGTAACACTGTAAAAAACAGTTTTACAGCAGAATGTGCTGCCAATGTGGGTGCCAGCACATTCTAGTGTTAAAAAGAAATAATTTATAGCAGAAACATTTTTAAAAGCGTCTCTCTGTACAGATGTTCCGGTATAAATTACCGTATTTAACGGCAGTAGATGCTGGAAAAAAGGGTCATTCTGCAGTAAAATCTAACTTTTTTTTTTCTTTTTTTACAATAAATGTAAAAATTTCATTTTCCTTATATTTACATTGCTCTTTTAAATTTTTTTTAATAAGAAAATGAGTGACACAAGTTATATTTCAGATATTTTAGCAATAAAACATATATTAAACATTTAAATTACTGTAGTTTTCTTCAATTTTTTGTTACAATTTATTTTAATCCTAATAATTAAAAAAAATGGTAAAGGTGTTGGAAGTACTATTCGATACATACTAAGATGAACAAATAATACTCACACAATAAGAAAAAAAAGATATTCAACCCGAACAACATTTCAATTTTTATAAGATAAAGTGTTTAAATAAAATTATAAATTACAAGTCATTCTAGCGTTCAAAACTTATTAAATGGATATAATTCCCTAATAAAATTAGAAAACTGTATTGAACTTAAAATCTGTCAAAATCTTCGCTGAACAGCAACTTTAATATATACTGGTATCCTAGCAACAAGATAGGAAAGTACTCTTATTAGTTCCATATATTTCCCATTTAAGTACTTTTATTAAGCTGACTATATTTACATGAGACTAAAATGAGACATTAGGATGGCGAAAACGTGACTAGCGCAGGGTAATAATCTCTGTTACCGAAAACGCAAGACGATAAAAATGTTTTTAATACATTGAGGCTTATAATTGATATTTATTTGATATACTTATTTACAAAATAGGCGTTAAAAAGCTTATAAATTTTGCTATAAAGGAATTGTGATTTTTTTTTTTACCCTCTAACACATAAACAGTTAATTTCAGAAAAAAAAAAGTTATAAAATAGTTTACTTTTTTAGAAAAGAAAAAATAATGTATGCTCATAATATCTGTTAGTAAAACTCCTTATTATTATAAATTTTCCGATACATTTTTTTGAAATACAAATTAAAAATATTTTCTCTTCTTCTAACTATTTAGCTGTTTCATATTATGGGTTTAAATATTGTACCGATATAAATGAAAAACTTAATCATCTCTGATAGTTAATATAAAATCCCCGCAGTACGTTTAAAAACAAATAATTGAAATAGAATATTTTATAAAATTTTAATAAAATGTATTGTTTGTTCAGTAATTAATATTGCATTAAATTTTTCGGCATGCTTTTTAACACTTTCCAACAAGGTTGAAAAGTCTTAATGACTTCAGTTTGTCTGTCTGTCTCTCCGTCTTTGCGCACTCTAACTCCTGTAAATATGGAATTTCTTGAAACTGATATATGTTATTCAAGTTCACCATCGGATGTTCCCTATTGAAAATGGAACAAATACCACCAATAGTTTACGTACAGGGACACCCGAAAGTATTATAAAGCATTGTGTTCTATAAGAGGTATTTCTATAAACGATATTTTAAAACCATTAATTTATACAAATCTTAATTAAATTGAAATTAGTTATTCAAGTTCACTATCGGATGTTCCCTAATGAAAATGGAGTGTATCCACCTTCACTGGATTGTATACAGAGACACTCGAAAGTATTCCAAAGCACTGTGTTATATGAGTGGAATTTCTGTAAACCAAATTTTAATATCTTTACTTTTCCCAAATCTCAATGAAATTGAAATGTGTTATTCATATGCACAAAAGAATCAGTATGATTAGCATCATATTTACAGGACAACACAAAAATATTCAGTTACATTAACGGTTATTATTGGAAATTTTCTGGAATTGCATTTTCGTTTATATTAACGTTTTTATCACTTTCTAAATGTTTTTGAACTGTGAATGTGTTTTCAATTTGTACATTGTACATTATATTACGAATATTTTTTATGCGTTTTCGTTCTCTAATTTTTCAGTCATAGCTAAAGAAATGGGAAATAAATATATATTTTAAATATTCACATTCATCACTCATTACCATTTTTATGATCAATTGATATTTTTTCTTTTTTTGGTTAATTTCTTACTATTAGGATATAGGTATTCAAAGAGAGATGTTGCATTTTTTAAATCGTAGAGTAATCTTAAAATGCTGGTTCGTTTATTCGTAATAGCTCTAATCCCCCCTCCCCCCCCCCCAAAAAAAAAAACCCTCTAAATGGTATCTCTGTCTAAATATAAGAAGTTTCTAAATCTAAACAAAATAATGATTCGCCAACTTCGTTGGAACAATAGAGCACTCTACCGATTTTCAAAATTACACTGTCAAAAATATGTCCTATTTGTTGCCAGAAATTCTCTGTAATTTCGGAAAATACGTAGACATATTTTTTACAGTGATAGTCATAAAGTTCAATAATATATATGAAAAGTAAAAAGTAGTTGCAAAGAATTATTGAAATAATAATAATAATAGTAATAATTTTAAATAAACACAATCGTACCAAAAACATTGTGCTCTCTGAAAATACAAGCACACCATCATTTTAATTTGGAAATATATCCATTGAAACTGCTTTTCAACTTTTATAGTAAGCAGTACCAACTGTTGGTGACCTTTGTAAATAATTTATATATTGGGGAATGAAAATTCTTCATTTACCAAGTAAAATGCAGAAAAAATTTCTGCCACTTTCTGTTTTTATTTGTTTATGTATCTATTCGTTTTTAAATGCGTCAATAATTTTTGGGACACAATGTACACTATTTATAGCATTTGTACATAAATACAAATATCCTGTTCGATTGTAGCTTTTTTTTTTTTTTTTTTTTTTTTTTTTTTTAAGTCTTTTTCAGCTAATAAAAAAAATACAATTTTGAAATTTTATGATATGCATTTGTTACTGTAACTGTTAAAAATAATACTTCTATGTTTAATGGTTTTTACTATTCAAATAACACTACAAAAATGGGGAAACACTAATAGGGATTTCTTAAAATGTTGGTTATAGCTAAATTTTTCTGTTTTGCATCTTTTTTAAGGTGAAACCTTAAATATTATTTTTAACATTGTATATTCTTTAATTAATTCGCATTTTAACAAATATTTGTTTTCTACATAAATATTATTATTCATTCAAAACTCTTACAATGAAGATGTGGTTTTGAAAGTAAAATAAAACTTTCCCATAACAGAACTTTCCCATTACCGTGAAAAGTGAAAATTTAAAATACCATTTTGAAAATTTGAGAGCTTTAAAAGATGCTTTGTACTTAATTTATTAACAATAAAATGGTTTAGTAAGTGCTCTATATTTTGACAAAAAGTAAAGTAAATAAACTTTATGAGTTGTAACTTAGAAAGAGCTTATGCAGAATTATTTATTGAATGCCTGCTAAAGTAAATATTGCAAGAAGCTTTGTTTAACAAATTTCATTTACCTGTTTTGAAATTTTTGTTGATTTTGTTACAAGAGTTAGAATTATTTCTATTCATGCTAAATAAGGGTATATTCTCATATTTTTAATATAACTTTAACATACATTATATAATGTAACACTAGAATTTGCGGTGCAATGAAACAAGTGGAAAAATGGAAAAAAAGGAAAAATAAAATATTCCACATAATAATTAATTTATATATATACACTATCTACCAATAAATATTTGGGCACTTTCGAATTTAGACGTTTTGTCAAATACCTAGAAAAGCTCTGTAGGAATCGTCTTGAAGCTTTGGTGGTGTAAAGAACATGTTATAACTCAGACTCAGAAACCTTTGACAGCCCCTGCCTGCCTGGGCTCGGCCAAGCTTAACGGGTTAGATGCTACACCTCATATGTTTCAGCAAAAGTTGTGTCCTGAAGAGGAAACAGGAACCAGTAGAAAATTAAACTAAAAACAATGTGTTTTGGATCACCCTATAAAAAGTAAAGCTTTGAATGCGTTTTGACTGTAGCATGTGATTATGAAGATCTTTCTCCTTTTCTGTATAAATTTTTATGCGGGAACCACATATATTCATGGAGAAAAAATGTTTTTATTTTTAATTGCAAATAAATAAATAAATCTACTTTTTAAGTTATAACACGTAAAGTATTAAACCCAGTGCAAAGACATTTTTAGAAAATTTGGCATAGTACATTAGACACAGCATACTGCAATCAGAATGCAAAAATGCTAAATATCTTGCAAAATATGAGCACTTTTACTAATTCATTTTTAACTACGCATGCGTTAGCTTTTAAAAAATTTCATTTGCACAATTTAATAGCCAAAAGTTTTGATCAATTTATACAGGGTGACATAAAATAACGGGGACAATGTTTAACACATTCTAACGCGAAATAATTGTAACGTATACAAATAAAAGTTGTTCTGTTGAAATACCCATGCATTTTATTACAAGTATATGGATTTACGACTGTGAGCTCACATATTTCCTTTTCCTTTTAAATGTCAAACAAACGTATTGCAATTTTGGAGCTGTTTTGTGAAGGAAAGCGGCAGTGTAAAATTGTTCGTTTACTCATTGTGCCGCGACAGACTGTATCCAAGGCCATCAAACGTTTTAAGGAGCTTGGTCATGAAGGCGACCATCCTGGAAGATAACGAAAACGTACCGCCAACACCCCCAGGAACCGCAAGATCATCCAGAATCGAGTCAAGCAAAATCCGAGAGTCTCCATGCGAAAAATCACCCGCGAGACCGGAATCAATCGCGAAGCAGTTAGGTGAATACCCAAAAATGAACTCCATCTCAAGCCGTATAAGTTCCAAAAAGTTCAGCGGCTCACGGAAGACAACAAGCGGGAACGACTCCAAAAATGCCGGCAACTCAAGCGTTGGTTTGCAGCTCAACGATGGGAGAGCATCTTCTTCACGGACGAGAAGCTGTTCACCTTGCAGCAGGCACACAACACCCAAAACGACAGATAGTGGTCCTCCGATACTCCCGGCACATCGGTAATTGTGGAACACCGACAAAAACATCACTCTGTCATGGTGCGGCGTGGCGTTTGCGCCAGCGGCAAGACCCCTCTCGTTTTCAATGAAGAAGAGGTCAAAAACAAACAAAATGTGTACCAGTGTGACATCCTTGAGGCTGTGGTACTTCCGTGGGTCCAGCAGCACTTCCAGAATGGCTTTCGGGCGTTTCAACAAGTCTCCACCTCAGCGCACAGGGCGAAGTTGACCCAGGAGTGGTGCAGAGTCCACTTTCCCGATTTCATTGCTTCTACGGAATGCCCCCCTTAATCGCCGAATTTAAACCCCATGGACTATAGCGTGTAGTCGATTTTGGAGGCGAGTGTGTGAGCCAAACGCCACAGTAGTTTGGAGTCGCTGAAACAATCACTGCTTCGTGAGTGAGACAGTTTGTTGCCCGAGGACTTGCGGCCAATTGCCGAAAACTTCAAGACTCGTTTGCAGCTGTGTATCGACGCTTATGGTGGCCACTTTGAAACCAACTGAATATGTTATAACCTGAGGTCCATATTATTGTTTTCAATTGTTACACATGTTGATTTCTTTTCTGTTAATAAAATATGGATGAAAAACATTGTCTCCGTTATTTTATGTCACCCTGTATGAAACTCCAAACAAATATCGTATATTCAAAAAAATATGTGTGATAGAATAAACAGAATTTCAGTTTTTTTAAAAAAAAAAGGAAGATTGTAGGGTTTTTTATCAATATTTATTTACAATCAGCGAACACTATATTACCATTGGACATTGATTATATCTAAATAGAAATGGTTTAACTTTTATTTTGAGAGAACTGAAATGCTATTCATCTTCAAATTTGCTGATGTTTAGTAAGATATTTAACATTTTTGCATTCTGATTCCAGTATACTGTGTCTAGTTTAGTATGCTAAATTTTCTAAAAATGTCTTTCACTTGGTCTTATATCCTACGTGTTATAATTATAAAAGTTTTTTTTTTTTTTTTTACAAAAAAAAAAAGTTATATCTCTATGCATATATGTAGTAGCCCAATAGTAATTTATACAGATCTGAGAAAAATCTTCAGAATCACAGGCTACAGCGAAAACGTATTTAAATCAATACTTTTTACAGGGTGACATTTTCACTGTTGTTTAATTTTTTCCCAATTCCTCTTTAGGATACAACTTTTGTTGAAATGTATGATGTATAACATGCTTACATGTTCTTATATATATATATATATGTATATATATATATATACTATCGTTGCCTGTAACACCAGGAATTTTCTTTTTTTCGTAAATACAAGACAAAACACTACTTTAACTCATTAGTCAATAAAAAAAAATTCATTAACTTCCCTCGCGCAAGTCTATTTTAACCTTCAACTTTCGTACATATTTTCTTTTGAAAACTGCTAAACTAATTTCAAAAAAGTTATTAGACACAAAGTGGGTCATAAATATATAAAAATGAAAATGGCGTTTTTGATTTTCGAGAAACGTTTGGTTTGAAGCATCTATGTGTTAACATAAATAAATTTAAATAATGAATAATTTATGAAAAAAAAATTAACTGTATTCTAAACTCAAGAACTCACAAGTATTAAAAATCATCAAAAATTATATTATGTACAAACAAACATAAAAAGAATTATTTATATGAATACTTTCGGAAAACTAGAAAAGAAAATTAAAACAGATCAGTATCAGGTAGTGGTTTTTTATGAAACTGCCAATTTTCAACACAAAATATTTCTTTGAAATTTTTTATCACAAAAGTCCTTGACACAGTAAAATTGTTACGTTAGTGCCTTTTTTTATGTTTGTTCATCTATTACTAATGTATATTTTTGCAGCTTGTTTCTGCAGATAATTTCTTCATTTTTTCTTTTAAATTCTCTTTTTTTTCTACTTTTTCAAAACATTATAAGTACATTTTCTTGAAAAACTTAAAGCCTTCATAATATAGACCAAAGAAAAAATTCCATTGTGTAAATATTTTCTAAATAAATTGTTGCAATTTATTTATTTATTTACTTATTTTATTAATATTTTTTTTCGTATTGTTGTTGTATATATTTTTTTAATTACTGACATATACCTAAAAAAAAATATTGCGACCTCGTACGATGAAATATACTGTGTTTTCGTTGAAATTTCAATAAATATTCATTTATTTTAGTGAATGTTAAGTCTTTATTATTATTATTAAATTTTATCAATGTAAGTATACAAATGATTGACACTGTATCAATCCTGAACACTTTAAACTCTAAAAACAAGCTTTATTTGTCATGCATAAGTTCCCTTGACGTTCAAGGTTGGCACTACAACCCTCTTGAAATAGAAAGAATTGGAATAGAAAGATTTTAATCCATAAATTTTAGCATGAGATCAGTTTAACTGAAACAGTGCAAACTTTCTGTAATTTTATCATTACCTCTAATTTGGAATAAGGAAACCCCATTTTGTTTGATTTTCATTAGCTTATCTTAAACTGATTAATTATATCCTCCGATTATAGGGGACTAAAATAAGATTTCAGAATTCATTTAATGGGTAAATATTATTTTGTAATGACATATAATGTTTTAAGAAATAGTCATTACTGGTACCATGAAATTTCATCATTATCGAGTCTGGACAGCCCTGCTTAACAGTGTTGCCAGACCTTGCGACTTATCTATTCAACAGTCACCAATAATTTTGAGGAGTGATATTTTAGTTAATAGACGAATCGAATCGAAGAATTATCTATTATATAAAATATTACTTCTCAAAATTATCGGTTGAATAAAAAAGTCGCAAAGTCTGGCAACACTGCTGCTTACTGATGATCAACCTATCGGTCTCTCAAAACATCTATTACCCCTTACCTGTATTTCATAACTAGGCAGTTAGCATTTCTAGTATTTAGAATATTGAAACAAAGGAACAGACAAATCAGTCTTCCACCTCGATTCTTCTAACATGTTTAGGCTATGTGGTATCGTAAAATCACACCCAGATCCATTACTGATTAGCCGTGATAAAATGCTTAAAAATGCTGAAAGAAACTCACTTTGCAGGTAAAGCAAAAGAAACAATCACTTGAACAGGTCCTTTATTAATTAGTACGACAATAAATGTCATTTTAATAAATCAGCTACATCTTGTTAATTATTGAGAAAAAGAACAAAATTCCATACAGTATATGGTACGGGGGGAGAGGAGGAGGTCGTCAAAATTACTTCCTTTTTAAGCAAAGACTATAGGAGCTCTGCCAGTCTCAGAGTAAAAAAGTGCTAACTGAAAAAGTTAGCATCGTTAAAATTCAGCCAAAAGAATGCCAAGCTATTTCTTTGTCTTTACAATATTTTAATGCAAAATTTTTTAATCTAAATTGTCGTCACTAAAATCAGATCAACTTGGCATTAAAAAACTGCGCCAGGTGTCAATCAAAGCAACGGACAAAAACGGTTTTTAGAGGCGCGCCATGTAGACGGGATGCATCCATTAAAAATCTATTTTTAGAACAATAATGATCTGCTCGAAAAGTAATAATAGCTTTTAATGTAAACACAAGCATAATAAATATCAACTGAAATGACTATTTTTGTTTTATTAATACATGCATATGCTAGAAATAAGCTGGTAACGAATTTTGAAATACATTCTCAAAATAAATAATTATAGCTAAAATGATTTAATTCTTTCGGGGAAGAAGTATAAACAAATTTACTTTTCAAAAACCCCGATATAAAAATTGCTCTTTTTTATTCAGAGAACAGTGTGCTTGTAACTATTGAAAGACAAAGAAACGCTATTTAATGAAACATTTTTGATTTGAATAGAAAACGGGAAATTCTATATACTTAATTAATTGAATTACATAAATTTAAAAAGATTTTTTTTTATTACTTATATTAATCTCTCTTTTTGTTATTTATAGAAATTTGAATAAATAAATAAACTTTTAAAGAACATATGTGTGAACACTCACACAGGCTAATTCTAAGCTGGATCTCATCAAAATAATAAAATATAACGTCAACAAGTATTGTTTCAAATGTCATCACTTCTAAAAAGTTGAAAAACCAAATTATCAGTCAATTAAAACAAAATATATACATACATAAAAATACTGCAATTAACCCGATAAATTTGTTAAATCATTCAATTTTTTTTTTCTGCATCTTATATAGGTTAATACTTTTTTTTCATTTTTTAACCCATTATTGTTACAGAAAATATGTTTTTTTAGTTAAATATATATTTTCAACTAGTTGGCGTTGTGCTCTTCTTTATCAGAAAAAAATTAAAATTTTTTTTTGCAATTGCAGCGGAAATTTTGTCCATTACTGGGTTTTTTGTGTCCTTAAAATTGTGTAAAATTGTTCTATTTTGCAACTTTAACAGTACAACAGTAGAGTCTTGTAGAGAAAAGGGTTAGTAGAGATATTCAACACTAGTTTATTACGCACTCTTTAGAATTAAGAACAATACACAAAAACAGCCGTAAAATGCCCTTAAAGTATCCGCTAATAATAAAGTTAACTTAATATTTAACAGAAAAAACTGGTTATGAAAAATACTATTTTTCATTCTATAACTTTTAGATTTATAAAATCATAAAAAAATTATAAAATTCATTCATTTTTCTTTTACATTCTGTTATCTACGATCTCTTGTGTAGTGAAATAGTTAAAATATTAATATTATAAAGAGTGTGTTTTTAATTAAACACGGGAGAGATTATTTTCTTAAGTTTAACCAGAGAAAATACCAATAGAGCTATTTTTTTTTGTGATAGATGTAAGCAAATGTTTTATTTTTTTCTTTATTTACCTATTTTTTGTAAAATATCGTCCATTATAACAAAATAAAAACATATATCTAATGAAATCTTTTCCAAAATTATGAAGACATTGTTACATCCTGTTATTCTTCACGAATATGCTAAAACACTATACGTACATTTCTTGGACAATTTTAGACTTTTTCTACGGCTTATGTATTTGTAATGGAGCTTATGCGCTTTATTAACAACTTTTCTTTGCGAATAACGTATATAGGTCTCAATTAATTAAAAGAAATCGCACAAAAAAGAAAAATTGCACAAAAATTAGCCAGAAAATGTCCTTAAAGTGTCCACTACTGGTGCTTTTACCTTACGTTTTTTTTTTCTTCTTACCATTTAAGACATCTTTTACTCCAAACTTTTAAAATAAAATATTAAATGTGATTATCAAAGGAATTTAGCAAATAGATATAAAAACAGTTCTTATAACAACTTTAATTGATTAAATAGTTAAAGAATTTTATAAAGAAATAATTCTATTCAAATTTTGAATATATATATATATTATATGGATAATTTGCCTATAAATTTCGTAAGACAATCTTTAAAATTTTAGTTTATGCTTATCAAGATTGGTTATTTTTTGTATCTTTTCGTTTTAAAATTTCTTGGCTTTATTTAATATTTGAGTATGTAGTTAACTTGGACACATGTAAAAGTCGTCTTTTATTAAAACATTTCTTCATAAATAAGTAGCAAAAATATAAAACTTGAGTAAATTTTCATCCTTAAGAAGAAAACATAGATAGGAAAATTCCTACAGTAAACTTAAATATATATTACATAAATAATATTTTCTTCAGAACGAACTGTAAAAAATATTTTTAAAAGAAATCTTCGATTCTTAAAATTTTTTATTAAGTTTCTAGTTTCTTGTTAAAATCTCAATTGCATCATTATTAAAATTATTTTTCTTCCGCACAGACAAATATTTATTTATTATTTATTTATATTTTGTTACATGAATTTAAATAATTATTGTTATTCGAATGAGGCACGTTACCGCAACATATTAAAACTACTTTAAAATGCTGGTATAAAAAAAATAAAAAGGCAAAGTCAGTATTTTTATAATTCTCTTTATTAGTCATATGCTTG
The DNA here is from genome assembly GCA_963930645.1 of Salticus scenicus. Lineage (NCBI taxonomy): Eukaryota > Metazoa > Arthropoda > Arachnida > Araneae > Salticidae > Salticus > Salticus scenicus. The sequence continues at coordinate 244,655,842 of OZ005657.1, read as the reverse complement.
TGTATCATATGCATATTATACATAATATTTCGTTTTCAAAATTCTTAAATAGGAAAGTTAAATGCATTGGTGTTGCATTTTTTAGACATCTATGATTATTTCACTTATGATTATCACATCTATGATTATCACTTTTTACCAATGCATTTTTAAAATTTAAATAATATATTTTTAAAGTTAAAATACATTATATTATTTATAATTCTATATTTCAAAAATTAAAAATGGCGAAAAATTTTAAGGATAACATTTTTATTGAAAGTATTTTAATAAAGATTTCGCTTATAATTAAAATTTATATTAGTTTTTTTTCTTGAAAAAGACATCAGATTTGTTAATATTATAATAAGTTATACATATGAAAAGCATCATGATTCAATTGTTATATATTTTATATTGTGATTTCACAATTTGTGATAAAAAAAATCACGTGCTAAAAAATAATTCAGTAATAATTAATTAATTATTTTATCGAATAGATTCAGAAGTTTTGATTAATCTTAATTATTTTCTATTTTATTAGAAGAGAGCATCGATATAATTTTAAAATATTATAGCTTGTTATTGATCGAAAGTATAAAACTAAACATCAAATTTTATAACATGATACTTAAATACAAATTTCTGCACATCATCATGGTAAAAATGTTACTTATTGACTAATCGCTTAAGAGCTACCGATCTTGAAAAAATCTTTATTGAAAATTGCCAGCTGCGCCATCATGTTTTTTATTTCATGTAGAAAAATGTTAAGAGATGTAAATGCGCTTTCTCAGCTTCTTATAAGTAGCTTTTTTTTTACCTCAATGAATTTATTGATAGTTTACTATTTTTGTCAGTACAAGTATCGCCGTTAATGATCTAGGTTTTTAACGACGAATTCTTAACTTGAAACTCTATAAATAATAAAAGTGAAAGCAAAATTTTTACTCTTTTTTTTTTCTTTTTTTTTTCCAACAAAGTTAAATATATATATATATATATATATATATATGACTTTGTTTAAACTGTCTGTGTATAAAAACTTGTTTTCTTGAAAGCTAAGTTTCTTAAACATCTTTGAACTTCTACCAACTTTAAATATGTTTATTAGTAATGATTTTATTAAAAGAATACGGTTAAAATACATAGTTCCTTTATACTGATATATGAAATAATTCAGATAAATTACAACGTATGGTGTGTAATTTTATAAGGTTTTCTAACGGTTTTATTTAACTTTGAAAAAATAGAAATTACTACACAGACACATAATTGATATACTTTACTATACATTTTATTATAAGTATCTTACGACAGGATCTTCTCCATTAACAATGGCCTCTCTCAAAGTTTGTGAGGGTCTGCTTCCTAAGCTGGTAACCATGAAAGTGCTGAATTCGACCCAGGTCGCACTTTCGGATTAGCCATTTGGGATTTTTCGTAGTTTTCTCAAAATCTTGCGTGAATACGGATCAACCTTTTAAAAACCCTTCACAGGAGGGTATCCCACCCAGGCCTAGAACCCCGTGTAATTGTGTTTATTATTCGTTCACATGACTATACAATGATATATTGTTTGAATATATACTGTGTTTGGTAGTTGTTTCAAATTCGCTTCAAATTTGATATTAGTTTTAAAAGAAAATAAAACACATTGTTACATTTTCTATTTATATAAAGTACTTTTTAAAATTGTTTCATATAGAATTTTTAATTCTTTTGCAAAAGCCTTCATAATGTTTAATAATTTAAAAATGAATATTATTACAAATGACTTAAAAAGAAAAAAATATATCAATGTCATTCATTTAATTTTGCTCTATAAGAAATAATATATTTTATTTATTGTTTTCACAGACACGTTAAATGACGACATACGAAATTATTTTGCAGGTAAGCATAGTAAAAGCATAAGATATACCTAAAATTTAATATTAAATTATAAGTTTATACAAAATATGTGTTCATATTGAAAATAATTAATCGTAAGAATGGTATATATAGTCTTTACAATGTTCTTATAAAAGTACCCTTATTAATAAATCTCTGTGTATGTTTATTTTAAAGTACCCTATAAAGTTAGTTTAATATGCATCGTTAAAATCATTATTAATATTAAGGGCTTTATTTATTTATTTATTTATTTATTTATTTATTTTTCTATTTTTATTTATTTTTCTGTTGTTGTTGTTTTCAAGGATTTAAATTCAACGTATATTTTTTAGTAATTTAATATATATATATATATATATATATATACAGGGTGATTAGAAAAAAACTACCACGATATATGAGACCATAGCTACCATACCGTTCCGAGAAACTGAATAAAAATTTAGTGGAAGGCGTTTTGAGGTATGCGCTCTAGAATTAGATAAAAAACAACAGTTAAACTCTAACAGTTACGGTTACAGTGACAAAATTTCGAAAATTTCAAATGGCAACACCTACTTTTTTTTATTGAAATGGAATCTCCATAGCAAAAAACGATAAATAGCGTTTGAACGGTACCTCTAGCATGGAAATCACCAACGCTAAGCGTACTAAGAAAAAAAGAGAAAACAGCTGTGATGTGCCTACCAGAGCACGACTTACATTTTCTTAATGACGTCACATTTCACACTGAGTTTTCGTCTCTCACTAAAGTCTACTGATTCTGCTTCGAAACGAGAAGAATAGACCTCAGTATCATTAATTTCATGTAGGTCTACTGAATCAACACCTCCTGTAATAATGCCTGCGAGCTGAGCTCTACGTCATGGAAGATCGGCCGATTTTATCTAATCAGTACTTCCTCTGATACATGTTGGATCCTGGGGATTGGATGTAATCGGCCGATCTTCCGTGACGTAGAGCTCAGCTCGGAGGCATTATTACAGATGGTGCTGACTGAATAAGAGTTTTAATTTCGTTGTTAGTTGTAAGACACCGTCATGAGTGACGTCATCATGACGCTTACTGGGAAACATCATTATCATCATCAAAATCGATTTTGATTGCCATTTTACAATGCCTTGTTTTTCACGTACTGTAATAACGTCATCATGAAAGCGTCTTACGACTAACAATGAAATTAAAGTTTTTATTCAGTAGCCTTACACGAAATTAATGATACCTTGGTCTCTTCTTTTCGTTTCGAAGCAGAGTCAGTAGATTTTAGTCTGAACCAAAGACTCAAGTGTGAAATGTGACGTCATTAAAAAAATACTCTGGTAGACACGTAACAGTCGTTTTTTTTTTTTTTTTTTTTTTTTTTTTTTTGGTTAGCCTGCTAGCACTGCTGATTTTCGTGCTACAGGTACCGTTCTAACGCTATTTATGGTTTTTTGCAATGGAAATTCTATTTCAATAAAAAAAAGTAGGTGTTGCCATTTGAAATTTTCGAAATGTTCTCATTGTAACCGTAGCTGTTAGAATTTAAATGTTTTTTTTAATATAATTCTTGAGCGGATACCAGAAAATACCTTCCACCAAATTTTTATTCAGTTTCTCGGAACGACATGGTAGCTATGGTCTCAGGGTAGCTTTTTTCTAATCACCCTGTATATATGTATTAAATTCACACACACACACACACACATATATATATATATATGTGTGTGTGTGTGTGTGTGTGTGTAGAATAATAAATATTTTTTATCATACATGAATTACTGTCAGTGAAAAAAAAATGGATTCTCGTGTTTTTCTGTGGGTAATCAATAAAGTCTTTATTACATGCGGACTAAAATTAACTATCTGTGTGAAATATTCCTCTTAGTGTTGAAAAGTGTTTCATAAATTATACAAGGTGATTAATTTTGGCTATTTGTTTTAAAAGAAAGGAAAGAATTTCATTTACACACAGAATTCATTTATTGAAAAAAAAGCATTTCTAATAAAGTTTTTGTCTTATAGTATCATAGTTATGCGAAATGAATATAAAACATATTAACTAGTCAATAATTATTAATTCAAATATACTATAACATAAATTTTAATTTATTGTAAGAGATATTTGAATTTTCTAAAATCTTTACAAAGTGTAATAGTAAATAATATTATAGTTAATAAAATACAAGCGTATGGTAAACTCGACTCAATGCACTGATTAGTGTTTTACTCTAATTAGGAGATATTGTTCGGCAAACGAAACTGTTGAGTATTTAGTTATAAATATTTCTGAGTTATCAGCAAATATTTCCGAAAATCTATCTGTTACAGTAATGTTAAATATAATGAAAACACAAATATAGATAGCATCATTATGATATTTTTCCCATAATACTTTTTATGTACTACATCTGTAATACCATGTTATGTAAGATACGAATTTATTATAGCGTACACCTAAAATTACAAACGTGTAACAAAAAATGTGGTCTCCATTTTCCAAAATTTTAAGATTATAAGCTACTGAAATAATTTACTATGCTTAAACAGTTTTTGTAAGAATCTTCGATTTAAATGACACATGAGGTAGAATTTTGGTCATATTTTGTGTACTAGTATTTAATGTTATACACCCAAAAAATGTCTTTTTTAACTTTGTAGTATCATGCCACTGACAAAATAGGAAATCATTTTTTACTTAGTAAATTTTATTGTAGAATAAATAGTATTTTGTATTGATATTCATAAGAGTTGTTTAAAATAAGTAATATAGTTATATTATTAAAAACCCGGATTAACTACTACGTCAGAAACGCCAAAGAAAAATATTTGAGATGCATACAGCGGTTTCGGTACCCTTAAAGGTACCGTCTTCAGTGCAAAAAGAATTCTGAAGCTGGAGAAGTGCTCGTATATATAGGAGAGGGACTGAATTTAGTTCAACCAATAGGATTACGGAAAAGGTGGGGAGTGTGGCCAATAAGAATTTAGGAATGTAAGCTGTGTAAACATTAGAGAAATTAAGAAAATGTGGACTGAATGTAAAATTTCCAAAAATCAGACAAATAGGGTACAGCGAAATCACAATTTACAAGGTTTTTAAAAATTTTATAAATATGAAAAGCTTCAAAGAAATCGAGTTCATGAATGGATTTAGGTCTGCAAATTATTTTAGCTGAATTAAATTTAAAATTATGATTTTCCTCCCAGCAATGTTTAGAAATAGCCGATTTGTTTGTTTCTTGTTTGCGAACGTAATTCATATGTACTTTTAGACGAAATTTAAGAGTGCGTTTAGTTTGGCCAATATATGATAAACCACACTGACAGAAAATACTATAAATGCTCCAAGAATTATGCATATCAATGGGATCTTTTAACTGAGAAAAGGTGAGTTTATTGGAAGGCGAAAATGTTATTTTAAAATCGTATTGTCTGAGAATTTTAGCTATGTTTTTGACTGGATTTATGGAAATAGGGTAAAACTATACTGATATTAGATGAGACTGATTTAGTAGACGAAATACGAGGGAGTTGTAATTTTTGGATAGCTTTGTCTATAATTGACAGAGGTTATGACCCTTGCATGGTGGGGCCTGCGGCGCCCTCTAAACTAATTAGACGCCTAAAATAGCCTGTTTTCTTACCGTGCAAACGGCCCTTGAAAATTCTCATCGTATTCAAGATGCTTAAAAAAATCTGATCATAACAAATTCCTGTTTGGGGGCGCATATGGCATGATTTCCCATTTTTTTCACTTACAATAGCCTGTTCGTTTACCGTTCAAAAACTGTTGAAAATTCTAATCGTATTCGGGACCTTTTAAGAATAAGTTAGTAGCAAACTCCAGCCGAAACGTGCGTAAATACAGGCTAGAACACCTTAGAAATACCTCCACAGAAGGCACTCTCCCTCAGACCTAGGTCCCTAGAGCAGTCAATCAGCCTTTTTCCCAAACACCGACATCAACACCTAAGTATGATAGGCATTTCTGTGCAAAAATGATTGAATTTTGGACAATGGGACTTCTTTGTTCAGTTTGTTCTTCCACATAAAGGCATGCGGTAATTGTGTCGCGTTCCTTTGCAATGGCTACTACATTTCTTAAAAAAAAATTCTCACGATATAGGAAAAAAGAAAAACGTTTTTTAATAGGTTTAAATATATAAAATAATAATAATGAATAAATTACTGATTTTTTTCCCCTTAAGAGTGAACAATATCTAATTTCATAATAAGAAAACACCACAGAACTGGCGTTTAAAAGCAATAATTACAAAACTTTGAATAAAGACCATAAAATGCAATAAACGTGCAATAATTGTTTCGGGTCGAAAGAACATACGATCCTTCGTCAGGCGAAAAAAGTAGGCACAAGTGCTGCAGTCAAAGCGGCAATGCACAAAACCATTTTAAGTGGACAGCAAAAATACATACAGATGACTGTAAACATGGTGTAAAGAGAATAGTGCTGACTCTAAAATAAAAGGGCGGCCGGGGGGTAATTGAATAAAAAGGGGCGTTATTTGCATAATTTGCGGTGTTCTATGTTATGATTTTTGTACGTAACAAAAGTAAATTAATTTTCTTTGGATATATATAGGCTGTATGCATTTGTTATTCCAGGAATGCTGCAGAACTATTGTTAAGAAAGTTTAAAAGTCAGGGGGGGGGGGAAATGTAAAGGCCTCTAAACATTTAAAATGTTAGAAAAGGCTACTTGGTACCAAAATGTTTTTTAAAAGGGCCGCCAGGTGCTATAATATGTTGAAAAAGGGCCACAGGGTGCTAAAAACTGTTTAAAAGGGCACCCTGCCAAATTCGCCTAGAGTCAGCACTACAGGATTTTTAAATAAAAGAAGAAAATAAGTAAATAAATAAATAAGATTAAAAAATGTAAAAAATTCTAAAAAATATCAAAATGAAACGAAAATCAAACTTATGTGAGTAATTTCATAGCATCAGACAAGAACGGAGTGGAACAAATATCATTAACAAGATTTTTCGAATTTTTAAATATGTAAAAAACTTCATGGCTATTCAAATGGGAAGAGAAGACAGGAGATGAAAATATGTTAGTTTTAGAAAAATGAAAACGATGACCATGAGCCCAGCTGTGGGAAGCAATAGAAGATTTAGATATCTCTTCATTATGAACATTTCGACGGTGCTCATTTATTCTATATTTCAAACGCCTTCTAGTTTGATGAATATAAGCTAAATTGCACGACGAACACAGGACTACCCAGGTAGCACGTAACGTTGTTATAGCGTTGAAAATAAGTCAGAGCAGTGAAAAATTAGTTATAACAACGTTGAAACAACGTTATGTGCTACTGGGGTAAATAAATGCCAAAACGGTTTTCAGTACAGTCGGCAACAAAAGTGTCCGAACACTAGCAAAAATTCCTGTATAAAAAAAGTACACTTAATATTGTTTTGTTAAATAAATCCTTGTCGAATTCTGTTCTTAGTCAGTGTAAGGACGTGATTCGATAAGGATTTATTTAAAAAAACCGTGTGAAGTGTACTTTTTTTACATAGGAATTTTTGCTAGTGTTCGGACACTTTTGTTACCGACTGTAGAAATGGAATCTTTAAGAGAAGATAATTTAATTTTGTTGACGGGTTTCTAAATGGCTTTAAAACCAAACGGTGAGAGAATTTTAGAAATTTTTAAAAGAAAGTGATAAATAAAAAGGTAAAACAACTGGAATGAGATTGTGATCGTTCAATTTGGTATCAGAACGTTTAGGATTCTTGAATTTATATATAGCTTTATTAATAATAGAGGGATTATAGCCTCGAAAAAGAGCAACATAATTTAAGTAATTAATTTCTTTCGAAAGACCCGACGGATCGGAACAAATGTGTAAGGTTTATGTTTTTCTTACTCATTTTCCAAAAATTGATAAATTTTTAATATTTCATTTTGCGGTTAAAAAAGAAAAAAAAATGAAAGAAAGAAAGAAAGAGAAAAATGCACATATTGAAAATTCAGATTTTTGAACTTAGAATTACATTAAAAATAAAAAATAAATGAATAAATAAACAATTGAAAATTTTCTGAATGTGAAAACAGAATTTAAACATGCATTATGTAATGAGTAATCATGAAATCAAACTTTCCCATAGAGTAACATGGGCCACGGCTATCGACGAGATTAGTTATTGTCCACTCTAAAAATATAAAGTTACTCCTTAGCAAGAGTTACTACTTTCATTTCTTAAAATTTATTTTGAAATTTTTATGTTTTACCTGAATTATAATGTAATATCTTTTAAACTTGTTCGAAAAGTGGGAAAAAATCTTTTTCATTTGTTCTACTTTATCTCAAAATAATACTCTGGTTGTACTAAGAAAGATACTTTTGAAATAAATATATACATATATATATATTCTCATACGAGAATATACATATGTATATATTTCTGCAAAGCACATTAACCATATCTTTCGAACGACACTACTTGTAAGACTTCCTTTTATTGAAAATAGGCTAAAAATGTAAGAGAAATTTCATGGCAGCGTATTAATATATAGATTCGCTGAAAAAATTTAGAATGCTCCAAACATGTATAAAAAAAAAAAAAAAAAAAAAGCTGGTACATGGAGGGGGGGGAGGCTGCTAATTGGAGGTTAAAAAAAAGCAGCTTTTATTTCTTGGCAGATTTTAGGAATATGCCCCGAAGGAGAGGGGGGGGGGGGTCACGTATTAACCGACGAGAGGGCCTGTGTCCTCGATCCCAAAGATGGCAACACTCTTAAAAGTATGTGGGGGGCATTTTCAGATGAGGAATGCGAAAGGGCGCCAAACGTCGGGTCTCCCCCGACAACCAAAGTTTCATGCTACGCTCCTGGTAGTAGTTTAAAAATATTAAAGACGTTCACAGTTATAGTCATACAAACTCGATCTAATTGAGGTGAGCAGTCTTTTAGAACAAAAAAATGTGAATGAATTTGTAGGAGCAAAGGTTGCAATGTTTTTAGGTAAGTAGGGTGGTGCCTTCGAACTTAGAAATAAATGCGTAAATTGTGAAGCCTGGTAAGGCATTTTTTGAAAGATGAACTTGAAACCAGCAATCTGGACCAACGAGTACAGCCAGAGTTCGAATCTAACACTTGCCATCCATCATATTTAAAAGTGGACCTTAACGATGCTGAGACGCAAGTGCTAAAAAATATGGGACTTATCAATTAATTTTAGTTTGTTAATACGTGTAGAATTCCTTGTAATATTAATAGAATTTAATAAATATATTGTAGTGATAAATTCGTTATCTATTTTGAAATATCATTCAACATTCTTTTATTTAAAATTAACCCTGAATAGTCCTATTATGAATCACGAAAAATTAGAAATCTATTCAAAACTGCTGAAGAAAATTAAATAATCGTCCATTTTTACAACAGTTGTCATGCTTAATGTGTAAAAATTGAATCTACTAAATATTTGTGCATTGTTTCGAAGGAGATTTCTATAAAAATGATCATGAACGACGTCAGTATTGAAATTTTTTTTTAATGTAACTAAAATAAAAATAATAATAATAATAATAAGGAAGATGAAATACAACTTTTTTTTTTTTTGAAGTATTATGCTTTTAGGAATTTTTGTGATTCCCAATACATAAATCGTTGGCTTTTTTTTTTTGTTGTTGTTGTTGTTGTTGCTTATCTGGATATAACAGTTTGCCGAAATTTATCAGAAAATGCTGGTTATATCCAAATACACGATTTAACAAAAAATTTTAGTATCATCTTCGTTTATAATGTCTATGTACGAAATTTTGTTTTTATGTCCACACTAAAAGACACCGAAAGACAAGTAGAAACTGTGTAGAAGAATATCCCAGTTTGAATAGTGTCGAGTTTTCTTAACAAGCGTGTCACATTTCACTTTAAAGTCATGTGAATGCCAAGGAGGAAAGAATTGATCTTAAGGTTTATGCGTAAAAAAATTCACTGTATGAAAGAGGAGAGTGAACTGGATTTATGTGTTTACTTGCCTGTTTATTTATTTGCTTTTAGAAATAATTACAGTCTTTGTGTATATTTATTAACCAATGTAAAATACAAAGTGGTAATTGTTTTGCTAGAAAGTGGAAAAAGGTGGGAGGGAATATAGAATTCTTTTAATTTTTCATATGGAGGAAATGTTGTGACACTCTACTTAATGGATGAAAACACATAATAAGAAAAATAACAACTTTCTGAAAACTAATTTTTAAATCAAAGAATCGACCTTAACCTTTTCGCTACCAGTTTTTTTTTCCATTCCACAAATAAATTAGAGCTTTAATAGGTGAAATAAAACACAAATAGCAATAATCTGCCAAAATGAAAGCAAAAATTAACTGTATTGTGGAAGTGGAACATACATGTTCCATCCGTCTTTCTTGTTGGCACATATGTGCCCCAGTGGAGTTGAAGTTACAATATAAAATACAATGAAAAGTTCAGTTTCCCAGTTCTAAATTAATTTTACAACATTTTTGAAACAATTTTATTGCAAGACACCTATTCAGCATTATTCGTGCATTTCTATGTAAGATACATTCCAAAACATATTTTACAGAACTTTACACATGAAGCTAATAGTTTTTGTTCGGGTTTCTTTATTTTGTTTAGCACATTGGTACATCTTCTTCTTATTGACCCTTCCAAAGGCAAATTATCTGCAACATTCAACATCAGTTTTGTTGCATTTGGCGGTCGACCCTTCAACCCATATATGTCCCAGTGGTGTTGAAAGCTTAAGTGTATTCTGCGGACTCATCCATGCTGTTTTAATAGACTATGTATATGCATTTTACATCTGTTCTGCTGCTGAAATGATTGTTATTAACACCGGAAGAGTTAGACTAATCTTTATAAAGGATTAAACAATTTTCCTCGGATTTAATTTTTTTAAATATCTTCAAAGATATAATATGTTTTATATATCTAATCAAATGCATTACTCATTCCATTTACTGGTTTAAAAAAAAAAAAAAAAAAAAAAAAAAACTACTTATTTTCTGCTCTAAAACATGGGAAGTTTTAATTAAACATGAGCAGTTAGAGAGAGAGTTAATCTGATGATAAATCATACATCAGATTAGACAACTAAGTAATGTCTTAATATTTTAAGCAATGTAGTGCATGCACAAATGAAGTGTATAATAAGAATGTTACATTTTAGTCATCTAACATTAAAATTTTTAATTCAAAATATTTCAATTTATCACTATGTTTTGAGATTTAATAACTGAAGTTAAAAAATAACCAAAGCTTCCCATGGTTTAATCATAAACTTGTTAAATACAACAAACATAAAATGCATAAGTCCTAAAAATAGTGTATTTTTTCATTTTCAATAAAAGAGATTGATTTAATTTAAACTATAACATTTCTTTCAATTTTATCAATAGATTTATAAAATATATGCTTCATTTAATTTTACTATATTTTTACTTTTTCCTGTTTTAAAAAAAAAAAAAAAAGAAAAAAAAAAAAAGAAAAAAAAAGAAATCGCAATTTTATGTGCTAGTTGATTTTTAAACTTAAGTAAATCATTTTTAATAGAGTTAAACTACTAGAAAATTTATTCTGTCGTCTTATAAGTATAAGCATAAATGTTCTAAATGTTTGAATACACTTCATTATATACATATACATATATAAATATATATTTTAATGGACTGAAATTTAAGGATTGCCTTTAGCTCAAAATTTACGTTAAAAAAAATTACATAGATGAAGAGGTCTTATTATCTAAAAGGTGAGCATAAAAATAAATCTCTCAATCGATTAAGTGAAGTACTTTTCGATTTTATGGCAACGAAAAGAAAAGGGGCAAAATTAATAGGTTGTGTGATTTGAAAAAAGAAAAAAAAATCATAAAAGATATTTCTTTTAAATGATAAATAATCAATAAATTGCTTTCGCAGTTTTTATCATAATATCCATCAAATTTTATAGTATTAGAGAAAGTGAACATATTATTGCTAGGATACGTATTTCAAAAATTAACAGAAATAAATTATTTAAAGTTTATAATTAAACATTTTTTTTAAATTCTATACGCAAATTACCAACTGACATGTAACAATATGTAATAATATTACATTTTAAACATTCTTGTGTATTTCATGAAATATCTATAAAAATGTAATTTTTTTTCAACATTAATGTCACAGAATAATATATTAAATAATATAAATAAAATTATAAATAAAATTTTACTTTCACTTAGTGCGATTTGTGCCATTTTCAAATATGATTCATTTCCATGCTTTCGCCTTTTCTTCTTAACAGTGGTAGACTATGTATTTAATAAGATAAAAACTTTGAAAATGCACTATAAATTGAGAAAAAAAAAACTGGAAAATTGTTTTGGGTAGAAATAAAACACGACATTTTGTCAGATGAACAAAGTAAGCACGAGTGCTGCAAAATAAAGCGACAACATAGCGCTTTTGATGCGCTCATATCTCCTTTTCTAGCCTAAGGATGGGTCGTATTTTATCTCGATCCGAAATAATTTTTGCAAGTGTTATTTGCAATTTATGGTGTTTTTCAAAGTTTTTACCTTATAACTTTTTTAATACCAGTCTTTTGATGCATTTTTGCTATAGAGTCTGTGTGTGTTATGACTGCTAGATTATTAGCAAAAAAAAAAAAAAAAAGTTAAACTGCATCTTCAGTGATAAATTTTAAAAGTTTTTGATTATTTATTTATTTATTTTTCATTGCTCTGTTGTTTTCTCAGTTTTCGTAATTTCTTAAGGCTATTTCTTTAAATCTAACTTTGATTAATCTCCAAATTTGCAATCCACTTGACTTTGATTGAATTTTGATGTCTATTAACTTGAGTTAAACCAAGCTTTTTGCTATGCTTGGCTTTTGAAAAATAAATCTTCGAATTTTTAATCTACAAAATAATAAATAACGTCATCAAATTAAACCACTTAAATATGGCAATTTTTATAAGTAAACATTCGTAAAAGTGCCAATTTTTTATTCAACAAAGCTGTATGGAAAAAGAAGTGTGCGAATGACATCGAGTTTCAATTTAACCAACTATCTGCCATAATAAACTCGTGCTAGCATTTAGTATATAAAATAGGAAAAGCACTTCTGTGTATGGTATACCGTTTCTACATAATATTTTAGGTGCATTATTTTCCCATACTTTAGTCAAAAAATATCATGTGCATGAAGAATAGAGAGCGAAATAAAACCCCATAATATTAAGGGGAACGACGAGAAAGGAGTTTATTCTGGATAACAAACGGTTCAGTTCAACATTAATTTAATTTTTTTTTCTTTTTTCCAATCGACATTACTCTTTTAACCTTTTTTTTTTTTTTATCTTGCATTTTCTATATTTCATTTCTATTTAATAATTCTCTACTTTAACACTCGGAATTTCATCCTAGTGGGATTGGTCTTATTCATTCATTAAATCATTTTTCTTTGATCCTTATCACCCAAACCACAGAGCACAGCGATCATAATTTTTTGATAAAATTAAATCAGCAATATTCGTTTCCAAATTAACAGTCGGTTTTAATTATTTTAGTAAAACAAAGATTTTTATTATTATTTAAAATTTACATTCGACTTGGCAAGTTGTAAATTTCTGCGAACTACTTATAATCCCATCTACCCTGGGAAAGAAAACATTTCAAACAGCAGGCTGCTTTAAAAATTTCGATAAGAAATACTTAAATAATATTATCATTGATATATTAAATTAAAATTGTAAACAATCCCAAAAATTAAGAATATTCTGTTTTATATATTTAAAGAAGAGATAATGCTTCTTATGTGTTAAATGTATATAGCTTTCTGTCGCTGAATTTAAATCAGTTAAATGCAATTTTGGAAAAAAAAAATTAAATATCAAACATTTGAAATTATTGCCCTTTTCCCATTTTTACATATATTAATCTACACATTAAATTTTATTTTTTGCAGAACACCATGAATTAGCTCTTCATGCAAAAACAATTTTTAAAACATAAAAAATATATATATTTATTCTAAAAAACTTTTTTTTTTTTTTTTTTTTTTAAGATAACACAACATGAATTTTTAATAAAAAAAATAAATAAAATAAATAAATAAAAATAAAAATAATAAAACTCTTTGTTTAGATATGTAGTGTTAGTTTTCCCTAAGATGAAACCAATTTGCATTCATCATGTTAGATAATTTAAAAAAAATAATAGTTTTAATAAGTTATTTGCATTTACAAGGAAACGTTCTTAATCTAAACTCATAGAATTCAACGAGAAAATTACAGATGATAGTAGATGGCTCAAAATATCTACGGTGAAAAAAATAGCTGCTTAATTGCAAATGAAAAGCGGTAAAAAATTAATTTAAAAAATCTAATTTATAAATTTATTTTTAATTCACAAAAGTTGTTTGTTGTCGCCAATAAAGTTTGCTTGGCGAGATTTGCGCCTTCGAAATGAAAAATACCTTCTCTCCTATCTACTTCTTAAATTAACGAAGAATAATATCTACTCAATTCATTAGAAGAATTTTAGGTGATAAACTTTTTTTCTTGCCATAATTAGAAATGTGAAACATATCAGGAAAATGTCTAATTCTGTAACGTTAAATAATATCAATGCTAAAATAATAATAATAATAATAATAATTTAAAAAAAAGAGAGATTCTTTCATTTATAATTGAGTTTGAATTTAAATCTAAATATTTTTATATGCCAAAATATATCCTAAGTACTTTAAAATATGTCTCTATATATTAAAAAAAAGTTACTGTCACTGGCGTCAAATTTTTTTGTCTGCGACAGCATCTTCTAACGTAGGGCAGGGTCCTTCGCGTCATGAGAGGTATCAATGTGTTCCGAGTACTCCAAGACAGACATTTCAGCCGCTTAGAAATTTCTATCATTTTAATTAAAGAAGTTATTAACTAAAAACGACAAGTTTATGAAGGTACTCTATTTGCCATTTTGAAAAAAGTTTCTCCCAGTGGCGTTGTTCTTCTGTCATGCAGTCATTTTACACGAGAAAATTGGAATATGATCCATGGTTGTACGTAGGTAAGTAGGTTGGTTGGATTTAACGTCGCACCAATACTGCACTATGGGTAATTGGCGACGGTCTAGGACGCACCCATAGAGATGTTCCGGAGACATGTCATCACAATTTTGAACCTTCACGGAGGGGATCCACCTCCGCTTTGGTGATCCCCAGAGGTATAGTGGGGATGGGAACATGGAGGACTTTGCGACCACGACAGATTTTATGTGCACCATCCACCATTAGTGTACACAACGGTCTTTGGCCGGCTCAAGTATCGAATCGTCAATCTTTTATTTACGTGCTCAGCGCTTTACCGAATAGGGTACCGCAGCCCGAATACATGGATTGTAAAAAAAAAGAAAATAAATATCAACTTTTTTTCTCTACTTTTAGAAAATTAATCTTCTTACACGGGAAAATTAAAATATAATCCATGGTTGTAGGCAGATAGATAATTAGGTAGGTTGTGATTGACGTTGTACCAATACTGCACTATGGGAAATTGGCGACGGTCTGGGACGAACCCCTACGGATGTTCCGAAGACATGCCACCACAGTTTTGGTCCTACACGAAGGGGATAACACCCCAGCTTCGGTGGCCTTCAGAGGTATAATTTTGATGGGAACACGGAGGATATTGTGACCACGACATATTACCACGAAATATACCAGCCATCATTAGTGTACACGACTGTCTTTGGTCGGCTCGAGAACCGAACCCAAAATCTTCCAATTGCGAGCTCGGCGCTCTACCGTCTGGGGTACCGTGTTCCAGATCTAAGGTTGTAAAAAAAAAAAAAAAAAAAAAGGTCGTATACTAGAGCTGTAATGCAAAAAGATCTAGATATTATGATTTTCTTTCTATTTAAAATATATATATATATACTGTATATTCAATTTGACATTGAATATGAAGATTTACATAATAATTTTCTACTTTTGTCTTGTAATATACACTATTAAAATTCCTTTTCAGTGAAAGAAAGCAGCGAATACGCAGGCAGAGTTCTGCATGTGTCAATAAGTAAAGTGAGTCGGGGAGGAGGCGAAACCTCCTTTGGGGGTTAGTGAGCGGAGCGAGCAGGGGACAGAGCCCCCTAGTTTTAAAAAGATAAAGATAAATACACCTTAATGACAAAAAGAAACTCAGTTAGTTATGCAGACACGCCATTTCACAAAAAAAAAAAAAAAAAAAAAAAAAAAAAAAAAAACGCGAATTGTACTTTAAGCCACTCCCAAACATATCACTAATATATCAGAATTATTCTATGTGTTCCTCCAAATGAAGGATCATTTCTTTTCATACCATGTTCTATTTGAATCATGGTTTAGTACTTTGCACATATAAATATAAAATGGTTACGAGAATGTGCTTTAATCTTTACCGACAAATCAATAGCAAAAAGACTCAAATCTCAATGACTGATATTGAAATAAAAATGTAAATAAACAATTAAAATTTCAAAGAAAACACATTTATGTACTTGCTTAAATAGTCTCTTTTTACATAATAAAATATAATGATAACTTCAAGATAAAAAATGTTCCACTTATTAAAAAAATAAAATGCGTAAATAATGGGTAAAAAAACTTTCTTTGATACTGATTTTTATTAATTTTCTTTTCTCTTCTGTGTTTTTCAAAGAAAAAGGAAAAAAAAAAAAAAGATTTTGATGAAATTCTGGCAAAAGCAAAATTTAGTTTAGAAGGACTATTAGTTTTTTTTTTTTTTTTTTTCAAATTATAACATTGCTTTCAAATTATTCAATTATATTTTCGATAAATTTACAATTTCGATGAATGTCCAACTACACTGTAAAAAAAAATTGTAAAATCACAGTTTTGACCGTATAATTTTAGGGGAAATGCCCGTTTTGCTACCTAAACGGTCATTATCCGTAAATTAATGTTTCGGAAGCATAATTTAGGAAATAACCGTATAATTTTTCGGGAAATGACCGTTTTGCTAGCTAAACGGTCGTAGCCCGTAAAGTGATGTTTCGACAGTATAATTTTTTGAATTTTTACGAGAAAAAGCCGTTGATCTACGCAAATTGCTCTTATTTTTCACCAAACCATTTTATTATGAGAAAATCTCTTCAAATGCTATCATTTCAGTAACATCAAGAGAGAATTCCATTTTCTTTCATTTTCAAACTGTAACTATGATTGTTATTTATACTAATTGAATGTGTTTAATTATGCACGCATGACGCATAGAAACATCCATTGGTTTTAATAAGCTATTGTTTTCTTAATTTAATTCAAAAAATTTCCATCTGACTGAAACTGAGTAATTGATATTGATGAAATTGATTTTCTTTGTCAATTAACACGAAAACATTAAAAAAGAATGCTAAAATGGTTTCTTGATTTGAAGATTTCTGAAACAAAAACTACAACCTAATTATTGTTTTATCCACTAAAGGCATTTTTTTAATTTTAGATTTTTTTAAGCATACAGCATTGTAATTGCTCTTAACCCTTTAGTTAAGCCTTAGAAAACGGAAAATTTTAATGTTGTTTCCACGATGCATTTTTTACAATATGCTAAAATAAAGTTTATTTCAATATGAAATGAATATGTGATTAACCATTTGAAGGTAAATCTTATGATTATTATGTATGATCTTCACTGTTAAAAAACAAAGCTGTTTTATCTCAATATGACCATCAGATATGGAAATTACATCACATATAGCAGGTTCTGCTCTCGAAATGCGTCAGTCCTTTCTTCATTCAATGAATTTGGATTTTGGAATAAGGCCGATTGACTGCTATAGGTCCTAGGCCAGAGGGGGACTGCCTTCCGTGGGGGTTTTTCTACAGGGTATAAGGCCCGTATTTACTCAAGTTTCGAAGAAAACCACGGAAAACTCCGCACGGCTAGGCCGACGAGCGTGGCCTGGGATCGAACCAGGTACCTTATGTCTACCAGCTTTGAGCGCAGAACCGCTCGGCCGCTTGTGGGCTCCCTTAAATGGAATACAGCTAAAAAAAAAAAAAAAAAAAAAAACTTTTCTGATATTCTAAAAAGTGCAAATACGCCTAACACTTCATAAACACAGTTTGAAATCGGCCTTATAATGAAAACCTGTTTGGATGAATAAGAATTAGGCTCTAGTTATTTCTTCTTTGCACCCACTACTGAAACCATAAAGATCGAAAACCATGAAAAAAATCGTATTAATTGGAGATACAAATTTTAGGTATTTATGTAAAAGATTTATTATTATTATTCAAAGTTTATTCTGCGTCTCGGTTATTTTTCAGAGATCTCACATAGTTTTCAAAAGTTTCATTTTATTTTTGAAAAAGGATGAGAAATTCTCACCCGTTATTTACCTCTAATGAGAACCTTGAAATAAGACTACCTCTTTAGTGCTAGTATTTACGAATAAAAAAAGGTCCACGAGCGGCCGAGCGGTTCTGTGCTCAAAGCTGGTAGACGTGAGGTGCCGGGCTCGATCGCAGGTCGCGCTCGTCGGCCTAGCCGTTCGGAGTTTTCCGTGGTTTCCTCCGAAACTTGTGTAAATATGGGCTAGGACCCCTCAGAAAGACCCCTTTGGAGGCAACTCCCCCTCAGTCCTAGGACCTACAGCACTCAATCGGCCTTATTCCCAAATCCAATCCAGTCCGTTTACAAACAAAAATGATTTCGAAAAATAGTTAGATTTTCTTTCACAAAATTCAGTATCGTAGTCTTTATAGGGAAAAAAAAAAGCTTTTGCTTTTTCAATATGAGAATTGACTGACTTCTTAATTTTGTCAAAAATAGCAAATTTAGATTTAAAATAGTCTTAAAATAAAATAATTTTTATGTATAGTTTGAACGTTAACAATTTAATCACTGTAAAAAATTTCTGTAAAAATAAAGCACTTTTTTTAACATAAATACAGCATAGTTTGCTGTAAATTTGTATAGCTGGTTCTGTAAAAATATATGAAGATTTGTTACTTAACGTTGTGTTGTAAATCGGTTTAAAAATTTTTCCAGAAGTCTTTTGGTGCATATGACAAAATTTATCAGCTAGTCAGTTCTTATGTTGACTTTATCTGTTTTTGTAAAGAAAAGTCTCTGTGACCCCAACGACGCGTTTGGCAAAGCGCTGGCTTCTGACACAGGTGATTGTGAGTTCGAATCCCGGGCTACCCAAAACGGTTTGCATGAAAATTAATAAATTAGCTTTTTCGTGTAAAAAAATAAATAAGTTTTTTAGTGTTGTGGATTTCTCCCTTCATGCATGTGTAATAATTGCAAGAAACTTTTTTAAAGCATTCGAGAAACTGAAACTTTAACTTTTAATTTTACGGTTAATGCTACTTTTTTTGCAGGTTGGTTGAATGTTTCATCACAACGTAAAATTACTGGCGATACATCATTCATCGTCTAAATGTATTTTTACGGGCTTTGACTGGAATCTCTGCTGCCGGGCTTCGCCCGTAATTTTACTGCTGCATTTTTTACAGTGTATCGTAAAACTGGTATCATAAAAATCCATAGATTGAGACTAATAGTCCTCCGTCCTAAAAACTAAAGTTAATGTTTTATGTTTATTGTAATAAGCATCATTTCTGTCTAGTCTAATTTCTATGGAATTCACAAATTGTATTAACCTTATACTTTCAATTGTTTATTGTGAATCTTATCCATCCCTGCAACGAGCAGTAATAACCTAGAGAAAATTGCTAATATTACCTTATTATATGATGAACAAAAAAGTTTGACGTCATTTAAGAATACATTAATTGCATGATGAATTCAAACGATTATTTAAAAATGCCAAGAAAGATGATTACGTGCTGGAAGAGTGCGGGATCTGAGAGTGCATCTAAATTGCCGCTTACAAATTACACCAATAATAATAAATGCTGGGAGAAAACATGTTCCAATCATTTTCAATATATTAAAAAAAAAATGAAAGAAAAGAAAAGAACTTGAGCAAATATATATATATATATATTCTGAATTTAGTAATATAATGTACAGTTGTTTCATTATTTTATAATAAACTTGAAAAATAGATATCAGTTTTAAGCCTTCTAAGAGTATTTACAGAACGAAAATACCAACAGACTGACAGAGAGACGAACCGAAGGTTAAAAATTCAACACCATCTCCCCCACTCAGTTCAGAACAGCTTAAAAAGAAAAACTTGACTCCATTCATAATGTTAGCTATCAGTATGATTTTGTACTCTCCCAAGACACTGCGATCTATTCACTGTATATGAGCACAAATTTCAGTTGCTGTATCATAATAAGTACCATTTAACCTTTTCGGTACTCTAACCATTTAAGTTGGAATTTTAGCAAAAAATTTGTAAGCAGTCTCATAAGTTCTAAAACAGTTCATATGTAACATTTTGTAAAGACTGTTACTAAATATTAACATTTTATTTTGGTTCAGATTGTTTTTATGTTAAGAAATGTTACGTAAAAATATGTTCTTTTAGGGATTCGTGTTATCAGTGATTTCATTTAAAGACTAGATTTTACAAAAAAATTTTGTAATTGATTTTTTTAACGCAGATGTAAAGTAATTATAATACCAAATAAAAAAGAAATAATTGAAAACTCAAGATAGTTTACAACGAAAATCAATCATTTAAAAATTATTTTTACATATAACCTTATATTTTTTCTTTGAGATGACGTATAGCAAAATTAATATATATATATATATATATATATATATATATATATATATATATATATATATATAGAGAGAGAGAGAGAGAGAGAGAGAGAGAGAGAGAGTTTAATATCCGAGGCCGTCTGTATTATTCATACAGATATTCAATGATAGTACCGTTCTTTAAAAATTACCTTGCTTATCATTTTCTATTTTTCATAAACATTAATTATTAAATCTTGAATTTGCGTTATGAAATTTAAACTCCAGAAACAAACTTTTATTCTTTACATCAAATTTTTAATGAAGTACCAATTCTGAATATTTCATTTTATTTTCAAAGTAACAATTTCGAAATTAATCTATTTTGTTATGAATAGTAATAGCTTTTTAAGATTTCTATTATTTTCATTTCATTTTGTTAGAACAATCTCATTAATATAACTTTGTTATTTTTAATTTCCTAAAGTAAGTCTTGGCATCTTGAGTAGCTCATTTGAAAGTTAATAATTAATGAAGATGACTACACACGTTGATTAATTTTGTAGTTACTTTCGATAGAATCTTCTAGTTATCAAGAAATAATTGTTTCTTTTTTGTAACCTAAAATTTACAAAACTATGTTAATTAATGTAAAAGAATTAGAAAATGAGAATTTCAATAAAGTATTTTTTGAAGATACTTTAGATATTTTTAAGTATGATAAAAATGTAACACTAAATATACTGAGAAATGTAAAATTATGACAAAATTAATTAACGATTCTTTTTTACTTTCATTAACATAGTTTTTTGTTTTAATAATAAGCAAGAAAACTTTTTTGTTAAAATTGAAATAGAAATAATTTTAATATATATAAGAAAAATTTCATATTAAGTTCATTACTGTGCGAATTATTAGATATTCTTATCCATGATATAAATAAACATTACAGAATGCACCTGATCAAGCGTTATCTTTTATTATTGTTTGCATGTTTACTTCATAATCTAACCACATTAAAAGTTCCGTATGTATATCTATGTGTTTATGTGCCTGAACTAATGGAGTGAAAATTTCAGAATCGATTTTTGTCTTTCAATTTTTTAAATTGATGGTTGCTATTAAATTAAAAAAGTAAATAAACAGAAAACTTTAAATAGTTTTAAATTCTAAAATTAATTGTTATGATAACAAGTTCCAAATTATTACGTTCCACCAGTATACTATAGCCTTTAATTTACGTTTTAGGTAAAAAATAAATTATGTAATTTACTTTTTACCTAAAACAAATAAAATAAATAAATAGACGAAAACAATGTTATTTTATAATTTTAAAAAAATGAATCAATAATTTAATTTATAGAATAGAACCCCAAATCCAATTTTAATGTATGACTTCTGAGGTATGTTATCATTGAAAGTTTTCGAAATCATTTGGACTACAACCGACACTAACTCACAAGGAAACATTCAAAAGGTGTCGTCTTCAAAAAATATTGAAAAAAATATATGTGATTCTACTCTTCATAAAACACCAGAAAGTGAAATAGTTATCGGCTGAAATGAATTACAGCGGTCACAAAAAAATTATCAAAACTAAGCATATTTTGCGATTTAGCGCTGTTAGGCAATAAGTTCGCTAGTACCGAGATTGCCGTATATGAACAGAACCGTGATTTGCTTCTCCGCCAAGTGGCCAAGTACTCAAAATCAATCGCCTAACAGTGTGAAATCGCCAAATATGCGTAATTTTGATAATTTTTTGTGGTCCCTGTAATTCATTTCAGCCGATAATTTTTTCACTTTCTGGTGTTTTATGAAGAGTAGAAGCACATATATATTTTTTTTTTCAATATTTTTTGAAGACGCCACCTTTTGAATGTTTCCTTGTCAGTTTAAAATTGCAGGCTAAAGCCACTGCACTAAATCATTTGTGTTAGTAACTCGTCTACATATAAGTATTGTCGAGATTATGTATAAACCTGTTTGATTGATGCATTTTTTTACTTCTCTTTTTGAGATATGTTCACCATAGTTTTTTTGTAATATGTTAAATTTCTGCACCAATTACTAGTTGTATGGAACTGTAAATTTCCAAATTTAGTTACATTTTCTTAAGATTAATATCTTATGGAAGTTAAGCCTGCTTTTTTCAATTATTAGTTAACGCAAACCTGTAAATCAAAATATTATATGTAAGAGGGGTGTTCAAAAAGTACCGTACCTTATTTTTTCTCATTTCAACCAGTGAAGCATGGGAGACTTTCTTTAGTGTAGATGTAGAGGAAACACTCATGTGCAGTTTTCCCACCCGCAGAATGCGTCAGTCGCTGGCAGCACTGTTCGGCGTGAAATTGCTTCTGACATCATTTCAGCATATTCTTGTGTATAATGACCTCTTGAATCCGAATATGACGCCCATTTTGCCCTATCACCCACCGTTTTTTAGGAATAGACCTCTGTTTTTATCACTTTTCGGTGATTTCATGGCTATAAATTTGATTTTTAGGATGAGGGAGGATTATTTAGCCGTTAAATATCTTCTGAGGTGCTACAGAGTTGAAAAATTCTAAAACACGGACATTTGCGGCAAGATATTTTTTTTTTTTTTTTTTTTTGGGGGGGGGGGTATTTGCCACTGAAATTATGCATTACATATCTTATATATTTTTTTTATCTGTTATTAATGTCATTTTTTAAACTTTACATATATATATTTTTTTGTTTTTAGGTGTTAAATGAATTATTTTTCATTCTTCAAATCAAATTCATCGTCATAAAATTAACGAACACTGAAAGAAATTGAGGGAGGGGTTAGTGTATCTAGAAAACTATGGGTGACTGGGCAAAATGGGAATAATACTCGGATTCAGGAGGTCATTTTACATAAGAATCAGCAAGAATGGTTTCAGATCTCGAATTTTTTTTTTTTTTTTTTTTTTTTTTTTTTTTTTTTTTTTTTGCAGAACAGTGCAGTCAGCCAAAGAATGAAACGTCTTGTGAATGGTCGTCGGATTTTAATCTTTTTAAAATGACAATAAAACTTAAGCAGCGATACTGAATCAAATTTCACCAAAAGCTTGGCGACACCAAGTGCAAACCATTTGCAAGATTCAACAAGCTTTCGGTGACGATGTCATGATGTAAGCATTTCACACTTAAAGTAATAGTACAACCGCTTCAAAAATGGCTGCACATCAATGGACAGTGAAACACGTTCAGGTAGGCCCTCAATAAGTCAGAATAACACTGTCATTGAGCAAGTGTTGACTGTACCAGGAGGTCCATCGTGGCCTTCGTGATGCTGTGCTGCGACAACGCCCGGGTCTGTCGGCAGCGAAAACTTGAAATCTCCTTCATAATAACGCGCCTGCCCATCCTGCGTACTTGATTCAGACTTTCTTCGCCAAACAAAACATTCCTGTTGTTTGTTAGTCTTCCTACTCCCCCGATATGACTCCCTGTGACTTTTGTCCATTTCCCAAACCGAAAATGTCGCTAAAAGGGACCCGATTTGAGTCAAGAAAATACATCATGCGAAATGAGATTGCACGGTTGATTACCATTCCAAAATCTGCATTCCTGAAATGATTCCAACAATGGTGGAAATACTGGGAGAAGTGTATGCATTGCCAAAGAGACTTCTTTGAAGTGGATTTGTGTTTTGGATTTCAGAATCAATGAATGTATTTCTGAGGATTGATACTTTTTGAACACGCCTCGTATACACTTAAAATCAAATGAGCGTTTATAATTACTAAAATATTTATTTAAAATAAAGATTATTAATATTTTTTTTTTTTTTATGTTTTTTAAATCCATATTAAATAAAACTTTAAATGAAATGTTTAAGCGTGCTTTCACTTTCATTTATTATGAATAAACATTGAAATAAAAATTTATAAGAACAACATACTGTCAACAAGATGTTTTTAATTAATATTTTAATTACTTTAATGATTTACACATTCACCATTGTACATTAACTCTATATTTAAATGTCGTATTTTCATATTTATATACAGGTCTATATACAAGGTGTTTCAAAAAGAGTGAAACACCTGTTTAATTATCTGCCTATTAGCGATATGTGGGCAATGTAAATTGCAAAAGTTTTTTAAATAAGAGAAGAAATTCGTCCCCGCTGATAAGAGTTTATTTCCGTTGTTTTTTAAAAAATTACTATTTTTTTTAACCACTCCGCTTGACACATTTGGTCATGTCGATTTTTTTTTCCGCAACAATATCATTAAATAAAAAACCTGTATAGCTCCATCTTTGAGTTATAATTAGTTATACTTAATTAATTATTAAACGCTGAAGATAGGGACTATCTACACAAATAGAAATGAGAATTTGTAACATATTATAAACCAGATGGTATAGATGGGCCCTACTTAGTTTCCCAACATGTATTTATTCTTATAATACTATATTATAAGATAAACTATATTTATGTTAAAATAAAATAGCTCTTCTAATCGCCAGGCATGGCAGTAGACAGAAATGTCGAACTCACTAGGCTACCCTCCCCCGTTTTGATACATTTATCTTATCCCAATTTTATTTTTCGTATAACAACATACTATTTCTAAATCTGTAATCCCCATAGAGCAACTTCATGGGACACATTGGCGCATTCTGCTATAGTATGAAAACACTTAATTTCGAATAATTTAAAGAATCTTTAAAGTAGAATATTGATGTTCAATAGATTTCACAGCAATAATATAAAAATTAATATGCATCTAATGTTAACATTAAAATTAGCTTTTGCGTGTTTAAGATAGGTTAACGATCCAGTTACATATTACAATCTGTTTTTTACATTAAGACTTCTATTTTCTGTTCTGCACCGAACTCGTAATTGAGAGATTGCGGGTTCAATACTCGAGCCGGTCAAAAACCGTCGTGTACAATAATGGTGACTGGTGCACGTAAAATCTGTCGTAGTTGCAATGACCTCAATGTTCCCATCCAAATTACACCTCTTGGGGGTCACCGAAGCGGGGCAGCCATTCTCTCTGTGGACGAACAAAATTGTCTTTCTAAAATATGATGAGTGAGATCTCACGCTAAAAGAGTGACATATCACTCATTGAACATGCCAAAATGGAGCCAATTTCTATAGAGAGCGAAAAGTCTCTTTACGCAAGAGTGAGATTTCTCACTCTTTGTTAAGAGTTATATTATTCGAAGAAATTTAAAGAATATGACTGTTTATTTTTCCTTAAAATTTGGGTACACTAGACTATGTCATTTCATTTGCCCTTGCGAATGAAATCTAGTTCAACGGTGGAAAGAATGCAGTTTGGATCTGTCGGGAATCGATCCCAGGCCATCCTCGTAGCAGGCAAATGTCTTACCACTGAACCACTGAGCACGTACATTAGCTGCTTAATTTACATTATTAAATCATTCTCATACGGGATCAATCATTTTTTAATTTTTACTTCATTTATCAACAATATAAAATTACAGAAATCAAACGGATATTTTTAAATAAAAAATATTTTGAAATTGCTAAAATTAGAACTATTTTAAAAGCAAAATATATACTTGAAAACAAATTTTCTAAGACAAGCAGTCATTTAAAGTACAGTCGGTAACAAAAGTATCCGAACACTAGCAAAAGTTCCTATATAAAAAAAAAGCAGAGTTAATACTGTTTTGTTAAGTAAATCCTTGTCGAATCATGTTCTTAGTCATTTTTAGTCAGTCTAAGAACATGATTCGACAAGGATTTATTTAACAAAACACTATTAACTCTACTTTTTTTTTTATATAGGAATTTTTACTAGCGTTCGGATACTTTTGTTACCGACTGTAGCTTATGGGGAAAATAAGTTACTCAAGTGTATATGTTTAAAAAATAAATAAATAAATAAATAAAATAAAATAAATAAATGGTCGCATACAGTTCTACAGAGTTTCCTGAAAAACTCGTCTGTTCAGAATTATAAAACTTGCTGTTGATTTTAAATATCAGTAAAATATTATAGCAAAATTTCTGAATATTTCACATATGTCAGCTGTCAGTGAATATAATAATTAAATATTTTTTAACATGTCAAAATGTGGCAATATTTCAAATAAACTTGTTTCATGGGTTGAGCTGAGTGGGTTTAAAGTCGCATTATAGCTACGCAGTGGGCATTGATCCGCCAAATGTACCTTTGAAGTTTCTTAATTTTCTAACATGTTTATAAACACATTTAATATATAATTTCTATTAAATAAGTGTTTAATATTTAAAATTTTATTATTTTTTATACTGCTATTATTATTATTCATACACACATTCATCTCTACTAAATCTCTATCAAAAATAATAAAAATATTATGCATCTGCTACAATTGAATTTTGAAAAACATTTTTTTTTTAATTAAATAATGATAAATAAAACATAAAATAAACTGCATAAAAATCATAAAAGAAAAAGAACAATTTTCTTTAATAAAATAAATTCGCATAAAATAAGAAAGTAGACAAATTAAAAAATATATTCTTTTAAATGAATAAACACCATAAGTTAAAAAAAAAAAATGCAAAGATTGTTTCGTTGTCACTTTTATGCAACACTCGTGCCTACTTTGATCGTCTGATGAAGGTTTTAGTTAATATTTCTAGCTTAAACATTTATTACGAATAGAAGCTGGTAGATGGGAAATGCTGGGTTCGTTAACAGGTCACGCTCATTGACCTAGCCGTTCGGGATTTTCCGTGGTTTTCTCCGAAACTCGCGTAAATACGGGCTAGGTCCCCTTAGAAAGACCCTCACTGAGGGCATTCCACCTACAGGCTTAGGACCCTAGCGTAGTCAATCGGCCTTAAACTCTACAACCAACCAACCATCTTATAATTTCTTTTAATGGTTATTGTTTAATAACTTTTCGACATCAGATTTTCCAAGCCCTGTATTGTAATTTGTTGTTTTTAATATATTGCGATCAGAAAAATGTACTTTCTATATCTTAATATATTTATATTATTTAAGAATGATAAAGGAAATATTACAAAAGCAGAAATTTTATAAGTGTAGAATATAAACTGATTTTACACAAAGGAAACATGATAAAAGTCGAAACGCAGAGATCTCTAATTTTTATAAAATGTTTGATATGAGATAACAATATAAAAAAAATCTGGAGTGACTCCACTCGACTTTCCGAACATTGAGTAATTAACAGTTTTGTAGATAAAGTAAAGAAAGAGTAGTTGTTAAACAAACAAAAGAGAGAAAACCATAATAGAGTGTTTGAGTATTTTTCTCCATCTATTACACGTTGTTTTATTTAACGCTACTGAACTTTGAGCCCATAGATCATAATGACAAAGAAATTTTCGTTGTGTCCCTGTAAAAACCTATAAATGTTAGATTCACCAAAATGCTTATAGTTAGTGCAACAGTGATTTATAATACTCATATAAATTTTCAGCTGAATTCAATAAGGCGTTTAGATGCTATCGTACTTTTAAAAATTTAGTCCCATAGTCCATAATGATAAAGAATTTTTCTTTGTGTCCCTGTAAAAAAACTGTAAGTGCTAGATTCACCAAAATCTATACAGTTAGTTCAACTGTGATCTATAACATGTGTAAAATTTTTTTGCTCGGATTAATAAGGCGTTTAGACACTATCACATTTTTAAAAATTTGGCCCCATA
Source organism: Salticus scenicus (assembly GCA_963930645.1). NCBI lineage: Eukaryota > Metazoa > Arthropoda > Arachnida > Araneae > Salticidae > Salticus > Salticus scenicus. The sequence continues at coordinate 244,627,655 of OZ005657.1, read as the reverse complement.
GGCATAATGATAAAGAATTTTTCTTTGTGTCCCTGTAAAAAAACTATAACTGCTAGATTCTCCAAAATCTATACAGATTGAGTATTTGTGATCTATAATATGTGTATAAAATTTTTGCTCAATTGAATAAGGCGTTTAGATGCTATCGCACTTTTAAGATTTTGCTCCCATAGGCCATAATGATAAAGAATTTTTCTTTGTGTCCCTGTAAAAAAATTATAAGTGCTAGATTCACCAAAATCTATAGGGTTCGTACTATGGTGACTTACAATATGCGTACCAACTTTCAGGTTAATCGAACGAAGCGTTTAGACGCTAGCGTGTTCACCCACAGACATACACACATACACACATACACACATACACACACACATACATACATCATCGTAAAAATAGTGAAAACGGACTCAGGGGACCTCAAAACGTATAGAAACATCAAAATCTCGAATTCGGATTTTTGACATGATTACAATACTTTCCTCACTATAGTGTTCGGAAAGTAAAAATATACATATTACATAAAATAAATATTGTTTAAGAGTAATAAAAGTTTTTTTTTTTTTTTTTTTTTTTTTTTTTATGTTATAGTAAAAATATTAACTTATCTATATACTTACCGTTTATATATTTCTCAATCTTGAAAAAGTATAAATAAGATATAGGGTAACTTTATACGTAAAACACTTTTTCCATTTTTCTTGAGTTTAACATGAAGTGAAAATGGGAAAAGGCAAAAAAATATAAACACTTTATCTTTCAATGGCGCATCAAATTTTTCAATGCAGACATTATTTCTTTGCCAAAATAGAATATTGCTATCTGATACGCTGTCCCCTTTAATATTCCCCTTTTATTTCAGACTTATTTATTTTTTTATACAGAAATATATATATATATATTTTATTTTACATGAAAATTTAAAACCTGTTTAAAAATTCATAAATGTGTATGAGATAATTGGAGCTTAATTGCAATTTCAATTTAAGAAAAATAAAATAATATAAAATAAAATGCAGAGTAATTATTATTCAACGTTCGCTATAAACAGCATCCTGGATCTAAAATGGGCTAATAGATTCCCACCAAATTTCTCATGGAGAAATTTTATGAGGTGCGCTCAGAAATTTTCATAACAGTTCAGAAATATCTGTTCAGTGCATGGAAGCACTTTGCATGTAAAACGGGAAATAAAATAAGGAACGTGAATGTATAAACAATTTAAACATTAGATTTTTAATTTAAATCCCACATTGGTCATTCTATTTGTTAAATGTACCAATTCTTTTTATATGAGAAACACCGATGGTGGACACATTTTGAACTAAAAATGTCGATTTCTTGAGTGCATCTCATAAGTCCTCCATATACTAAATTTGGTATCAATCTTCTCACCACTTAAGTTGTTGGAATCAATTTGTAGAGAAAATTTAGTTGTAATCACTCTTTAAAACATTTTTTAACTGGAATGTATCTTTCAACAGGCTATTGCTTACGTCAGCTACTGCAAAAATTATAGAAATATGGTTTATAAAAATCATTTACTTATCATTGGGAAAATGTATTTTCAAGAATGTCTTTCATTCAACAGAATGCAGCAATTCAGTGTTCATTTGTATCATAAATGGATTCTTTATAATGACTAAATTATTGTTGCTCCTTTTATAAACAATACTTAGATGAAGAAAATCAGAAATCACGGTGGCTATCTTTAATGAAATATATGACTAGCTAACCGATAATCTGTAATCTATTCCAGTGAAATTTACTGAATATGTATGACACGCTGGTCTATTTTAAAACATATTGTAGACTGCAGGCATCTATGCTGTTTCAGTATATTAATGCAGTAACTAAAACAGTTATATTGAACTCTAAATTAAAAAAAAAAAAAAAAAAAAAAAAAAAAGGTATAACAAAAAGATTGAAATTTAGTAATTTGTGAATCCATACCAAATAGAAACTTTTTGTATACGCATCTTTATCTGCTAAAATGTAGTAAGAATAAAGTTTCATAGACATATAAAGTGTTTGTAGGTAAAATAATCCTTGATAACTTTTTAGGATACAAACATTCTCCTTGTAATCTTTATAGAATGAAACTCAAATGGTTTTCTTTTCTTTTATATAACGTTTGTGAGGAAAAAATCCTCACTAATGCATATGACATACTCATTTGTTTAGATTCTTCCAGAACATCTCTGATTGAAATTATTACTTATTGTTGTCATAACAATTTCAACTTCGTGTGTCGCATCGTATGAGCTATTCATGCTATGTTCCAAAATTTTCAATTTGGGGTGTCAAATTTACAAAATTTGAAGTTCTTTGGAGATAGTAAGACAAACCTCATAACGTTTAATATTTGCGAAGTTCCACATTAATATTATTCTTCAAGCACAATTTTTCTACAGTGCCTGTTTTTTATGGATGGTATGTCACGGATGCAAGCTGAAATTTACCAAAAAATTTTAATAATCGGAATTACAAAGCTTAGTTAGAATAATAATTTTTCACAAATTATACAATTTTCGTTTTTTGCTTTTCGATTTATTACAGATTCAAAATTAGGTGATAAGCAAGTTTAAAGTTTATAATGTAAATAAGCAGGGAACATTCATTAAACATCATCTGTAATAAATCCCAAAATTTACGCTGAAAATTGCAATTTCTGTACTTTTTGGCAAATTGACTGTTTCATTTGCAGGAAAAGCACCGTTTCTCTTTTTTAAGGAAGTTAGATATATTTGTTTTTACTTATTTACTTTACTTTACTTTACTTTTTTTTTTTTTTTTTTTTTAATAAATGAAAATTCTGAGGTCGGAAGATTATGTAGAGTAAATGGGCAAATTTCAGCCAAAGATTTGTATCAAACAAATTTTCAAATTGAGTTCAAAATGACACTTTCTGTTCCTATGCAAAACCTCTATCTTGCTAAAAAGTACATGAAAATAAATAAATAAATAAATAAAATAAAAAATAAAATAACTGAAAACTTTCCCGAATTTTTTAATGTAAAATTATAAGGTTCTAATATATATATATATATATTTCGAGGGGGGAGGCATTTTTCCTTTTTATTCTAGCGAATGATAGCGTTTATAAAGTCAGCAGCATCATTGCTTGATTTTACTTATTATGCTTTTTTTTTTTTTTTTTTTTTTAAGTACTTTTCAAAATATTTTAAGCTGCTTGATTTCTTGCGTTCTTTAGGATGACAGTTGTAATAACAGATTGATTTTTTTTTTTTTTTTTTTTTTAGTATTTCATTGGACTTCTCCTAAAAATTAACAAAGCACATAAATTTTCTTTAAATGATAATTATAAATAATTATAATTACAATTTGCATAGAAACTGAGAGGTTTTTTTACTTAGATCCACAACTTTTTTTTTTTTTTTTTTTTTTCATTGATACTTTTTATAACTGTATCGAAATAAAACTTAAGTTCAACAGTATAATAAACTTTATATTTTAATCATAATTTTTTGCGGAAATTATATAAAACTTTAAAAGATTTCTACACTACACCACATCATAGAGGCTTATCATAGAGAAATGACTTTTATCATCTTATTTAAATGACACTTAATGTCCAATAGCGAAAAAATCCTGATGAATGGTGTATTCAGTATGAGAAAAAAAAAGATAATAATACTTTTTTAATCCCTTTGAAACAGTAGTGGAAAGCTTCAAAGAAAGAAATCGCTTTTTATGGAACGTAATGCTAGGCAATAAATTAAAATCTTTCTTTTCAAACTTGGACTTAAGAACTTCTATCGTCAAGAATTTTTTTCATTCAAATTTTCTGAAAATATTCTTTAAAAGAAAAAAAAAAGAGGAATAGCAATTTAATATTATCATTAATATGATGGGAGTATTATGCCTGTAGCAGTCCACACTATATGTCACTATGTAATAAATCTAATTTTTTTTCATAGTTCAATTTACACTAAAAAAAAGTTGTTTTTTTCTTTTTTTCTTTTTTAAGAAGATTTAGCATATAAAAGCCTATTTCATTTTCTGTGTCTCCAAAAGTAATCTTAACGAATGTTTCTTATATTAAAAAAAAAAAAAATTCTAACACTTTAACATGCATTTTATGATAAAAGGAGTTTTTGTTTTTACGATAACTTGTCACCTGAAATTAATATCTCTTTTCGTATTAACATTTATGTAATGGTGTATAAATGTATAAATATTACAAAAAAAAGCAAAAAACTACACATTTATATAATGTTAGTTTAACAAATACTTAATTATTAATTAACGAAGAAAAGAGGAAATATAAATCAGTTAAATTATATTAAAAGAAGTATATAATTCAATATTAAAAAGTTTCTTACTTGAAACAACAACTTTAAAAAATATAAAAAATTTATTATAATGTGTATTAAAAATGTATCATTGTTTTTATACAAAAAGTTAAAGCTGTAGCGAGTACTTAAAGATTGCAGTTAGTAACATATTTGTGCTAATTCTAATGAAAATTAAACTTATATTTATGAAAATGATATTAGCTTTTGACAGTTGATTTTCTCTCTTTTATTCTTAAACTGAGGTTTTTATAAATAAATCTCAGTTTAAGAATAAACTATCACTTTACGTGGATAACCAAAATTATCATATGACGTGGCTAATCAAAATTATTTACGTAAAGAAAAAATTATTCACATTCCTTCATTAGTTTTATAAAGTATTGTTATATTATAATTTTCGATTCATTGCTAATTGATCTTTCTCTCTCATTTCAGGTTTCTTAAAGAAAACATTGAAAGTCAGTTCGGCCTAAATTTGTCTATAACCATCTCCTAACAGCTTTATGATGGGAATATTTCTATGCAGTGTACTTCTTGTGTTGAGTTTCTTAACTCAACAAAGTATATCAATATCCTGCCATCCTAAATGTCAGTGCATATGGAGAAAAAATAAGCAAACAGCAGAATGTTCCTCAGCTGGATTCGAAAGAATTCCTCTTGGTCTGGAGCCTAATTTACAAGTTTTAGATTTGAATCGGAATAATTTAACCCTTTTACCACCTAATGCTTTTTTATCTGCTGGTCTGGTTAACTTACAAAAATTATATCTTTCAAAATGTGGTATAGAGCACATAGATGATTTTGCATTAAATCGAATTTCTAATTTGATTGAACTTGATCTTAGTGATAACCTAATTTCATACATTCCTACTGCAGCTTTTCGTCATCTTCCACTTTTGAGGCATCTCATTTTGAGTGGAAATCCTTTGGTTATTGTTTCAAGTCAAGTTTTTGTGGAATTGAAAACCCTTATAATTTTAGAGATTAGCAATTGCAAAATCGATACGATTTCCACAAGAGCTTTTGAAGGACTGGAAAAACTAGAGGTTTTAAAAATTGATAGTAACGAATTACAGACCCTTCATGCAAAAACCATGATGCCGTTTAAATTTCTCCATGGAATAACTTTGGACGGAAATCCATGGACATGTGATTGCGAATTACGTGGTCTTCGACAGTGGTTGTATGATAACAACGTTCCTTATATTCCTCCTACCTGTTACCGACCTCTTCGGCTTCGTGATAAAAAATGGACAGAAGTCGATATAGAAGACTATGCTTGTGCTCCTACATTTCTCAATACATCCAGTGCCATGAATGTATTTGAAGGTTCTAATGTAACATTGGAATGCAAAGTATCAGGAGATCCTATACCGTCTATTCAATGGCTATGGAGAGAAAGAGTCATTGCTAACTTATCCGAAGGAATATCATCCATGCAAACATTCATAATGTCTGAATATACAGAAAAAGAAAAATACTCGAGACTGAGAATATCGTCCGTACAAGAACCAAATGCAGGTGTTTATACGTGTGTGGCTTCTAATACGGCTGGAAAAGTTTCTAAGAATTTTACTTTAATGGTTTCGAGAATTCCTGTGACAGGTGTCAAAATTATAGAAGAAGAAAAGACTCAAGAAGTTAAAGAAGAAGAAGAATACAAAGGGAACTCTATGGCAGGAATGGCCATAGGTATGGTTGCTGGAGCTGTTATTGTTTTAGTTACGCTTTCTGCTGTTCTTTATGTATGTCACAGAAAAAGAAAAAGAAACGCCCAACGCAAGCGGATTGAAGCAAATCACAAAGTTTGTAATCCTACAGCACCAAAAGCACCCCAAGAAGATTCCGACATGAAAATCCTTAATACCAATCCTAATCATAAGAACACACGTCATTGCGATTATGAAGGTGTACCAACACGAGAGCTAGACCAATATGATAACATTGAGCCCGTCTGGAAGATTTCTGATCACCGACCTACGAGTGAAGCTCAATGGGATGACCATAATCTTCCCGAAGGTGCAATTCCAATAACTGTTACAAAACGAAGCGCTATTCCCTCTCAGATGCCAATTCAACCTGAGGACATTCATATTCGTTTTCAGCACGAGCTTGCCAATAATATGAGGAAAATGAGTAATGATCGCAAAGGTGGATCTGAACGGGAACGAGGAGATGGCAGTTCGGAAATGGAAGCTATTGATTCGGAAATCAAAATTAACTTCGACCCTCGAGATGATGACCGAAATAGCCGCATGACCACGTTCCTCTCCGAAAAATGCTCTGAAGAAAAAGGACCAGATTTGATCGATCATGCCCGTGCTTTACCTGGGGAAATGGAAGATTGGAAGAATGGCCCAAACCAACCATGGCTATATGACCAAGGAGCAACTTATTACAGACCGGCAACTGTCCAGGCAAAAACCATAACAGCCGCATCCCGTGTAAGCAGTGATGGTGAGTCAGCAGCTACAGAAGTGTAACATCATTACTCTACCTCAGATCAGGTGTACACTCTTTGCTCTATATGATGAAAAAAATTATTATCTATAGTATTAATGACAAAAAACAGCCCAAATGACATAAAATTTCTTAAAGAAAGGTGGGTAAAAACTTTCGCAACAACATTTTTTATCGATGTGGTGCTCTTGAAAATAGATTGCTGAATCCTGATATACTCTTGGTTACGTTGTATATTTTTCTTTTTTTTTCTGCGAAACGATACTTATTAGTTTATATTCATAATTGACGAACGAAAGAATATTGTTAAACATATGTATGTAAACATAAGTTACACACAAGCATACATGTATATGTATATATATATATATATATATAATGACATATGAATATATATATATATATATATGTATATATATATATATGTGTGTATATATATATATGTATGTATATATATGTGTGTGTATATATACATATATATGGAAGTGTACCGTCTATACGATCTAGTGGTGTTGCTCAAATGTGAAGCGAACATTTCTAATGTGATAATGAAGATTCCACGTCGTACAAAGTTTTATCAAGTATATACAAAGTTGTCAAGGTTTGTTTAAATTCACACACGTAGTTATTGGTGAACGTGTGTGCGTGTAAGTTTTTAATGCCGCGTTTCCCTTCCTATATAGAGTGTGCATCAATGAAAATCTTTTTCATAGATTTGTTAATTGCTGTGGAAGCCATTTATTGGTGCTACAATTCACGCACCTCGGATTTATCAAGCGGGTATAGGAAGGGTTTTTTATACCAGCTGTGGTCCACGTGTGAGAGAGAGGTAAAAATTTTGAACTAAATAATTCTGAAATACATATTTTTGTGTGAATAAAGGAGTATCATAATGGACACATTAATTTAAAATTTTCATACTCTTTGTACAGAAATGTCTATCTGACGCACAGGTACCTAAAGCAAGCAAAATGAAGAATTTATGGAAAAATTAATTCGTTTTAGAAACATGATGACTTTTGATCCAATCAAAGTATCATGAATGACAAGGCTTTGTGAATGACAAAAAAAAAAAAAAAAGTATTTTCGTACATAAAAATTGACTTATAATGGATATTCTTATGATAAAATATATTTTAAACTCTTCTGTAACAGGTGGACCGCAGCTGAATAAAATAATTTTGTACTGCTGTCCTTCATTGACTGACGATAACGATTTACACTATAAATTACCGAAAAATGTTCTTGATATTTAATTATATACCGTCTATGTCTGGTCCTAAGCATGTGTTAAGAGGATTAGGCTTTAGTCAGTGTTCCCCCTTCCCTACACCTATATCTCTTAATATTGTTTCCTCTGTGCCTTAGTGCTATCCTTATGTAGTTGCAATTCTTCTTTACTCAAAGTTTATTCACGAGCTCACAGGCCCAACATGCCTCCCACTTTCTCAGCTCTGAAATGTACGTCCATGGGGTAATCATAATTAAAGAATAGCTCAAATACATGTTAAAAACCATTAAGTAAGAAAATTGATTAATATGTTATACACAGTAATTTATTTATTTATTTATTTTATTTATTTTATTTATTGTTTATTTTTTTATTTATTTTTTAAAGTAATGCTATGTCTATCTTACTTGTTACAGTTTGAAAACCGTGAATATTTTTTTAAATGGGCTTATAGTAGTAATAATATAAATATATATGTATAAGTTGTGATCATAAATACATAAATAGTTGCTATATTTATCTATTTAAGTTCTAGTACATTTTTTAGTTTAAATTTAATTTCGAATAATTTCTATACACAATAGAACGAATAATCTTTTTCTTACGCGCACGGCATTTTTTCTTTCTTTCTTCCTTTTTTTTTTTTTTTTTTTTTTTTTTTTTTTTTTTTAAAGTTCTAAAAAAGAGTAAAACGTTAAGTTTTATTGATAATTTCCATTCTTATCATTGACTAACTGTTTTGTTAAGGATATGTCATAAGTATTCCAAAAAAACATCAAAAGATTCAAAAGTGTCTTCCCAATATCCAAGGTATCAATCAATATAAAATTGATTTTAAATTCAACTATTTTAAAATTAATGTTATCACTTAATTTGAAAATTTATACTCTATGTTAATGAAGTATATGGAAAAGCTATACGACTATACTTTTCATATTATATTGTAAATCCAACCATTTAGATATGCTTTATTCTTTTAAAGTTTTATTTTAGATACAGAAATGATTATTAGACAAAAGATATGTCTACACTGACGCATTTTTTCCCCCCCTCGCACTAAAAAAATTTAAAACACAATCAAAAAAAGAAATAAAAAATATTTTAAAATGTCAAATGTAGTATGCAGTATGCAGTAAAGTAAAAATAACGATTTCACAACTACATTTTAGGTAATATTTGGTATAAAATTACCATGATTATGGTGTAAGAATTTCAAACTGGAAAAACTTGCAAATATACTACTCTAGCAATGACTCATGAAGTAACTGGTTTTATTAATTAAATATATAATAGAATTTTTAAATTAATTTCATAACGAACTTCTTTAAATTTAATTTGTAATAAAAGGCACTTTATAAAAGCTTACATAAGTTGAAAAATACGGAACTATTATCATAATTTCTGTTACCCTATCTTTATGTAGAAATGTTTTCAACATATTGATAGTATTAATTATTATTATAATGTTAACTTTAATTTTCGTATTTTAAATTAAAAAAGTTATTTAAAACCATAATAAATAAATAAATATATATATATAGATTTTAATTATGATTATCCTGTATATTTACAACAGTGAAGAGAATTTTAATACAGGCATTTTCATTAGAATACTATCAATCATAACATTTCAATTTTGATTGCAGATATGCAGATATGCAGAATACGTATGTTATACGCATGAGAAGCTTATGTGCCCGAAACCGCTTTAGTATGTAAAACTCAAGAGCGTCACTGTAAGGGAAAGAATCAGACATTCTTTAATGCTCTGAAATATGCTTAGGTATATATTTGAATTTTAAACTATCTACCGGCTTTAATCAATATATTCAGTACATTTTCCAGTTTTGTTCTACTATTTTACTTTATGTTTTCCATTTTAATAATAGAAGTTTCTCTTTCCTTTTAATTTTATCGCGTCTTTTAAAGGATTTGGTTTATCAATTTTATTTTTTTCCCTTACTTTAAAGTTACGATTTCCCCCCTTTTTTTTTCAAATAAGTTATATTAAAGAAAAGAAAAAAGAAAACTTAAGTTTTTCTCTTCCATGTTTTTTTTTTTTTTTCATTTTTAAGCTTTATATTTTACTTCCTCCACAGTTGTATACTTTATAAAGTAAAAATACATTTAAGCCTAAAAATCTTTTTATATTAATTTTTATACGTGACATTTAAGCTTTTGATTAATTAAATAATTCATTTTTCGCTAAGGTTCAATTATCTTTTTTACATCAATTTATGGTCATAATCTGAAAAGCTCCTTTTGTTATTAACTTAATGCGCTTTTTGTGTTTTGCGTATTTAAATAAATCTCTTTTAATGTAGACGTTGATTTTAAAATTAAGCTTTTTTTCACTATTTGATCTCAAGTGTCTGATGTATATCTTGAACAATTATAAAAAATAAATTAAATCATTGAACTTTACAGCTGTTAAAGAAACTGCATATCTGCATCAGTTACATTATATTTCAAAAGAAAATGTCTGCCCCTTGAATTTTTTAAACTTCTTGTATATAAAATGTTGATTAACATAAAAATTAGGTCTGGAGCTTTTAAAAATATATTTATTATTATTTGTACTGAGAAAAATATATGAGTATATATCTAATTATTGAAGACAAAGCAATAATATTTATTAGAAAAAAATATTACAAATCGAGACATAATTTTATTATTATAAAATAATAACGATTGCATCATTGTAATTTAAAAGATATATATATCAATTTCTATCTTTAAAATTCGATTTAGAGTACAGCTTAATATTTTTCTGAAATCTGTATTTTGTTATGGTAAGTGAAAATTACATTAGTTGTATTTTGTGTTACAGATACGATTTATAAAAGTATATAAAAATTTGCTTGAAAGTGTAATCTAATTAAACATTCATTGTATATATGATTAGTGCTTCAAAATATATTAATAAAGGTGAAGTTAAAAATGTGTACTCTACTAAAGAAAAAAATATTTTTTTTATTGAAAAAATGTATTTTTCCTTTAAATATTGTATATATATAAGTCATATCTCTACTTGTTAAATCATATGTTTTATTGTAAATTGCTTTAAAGGACAAAAACATAATAGGCTAATAAAGCCATAGAACCCAACCTTTTAATTTATTCCGGAGTATTTTTAGCCCAGCCTTTATTTCGCACCACTTTAATTATAGAAAAATTTTCTTTAATACATAACTTCGATAAAATAAGAAAAAAAATACTTTTGAAAAATAAGTGGTATGGAATAATGGCGGGCTAAAGATACTCCGTAATAAATTAAAATATTGGCATCTATGATAAAGCCAAGACGTTATGATATAATATGAAAATATTTTATTTTGTTGTAAATAATAGACTTCGCGTTATTATTTCTTTTCACTAAACATTTAAATTTGTTTAGTTATATAACCAAGACAAAACATTCGCTAGAAAATGTATTCATTGAGGAAAAAAATGTAAAATTTGTACTTCAGTTTCAACTTTTCCTTTCCCTAATATATAATATCGTTTTTAGACATTTTGGAATTTTGCTTTTAGTAAGTATATAATTTTGTTCTTGTGATACATGTTACTGTTAATAACCAAAAACAAATTTTGTATATTTCTGTTGATAAGATAAGGCTAAGTTCTTTCTTTAGTATAAATAGAAACAAGTATGATTTAAATTTGTTTACATTTGGAAATTTTATAAACTCCAAGTTTACACTATATTTTGTATTCTAAAGTTATATTTAAATAATTTCAATATGCATGTAAATAACAAAACTACGTATAATTTTCAACGTCTTTCATTATTGATTGGATATATTTACCAATATTATTAAAGTAATTAATTTTAAATTTCAAGTTGTTTTGAATGGAAATGATCTTATCCTCAGAAATATACGATTTATTTCTTATAATTTTACACGTGTTTAATTAAATTAACGCACAGTTGGTTATTTTTATGTAATAAAAAATAAAACTGCTGTTGTAATAACTCCATTCTTAGTTAACTCCACACACTTTGTTTTGAGAGATATTTCAAGTTCATTTCTCTCACTGTGACATCTTTTAAAATAGTCTATGTATCAAAAAGGAACCTTGATTGATCATAATGAAATAAACTTAAAAGTAACTTTGAACCTTTAATTAGGATAAAGAAAATAGAAGGCGTATTGTACTAAACTTAAAACTAGTGTTTTCTAAATCTATTATTTTCTTTTTTATAAATATTTTACATAATATATAAATGAAGATCCATTTATTTTTATTTACTTACTGAATTAATTTAATTAGAGGTTGAAATTTTTAATATAGCTATTTTAAACAACTAATTATTTTTATCTGTAATAATACGAATATATAATTACCATAACCACATGTTAATATTTATTAAGATAATAAATTGAACGAAGTTTTCAATAACATAAGAAGAAAACTTTAAAGAGTAAGAAGTGCTTTTCTTTTTTTTAATTAGGCTTTTTTTTTTAAGCGATCAAATAATTAATATTGAATTATTTTTTAATTAAATTTAGAGTTTGAAACATTTTTTATTAAATCTACAAATTTATATCGTCCATTTCTGCTCAATGTTAACTGAATTTATTTTATGACGTGATTCAATTAGTAGTCTATGTATTAGACGAACCAAAATTTTCTCTTTAATTAAAAAATATCAACGTTGTGAAAGAATAGTTGCACTGCTCTTCAATTATAAGTAACTGAAAGTTTTGCACTCTAGGATTATAAATATCTAAAACCATATTTAACTCGATTTTTAGAATTATAAATTTAAATTTATAAAAAACGGGAAGGAGAAACTATTCAAAAATTCGTAAACATAAAGATATAAAGATGTATGCCAGGACTATTATAAGTACAATTTATAAGTTCTATTCCTTCATTTAGCACACCCTTAAAATTATTGCTTTAACGTAGATTAGATGTACGTAGACTGTTTTAAATTCTAAATGAGTTCTAGATGTGCCGAAATATAAATCTTTGTACTAAATGAATTTAAATTTTTAAAATTTCAAAAAAATAAAATAAAATAAAATAAAATAAAATAAAAGAGCACAGTAATAGTCCTTGTTTGACATTGTAATTATTTGTACTTATATATATATATATGTATTTGTATTTGTATACAGTATTTATCAAAAACTTTAACAATTAAAAATACATTTATAAACTAGCTTGTTAATGGGAAACATTCATTTATTTCTGGACATGAAAACCAATATACGTTTTAGTTAAACTCTAGTTCGTTAAGTTCATTTAAGTACAGATTGATTAAGAGGTATTTTAATTAAAAATTAATTTAGGTTGCCTTACTCAAATGTAATCACAATATATTGCAAATCTCTTAAAACAAAATATTTAATTTCAAGACCGAAAAATGTTTTTTTTTTTTTTTTTTTTTTTTTACATGTAAAAAGAAACTTTATTTCTTCGAAAGCTGTCACTACACAGAAAACTATTTTGCACATTTTCTCTAATAAATTAGTTTTTATCCAATAAATTTATTGGCTTCGTTGAACTAAGAGGCATGCATTACAATGCATGGACCAACAGTTGCTTTATTATAAGACACAGTAATATTAAATACTATTAAGTCTAGATTTGATTTCTTCTCTAAATCTAAGAGGGAAAAAAAATACTGAAATAAAATTCTGTCCTTAAGGAGACAAATTTGTTTTACTGAAATTTTCTTATGGAAACTAAGCTGTGATTTTCTGGATTTAATTCTTTGTCGATAGTGCATAATAAAGAAGTCGCGATCTGAAAAAAGGCTAAAGGTGCAACAGCTGCATGCGAATATATATATACAGTTACAGCCGCTTAACAAACTCACTGGTTGATAAAATCAACCACTTAATCTGATCAAATTGCTAGAACCGAAATCAAATAAATAGAAATCAGTTTTAAAACCGCCGCTAAATAAAATCAACATCGCCGGTTAATAAACTCAAAAAAAACTCTTCAGAAGCAAAAATGCCATTTATGCACGCTAAGAAATTTTTTATTTACACTGTGACTTTTTATTTTGAAAAAAAAAGCCAACAATCTCTCTGTTATCTCTCTTTGTTGAAAAGTTTACATTTAAAATATACTTACAAATTAAACATACCCCATCACTTGTTTTAGTAAAAATTTCAAGGAATGTATTCTTCAGAGGGCGGTAATAAGTTACAAACTTGATTTGGTACGAATGTGATTTTTTTTTTAATTAATTATTAAAAGAGAATTTCTAGTTCTTATTCTGAAATGACTAAGAAACAAGAGTTTAAAACGGAAAGATTTTCAATGTAAAAGAAAAGTGTAAACCTTTGGCAAAGTAATGATGATTTTCCTCAAAGAAAAGCATATCGGAACTTGGAATGTGCTTAATTTACTTATTTTGAAGTAATGATTAATTAATTATCTGTAAAAAGTTAATTAATATTGTTTATTAATTCCATTATTTCATACCTTTTGAAATTTCTTTCCTAATTCAGGGAAGTAATATCTTTTTCTTGAGTGCAGCATATAAAAATCAGCCGCTTTATAAAATCACTTTGGCTCAGAACGAACGTGATTTTAATAAGCGGCGGGTACTGTATATGATACATGTTCCCTTCATCGTATTTTCTTGGTGTTCTTGTGGCTTTTACCTTTTGTCTAAAAGATTAAGGAACACCAAACCTTAGCTATTTACTATTTTTCTTCGAAGCAGATTAAGAATATGCTTCTTTCTCATTATTTTTCTATTCGGCTAGATAGCAAAAATATGTTTTTCTAATAAAGAAGTGATTCTTTTGCTTAATAAATAGAAATATTCATTTTAAATATGAATGCAATTTTCAAATAGTAATAAACAATTATTTCACACATAATCAGGATAACTAAAGCCTTTATATACATTTTATATTTAAAAAAATCAAACGTGCAGTTAAATAGCATGTGTTTTATAATTAATTATCAATGATTCTTTTAGAAATATAATTCTCAAAAGTTATTTAACTGTACTGATCATAAAAAATTTTAAAAATATTGCAGGAAAATTTATTTTAAATAGTCCTTTAAAGTTACTTTTCGTGCAAGAATTAAGTTAAAGTAAAATTGGTATTAAGAAAATATAATATCATCGCAATTAATTGTAGTTAGGAATTTTGTGTTATTTCTTAAAATAACTTTCCTCTAAATACACATGCGTATGTCATTAAAATAAATATTTGAAAAGAAAAAATAACATCAGTTTTATGAATAAATATCCGAAGTTGTTTTCGGATTCTATGTTTTAAAATACTATAAAACAGCTTAGCATTTATTAGCACAGATAAAATATCATTAAAAATAAATAGATATTATTATATTTTTACTACATATACTTTTAAATTGAAAACTAAATTTATATAAAAGACTATTCACCACATAATGTTTGGTCTTTGTTAAATGGAAATAACATTACAGGATAACAGGAACTTTGTCAACATCGAAACTTATTCACGTTTAAGATGTAAACAAAATAGATGTTTGAAACAATGTTCTAGACTTTAAGTAAAATTCAATTATTGGTAGTAAATTTAAATAATCCGATAAAGCTTTCCTTAAACAATGAATGAGTAAGGATTTTAACGCCAAACATTTATTTATGTTTTGAGATTTGTTTTTAAAGTTTGAATAATATTTCTACCTTTAAGATAATTCTTTTTTTTAATTTAATGCATGATAAATTTTAAACCATTTTTCTTACCTTTATTTAAAATAGAAAACACTTTTAAGGAAATTTGTTAAAGGCATTTTTTTTTAAATATGCACACATAACATTCCTCTTATTTCTCTAAAGAGTTTAAGATTGAAAATAATATTCCAAAATTCATTACTGAAAAGAGTTTGAAATTTCGCATGCCATCCGTGCAATAAAAATTATTACAAAAATGTATTGTAAAAAAATAGTTCGATATAGATTATATCAGCTTATGAAATTAGTTTATTTAATAAAAGTTAATAATATCGTACATGATACCTAATATAAAAGATTATAAAAACACATCATATAGTTTACCTGTCTAACTTTTCGACTATTGTTGTTACTCATTAAGAAAAATAATCGTCAATTAATATTTAAATTTTATTCATTTTCATTTACATAGGTTATAGATTTATTAGCCACTTTTAATAGTGGATATCAAATATCGAATATTATTTTTTCTCAGTAATAGAATGTTAAGTTATATCTCAATTGTACTTGTACAATTTTATAGCATAGCTGCCAACATTTTTAAATTTAAAATCAGATTTATCACCAATATTTTAAAAAGGAATTCGTCATACATATATTTGGCGAATAAATAAAATTAAATTAACAAAACACATTTATTAAAATTTTCCTTTATGAAGCCTCTGTTGAAAAAACCAAGACTTGGCACGTGTGATATAGGCAGCATTTTTAATTTTCTTTTTAAAAAGATTTTAGATTTATTACTCAACTTTAGGTATCATGTATTGAATACATACTTGCCAACCTAATCCGGAAGATTGTTAGTCCCGCCCATTTCTGCCTTTTTATTCACACCAATCTTTTTCTAGAGTATTTTTCTTCTTATTTAATCGTAAATATATTTGAAGAGAATTACTCTAAAAATTAAGTGGTGTACAAAATGTGGCGGGAACTAACAATCTTCCGAGTTAGGTGGGTAAGTATGTGAATATTATTTTTTCTCAGTAATAGAATGTTAAGTTATATCTCAATCGTACCTACATACAGGCAGCATTTTAAATTTGGAAAAAAGAGAAAAAGAATCATTTATATCACATGTAAAAGAAGTGAAAAATAAAATAAGCCCTACCACTATAATTATAATTTGGATCATAAAATATAGTATATTTATATATGTAGTTTATTTATAATATTTGAAAAAAAAAATCATGCTTTTTTAAACATAATAAACTATTTTGATAAGAAAAGCAAACAAAAAATGCTGAATAAACTGTTTTCTCATATTTAATAAGATTCTATGTGGTGAATACATATAGTATTATAAATTTTCAACTTTAAACATAAACTTTTCCTGGTGGAAACTGCATTAATTTTATTTAAAACGTAAGTTTAATTTATTTTAAAAAGCTTAAAATAACTTAAAACGATTTTCGTAAAATCATTTTGTTCTATCTTTCGATCATTATAATTTCTGTTTGTGGCTTTAATTTTAAAATGGCAATATTATCAAAAATGATTAATATAAATTTAAGACATAGGTTAAATTATTAATAATGTAAATTTGTAACAGTTTGGCAGAACCTTTTTTAACACAACAAAAATATATATGTATGTACATATGAAACAATTGTAGGATGTTAAAATTTTTTATTCACGACTTTTAAAATAAATATAAAACGTTTCTTCTAAAATGTGACACAGAGACTTTACTGATTTAAAAAAAATAAAAAAAACATAATGAAATTATAAAGATTTGTGTGATGCTTCTATATTTAGAAATGAAGTTTTTTTTTTTTTTTTTTTTTTTTTTTTTTTACCGTAAAAAACGATAATAATGATAATGAATATTTGCCACTGAATGCATATCATTGAAAGTAAATATTTTAAATGTGATTAAATATATTCAACAGTACATAAAATATGATTTAAAAACATTTTTTAAGTGAAAATAATTGTAAATATTTCATTACTTATAATTTACTGAGCAGTGTAAAAACAGGAAAACAACGAATATCCGCCGACTAGCAAAGTTAAGTATTTTCGAAACTTTCTTATGGTAAATAAAAGTATTTAATGTTTTAATATGTAATATAAAAAAAATTGTTTTCAAGTAAATGTTTTAACATTTAATCTATGCATGATAATTATAGCAATAAGCGTTATTCTCATATTTCTTTGTACATAAATTTCTAAAATTGGTTATACCAGGTATTCGGTATTTCTTATTTTGTTACACATTAAAAAATAAACAAATTGAAATTTTATTGGGAAAAATATAAACAGGGAAAAATTCTTAAATCTGGTTTCATGGGTTATTTTTCAATTTAATATATATATATAAATAATATATGTATATTTATAATCTACAACTGTATATTATGTGCTTATTTAAACAATGTGTAATAGTTAGAAATATTTGTAAAATACTAGTTAGTGCAATTGTCCTTAAGGGCATAAGTATTTAAAATTTTCGATGATATTTTGTAAATTGTTAAAGACGGATAATTTAAATTTTAACATAATTTTATTGCATATACAAAACGAAAACAGGGTATAAAAAACAAGATTTTTAAAAAAATCAAAATTATTACAGTTTTATATTTGAATTAGAATGTATAATGTTAGTTAATACATTTACAACTTTTTTTTTTTTTTTTTTAACTCTTATGTGTTGCAAAATCCATTAACATTGTTAAATAAAAAACTACCAGACATGAAGTTTTCTTTATTACTTAGTGGAATTAGTTTTTCAGTTTCAATGGAAAAACAATTTCAAATTCCAGATTATAGATTTTCTTTTACATTAAAAAATTAAATTCACATGTTCTTGTTCCATATACTCCTGCAATGTGTTAATTAAATTTTCACTATGCATATCCTTCTCCTGTTCAAGCCCTTCTGATGGCTAACGGTTTAACCATCTGACCTTCAGTTTACGAGTTCCAGTTTCGAAATCCGGTTCAAGTTCATAGTGGTTTGTAATTCACTATAAGCTGTAAATCCTTCTCTAATTCATAGGCGAAAAATGAACATAGAATGGCATCCCAAAAACAGACATTCTTTTTTTGTTCAAAAACATTTAAAATCTTAATGAGAATGAAATTTTCTCACTTCCCACTGCTTGCTAATTTTTTTTTTTTTTAAACTACAATTCCAAAAATTATAAGTATCCTTCTATAAGAGTAAAAGGCAGGAATTACATATATATTCTAAGTGAATATGAAAGCAATTACATTCAAGACAGGATGTAATCAACTTTATTAATATTTTCTAAATAATTTGTCGTTTAAAACAGAACAAACTGTTGGAAAGCATTCCATATCATTTCTAAAGAATTTCAAAATTTAGTTGACTCTGATGAAAAGTAGGATATATTGAATTATTTTTTCGAAATTTCCTTTACTGAAAGAGCGTCTATACTTCTGACATCTTTGCTTACCAGTATCTGACATGGATTTAAAATGCTTGGGGAAATCTAAATTGCCCAAATGTGGTTGAAAATCAGCTTTTCTGTGTTTACTCTTGGCTAAATAATTGATTTCAGTATCTGCTAAAAAATAGTTTTGTCTTATTTATTTATTATCAAATTTTTTAAAAGAATGAATTAATTATATTAAATTAAATTGGCAATTACATAAAAGTACTCATCCAATCCTCTTGTCTGAAATGAAGTTCAGACCAAAAAAAAAAAAAAGTTTCATATTGCTTTAATATTTAAATCATAAAAAATTCATGGCTTTCAAATAAAATTACTTCCACGGACATTACATGAAAGAATATCTTAAGTAGATTTCTACCATTTGTCATTTAATATTTTAACTTAATAATGTTCGATTTATCTTTCTGAATAAAGCATAAAACAAGATAAGTTAATAAAAGTTCCCCTCATAAACCTTAATCCCATATGATCACCTTCACACGGCATCAATAAAAGATGGGTGTGGTTTTCATCCAACCTTATTAAACATTTTTTCTCCTTTTCTTTAATATGCATTTATTAAGAATTGGGGTCACATAAAGAAAACGAATTTCGGAAAAATCATTTTAATCACTGACGTGTTTTTCTCCACTTGTTTTGTTCTCATGAATAAAAACCAGAGAATTATAATTAAAGCCGAGTCTTAATAAGAATTAATCCACATTGTGTTTTGTGAAAAAATTAAAATTTTTAAATATATGGATAAATGAAAATGAAATTTTAATTGCAAATATGGCGAATAAAATAATCTTTAATGCGAATACGAATCTAGAAATATACGAAAGATAGTAATAAAATAAATTTATTTTCCACTGCAAATGGGATGAGTAATTCTGTTATACAAAAATATTTACAAAAATAATATAAATGCTGATTTAATGAAATTAAAAAGCGTGATCATTATTTTAGAACATTCTAAACAAGAAAAGTTTTACTGTAATATCAATAAAATCCACATATTAATATTTTTATTGTACATATAAAAAAATAAATTGCAATAAACAGAAAGTTAAATGGTAATTTTAAGCAAACGCCAGTCGTAAAACTGTGCTTTTCTTTTTAGAAAATTTTATCTAGCTTGTCGTCGATATATCATCATTTACCTTTTATTATTAATTTATTTGCTTTGTTTTTTATTTTTATTTTTATTTTTTATTTTTTATTTTTTTATTACTGCCATGGTTGTCTCCAGACAAGTTTTCCTCAGTTTGACGGTGAAGTGTTCCATAAGATTCTTTGAAATTTTTGACTTTATGCACTCAGTAATTTAACCGAAAGAATGGCAATAAAGTTTGTGTTTATACGTAGAATAGAAATCAGAAGTTTGGGGAAATACTTCTGATATAGCTATCATTTCACATTTAAAGATAAAGAATTTTTAAATATGAATAAAATTACATATGTTACAATGTTATTATCAAAAATATCTAGTTTTATTTTTTTTTCTTGTTTCATATTACACTAACATTTTTCTAAGTAATATTTTCCGTCCTGGAAATGGCAATACTATCAAAATAAAAAGTTACGGATGAGGTTTAAAATATTTTATCTTAACTTTATATAAAAAGAGAGCACAACATTTCTTCTCATTCAAAAAAAAAAAAAAAAAAAAAAAAAAAAAAATCAAAGAATATAAAGTTGTATAAAGTCAAATTTCAGTTTTCGTCAAATATAAAAAGTAAATTTATTACACGAGGCTTCAAAAATTCTAAATTTAATTAACAAAGATACCTTTATTTATTTATTTACTTATTTATTTATTTACCAGCAAAAAGGCCTAAAAGAATATGTATTACATTATTTATTGTAAACTTTTCAGTATTTAGTTTTATTATTTTTAAAAACTATTTTAAAAGAATTAACTCCTTTTTTTTCTTAAAATGAAAATAAATAAATAGAACAATCTACTAAATACGGATATAACTGTACGTCTACACAACATATCCGTATATTAATCGCAAACATGAAATTTGTCGTAAGTTCTTAGCGTTCAAAAGGTATGGTTAATGTGAGTTGCAGAAAAAAAAAATCGCACGTGAGACCAGGAAAGTAGGCAAAAATACCTTTATATTTATGCGGTTTATTTTTTTTTTCTTTTATTTATTTTTTTTTTTTTTCATTTTATACAAAGGTACGCCATCTTCCGGTAAGTTTAAGATGGGAAGATGATTGATACTGCCATCGGCTGTCTTAGAGTGAAGAATATAATTTGTTGCGCGTTCGTTGCAACGTCCAGGTTACCAATGGTGCGGTTCTTGGGACTTAAGGCTTGGTTTTTAAAAATTTTCCCCCAGCAGGGTAAAAAGTGAAGATACTCGCTCCAAACAAAATATTAAACCACTGATTCTCGCTAACGTCTTATCTTAAACTGACCGGGAGATGGTGTATCTTTTGTAAACCTTTTGTATTTAAAATTTCTGTAAAACAAAATTCTTAAACTGGCATGTACAATTTTTAAAGTGCAATACAACGAATCTTTATTTAACTTATTTTCTGAATTTATTTTCCTTATGTCCAACAGAAATGTAAATAATTTTATTTTTTCAAGCTTTTAAAATATTGTTTTAATATAAAGAGTGTTCTTTGTAAATTGAAATTCCCAGAAAAAGTATTTTGATCTGTTGAATGGAGAGGCAAATAAAGAATTTCATGGTGATATGCATCGTCATGTTAATAAATAAATAAATAAATAAAATAAAAGCAATCTGATATGGATTTTGGAAATTTAGAATTTCTATATTTCTTCTTTAAACGTTTATTTAAAAAAAAAAAAAAAAAAGATTGAGTTTCGACCATTCTGCAATATTAGTTAGTGCACACCTTCATTTAACAAATTAGTTTAAAAAGTATTAAATGTATACATTACGGAGGATGGTAATATATCCTATTTGTATTTTTTGATTAGATTAACGTTTTTCATAGAAAAAAAAAAAAAAAAAAAAAAAAGGAATGAACAAAAATGCTGACTAAGCCAAGTAATTTTAAAATATTAGCCATTACTTTAAATCGTTTATTCATATTTGATACTTTTAAAAATAGGATTTTTTAGCTTAGCTAAATAATTATATAAAGACTTATTTAAAGCATATTTTTAAAAAGTTAGACATTTTTTCTAATCAATCAGAATTGCAGAACATTACTCATATTTACTGAGAAAGGAATTCTTCCTTAAGCCTGTGCAATGTACTTCATACGATGCATTTCACTAATTCTTTTTACTTATCATTTAATAGAAAATTCATAGACAAAAATAAGTTTTTTTTTTATGGGTAATGTTCTACTTATTTGCATTTAATAATGCAATTTTAATTTAAAAAATTATTTATTTATTTATTTATTTCGACATTACGTTTTCTCATATGGCTGCGAAGGGAACATTGAATGAAAACTAGTTCAGAAATCAAAATAATAATGAATCAATTTAAAAAAATAAATAAATAAAATTTTTAAAAATATGTTTTTGTGTATTTTAAAATACTTTTCATGGAATTAAAACCAAAAATTTCCCCATGAATTTAAAATTTTCGCGTATTTCAAAAATGACTTTTTGTTATAAAAGTGAATGAAAATTAATTTACATTAACTGCATCTTTAAAATGAAAGAATTTTAAATGTAAAATAATAATAATAATAATAATAATGACAATAATAATAATGTGTAACATTCGATAAAAACGTTTAAACATTATTTTTGAAATCCATTAGTACTAAATTCTAACGTTATTTATTTATAATATACTTCTTTTTCAAGAATCGGGTGAAAATAACATAATATAACGCGCGTAAAAAGTATATGACTGAAAACATTTATCGTAAAATACAGCCCTAAAATACAAGAATTAAAGTATTCATCCTTTTTCAATAATCTGTTTTTCATAACATGGTTTAACCTGCATTTCACAAACTTAGAATCATAAATTCACACGAGGGACCTCTCAATCTTATCTGAAATGTTAAAAATGAAAGTTTATCGGTCGAAAGTTTTAAGTTTGTTTTAAAAACTTTTAACTTTTTTGTAAAAAAAAAAAAAAAAAAAAAAAAAAAGAAAGAAAGAAAGAAAGTCACTTTTATTGTAATAAATAAGGCATAACAAACGACAATATATCACTGAGCTTTTATCATTTTTAATGTACCAAACTTCCGCGGAAAAAAAAGGGGGGGGGAGAAAGAAATACGGTATTGTAAAACTTGACATTTCATTTAAAAAAAAAAAAAAAAAAAGTCAGTATTTTGTGTCAATGTATCATAAAACACAGTTAAGGTATAAACATTGTAATGGATTAAACATGATTATTATTTACTATATATTCATATATACGACATAAAACTTTCTAAAACGAAATACAGCAATTTAAAGTCAAACAAGAAATTTTGAGGCATGTTATTACAATCTTACTTTTGTTTTCAAAAAATTGGAATTTATGATGCTTGTCAAAAATTTGAGGATTATTCTGAAAACCCCATTGAATGATATTAATTTATCTAAAATATTTAAGGCGATTCTATAAGTTTTAATATTGAAAAATTCTAACCTTATTTATGAACACATGTTTTTATTTCTCTGTTTGATTTCCTCTTTTTAATATCAAGAGTTTGCAACTAATTAATATTTAAATAGCACTAGACAAATAATTTTGTAAAACTGAAAATATTACTTTAAATAATTAGTCATGCTTGAAATATTTAATTAATCCTTATTCTTAGAAGTAGAATACTATTTAACGTTAATATCTTACAAATCAAAGAATAACAATGGATATTATTTAATATCTGAAGTTTAATAATATTTATTTTCTGCAAAAATACCATTAGATTTTTTCTTCTTCTTTTTTTATATCTCTTCTATTTTTCGAAAACAAAACAAATTTCGTCATCCAAATGTTGTACTACGCATTCATAAGTTTACGAGTTTATGGAAATATTTTACATTTTTCAGTTGATTATCATCTGTTTAATTAATACTTATTTTAAGAACGGTATTATTTTACTAACTCCTAACTCCCTTAAAATAACAACCTACTTAAAATTAAGTATAGAAATTTACTGTTATTAAACCAATTAGTTATGTAAACACTTCCATTATTTCTATTCTTATTATATCTGTTCTTTCTCTTTAGATCAATACCCAAAAATAATATACTTTGAAAACGGTAAACTCGATAAATAAATTTAAAAATTAAAGAGCAATCTTTTAAAATTTTCAGAATTTCTTTAAATGTCTAATTAATACTCATTCTGAATCAGAATTTAGAAGAAGGTTGTCATTTGCAGTTAATAGTCTTCAAAAAAACTTCCTTTTCATTTTAAGAAAATTATCTTCAACTCTCATGAGAATTTAATTACTTTATGTATGCAAAAGAAACTCTTTTTAATCAACTAAAGAAACTCATATTTTATGATCTCATTATAATTTCGAAAGAAATAAGGTTATTTTTGTTAACAAAAATTATTTTTTTTTTTCAATTCTGAAATAACTTAATTAAAATTAATTGATAGTGATTAAATTTTATGTAGTATTCAACCAAATTTTCTAACCATTTTGAATTTTTCTTGAGATTGGTATTTGAGTCATAGAAATAATATTTCAGCATCATTGAAACTAGGTAATTTTTTATCTTGAACTGATCTTTAAACAAAAATTTCTATTATCTTTTTTTTCTATGTGTCGAGAAATGAAATGTAAAGGAAAATAATATGACATTAAGTTAACAAAATATAAGTGATAGATAGAAAGATAGATAGATGATTATTTAATATGTAGAAAAATATTGCAAATCCTTCTATTACCCTTTTAATTTGTATATTTTAATATTTCTATGCACAATAGTTTTGATAAAACTATTGTTTTATTTGTTTTCAGATACCAAATTCGATACAAATATAATTTTATTTTTCTGCACTCTTAAAAATTTTAGATTACTTCTTAGTATTTTCTAAACTCAGAACCAATGGAGGAACAAATTTTGTATATTAATAATATTTTTTTTTTAAGCTTTATATTATTTTTATAATAATAGCTTGTTAAGGAATAAATTTACATGACTGTTTTCTTTAGTATAATTTAAATAAATCATAATTTATTATTAAATTATTACATTAAAATTTTTTTTTGGATTTTGCAACACACAAAAAAGTTTCAATTGGTACAAAAACAACAATTTTCATTAACACATTTGCTACCGTTGGCAGTATTAAATATTAATGTAAACAGTTCTCTTTATTCTATGTGTATTGCAAATGAATGCCGATATAAATGATAATAATATTCCTAATATATCCCTATTTCTAATATGGACTAATCCGATAATTTTGCCCCATAATATGCCCAATATAATTTTCAAGTTTAGCATAGCACACATAAAGCAAAATTATCATAAGGTGGTTTTATTAACAAATATATTTACAATTTTGCGTCCACGGTAGCGAAAGTGTAAACATTTTGCAAATGTTTGTTTTGTATTTTTCCTTTTCTTACATTTCTCGGAATATATCTTTTATGTGTATTATTATTTATTTACATATATTGAAATATATTTCATGTCCAACTTAATTAATGGGTCGTAAATTTATAACCAGTAACATCTATTGTGATCAACTATATGTTCTACACAGACAAAAACCGACGACTAGAAAGTCTATTTAGTAAAAGAAAAACAAAGGAGATAAGTAAAATATTTCTTATAATTCCAGAAAACTGTAGATATACTTACCATAATGAGGACAAGCATTCCATCTTACTCAACTTTCTCAAAATAAGCAAAATGTTGTACGTATGTCTAATGACAAACCAGCTTCTACTTGTATGTAAATACTATACCCTTTAATATAAAGCAAAAATAAATAAAAAAATTCTATGTTTTGTTACTGAAACAGGTTTGATACAAACAATGTTAAATATTTATTTCATGTATATAATAAAATTGTTCATATGATACATCATACATTTTATATCAATTTATAAACATAAATATGGGTCATATAGTTCATCTTAGAATATATCCAAAATAATATTGTTTTATTTTAAAAAACAAATTAACTAACAATTAGGAAATTAAAATTTCATATATTTGATTTTAAGTGATTCAATTTGATCCTTTTTTTTATAGTATACGTCGGGAAATTAAAACTACTTAAAATATAAAGCTGAAAAAAATATTCGGCTCGTAAAAAAACTGTGAAAGTACAGTCTTGTAGCCACGAGTGTTGAAAATTATATTTATATGTATTTTCAATATTAACGTTAAAGTTTTAACTTTAAAGAAATGCATGTATTGAATTTTTTAGAAGCCCCTGATCTAATGAGAAAATTGCTGAAGAAAACTACTAT
The DNA here is from genome assembly GCA_963930645.1 of Salticus scenicus. Lineage (NCBI taxonomy): Eukaryota > Metazoa > Arthropoda > Arachnida > Araneae > Salticidae > Salticus > Salticus scenicus. The sequence goes on along the minus strand of OZ005657.1, from coordinate 244,601,162 downwards.
AAAACATTAAACAAAAACAGTGAGTTGTATGTCATGCAACTACTGAAGTTTATGTAATGTAAATTAGTTTATCTACAAAAAATCAGGTTTTTAATATACTTGTAAAATATTTTATTCTGGTTGTTTCATGGATGAAGAACGAAACAATAGAGCTGTTTGTTACCTATTCATAATGATTTTTCTTAGATGAAGAAATCCTAGTTTTTCAGTGAGAAGAGTATCTCAATAAGAAATGTTGCAAATAAATTGAAATGTATTTTGATACTAATGTTGCGAATTACCGCTTTGCAAGCACTTGTTAAAGCCACACTATCTGCGTGCATTTTGTTCTCATCCTGCAGAGTGTGAGCTCATTTGTAAATCTTTGAGTATTTACTAGTATGTAAACCAAATAACCAGTGTCTTTGATACATTTTTCTGTGCAAATTTATGTTCCATATTCTGCTCCCTGCTTCTGTAAAATGTTTGAATGAGAAGAAAATTAAGTAAAGATTGTCTATTTGTATGGTATTTTTGTCCATTTATTCAATGATATTAAATACATTACTATAAAGCTGCACATGAAACATTACAAGATCTTAATCTTTGGAGAAGTACGAACAATATATACAAACACGGGATTAGTAGCAGTAAATTAAATAAATACTGAATAATCATTATTATATATATATATATATATATGTATATATATATATATACAGGGTGTTGCAAAATTCAACCTACAAATTGCTAGGGCTGAGAGAAGATATCATTGAAATGAAAACGTACTATAGAACATTGGGTTGCATATCACACTGAGAGGATGAGAATCGCGAAAACCTCATGTAAGTTTCGACGTCACGCTAGAAGGACAAAAGTATAATACTAACTACAAAAAGATTTGTTTAGTTAATTTTTGCAATAATTGATTGAATTGGTGCCCGCTGACGTCATTGCACCATCTAGAAGAACATTAAAATGATTCCCGGACACATTCGTAAACTCAATTTCCGGGCGCGCTCGAGCATGTTGGATATGCTTTTGATGTCTACCACAGCGATGACAATCCGCGCTATGAGATCTTCCGGTGTATTCCAAGGTATTGCATAAATGAGAAATTTAAGGTGATCCTTCATAGGAAAGAATCACAGGGATTGTTATTCGGCGAATGAGTCCCTCGCCTCCAGTCCATCTCCTTGGTTTTTCGTGATTTTCACCCTCTCAACGTTGTATGCGGCCCCATGTTCTGTAGAAAGTTTTCATCCTTTTGATGCCTTCTATCACCCATATACGAATTTGTCAGTCGAATTTTGCAACACCCTGTATATATATATATATATATATAATATCAGTTTAATAAAGTTTTGTCTAAAGGATACCTAAAGGAACCTAAGGTATTTAATACATTCTTCGTGCAAAACTCGGAAAGAATGAATTTACTTTAACTAGAGCTAAAAATGACCAAGCCAGGGATTTATTCTAGAAAGTTTGTATATAACGTACCGATGCTCTATGAGCTGAGCAACACTGTCGACCTCTCTATGGCCTTATACGCTCATTAGTACATTTAAATTTTTTCTTCTTTTATTTTATTTATTTATTTATTTATTTATATTTATTTATTTATTTTTGTGAATAATTTTGAAGTATTACAGATGAATTTATTTTAATCTTTATTTTTTAAACATTTCAACATTCCAGCATGACAACAAATAACTATGATTTAGAACTTTGACCGATTGTAAGTAACATATTTTTGACGAATTAATTTTAAATAGCAAAATTTATCTAGATTAAAAGTTGAGACTTGGAACTTGGCATACCGAGTTTTGACTTGAATGTTTCTCTCTCATATAGGAATTTTCTCAAAACTATATGACATTTTCTAATTATTTAATGTTATATGGAAATATTGAAAATTATAAATATAAATACTGAATTGATTCACCGAAAGACTGCATCGTCATTCGCAGAATAGATATAAATTTCAAAACTTTCAAGAAGGGAATACTTACGGTCATATGTTGGACTCGTAGCTCCCTTGGTTCATAAATAGTATATAATGTCATGGGACCAGATTCCATTCTTCGCCTAGTCATATTATACTGGCTGGAAAATATATTCGATCTTTCCATGTAAAATACACTCATGATTGTGAAAATTGCAACACCAAGAAGGAATGCGAATATCAAAATGATATTTATTGGGCACATACATTATATTAAGAAGATCAACTTATTAACATTTCAGGAAATTTGAAGTAATATGTACTATGAAAACAGTACATAAAGTAGCGACCTCTGTGAGCAGTAAAAGCACTTATCTACCTAGGCATTGACTCAAACAGCGATCCAAAGACTCAAAGATTCAAAGACGGAAGGAGGCCGCTCACCACCATGCAGCAGTTTTGAGCGATTTTAACCTCCAAAGAGGGCCTCTGACAACAAATGTCAGATAACAATGTGAAATTTTGAAAGAGCCCGTTTCTAGAGGTTAAATCTCCCCCGTTGTTTATTGCATAAACATTAAAGAAAGAAAGAAAAAGAAAACAGAAAAGAAAACAGAAAAATTTAAATTTGCTGCCGGATATAAAATCCCACGCGACAGAGGGCAGCAGTTAATAAAAAAGACAATATTTAGGCTTCTAATGAGGAGATTTCGTAGGCAGATGAAGAAAGTTCAAATTTTGCGACGGTACTTTGGAAAAGTTAGTAAGATTAGTTTTTAGTTTGTTAAATTGGATAGTTCCATTAGGGTCACAAAGATTTTAGTTAATTTAGTTTTTTAAAAGGGGACGCTCTAAAATGTTAAAAAGCCAGTTATTGCGTCTAATTGGAGGATTGAGTAAATGAAATGTGTTTGTGAGGGCACATGCAAAGTAAACATAATCAGGAGAGTCTTCGTCTCCGCACTGGCATCGGGAGGTCCTCGAGCAATGAAAACAAAATAAGTAGGTTCTGAAAGGTCCATCATCCGTCAGAAAGGCTGAAATTGCTAGAGACAAATCAAAGTTATAATTTTTCACAGAGTTAATGAGGGCATAGGTGTAGCGTCCTTTGTCTGAAGTATCCCATTCAGCTTGCCATTCTTTCTGGAGGTTTTGGAAAAGGGACTTTTTGATAAAGGAAGGGGGGAGAGGGAGGGAAAAGCCGATGTCCGGACTTTGAGTGGCTATTTTAGCCAGCTCATCAGCCTTTTCATTGCCCATGACGCCCCGTTGCGCCGAAACGTGAGAGCCAGAGATGTATTTTCTTGAAGGTTAATTAGAAGTAGTTTAATATCCGTTATGAGAGGGTGTTTGGACCGATGGCGACGTATTGCCTGTAAGGCTGAAAGACTGTCACTGTAGATTGGAACTGAGTCGTTTATTTTTTGTCTCATTAATCCATAGGAGGGCCTGATAGGTGGCAAATAGTTCGACTTGAAATACGGTGTTGTAATCTCCCAGTCTTGAGGCCCACTGATGAATCAAGATCCCATCTGAAAGGACACAGAAAGCTGAGCCGACTCTGTGTTCAGTCTTTGACCTATCAGTATACACCGCCACTGGAGCAGAAGGAGAGAAGGCATTAGTTGAGATACTGACTGGGGCAGGAGAGGTATCATCTGCAGGGTGAATATGCCAGTTGCATGTTTAACGTTGTATTTCTGAATTGGGGAAGTGTTCATTTTGCAGTGAAGTAATACTGAGTTGTAGAATGTTAGTTTTATGAAATCCATATTTAACTGTTAGGTAGATAGGTAAAATCCCGATGATCACCGTCAATGCGTCAGTGGAAATAGTTCTATAACCCCTGGAAATTTGCAATAAGAGTATTCTTTGAAGGGAGAAGAGTTTGAGTTTTGCTGTTTTTGAAAGGTCCCCCCCCCCATATTCCAGCCCCGTAAGTTATGATTTTTTCTACTATTACACGGTACCAGATATTTAACGTGTTTGATTTAATACCCTAATTTTTCCCCGCGAGTTTTATAGAATTACGATAAATTTTAAGTAATTTAAGCTTTAAATTATTGATATGAGCAATCCAGTTTGGGGTTCTTATCAATAGTAATCCCAAGGTTCGGGTGTTGTCTACATGAGAGACACTAACTCCATTGACCCTGATCACCGGTTTTTGTTTTAGAATCCTAGGAAGAGAAAAGGTAAGAGCCTGTGTCTTGGCTGCTGAAAGTGTGAGATTGAGTGTGGAAAGTAATTGGTAGGAAGTTGTTGAAGCATCATGGGCCTGAGATTCCAAATCCCTTCTTGTTTTGCCCGAAATGATTATCGTAAATTCATCGGCGAAGACGAAGATTTCAAAGCCTTTAGAGGTCATAGGTTCGAGCATGGTGTTAGCGATTAATGTCCAGAGAACTGGACCAAGACGTGAGCCTTGTGAACAACCTTTTTCTTGAATATGATCTGAGGATCCTGAGCCATTATTTTCCTGTTGGAAAGATAAGAGCTGATGACTCCCGCGATACTCCTCGGACATTGAATGGATTGGAGTATAGTCAAAATATGGAGTCATTCAATATTATCGAAGGCTCCTTGAATGTCCAAGGAGACGAGGGTTGTATAGTTTTTCGAATTGTAACTAGAGGCGCAGTAATAGAGGATAGCATTCAATGCCATTTCACATGATCTGCCCTCTCTGAACCCGAAATTATTTTCATTCAGTAAACTATAAGATTCTAGAAAGTGATTAAGGCGGCTTACAATTATTTTTTCTAATAATTTTCCTAAAGTTGGAAGCAGGCAGATCGGGCGGTAAGTCTTGGGTTCAGAGGGACACTTCCCTTGATTTAGAAAGTATACCACCTCTCCTCGAAGAAGCACTTGGGAGAAATACTGAAAAAGTAAACATAAGTTGGACCAGCGTAAAAAAATCTGAGGATTGGAAAAATTAACTAATTTTAAAATGATAAAATCTATCCCATCTGGACCTGGAGCTTTTTTATTGTTAAATCCTGAGAGCACAGTTCGGATCTGAGCTTTCGTAAAAGCTTTGTCCGACTAGGCTCTAAAGAGGAAGCGATGAGGTGACGTGGATGGGAGAGAAGAAGGGCCGAAAAGGGTTTCAGTTAATTATTCTAAGTTGTTGTTTTTGGATCGGTGGTCTCGGTAGTCTTAGCTCATGGGGTGTGAAGAATTTGCTGGTGAAAATTTTTTGAGCAGTGCAAAGTTTTCTGCCTGAGAAGAGCAGAAAGACTTCCACGCTGCGTATTTTGCCTTGTTGAGTTGTTATTTATAGGTCGCTGCTAGTCTTTTTTTTATGTATCTGTAGTTGTTGACGTTCTGGTTCTTCTAGATATTTCAGTTTGCGTCTTATTGCCGTTAATTTATTACGCAGCGACCTTAACTGGGGAGACCAGAAGGTTGGAGTAGAGTGGCGTCTCACTTTTTTCATTCCAAAGGAAGAATTTGCGGCATCTTGAATAAGGGAAATTAGGGTTTCTGTAAAGATGTTTAAGTGTTCTGTGTTTGAGATTCTGTTAAGTTGTTGTGAAAATGTGGAACTAAGGTTTTTCATCTTTTGTTTAATTTTTTTGTGATTTCCTCGTTGTGTAGCGAAACGCTTTCGATATAAATTCTGTGGTGTTTTTTTTAGGATGAATATAATATTGTTGTGATCTGTGTTATTAAATTCCTCTGAGACAGACCAGTCATGTATTAGAGGCAAAGCTGCTGTCTTGACCAACGTAAAGTCTGGCCAACCCAAAGCACCATCCTGTTAGATAGACATATGTTGTGTATTATGATATGTTCAATAAGGCGGCTTTCTCTGGTATCCTCGCGTTTTGAGCACCAAACAGGGGAGTTTGCGTTTAGGTCGCAGCCGCAGATGAAAAGAGCTCGATGGCTAATCAATGCGAAGCTCAAGGGTTGCAACAGCAGCACGAATCATAAAATTTAACACCTTCCGAAGATCGCTGGATATTGTTTGTAACACCAAAGAAGATGCCCAAACTTTGATCCAGGATTACACAGACAGGAAGGACCTTAAAGATGCACTAGTCTTCAAGACAAAACCCAGCCCTCACCTAAGATTTATCGTCCTGGGCGTCCCTGAGGATACCTCGGAGGATCAGTTCAAAAAGGAACTACAGGCTCAAGGACTCATCACAGATTCGATCTCAACTGTAATCAAACAAATCCGACAGTTTCCCTCTAAGATCCAGGGTCTCACCAACAAAATATTCCAAGCACCGCTTCCCATCGCTGAAATCATTATAAAGTCTAAATCGCTACAACTGGGTCTCATGCGGTGCCTAATGAAACCCCACACACAAGCCACCAGATGCACTAGGTGACAAAGCTTCGATCATCCACCATCCCAATGTGACCAGGAGGTCTACTGCTCACACTGCGCCCAGAATCATAAAAATGATAAATGCAATGAAGAGCCCTCCTGCATAAATTGTGCAAGGGCAAATCTTGAGAAGGCGAAAAAGGGCATTCGCCCCACCAACCCTCATCATCCTGCATACTCCCCCTCCTGTCCAGTTCGCCAGGAGGCCTACAATAGGTGTAGAGAAGCCATGGATAAGAAGTTCGAAGGGAAAGACTCGAAATCACAACAACCTTCCCATTTGCAACAGCCAGAAAGCTCCAGCCAGGACAGACAAGAAAGCTCCGCCCACAACCCCAGACCACAACGGAGAAGTCAGCCAGCCAGTCTTCCAGCTCCAACCAGTCCCTTCCCTTGGTTATTCAACCCTTTCTCCCATTTTATGCCACACCCAGGTGCCTTTCAACAAGGTCATCCCTCCAGCCTCTACAGTGGAGTAAACCCAAACAGGAACTTCTACTTCGAAGGGAACCAGAGGTACCTTTCGCCATCGGGACCCTTTGGCAACCAACAAGACGCTCAAGGAGTACAGGGGTAACTCATTTTTAATTATCTCCAGCCCTCTTCCTCGTCTCCCCCCCCTTTTTTTCCCCTCCCTAAATGGGGAGGTCCCGAAAGAAAAAGCCCAAAGCTCCCTCCTCTTCCTCCCAAGAAGCAACATCCTCCTCCACTTCAATAGCTAACTTTAATAATCTAAAATTCCTGCAGATCAACCTCAACAGGTGCATGGCAGCGCACTCGACGGCCCGGGAATTCATGGAAGAAAAGTCCATAGACATCGGGCTGTTGCAGGATGCCTATTGCACCGTTGGGGGTGATCTATACGGCTTCCCCTCCGCCTGGTCAAGTTTCAGTTCCAAAAACAACTCAGCCCACATAGTCATAGCAACAAACTCACAAAATTACACACATGTCTTCACTGGGGACAATTGTGTTTTCATTTCACTCACCACGAAGGAGGGCGAACTGCTCCTCGGAAGTGCTTATGCCGCCCCGTCTGCGGACTTCGAGGCCTGCCTGCTGGAGTGGCAGCATCTCATCACACACAGGTCACTTTTCATCTGCTGCTGCGACCTCAATGCCAATTCCCCGTTGTGGTATTCACCCAACGAGGATCGCAGAGGTCGCGAGCTTATAGAATTCATAGCTGCTAACAACCTATGCATGGCCAACATTGACAACTCCGCTCCAACATTTAACAAGAACGACGCGCAGGGCTGGCCAGATTTTACTCTCTGCAACCCCAAGGCTTTTGCCAAAATTTGTGACTGGTCAGTTCTGGACATACATAACAATACAGACCACAACTACATCACTTTCACAACAAACACCATACCCTCAATTTCTCAATCAAAACGTTTCGCCACAAAGAATGGTAACTTCAAAAAATTTAATAACATTTTACTAAAGGAATCTTATAACCTAACTACGAAACTAGATACAATCACCAACGAAGATCAACTAGAAACCTTCACACAACACCTCATAGCCATAATCCACACAGCAGCAACTTCGGCATTCAGACTCAAAAAGTCGGGACGGCAGTTCGCCTACTCCTTCTGGACTCCCCAGTTACGTTCCATGCGTAATCGTCTAACAGCACTAAAAAGACAACTTAAATACATAGACCCATCATTAATTCCTCAGCACAAACAAGCAATCAAACTCCATTCTGCATTATTCAAAAAACACATCAACACAGCCAAGCACTACGCATGGAAAAAATTCTGCTCCTCACAGACCAAGATTTTCGGAACTGCGCAAAAATTTTACAGTCACAAATTCTTCACTCCACCAGAACTAAAACTGGAGCGCCCTCCGGCGCTTTCTTCCAAACGGAATAACCTGGAACACCTTACAAGCACTCTCTTCCCAGAATCTCTCATCACTCACTTTCAAGAACCAGTCTTTTCGGCTCCCTCGGATGACCCCTTCACGGAGGCCGAAATCAAAGCCACTCTCTTTAGCTTTAATGTAAAGAATGCTCCCGGTCCTGACAACATCGACTTCAAAATCCTCCGTAATGTTTACCTCACAATTCCACACGTTCTTCACAAATGGTCAAACCTCTGTCTCAACCTACACTACTTCCCAGAAACTCTCCGCCGTGGCGAAGTGGTGTACTTTCTGAAGCAAGGGAAACTTCCCTCTGAACCCTCCTCCTACAGACCGATCTGCCTCCTCCCTACCTTAGGAAAATTATTGGAGAAACTGATAGTTACACGAATAAATTTTTACCTAGAATCCAACAACCTGCTTCACCCTAACCAATTTGGGTTCAGAGAGGGCAGATCATGTGAACAAGCAATGCAAGCCATAAAAAGTTCCTGCGCCGTTAGCTGCAACGCCCAGAAATACACCACCATCGTCTCACTCGACATTCAGGGAGCTTTCGATATCATAGAGTGGCCCCATATCCTCCAAGCTCTCCAGGACCTTGGCTGCCCGAAGAATCTGGCGGGAGTCATCCGTTCCTACCTTTCCAAGCGGAAAATCATAGTTAACTGGGGGGAAGGTACTACAGAACTTCCCCAATCCAAAGGCTGCCCGCAGGGCTCTTGTTTAGGTCCCTTACTCTGGAACTTAATAGCCAACAGCATCCTACAGGGAATGAGCTCCGCGGGTTTCGAGATCTTCGCTTACGCGGATGACTTCTCCCTGATTCTCTCTGGTTGCATAAGGAAGGATTTGGAAGACCAGGCTCAGGTTGCCCTTTCCCTTTTTAGCGGATTACTAAAAGATCTTAATCTCAAACTGTCCTCTTCAAAAACAAAAGCACTCACCCTTGCATTTCCAAAAGCCCTCAGCAGTAGGAGAAATCCCAAGATGCGGATTGATGGCGTCAGCGTAAATCATGTAGAACATCTGAAAATTCTAGGCATCACTTTTGACAGACGCCTCAACTGGCTACCCCACGTAAAAGATCTCAAAATTAAAACCCAGAAAATCTACCATAATTCAATAAAAATGGTTGGAAAGAGGTGTGGTATCTCCACCTTCTTTCTCAAAACTTGGTACCTTACCATAATCGAGAAAATCCTTACCTACGGGGCATCCATTTGGGGCGGTCACCTCAGGTCGGACGCGATCTCCCAACTCAATTCAGCCAAACGTCCTTTTCTCCTTCAAATAGCAAGGGGCTATAAAACTATTTCAACTGACGCTATCACCGTCATCACAGGGATACCTCATGCCCATCTGCAGGTCTCCCAAATACACATCAAGTCTAAAATTCTCCAATTAAAAGATACAGAATTAAGCTCCATAATTTTCCCCAACACTCCAATACAACATCTTACCTGCAGTTGGTCCCTCCACCCTGGAAAGGATGTTGCTCCCCTAATAACCAATACGTCTAAGAATAGCTTCTCCCCGTCAGCTCCAGTGGCGGTCTACACGGATGGATCTAAGACGGATGCTGGGTGAGCGCAGCTTTCTGCGTTATAGCCTCAGGCGTCGTAACCCATCAGTGGGCGGGCAAACTGGTAGACTATAATTCAGTATTCCAAGCTGAACTACTCGCAATTCAAAAAGGCCTCGACTGGATTGCCACAGCTACACACGCAGACATCAAAATATACAGTGACAGTCTCTCAGGCTTGCTCGCCATTGCCCGCCTCAGGAGCAGACACCCCCAGGTGATTGCCATCAAAAATTCCCTAAGTGCTCTAAACTGTAACTGCTCCCTGGCTCACGTTTCAGCCCACAGGGGTGTGACCGGCAATGAATTAGCTGATTCGCTGGCAAAGGCCGCGACGGAGTCGGAAGAGATAGCCGTCTCTCTCCCTGCTCCCCCCTCCTTCGTCAAAAGAAAAATCAAAAATTTATTTCAGCAAAAATTTATTTCAGCAAACTATGGTCAACCTCTGAAAAAGGAAGGCACACTTTTGATTTGATTCCAATTGCAAACTCCAACACATGGACCCTGTCACCCCCAATCACCGCCTTCTTAAGTGGTCACGGTCCATTCCCATCCTACCTTAACAGGTTTCATTGCCGGCGCTCGCCTCTGTGTCCCTGTGGAGAGGAGGGAACACCGGCTCATTATTACTTCTCCTGCCCCCTCACAGTAAATTTCCATTTAAGGAATCCTAATCCAAGGCCAATAAATTGGCTGCCAAATATTTTATCCAGGAAACCTCTAATTCATAAACTTAATAAAATTTACTCCCTCTTAAAAGACATCTCTAATCGAACCAATTAATACCTTTTCTGTTTAGTCTTGTTTTGTTTCTTTTTGTTTCTTTTGTTCCTTTTTCAACCCTTTCCTCCCCCCCTTCCCTCCTTGTGGCGTCAGCAGCACAGCAAAGACCACCATGACAAGCAATTCAGCAAAAGCCTAGCCAACTGTGTAAAATCACATGATCCAGATTCCAGAAATGTTTAAGAGCCACACTTTAACTGCTGGTGTCAACCCATCAATGCTACATGGCTTGAAGCCTTTAACAGCACTACACTGTCGCGAGGAGACGGCTGGGCTCGGCAAGCTGATCAACAAAAGACTATGTATATAAAAACTTGTCTCTCTCATCGCCCATTGTCGCGGGTAGGATCTAAGCCTGGCGATGAATTCTGTAATTTTTTTTTTCTTTCGTTTTTCAATAAACGTCTCGGGACAGCCCACGTGGACTTCGGTCCTAGCATAGCTCAACACCGCTCTTCGAGCGGTGAGCCGGGGCTGCTCCCCTGTTCAATCAGGTGCTGCCATTCCTCAAGACAGTGATCAAAGTCAGCGGATGGAGCTGCATATGCACTGCCAATGACCACATCGCCATCACTTTAAGTCAGTGTCAAAAAGACACAATTATCCCCCGTAAAAAGGTGAGTGAAGATTAAGTGTGGTATCTGATAATAATATGTGCTGACTTGTTCTGAGAGGAAAATTTGGCCCATGATGAAAGGAATCCGTACAGATCCCCCTTAACAAAACAGTAAGCATCCTGAAGCAGCGAGATATATCTATGGAGTGAGCCTCCATGTATACTCGGGCCGCCAAATTAGCTGCCCTGTAGTTGTTAAGGTTGATCTGCAAGAATTTCAAGTTGTCAGCAGAAACTAAGTTATTGTTATTAGCAATGTTATCCATTATTTAATTAATTATAATTTTGCGTGCAGTTAGAGTAATTACAATTAGTGAGCTATTTACCATGTAAGTAGTAGTCCCGTCGCTGTAGCTGACGTCTATCCTTGAGAAGAGGAAGCATGGATAGAGGAGGATGAGAGTCTTTGTCCATTGTAGTTAGGTGGGAAGTTCAGAGACGGCGTTGCTCTCTTTCTCGGTGGAACGCCATAGTAGTGCTGAGCAGTCTGTGATGGTGGAAGTGGAAGTGGAAGGTGAGGAGGAGGAGGATATTTGTTGTCTAAGTATTTCTGAGACCAGTGTATTCTTCCTGGTAGGAAAGGCAGTCAATTGAGTAAGCTGGATGGTCTGTATGGAAGTTTGTGCCTTTTTGGTTGGCCCTACAGCATTTGATACAATTGGGGGTGCTGAACAATACTCATTTGCATGGGGACCCGCACATTGAGAATCTTTAAGGGCTGGTTGCAGAATGCAGCTGTGTGCCAGAAACCTTGGCATTTAGTGCATCGGGTTACTCTGGTGTAAGGTCTCAGTCTGCAACGGTGAAGACCATAGTTGAAAAGGCCCGTTGAGAGGAGATCCTCAGTGAGGGGAAGGGGCATCTGGAGGAGCCAGTTCCGGGAGTCTGTGTCTTGATCTCAAGTTCTAGATGACATCGATTGTCGAGGCACACCTTTTTGATAAATTTAACAGAATGTCAGCCTCGTAGGCCTCCACTGGGGCACCCACTACAAGCAACCTTTATCTGCCTGATTCTCTTTTGTTGAACACGGAGCCATTCTCTCACTTGATGGTTGTTGAGGACATCGGAGATCAGTTGCCTGGAATCCTCCGGCGATCTGCAAATGATTTCGACAGAACGCTTCCGGATATAGGTGGCTGCGATGGTCGTAGCTGTTTTTATTTGTTGCGATTTTAATAGACACATTATGTCTCCTACTGTCTCGTTACTTCTTTTTGATGTTATGCACAAGGTTTTTCATGATGGGTAACCCTTTGCAGCGCACTACCCTTTAAAGTTGGAATTTCAACAAAAAAAGTTGTAAGCTATCTACGTAGGTCTAAAGGAGTAAGCAGGTATAATTTTGTAAAGATAGTACTTACCGTTTTGAATCTGTGGGTGTTCCATCTGCGGGAACACTGCGCCACTAGAGCTCTGAAAAGTTAGTGAAACGCGTAAATGAGTAGACGATTTTGCATATGAATTAAAAAACACCGTGTAGCAGATTTAACATGACCCATGGTGCACCACGGGGATGCCTGCTACTCTGCACCCCATCCCCCCCCCCCCCCAAAAAAAAAAAAATCTTGGTTATATGGTTTTTTATGAAATAATTTGATACACAAGTCCTATGTGCAAAAACATTCACAATTAGTCTATTTTTTAGCTTCATGAAATTTTTGGAAGCACGTCACACTCTTTTGGTAGAAGCACAAACCAACATAGCAGGTTTTGCACATGAAACTAGTTTTGTGCGGGTTTTTTTTATAAACAAGTTTTTTATAAACAATTTCTTGTTTTTTTTTATATATAAACAACCAACCCTTCCTCACAGCATCTGATAGCTTGACGTCATTCCCTCCAAACAAAGGAAAAAAGAACACTTAAACACAGCTGTCTTCTCTCATCATTGCTTTCGATTGCGTAATATGAAAAGCGCTAGTGTCGCAGTGTTCCAGGAGATGGAACACCTTATTTTATTCAACGATTCCTCGTATGTTTCCTGTATAAAAAATTAAAAATAATATAGAATAAGTAATTTAGAGTACAGCCAACTATATAACATAGAAATGTTTTTTCAAGCAATCATTTTTGTATCACAAAAAAATATATACAAAATTTCTTGTAAATACGAGGATTTAAAATAACGCGTCCCAGCTAAATATCATGGATTACCTTGTGCAGTGATGCCATCTATGGGTGAAAAGGAAAGTTCAAAGTAAAAAATAAACCTATTTTTATGCATTTGCGATTGAATTTAACGGTTGGAGAAGCTAGTGAAGTTAGGTGTTCCATGTAGTGGAACACTGAACGGCAAAGGGTTAATGGCTGAAACCACCAGTGTGGGTTCTGGAAGGGATGGATTAGGAGGAGCTCTGGAGGTTAACTGAGGACTTGATGATGACATAACGGACTGGATTTGTTCAGTTTGAATTTGTTCATGTACGGTTTCTGTTGAATATATTTGGCGACCCTTCTTAAAGTGGTTGTCAATATCTGTTTGTTGCTGGAGAAACTGATGGAGAAGTGAGTTTTGAAAGCTTGAAGAACATTGTCTTTAATGCTCGAGAACCTTTTTTCCACCACTTCTTCAAAATGAGTTTTTCAACTGTTGTTATCTTTTTCTTGACTGATTATTTTTCTCAATATAGTTTCGAGTGTTTTTAAGTCGCTTTCATCACGTTGGGATTTAATTCCTCTGATAATTCCGAGTCCATATTCTGCAAGAGATGTTATATTCCACTTTTTTATCCTTTCGGTGTCGAAATCCACCAACGAAAAGTCATCATTGTACCCGTTTGCTGGTCTGTCGAGGAATCGATTTTCGTCCAACGAAATGTGGCTCTCATCAGAGTCATCGAAGGAGACTTTAGTCATTCTTCTTTTTGAATGTCTTGTAGACATTGAAGGCTAGAAAATTGACGTGCAGAAGCTAAGCAAATGATTAAATAACTAAATAACTAAATACAGTCGTCCGGTGCAGAAAACAGGTAGAGGCTTTCCCAGTTGCAAACATGTCTCAAAAAATAAATAAATAAATAAATAAATAAATAAAAACTTTAACTCTTCAACGCTTAAAAGCAGCTTAAGGAAAGAAAGCAAAAAAAGACTGTTAAAAATTGCGAAGCAATTTTTAAGTTTAGGTGAAAGTCTCTAGCTTAACACTCAGAGTAAATTTATTAAGTTAAGTTAAAAAAAAAGGAAAAACTACCACAGGGTACTTAAAAAAGGTGCGGAATGCGACCTGGCGGATCCAGATCAAGAACGAGTGGGGAAAGAGGAATTCAAGAGCTTTCCAACAATGAAGATTGGAAGAAATTATGAATAGTCGTTAATGAGATTTAGACCAGAAGCAGTGATGGAGCGCCATCTGGTGAAAAAGAAACGAAACTCAGCTGACCACGTAGAGTGCCCCGAAAACTTTACAGTTAAGTAGATATTAAGAAAGGCTGACAAAAATAAGTGGGGATATTAAGAAGAAATAAAAAAAGAAGAAGGAGAAGAAGAAGAAAACAAAACAAAGAGACAAGCGGCTTCTCCTATTGAGAGAAAGGAAAAATAATCTTAGCGTGAGATACTTGTAAGAAGAAATAAAAAAAAAAAAAGAAGAGGAGAAAAACAGTGTAAATTTAAGCTGAAACCTAAAGAAGAAAAAAAAACAGACTGTTTCAAAAGCGTCACCTAGCAAAAATAAATAAATAAATAAATAAAATAAATAAATAAGAAAAGAAAATTAAAGTTAGAAAAGTGCCACCTGGTGAAAAAAGTTGAATTAGAAAAAATATATATATATACAAGTTTTACGAGAGAAAAAAAAAATTAGTAGTTTTGACAAAGTAAAAATAAATAAATAAATAAATAAATAAATAAAAATAAGAAAAAGCTCCCAGGTCCTCGCCCAGACCCTGAAAAGAGAAACAAAAAGAGAAAGAAAAATTTTTTTTTTTGAAAGAGTATGTAATTTTAAAATTTTTTGATAATAAGTGAGACTTTTCCTTGATTCTGAAAAGTAAAATCGAACCGTACTCAAAAAAATAAATAAATAAATAAAATAAAATAAAATAAAACTTAACGATAAAAGCCTTAAATGCAACAAATTTAATAAGGACCCCCAAGATCCAGACCCTCCAAAGAGAAGACAACACCTAAAACACCAGTTTAAATCTTCGGAAAGAAAACTTCCATTTATTAATCTTAAAAAGTATGAGTACAACTTAATTCTTTCATTTAAGTTACAGAATTTAATGGTTGGTCACCCCAGGGCTGTTAGAGGAAACTTTAATTTAATTTAATTTAAGCTTTAGTAAAGTACATTTTAAGAAGTTAAAAAAAAATAATAATAAAGAAAGTTGGCCACCCTAAAAGTGTAAAAAAGAAAAAAAAAAAAAAAGTTGTTTGTTAAAAAAGTTATGACAGAGAAGATGGCGGCAGTTCAAAGAATTACAATAGGTTCAAGAATTAAGAAACCAAAAAAAAAAAAAAAAAAAGAGCGGTTGGCAACTCTAAAGGTGTACGTTTGCTACCACCCTCCTCCGCACAGTCTTCCAAAACAGTTTGTAGAATTAAGTTCAAAATGTTAGGTTTGGTTCAAGAAATTATGTAAACATTAAATCAGTTGGCCACCCTAAAGGTGTTCTAGTAATAAGGAGTGTGTTTTGAAAGTTTTATAAGCGAAGATGGCAACAATTTATAAATTAAAATTCAAAATGAAAGTTTTGGTGCAAGAAATTATGTGTACATAGAATCAGTTGGCCACCCTAAAGGAGTTCCAGTAATAAGCAGTTTGTTTTTAAAAGTTTTGCAAGAGAAGATGGCAGCAATATTACATTTTAAAACAAAAAGTATTTTGAATCAAGAATTAAAGAAAACATAAAAACTGTTGGCCACCCCATTGCGTCCGTCAAACCGCTGAGGTCAAACAAAAATAACTAGTAAAAGATTTGTTATAAAATCAGTGGCAACGGAGCTTAAAGTTTTAGTTTACGTTTTCAGTTTTTAAGGCTCCTGTATATACGAGCTGGCGCATCAAGCATTTTGTTGCCTAAGGAGTACCACATGTACCCAGCGCGTTTCTCTGAAAAACAACCGACAAACATTTTTTTCTCGTCTTACGTCACTTTAGAGTAACTTCTCTTATTATATTTCATAATTTTAGCTAACTAAACTATGATATGGGATTTTGCTTAGCTATAAACTGCTATAATCATTCAAGAAGAGAATATAAAGTGCTCACAGACCTATTAAGGCGTATTTGAGTATTCGCGACGTTTTGTAAAAGAAATAGAAACCGCCCTAACAACACATCATACCCCAATACATCGATAGGATATCCTGAGAAAAAAAGGGCATCCTGAGAATGTACTGTGAAGAAATGTGTTTTTAGGAATATTATTGTTGCTTATTGCTCTTTTCTTGACCGGCTTAGCTTCGGATCAAGATTTGTTTAAATCATTAGTGATGCGAAACGGACGCCAAGCGAGAATGTTGTCCTCTTCCGAGGCAAAAAAAGGCAGCGTTTCGCCGTTCCTATATATTTTATTTAAGGAGCTCTATAAGTTTTAGTTTGAGGTTGTGACGTAGTTGGAGGAAAGAAGATGAATGGGGAGAATATGTTCGAATGAAAGGGAAAATTTCAAAAGGTGCAGCTAGGAAGGACAATACAGGGAAGAAATTAGGGAAGATGTAACTGGAGAAAACAATCAATCCAAAGTTAAAGTAGATACAATTGTGAAACTGGAGAAATGAAACATTGCATTATAATGAGTAATAGTTAATCAAGAGTAATTGTAAATTAATAATTTAAATAATAATTAACAGAGAAAGTTATTAATATAATGGCAGACACAATGGGGAAACGTAGAGAAAACTTAGTGAAAAAGTATCATAAGCTTAAAAATTAAGGAACAAAGTGAGACGTAGCTTACAACCGGTACTCACCCCTTTCCTCATGAAAGTTAGCCGAAAATAAGAGCCATCACAAGCGCAAACTTTTCCTTCGATGTCCGGACGCCGGTCCTCAAACAGCGATTGGATGACATGTACGGATAGAGCACTTCATAAAGCTTCAACACAATGCCACAATTCATCGATCGTAGTTACTGGTGAGTGATGGCGGCCTCTCGCTTTACAACGATTAAACAGATGTTTTCAATGACGCAAGATCAGAAGAACGCGCTTTGCAGAGCAACAGTCGAACATGTTCTGCATCAAAGAAGGTCTGTACAATACGGACAAATTGTGGTCGTGCATTGTCCTGCTTAAATATTGCGCTTCGGAGGCCTTGAATATAGGGCAGAGTGATGGGCCTTAACTCATGAGAAATGTAATGGCGGGTATTCAGAGTGGCGGGAATGAAAACAACAGTTCATCGAGACGTGTATCCAATGGTACCGCATACCATCACTCCAGGTGGTGACCCAGTATGCGACTACAAAAAATTTTGATTACCCTCAAAACTGCTTCACTGCTATGGGCGCCTATATGTGTGATCAACGACGAACCTGGATGCAGGAATGGCGTGAAGTTGCTTTTCAGACAAATCACAATCCTGTTTACAGCATCAAGATTGCCTCATCCGTATTTAACAGCATTGTGAATAATGCACATTATCAGTTGGGATTCGACATCGTCAGACCGTCCATCATCTGCAGTGATAGTATAGGGTACCATTGGATACACGTCTCGATTACTTCTACTTCACATTCCCGGCTTTCTGAGTAGAGGTCATTAAATTTCTGGTGAGTTAAGAACCGCCACTCTGCCCTATATTTTAGTCTTCTGTAGCACAACATTTAAGCAGAATAATGCACGACCGCAAGTTGTCTGTATTTCCCGGACCTTCTTTGATAGAGGATGTGATTAACCGTTGCTCCGGCCAGCGCGTTCTCCTGATTTCACACCGGTAAAAATGTCTGTTTAACCTTGAAAAGCGAGTGACCCGTCACCACTCACCAGTGACTGGGATCTATGAACTGTGGCGTCCTGTTGAAACTTCATGAAGTGCTGTACCCGAATATGTAATCCAATCTCTGTTCGATTCAATGTCTAGGCAGATAAGTGTCGTTATTACTCCCAGAGATCGCTGCTTTATGTACTGTTTTTTCTCGCTATATATTACTCAAACTTTCAGAAAATTTAATCAATTGCTCTTCCTACTATAATGTATGTGCTCAATAAATATCATTCTTATATTCGCATTCCTTCTTGGTGTTGCAATTTTCACAAACATGATTGTATGTTATTAAAATTATAAGGTTAGACAAGGTTGTATATCCTCACAATTTTTTTTTTAATTATTTTGTCAAGTAATAAAATACAGACTTTATAATAATTATATTCAATATACTATTTTTCTGTCACTTATTAAGGTTAAAGTTTTATACTAACTGTTAGGTCCGATTGTATAAAACCTGTGGACTAATTTTGACTATTAAATGATGCACAAAATTATTAATAATATATGTATAAGGATATAGCGAATTTTAGAGTATACGAAATATTTTGCTGATAGTCATAAGATTGCCAAGTCAGTTTTCGAACGTTTTTTTGAACTATCGAATTTTATTTCCTATGAAACAATTATTATTTATTATTTATTTATTTACATTTATATATATATATATATTAAATACTGTGCTCACTTTCATGAAATTAAGTGTAATACAAAAATACTTTTTAGTGTTTTTCTGAAGCATAAAACAGAATATAATTAATCTGTGAACGGGTATATATATACGGAGAGAGAGAGAGAGAGATGGCAAATAGAATTGTATGACAACTTTCGGTTTAACATTTTAGTCAAATATAATAAGAATTAATTAACATATATTTGTATAAATTTGTGAGTGTAACACACACGTTTGACTACATATTTTTGGAAAAAGGAAAATTCAGAAGTGTTGCAACATATACAAGAAAAAGAAAAAAAAATGTGATTACCCTGAACGTAGAAATCGTCTTAATGGCATGTAATTGAAGAATTATATTCGTTAGGTAACTTACAACGTTTGTGTTGATTTGTGTAAGGGTATCTCTGATATTCATGGAAACACAAATTTTTCGTTTAAAAAAGTAAATAACAATTTAGTTTTTTTTTTTTTTTTTTTTTTTTTTTTTTTTTTTAACATAACTTTTAAAGAATTGAACACATGTATATAAATATTTAATAGTATGTTCGTTTTAAAATTATTAATCAAAATTTGTATTAATCTAATACCGTTAATATATTTTAAACTAATGAGAAATCTAATTTTTCATAGAACATTTTTTAAGAAAGAGAAAATTTAAAGGATATTGGGAAAAAAAAAAACTGAAAAAGAGAAATGCGATTTAAATAGATAAATGCGTAAATTATTGAATTTTAATTTAAACATTTTATTTTATTTTACTTTTTATTTTTTATTCAATTTCCTTTTTCTTATGTTTTTATATGCGAATGACATTTTTGCAAATTAAACTTCAAAAAACATTCTATTTGGATTAAGTGCTTTTTAAAATTATGTATAGAAATTATCAGTTCAGCGATATTCATCGATTACAAATTAATATACACATACACACACACACACATATATATATATATATATATTATTTTCTTCTTTTGAGCATAATTTTTAAAGGAATGAACTTGAGAACATAAAAATTGGATTGTATGATCATTATCAAATCATTATCCGAATTTTGTATTAATTTAATTAAAATTCGAATTACTCTGTAATTAAAATATAATTTTTTTCCTCTTAAAATGCTTTCTTCTTATGATCTTTTATGAGTACTAATTTTTAATCTTGTATAATTCATTTTTTTTTTTTCAAAAGTACATTACGGAGAAATGAAAACTTTACATAATTTTAGAAAAGAAAACTGAATGAGAAATGATGTTTATGTTGCACCTATTATCAAATGTTAAAATAAACATAAACATAAATTTTTCTTTCTGCATTAACTTTTGTGATCTGCACTTTTCCTTTTATCAATTTTTTTTTTTTTTTTTTTTTTTTTTTTTTTTAATGTGAATAAATTTTTAAAATGTGTATATACAAACATGAAAATTGAATAAGATATTATTTAGAAATTTATATATTCTTTATTGTTATTATTATGGTAAAATTCATATTTTACAAATTAATAACTCCATTTCTTGAAAATTTTCGTTATGAAGTAAAAAGAAAATTTAATATAAGAGAGAAAATGCGGTTTCATTTTAACATTTAGAGGCCATATGTATCTTTACCTATCTTTAATACATTCCTTACACGATTCCTGGTTTAATTTTCTTTTCTAAAATTGTTTGAATTTTTCATTTTCTTCAAAGATTACGAAAATACTGTTATGAAATTTATTATATATATATACACACACGAAAGAAATATTATATTAATATCAGTTTAAAAAATATATTAACTATGTTCAGTTATATAAAATTCAACTAATGACTTGATAACCAACACTCCATAAAAATTAAGAAATATTATCTTTAACTGTTTAAAACTTCTGTGCAAAAAATGAAAGCAAATAAACAAGTTTTTAAATAAATTTTGCAAATTAGATGGGAAATATCACTGTGCGTACAATAACTTCTTGTTAATCCTCATTTAGAAAATTACTGTAATTTTTAGAGTACATTAGAAAGCAATATATTGGAAACATTATAAAAAAATATAAGAAAGCATTAGAATACTTGGGAATAACAATCCCATGCTTTTATCATGAACAGACTTGTTCAGTTATGTTGAGAATAATGAAACTTTCAAATGCTTCAATGTACAATAGCGGATTACAAGCCCTGCTAGGAATAGAACAGATTTTAAGAACGCCCTTACTGTCAAAGCTGCCGTGAAACGAATGAGAGAGTTCGGCTGAGAACGTCAATAATTTTAGTCCCTTTTATGCAACACGAAATATTTACTCCAACAAGGACAACCGGCTGAAATTTGTGGTGCAATAATCTAGTGTCAATTTTTGCACTTTAAAGAGTCCCTTCTTACGAACATTCTCAGGACGGGGACTGCACAAGGGAGCTGAAATATTTTGTTTACCGGTGTCTTGCAGGTTCCAGTTGAGGTCCTTAAGGTCACAGCTTTGATGATATGGTCAGATCCAGTATGAAGCTCCCTGATATGAAATAATTTCCGATTTTTGACCTCGTTTTTTTTTTTTTTTTTTTTTTTTTTTTTGTCCATTTTTTCTGGAAACCTCAAAATTACATTTTACCATTAAATTGATTATACCGCACCTACAGTTCAAGTAGAAGAGAACCCGACGATCGAAACCAAAACAAAATACACATTAGATAATAAAATAATGCATTATATAAGATTATACATATATATATATATGTGGGAAGATAATCAATCACAATTAAAAAATAACTTCCGTAGGCGGAAGACCCACATCCAGCAAAACCCTAGTCAAGAAGAGCGTGCCCAGAAGCAACGGGGTTAGAAGACCCAATTTATTTACGTAATTTTCTAATATAGAAGTATCTGTAGTTACACTTAGAGCTGTTAAAACTGAGCTTGAACAGATTCAATTCATGTACAATGGTATAAAATAATTATACAGTGTAGCGACAATACACAAAAATAATTAAAACGAAAAAAAAAAAAAAAGAAAGAAAGAAAGAAAGACGAAATGCAAGTTTTTAATCAAATTAAAATTTATAGAGAAATATACAGATTTTAATTTATCATAATTTTCTTTTAGTTTAAAATAGCTGGGAATCATGTATGATTGTTGAAATGAAATTCTCGCTGACTTTTTGTATTGAATTTAAAATGATATTGAAGAATGGGGCAATTTCAAATAAAAAGGGAAATGAAGTAACTCTCTTTCTTCATGGGCATAGGTTATTTGCATTTTTAAAAATTAATTTGCATTTTTTAAAATTAAACAGAATTTGATGTTTGATGTATTTTGAAAATAGAAATAATGGTTCAAGAGAAGATTTTTCCGGTGCCCGCCTGTCACAGTGGGAACTTCCCACTCGTTTTATTTACCTGATTTTATTATATAGGTTAACTGTTGCAGAGCCTGCTTAAGGGGGAAGCACACATTATCTCCGCTCTCACCGGAATATTTTTACAATTATTTTTTACTTCATGTCATAGAAATTCCACGCTTTGACGAGGAAATACTTTTTATAAAAAATGAACGGTGTAAAACAATCCAATTTACTCACCGTTATTAGACACCAGAATTCTTTTAAAATAATGTTTTATGAAAATTTTCTGTTTATTATAGGAGGAAAGTATTTGTTAAAAAATAACGGTGTAATTATAAATAATGTGTGCTTCCCCCTTAATCAGGCTCTGAACTGTTGAGTAAGCCAAACTTTTTTTTTTTTTTTTTTTTTTTTTTTTTTTAAAGCGTTGAACTGTTTTGTTAAGCTTCATTTTTTATCTCTAAATTTAACGGAAGTTCGATTCAGTTATTTTGTTTTCAAATTCTTTTAAATTTTTGGTTTGGCAAGTTAAGTTAATAAGTTAAACATACCATAAATTTGAAATACTAAAATTTCATTGGTAAATCAAGATTCTTTCGTCGGATAAACACCCGTTTCATGCTGGTTCGTTTTGATGAGGCAGCCTTTTTTTTCTTTGTTTTTTCTCCTAAGTGTTCTTTACCTGCTCGGCTCTGGACGTCCGGATGGACTTGGCGCGTGGGTAAATGTGTGACATGGACATGCTTGCGGTCGCTCCCACTCTGAGTGGCTGCGTGTGGCATACTTTCTCCTCGCCGTTGTTCAAATTTAGCAGGAGCGTCATTGCTGGGTTTGCAACGGAGAGCTTCAGACGCGCAAGTGCGTCTCATTCACATTTATTTTTTAAAACTGAAATGATCCGTTAGCCGGTTTAATGGCTAAAAACTTTAATTTTATTACTTATTATTATTATTTTTTTTATTTATTTATTATTATTTTTGTGTGTGTGTGTGTGTGTGTGTGTGGCGAATGGGAGCGCAAATTTTAAAAATCTTGTTTCAAGAAATACTAAAATAATACGTAACACATATTTTTTAGCGTGAGTGCAGCAAGAAATTGGTACTACGGCACTGTCTGAGAAACCAGTAAAGTGTTTGATGAGAATTCAAATGTGACTTCACTTACATGCCTTGTCGTAGGATTCTTACTAAAATATATTCATGATTCACAGAAATAGGCCATTTTCATACCTTTGTCCATTTTCAACTGTTCAACTGTACTGCATCTCTGAGGGTACGACCATTATTTCCTGGGTTTTACATAAACTGGCAAAAAAAAAATATATATATATACAGTAGAACCTCGATTATCCGAAGTAATTGGGACCGAACCCATTTCGGATAATCGAAATTTTCGGATAATCGAGAATTCATCAATAATCATCTCAGGGGGTCGTACTCTCCGCCCTTTTTTCAGGACACTCTCAAACATGACAAATTTCCGCCTCTATTCCTACCACTATTTTTTTACGATGATCTCTAACCAGATTAATCTGGAGGCATTTCTATAAAAAGTACCATAAAAATTTCTGCATGAAATTACTGGTGGCAAAATAGGAGAAAATTTCTTATTCTTAAGTGTGTCCTGAAAAGGGGGCGGAGAGTACGACCCCTGTTAGCTAGTTTATTATGTCGTATCGTCATTGAACTGTTATAATGACTATTTTAACTGTTAAATAAATGAAATAAATTTATTTCTGAAACAAAAACTCACGATGGTTTAAATGGAAGCTTGATCTGGTATAAATTGGCCATCCTTTGCCGTGCAGCTCTATCCCGATGTTTTCTTAAAAGCATGAGTTCAGAGGAATCATAACTGACACAAAGTGACAAAAATTTTGAAATTCTGCTGCAATGCAAATTTCTCTGTTCTTGAGTTGACAAAAGAGGTTAGGTTCTTTGCACTTGCTTACAGTCAGAGGGTTCAATAACATTCGATTGTTCTGGGACTTGGCAGAATGACCTTCCACATTTCGAAATGGGGTGTGTTTTTGTTTAGAACAGGGACGTTTGAAAGTGGGGAAGAGTACACTCATACCGAGAATTGAGCTTGCGAGATGGAATTCTAAAAAAGGAAATTCCAAAATATTTATCTACATTCGTAGTTTGGAAAGGACGGCTTGCATACAAAAAGAATGTGGGAAAAAAACTTTAAAAATGCATGTTTGTTAAGAGAAAACTTTGGATGATAGTAGAAAGTGAAAAAAAAAAGTGAAGAAGAAACCGACTTCGGTTAACGGAGAGGAGTTTCGGTTAATCGAGGTTCTACTGTATATATATTCTTTTTTCATGATTTTATCGATTTAATGGAAACAGTAAAAAAATCTAAATAAGCTAAAAATTAATAAAAGCAACACCTTCTCCTCTGCTCTGACTAACGGCTTAACGGTAGTTAAAATGTACCTTTTACCACACGATATATTTTGGTGTCTCTGTCACCTTGCCTCAATGATGCAGTTGAATTGTGAATTTTATTGAATAATATACATATATATATATAGGTAGATAGATAGATAATTATAAGTAATAAAATTTTTGTGCGCTTTTTTTTTTGTTGAAAAAGACAGTGATAAAAGAATATACTTAATTTTACTCAAGTAGGTAAAAAATTTTATAATACAACGGAACTAGTCCGAACTAAATATTTAAAAACATTCTACAACACAATTAAATAAAGATGGGTAAAAATAATAGAAATAGACATAACATCACTGAAATGCCTCAGTTGGAACCACTCAATAGTGAATCAACGGTGTCCTATTGTTTTTATAAATAAATTGCTAAGATTGCATCACATCATTCTATGGCGACTATAACAAAAATAACTTAAATTATATGCCGATTTCAAGATCTTTCAGAATCTCTACTTTAAATTCTGAGGTAAAGTTTGAGGGGTATATAGAACTGTTCTTAAAATCCCTACTGCACAACCACTCAATGTGACAACACATTGCAGAGATTGACAACAATTCCACATTTCAAGGAAGTTTGGTTTTTGCTTTCGTCAGAAAGCTTATTCTCTTAATTTATCCTGAATTTCAATATTTTTTTTTTTGCATAAATTTAGGTTTTTCAATCACCAATAGAGCAACAACAATGCCATTCCCGAATGATAACATATTAAATTTACCTAATATAGTTAACAAAATCAATATAGATAAACAAATAGATTTTTCATCTCTTCTATAATTTCTTCATTTTGTACCCAAGAGCGTTTCTCTTTACACTCCTTAATTAAAAGCCAGCCCGGTCAGCATTGCTCAGAAAGCTGTTCTTCAATCAAGTGGTACTTCGTATATAAAATTAAACACCATATTACAAGATACACAATTTTTGGATACAGAGTTACTTATTTTTCCTGTGTTTTCAAAACACAAGATTGAGATCCACCAGGCTGTTTTTTCGTTTAAAAACTCTCCTTCTTGCGACACAGTACTATAAAGTCTTGCTAATCATTATTATTTACCTTTTGAATATGTATGGGATGAGGTTATTCACCTAAACAAAAATCTTAAAATTCGACACTTTCAAATTATTCAATACACGCAAAATTCCGCTACACATTATGTCAACTACAGCATACAACCTCCTTTGGAGAATTTTATCAACTTCATCAAAATCGCTCATGATGTTCTTCATAAATGCAAATATGAAATTAACAAAGCTCAAATACAAAATCACATTTAACAAAAGATCTCTCTCTCTCTCTCTCTCTCTCTCTCTCTCTCTCTATAAAAAACATTAAATTTATTTACAAACAACTTTGCAGACTTCTTTAAATATTATAGGTCATTCGGCCAGGGTTAAACCCCAATCCACATTTTCTAATGACTGCCCCATCAAGGCCCTTCCGTTACCTATTCTTCAAGCCCTACAAGCAAAAGCTAATGATAAAATTGATAAAATGCTCCAAACTGGCATTATCGAGAAAAATATTTTCTCTTGGTCTTACCCATCCTCTTCTTAAAGAAAAAAACATGATGATCCCAATAAACAGGTGTCTTGTATCGTCTTGTATCGACTTGCGTCTGTTCAACTCTGTCATCGATCATTCAAGCTAACATCTTTCTAGATTAATACGATTATAACAAACATGACTCAATGAAATTTTTTTCACCGTTCTTGGCATGCCATCTGCATGTCACCAACTTAAATTACCGAAAATTAACAGGAGAGTTTGCTTTTCACCACTCCTTGGGGTACATATAAGTGTAAACGTCTTTCATTTGGTTTTAAAAAGGCACCAATTACTTTCAAGCTTTATCAAACTCAATTAGAGAGGAAATTAATTTACCTGGGATTGATTAATATCAGAACAATTTCGTCATATGCAGTAATTCATTCAATGAAACTCTCTCTAAACTAGATAAGTTTTTAAATCTTTTTCAGAAGTATAAACTAATGTTAAACACAAATAAATACTGCTTTTATCAAACTTATATCAGTTTTCTGTGATTCAACAGTAATCAAGATACGAAATAAAATAAGTTTTACAATCAAATAGCATACATAATTTATTTGTGAAATTAAAAAGAAATAAAAACAAAAATGTGTCTCAAATATCTTTAAGAGAAAAAAGAAAACAAGAAAATGGAATGTTTAAAAATTTTGATTAAAAAATAACAGATATAATAATAGACTCACAATATAGCCAGAAATAAATTAAATAATGCCTAATTCCACCACATAAAATCCAAATAATGGATTCATAAGGAATCTCATGGTGGATCCAAAACTATTCATATAATGGATTATTTTGCCCGACAACATGGCCATCCATTTTAGGTCATATTAATGTAAGACGCCGAGAAACATAATAAAATTAGCAAGTGTAACATGCACCTAAAATAATATTTTATTAAGTAAACCAAGTCACATTTCTGCGCATGAAAGAATGTGTAACTAAACAAATAAGAAAGTTAGTGCTTAACTTATAACAAATTTTATAAAACCCCCTTTTTCAAATAATACTATTCAGACGTGTAACACTCCAATCGCTTGAATATCGCCATTGCTTCTTCTTCACGTAGTATAACCAGTTTATATGTTACCCGGTATATAACGCTACATGTTTCGAAGAAAACATAAGGTGGATCGTTTTGCCCGCTAAGATCATTTTAGGCTACCTACTTCTACATGTCTCTGACATCAGTGCATCAAGACTTTATAACCCTTTCAGAATATTGCCGGATTACTACAACAACAATATTTAATATTTTTTCAGCTTATTATTACTAATTGTTAAATTATGTTTCAGTATTTGTTATTAACAGCATCTTTTATTTTGTGCTTATTTTATTTGTTGGTTATACATGAGTTTGTATACCGTTTTATTTATTTTTTGTTTTTATTTAATTTTTATTTTTATTTAAGCTACCACCTTCAAAATTTATTTTTCCTTCTTTCTTTATTTATTTTCAGTTGCGCAACTCAAACTCAATCCCAAATCCAAACTTAGAAAAAAGAAAGAAAATTCTTTTGTTTTGTTTTGCATTTTTACTTTCTTCTATATTCAATAGAAGAAAGTATTGGATTCGTAAAAATTTTCGACCTCGGGTTTTTAATGGATTTACACGTTTTGAGAGCTGTAGAACACGATTTCACCATTTTTAGAAAATGTCTGTCTGTCCGTCTGTCTGTCTGTCTGTCTGTCTGTCAGTCTGTCTCTCTGTGTGTGTGTGTGACAAAATTTTGTGGCAACTGTATCTCCGAAACTACTGCACAGAATTTCATACAAATTGGTATGTACTTGCACCTTGACATAAATTAGTGCCTATCAACTTTTGGTAAAAAATGTGTTACAGGTTGCGTTGCCATCCCGCTTTATCTAAATTTTTAACATGATGATATAGGACAAAATTTTGTATAAATGTGCATAAAGAGAATTATCTTTTAGTAACCATTATGAAATTTAAGAGAATTATTTATAATAGAGATAGTCAACTGAGAAAATTTTTTGTATGTGTAGGAGCCTCGCCACCCTCCCCCCTGCGGGGGAAGTCCCCCCTCGAGGGAAGTAAATTTCCAAGATGGGTATCTTTCGAAAGGTCTCGTCAATACCTTTAAAACGAATGATTGAACTATAAATCTGCGATAATTTAAAAGAAAGTTATTGATTTTTTTTTTTTTTTACTTTTAACGAAAAAAAAATAAACTTAATTTTTTTTTTTTTTTTTTTTTTTTTTACGAAATTTAACCAAACTTGGTATTTAATTGGCCCCTGACATAAACTGGTGCTGATTAAATTTGGGGATCAATCGCTCAACAGGTGGCGCTGTGATCGCATTTTTTGTAAACTTTTAACATGGCAGTATAGGACAAAATTTCGTATAAATGTGCATAATGAGAGTTATTTTTAACTTGGGATTGTAAAATTAATATGAAGTATTGATAATAGTAGTAGTTAACTAGGAAAAAAAATCTGTGATGTGGGGCATCGCCCCCAACAATATAAAAAAAAAAAAAAAAAAAAAAAAAAAAATCGTATTTTTCTTTTTTAATATTGTTATTGAGTGAATTTGTATAGGGAAATATAGAAGAAAGTCTTGTGGTGGCCACAACATACTAGTTTTTTGTTGTATTTATACTCATTTTACGCTCATTTTATTCATTTGTTTTATACGTACATGTTACTGTTGTATATACGTACTGTTTGTATATTTTCACATTCATTTTATTTCATGTTCTTATGTTATTTTTATAATTTTAGTTTCTTTTCCTATTTTATGAATTGTTTTCATGTTTATATGTATAATGTACACTTATATGGGTTGGATGTATTATACAACAATTGCATATTTACTATATTTTAAATACCAAATAATTTTTGGCAGATAAATGTAAAGAATCTTTTATAGTGCAATCATTCAGTGCATTTTTCACAATTGTTAAATAAAACACAAATCATTATGGTATTAAATAATTGCATATGCCTACTTATTTATGGTATATTGAACATTCATTTATATATATGATTATTAGTATATTCCAGGTTTTATTTTACGGTAGCATAATCAATGTTTTTGCTATACCGTTCATGAGAATTTTGTGCCCAGGCACATTACTTATAAAATTGCGTTCATATTGTAACATACGAGTACCTTAATTTTCAATATTCATACATCAGTTCTCTTTACTTCACCTAAATTTGTGTTTTACATATATCTTATAGTCAGAATTCACATTGTTAACGCTCTCACGTAATCAAGATGAACTGTATTTATTATGTTTGTAAACTTGATTGCAAATGTGCTCTGTAATGGACGAATGTTTTTCTTCTCGCTGTTCTTTGGGGAATAAGTCCCAGTGTAAAATATCGCATTCGTTTTATTTCTCTGCTTTTCTTAATTACGTTAACATTTAAATGTAAAATAAATTATCATTTTCAGACGTTGAACCTTTCGTAAGCATTTTTTTAAATCTCTAAATTTAAACGGTAGTTCGATTTAGTTATTTTACCTTTCAAAATTCTTTTGAACATTCGGTTTGAAAAGTTAAGATAATCAGTTAAACATTTAATAAATTTGAAATTCTAAAGTTTCCTCGTTAATTTTTTTTTTTTTTTTTTTTTGTCAGGGAAACTCTTGTTTTATGCTTCTTCTTCTATTTTTTTTTTTTTTTTTTTAAATCCCAGTCAGTTTTCCCTAATGCCAATCGACAGTGATCGGGAGGGGGGGGGGGCGAGGCGACGCTATGTTTTTTATGATTAAGCGGATATATCACAGATTGTCAAGGTCATCCAAAGCCCTATTCTATAGGTAAAATTGTTTATAGAACAATTACACACAACAATTGTTTACACAACAATTGTTTACACACAACAATTGTTTACACATTACCTAATCGTTATTTTTAAAATTCTGTTTTCACATTCTAAAAATACACAGCCGTTATATTAGTTCTAGTCAGCCAAAAATTTATTTATTTATTTATTTATTTATTTTTTAATTTTGAGTTTAAAAATGCGAATTTTCACTAAATGTATTTTTCACGTTTTCTAACTGTAAAATAAAATATTAATGCTTAAAAAATTCATAATGTTTGTTTAACCCTTAGCGGCGCAAGACAATTCGAATCATTTAAATTATACTGCCACCG
Source organism: Salticus scenicus (assembly GCA_963930645.1). Classification (NCBI taxonomy): domain Eukaryota; kingdom Metazoa; phylum Arthropoda; class Arachnida; order Araneae; family Salticidae; genus Salticus; species Salticus scenicus. The sequence continues at coordinate 244,570,972 of OZ005657.1, read as the reverse complement.
AAATTCATGAACTAAATCAAACTAAAAGAAATTTTAAATTTTTAGGTTAAAAAAACCGGTCTTTTCTGCTATATTATAAACGTAAATTTTTGCTAAAAAATTCTGGGATGAATTTTTGCAGCTGGATCTTAAATTTTGCGTCCTCGCAGCGAGGACAGCGCGCGTTAAGGGGTTTTAATGGGATTTAATTAAATGGTTGTCAATTTTCTGAATGGGAAAACTTAATTTAAAAATACCAATTAGGTAATGAATAATTCTATAAACAAATATCGCCATAGACTTACATGGTATTTGGTGACTGGAGACGGAGAAGTTGTATGAAAGAGTTAGCAGCCTTAATGTTCTTCATCGGCTCGGTAGTGTTTGCGTTTCGAATGGGCGCGGCGCGTGGGTGTATATCGTCATATGTAAAGTAGGAACGTTTGCAATCGCTCCCTTTCTAATTGGCTGTCGCTTTCTCTGCTCGCCGTTCAAAATCTGCTGGCGTGTTATTACGGAGTTGCAGCGGATAGCTTCAAGCACTTCCGTGTGTCACTTTACATTTAGTTTTCTAAATCGAAAGAATCCCTCGGTCGGTTCAATGGCCGAAATCTTTAATTTTATTATTTAATTAATCTCATTTTTTTATACTGAGAGCGGGAATACAAATTTTATAAATCTTGTTTCAAGAAGAATCAAAATTATTTGTGGTTTAGCAACAAATTGGCACAACGGTATTATCTCAGGTACCAGCAAAAAATTTGATGAGAACTGAAGTTTGAATTAACTTACGTCTCTTTTTATCCGAATTTACTGAAAATTTTTTATGAAGATTTATATAGGTAGGTGATTTTTTTTTTTTTTTTTTGCCTTTTCCCATTTTCAATTGTAGAATGGTGCTGCGTGAGCGAGAGTACGTCCAGTATTTCCTAGGTTTTAAATAAACCATCAAATGATGACTCTTTTTCATGATTTTATCGATTTAATAGAAAAAGTAAAAAAAAAAAAAAACGCTCAGTAAGTAAACATTAAAAAAATAATGCCTTCTTCTCTGCTCTGATTAATGGCTTAGCAGTAGTTAATTTCTACTGTTTTCCGCCCGATACTGCCTGTCATCATAGACATTGTTTTTTGATTTGATACCGCTAAATCTAAATTTTCACAAATGGAGATGAATTTGTCTGTCAGAAAAAATAGCATTATTTTCTAGTTCAGAGTGAGTATTTCCCCCCCAGCTAAAATGCAGAAATCGTCAGCATAAGCTGTAAAGCCACCATTTGTTTGTCAAAATTCTAAGATGATATTGTTAGAAACTAAAACCCGAAATTTGATTATTAAATTTGCGAACACCATCTTAAAACTTTAAATTTGTCAGGAAATCGGGCTCCAATATATTTGTTATGTATGTAATTTATCAAGATTCCTTTTACCTATATTTGTAAAAATGAATCGTTTATTATGTTCATCAGCACTCAGCAGTTCCTGTTCCTAGCACACTTGAGCCAAATTGGCCTGTGATATTAAATGAAATTATACTCTCTAAAAATGGAAAGGGAAAGTTCTCTCAAACTGAGCCATTTTTCACTCCATCGACATGTTGAAAGGCAACTTCTCACGTTGAGAGAAATCCTCTCAAACCATGGCACTGTTATAAGCGACTCAGATTTAAGCCAACTGAAACAAGTTATTTTTTGAGAGAAATCGGGCCAAATTTCAGTAAACCTGTTTGATGCTGGAAAAAATATGAGATTTCCTCCACCGGAATCGAACGCAGGTCCCCTTTGGTGGCAGACGAACGTGTTACCACTACGCTACGATTTCATACAAAAAATGGTCATATAACCGTTCTCAATCATTCTCATAGGGGGAAAATTGTTAAAATTGAAAATTTTTAACACTATTTAATTTAATTTATTATTTTTAAAACCTCTAAATATAGTTTGGTTCTTACTTATTTAATTTATTTTCCCCAATTTATCATTTAAATAACTCAAAATTCAGTAAAAAAGAAATTCTTAAATTTGACGAATTGTTTGTTTGTAAACAAACCAGCATTTCTGGGAATGTGAACGAACCAAATCTCCAATAAGAAAATCAAAAATTAAATAAGGATAAATTAACTTAAAATTCTTTGGATTCTTGCTCAAATAACCTAAAAATAATAATATTAATTTTTCTAGCGTTCATATTTCGCTAATTTAAATTGATGACGTCATTTTTAATTACATTTTCAAAATTCTTTCTAGAGAATTCGGATAGCTCCGCACAAACGTAGTATTGCTAAGCCGATTCAAAATAGCGTCCTTTGAAATAATGAATCAAATTTAATAACAAATCAATCTTAAAAATAGTCTAAAATAAATTTCCCTTCATCAAAAATAATTTAATTTTAATGTATTTCTTCAACATTTATTTGAGCAAGCGATCTTAAGAAATCCATTCTGTAGGAACTTTTTACCCGCGCATCGATCTTTCTGTGCTTCGGCTTTCTCGAGCGGGAATATTGCATTGCATTTTGTCTCTCTCTCTTGGAATCTGGCGTGGGGAGGGGAGGTGCATTTTTCGCAGGGCCGTGACATGGCTTCTAGTCGATGTGAGCGAACTATGTCACGGTCAAGCTGATTATTCAATATTATCTTTTCAATTGCTAATATGTGTTTTTATAACTAAAGGATGAGGTACTGATGACATTTGAGCCTCCGTATCAATATCATGCATCATACATCAAAAACATGCATTTTTCTGTTTCCGGCTATGGTGTGCTATGCTTAGACTTAGGCCTAAGAGGTCCTATCAGCTCAACTAGCAAACAATCTCAATTACGATGCCGATAAATACGAAAATGTTTATGTTCCGTGCTTTCAATATTCGGCTTTGATTAAAGGTTACAATGTTTTGGATTTGCATACACAGATTTATGATGGATAAATAAGCTAAAATTGAATATCAGACAAGAGCATATGGATTATGCTGAACTAAATGCCTTTACTAGATCTTAACATATTAGTTTCATGAATACGCGTTCGTCAATATAATTAGTAAAACAATTATTCCTCCTCATCCACCAATTTTATTTGTGTGACAGCTTGATACTCGTGAGTCAATGGAGAATTGCAGTGGCAGGTTTATTACCTTTATTTTCGTGTGATATTTATCAAACATACGATAGCTTATGACATGTTGTGCGTCTATACAATATCTACTATTTCGTATTTTGGAAGACTGTTCACATCATAGTGTTGATAAAATTATTTATGGTGATGCTGTATTCAATTCACAAATATAGATATATGATGAAGTCCGATTTTTCTGTTTAATTCTTTTTAGTTTACTTTATTTTGTCTGTGCCGGCACTTTGTTACAGTATGATCTATTATAAAATAAAATGCATTTTTCATTCAATTGGATGTCAAATTATTTAGTATTGTGACCTGTTCCTTTATTGTTCTTCATGAAATTTGAGGGTAAGTTAATTTTCAATTCATTTCAGTTATGCTTTATTCACTTAAATTTTATTTAGTCACAATTTAATTTATTTGAAATTTTTAAAAGTTCAACGTTTATATTTATGTCCATGAGCGATGTGGTAAAACAACGCATTGTAATTTTAGTATGATTCGATCACAGTGCAAAATTTTAAATTATTGATTTAACGGGAATATAACTCCCGATATTTTATTTTTAGATTTTTATTTCAGGCACCATTTAATAAGTTATTTTATTATTAAGAATTTTGTTCTTAACAAAAAAATTATTTATTAATTTTTACTTGGTTTTATACATAGCATAAATCTATGGGAAACCCAATAATTTTCCTTAAAATAGCACTATTAATATAAAATTGAGGAAAAATTCTTGAAAACAGAAACTCTATAACAAGCAGACATTTTAGAAGCTTGCAAATTAATTCTGTATACTTTACGTCGTTTAGAAAAATGAATTCTTCTACACAATGTTGTAGAATTTTTTGAATAACTATGAGTTGAAAAAACAGTATGTACTAGTTTGTTTATACATATACATATTATTCCCGATATTGAGAATTGCCCATCTACGCAGCACTAGTGCGGAGTAAAAAAAACGAATCAACCCAACCCGATGTTGAGTTTAATTATAATTAAAACACTGTAATTCATTTTTTGAACGATTTACATGCATTTAAAAAAACAGTTTTAATGATTAAAATAAAAATATTAAATAACTTTATACATAAATAAATTTCTAGATTACAAAAATACATTGTTCTTTTTCTTTATACTTCATATATTCCTTTAAGAAACTGTTTTTAAAAACGTATTCACTGCTCATTTTTAGTTTTTTTATGACTAACTCTCGTGATTTGATAACCACTATTTTTTGTCAGTCGTATATAAAACATTTGTTATGTATGTATATATATATATATATATATAAATTCTCTCTGGTAGTTTACTTTTCTAACTATCGAAAGCCCTCAACATATTTTTAAAACAATGTATAAATTAATTAATTATGTATATCTAAAAAATATTTTTCGTGTGTCATTTAATATATGATAGATAGATGGCACCATCATTACGCAATTTTGTTGGACCATATGAAAAGTGATCAAAATTCGTTTTGAAAAGAGCTGGCAGTTTAACGATCAATTTGGCTGAAAAGATTTTTGATCAGGAAAGACTGATTTTACTCAAACTTGATTTTTTACTAGAAATACCTCTCAAATTATGGCTAAAAAGTATGTCGTTCGTTTTTGAGTAAGCAAATTCGGTCCGACATTTTAAGAGAGTACATATTTATAATGCGAAAGAAAGGAGGATTTGAAAATTTTTACTCGGGATTTTACTAAGATGGTACCCCTTCTTTTAAAACTATTTTGAGCAGTATCAAAATAACATTGAACTTAAAGGAAAGTCATAATATGTGTTTTTACAAGTTTCTTAAGGACCTTCCCTAAAGACAAAAGAAGAGGTATAGGGTGGTAAGCATTCGGGCATTTAGGATTTCTGTTTCTTTTGCAGAGGAAGATGATTTTTTCCTTTTTCCTGAAGTGTGGAAAGAGTCCAAAAATGAAGCATTTGTTGAATAAAGTAATAAAGAGTTTGGTAAAATTAAGGCGAGTTTTCTAACAACTCTTTCGTCAACGAGGTAGTATTCTTGGGTTTTATTAATGGCAAGGGAAATAGAAAAGTTGCAATTCGCCCTGAGAGAAATAGAAGGTATGGATATGGTTTCAAAGGAACGACATGAAATAATGATAAATGAAGAGATGATTTAGCGGAAAATGGAGAAGTGTTTCTCAACAAGATCACACAGAATGGTATTACGTGATCCAGTACTATCTGAAGATTCTAGACAGGTAAGAATAAAGTCTTTGTTTTTGAGTGTTTTAAACATTTTTCAATAAACATAGTTAAAGTTTTCGCAAAAGGTAGCCAAGCCAGTTTCTTTGCTTCTTTCACAGACGTGGATAATCTAGGAAGTCCATTTGAGGTAACGACTAAAAAAACACACATAGCTACTTACATCCATAAGGCATCTATAAGAGTTAAAAAATGATCCATTAGGCTTCTGTAAACATCCTACAGCACGAAAAATGTCATTCTACTTTATATCCATTAGATGTCTGTTAAATCTTCAAGTATTCAATAATTGGACTTGTTACATCTAATAGATATTAAAAATATCTAAATCTTCTTTTAAACTTACATGTTACATCTATTAGACATCGAAAATGAAACGTCTAAATTTTGTCTACATTTAAACATCTAATAGATATCTATAATTCTTACAGGATATCCAGGACTTTTAATGGACATTCTTAAGATATTTTGTACATTTTATTCATCAATTGGTTGTAATAATGGATATAAGTGGCTGTGCGAGAATAATTACCAAAATCAATGTCATCATATTAAAAGACAAAGTAAGAAAATAAACACCCTCAAATAAATATCTTGTATAAATATTTGGGTATGAAAGAGTTATTCGCAAAATTGATACCGCGATTACTGACAATTGGTCAATACCGGATATGCATTATCATTTCAATGCAGCATTTATACAACTTAAAGCGCAATTAAAACGGGTTTTTGTGGCGCTACGTTGTAGTTTGTAAAATACTAGCAGGCTTTGCCTACTTCGCTGGTCATTACATTGAAATGAATTCCCAAAATACCATATCATTAATAATAATAATAAAATCTCAAAAAAAAAAAAAAATAATAATAAATAAATAAATAAATAAAACATTGAAATCTGTCAAAATTTAAGTTAAAATCCGTATTTTGCTAAATTTTGCCTCCAAAAATAATTTTTACCCCCACCCCCACCCCCACCCCCATTAAAATTCCAAAATCGCAGAAAATGATTCATTTATTTTATTTTTTATTTATTTTTTCTACTCAAGTCTAGTCTCCCTCTCCGTAATTTCTTCACTGTAAAGTAATATTGAGCCGAGTTATGCTTATAAAGGCCTTCTGCCCCCTCCCCTCCCAGAGGGGAACGGGAGTATTTCACGAAATTCCATCTTAGTGGGGGTCAGAGTCTTAAAAGTAACCTGCTCACCAATATTTGTGACTGTATCTCCCATAGAATCGCCACAGCTGTGTTGAGTCAGTGATTAGTGAGTTTACTATCTCCCATAGAATTGCCATGACAGTGTTGAGTCAGTGAATCAATGAGTTTACTCTTTTATGTTTACAGATTTGTTTATATTTTTCATGGACTACTTGGCTTAAGATGGCTATCACGAAAATAGAGCTCTTGGCAAAAAATGTCCTATCTACAATACTTCAGCATCAAAAGATAAAGACTTTTTAATATAGATCTGAATAAGCTTTCATTTTATTATTATTTAATTTTGATAATGATGTCATTTTGTCATGTGCCTAAGCAAATTTATTATTTAATATTTAATATTTTTCTTTTTATTATTATTCGCGTGAAAATATATTTTATTACATGTCTCGAAAAGTAAATTAACTCGTAAACTTTTTTGGCAACAATTAAAAATTAAAATAAATAAATATAAGCTGTATTATAGAAGAAATATCTGTATTATATAGAAGATATAACATAGATAACGTTTTGCTTCCTCCCCCTCCCCTTGGGGACTGAATTTCTAAAATTCGAAAAATTGGTTTTTAGGTATTTGTGTTAGTTATATTTTAAAGAAAAACTTTTGCTGATATGTTTTTTTTCTTTGATATATAAAGATTTTTGTGAAATCACGTTTTGCCCCTTTCCTCCTTTTGGGGCCAAATTTCTAAAATTCCAGAAATTCGATTTTAGGTATTTAAGTTAGCTTTATTTTGAATAAAAAAATCTCACGTATATCTGTTTTTCTTTCAGATATAAAGCTTTTTCGTGAAATCACTTTTTGCGCATGTGGAATCACACTTTGCCACGCACCCCCTCTTGTGGACCGAATTTCCAAAATTCCAGAAATTGATTTTTAGGTAGCTGTGTTAGCTATGTTTCAAAAGCAAAAATTTTATGAATATCTGTTTTTATTTTTTGTTTGAGATATGAAGGATTTTGTGAAATTACGTTTCGCCCTCTCCCCCCCCCCGCCCAATTCAGTGCTTTTTTACCCAATTTTTGGGTATTTGAGCACCAATCTTGGGGGGGGGGGGCATTACTCCACACTTTTTACAGTGTACGTAACAGAAGGAACATTGCCACAACATTTTATGCTTCTAGGTCCAGGGGTTCGGGCTGGGTGATGATGAATCACTCACTCACTCACTCAGGACCAACGATTTTATATATATAGATAAACACATTACTATACCGGGTGATTCAAAATAGATGATACATCGATTATCTCATAAACTAAGAAAGATAGAAACCTACTTCCAATTTCAAAATTGGTGCAAATAAAGGGTAGATTTCAGATATAGCATTTTTTTTGTACAAGGGGCTGTATACGTATTAAATACGAAATATAATTCTTATCACATGACTTATATTTAGAAAAATATTTTCCTTAGTCTAAGAGAAAAAAAATCATCTTTCAAAGTGAAAATTTCGCTGAGTTATTGCAATTTGAAAGTTCTAGCATTTTTCGCCAAGTCTTAAGGGGTTGTATCAAAAGTGAGAAATTGTAATTACTACAATTTTGTAATAAAGCATAGATTGATCAGCATTTGTGTGTGTGTGTGTGGGGGGGTGTATTCTTGTTCATTCAGGGAAAGATGGCTATTTTAACCCATAATGTCTGTCTTTCCCCAAGTGAATACACACGAAAAAACTCGCTGATAATTTATCAAATAAAATTTATAAATAATTTATGTACTAAAGGTGAATTTTGAAACTCCTTTTTCTTTATACATTCTCTTACCCATACACATGATATAGAGAAAGTATTGTTTTTGAGTAAAATTTCCGAAAATTAGCTTTTGTTATATTTATACGTTTTGAGATCCTCTGAATTCATAAATCATGATTTTAGCGGATGGTCTCTCTCTCTCTATCTCTGTGTGTTATTAGCATAGCTCAAGAACAAATAGTAGCAGGAAGTCCAAATTCGGTATTCTAAATCCGTATCATATAGTGAGACTACACTAAGCTATTCGTTGAGGTTAGACAAAGGGTTTGTGTACAGGGTCATCCAAGAGAATTCAAATACATTACGTATTTGAACGAAATTTCTCACAAGTACAGTGTGACATCTATAGGCTGCCCTAAACAAAATGAAATAAACAGATTTTTTATACACATAAAAGCATGTTTTGTGCAGATTGTGGAGTGACAATCATTCATCCAGAGTATTTGGATATATTGGAGCTATACTTGGGATTTGCTGGAAGTGTATTTCATTTTGTGTTACATGTTTTATATCTAACACTAAATTTAGCACACAAAACCATGTGTATATAGTTTATAGGCAAGCTACAGGACTACCCAAAATTAAGGTGAACATTTGCTTCTATTAAATGTAATAGACGTAAGTGCTTTGCTGCATTTGTTTTATGTCGAAGAACACTTCTGCCACAGGACGGAAAAATAATTTCTCATTCCCATACTGTAAACGAAGTAGTTTTTGGAGATAGATTTTTTTGTGTGTATAATATCATGTTTTGAGGCCTCCTGAATACAAAAGTCCAATTTTTAGTCGTTGATTTGTATACATATATGAATTTTTTCAGCATAACTTAACAACAAATAACTGCAGGAAATTCAAATTTGGAACTTTGGATTCCATATCGAGTTGCCACTTGAAAAGTTGATCAAGAATTGCAAGTTTCAAGGAAATTAACAAGATACTTGGTTGTAGTTTTAATAAGTTTAAGCTTTATAATTAAACGGGGGTTGAAAAGGGCAGTAACCCCTCGACATAGAATTATACATCAATACCATATCATATTCTACACAATAAATTATTTGAGAATATTAACAATAAATGAAAAATTCTTTATGATTTTTGCAGTTGAAAGTTATTTAAATGTGATTTATGAGAATGTCTTTCCCAAAACGGAAGGCATTGGCATTTTTTGTGCGTTCCTGAACACGAACCAATTGTAGAAGACCTATTAATACCATTTTAAATAGGGAACATTCCTTAGTAAACCTGAATAACATATAGCATTTTAAAAATTTCTCAAAATATTTACGGATGCTGGGGGGCGGGTAGACGGACAGATAGACAGATCAGACAAACATGCAAAATGAAATCATATTCACAGTTAAAAGTTGTTAGAAAGTATTAAAAACGCTTAATGTAAACGAAAATGGATTTCCAGCAAATTTCAATCCCTTAACGTAACTCAATATTTTTGTGTGCCCTCTAAATCTAATGCTAATCGTACTATACACTACGAAGGCATTCTTTTGTGCATATGAATAATATATTTCAATTTCATTAAGATTTACGCAAAGTAATTAAAATTTGGTTTATAGATATATCTTTCATAGAACGCAATGCTCTGGAATACTTTCGGGTAACCCTGTATACAAAATAATGATGGTACTTACTCCATTTTATATATAAAATATCCGTTAGTGGATGTGAATAACATATTTAAATTTTATTACTATTTGCGTAAATTAAAGGTATTAAAATATGGTTTATAGAAATACATCTCATAGAACACAACGCTTTGAAATACTTTCGGGTGTCCCTGTACACAAGCTAGCAGAGGTGTGCATTCTATTTTCAATAAGGAACATCCGATAGTGAACTCGAATAACACATATCAGTTTCAAGAAATTCCATGAATATTCACGGGAGTTAGAGAGCGGACAGACAGACAAACCGAAGACATTAACGCTTTTCGATCTTGTTGGAAATTGTTAAAAAGCTGTAGTCATTCAAATTTTTCAACCATGTTGGAGAGTGTTAAAAAGAAATAAACTGCGAAAATTTCACACGGTTTTGCTAGTCCTTTAATTTCCTTCCTCTCTTAACGTGTTTTAATATGCAGGTGAACCCCTAAGAAATTTAACTATTAAATTATTTAACAATACAGAATAATATAAATTTTCATTAAGTCCTTAAAACTGTTGATTTCACGTGTTTGTATGATTTTAGTTTTTTTTTTTTTTTTTTTTTTTTTTTTTTTTAATAAAGAACTTTTTTTAAAACTTTTACACGCCAATGTTCCATAAATGAAACATGGAATTAAAAATTCATTTAAGAATTAAATATCATGCATATTCACTTGAAAAAATTATCAGATATAATAGAAAGATGACTTGATTTTTTGAAATAGAAATTACATTTCAATCATAAAAGTAGAAATGTATAGAAAATTATTAAAATGACCTATTTTACCATTTTTCCCTTTTACCCCACAGTTTAAAAATTCACATACTTTAGAAAAATTAGCAAATGCTTCAATGGGCTGGCACGTTTAAAATAGGTTACATCATTAAAGTAAAATATAATATTAAAATATTAAAATATAATAACATTAAATATAATAATATTAAATTAATAATCTTAAATATAATAATCTTAAATTATAAATTTTTTTTTTAATTACACATTTTAATGATAGAGTTTTTTAAACTAAAGCATTAGAAGACAAAATATGTAAAAAAATTATTTAAGTTACACCCAGATCTGAATGCGGCGTGTAAAAGGTTAATTTTCATCATCTCATAGATAACCCCCTCAAGTGATCCCTTTGGCGTCAAAAAATACATGCCAAATTTGAAAATAAAGTGGTATAAGTCATCATTTTGAAATTGTAATAACTTAGCGAGATTTTCACTTAGAAAGATGCTTCCCCCCCCCCCTTCTTCTTCTTTTTCTTCTTAGAGCAAGGATAATATTTTTCTAAATATAAGTCATATGATAGAAGGGATTGTATAAAAATGAAATTTCATATTTCAATATGTATGCAGCTCCTTGTACAAACAAACAAACAAAAAATGCCATATTTGAAATATACTCTTAATTTGAACCAATTTTGTGATTGGAAGTGTGTTTATATCTTTATTAGTTTACGAGATAATCGCTGTATCATCTATTTTGAATCACCCGGTATATTAGAAGTAAAAAAAAAAAAAAAAAGTCTAAACAATGGACTTCTCTCGGTGTACGTGATCCAAAAATCGAAAAAAATTAAGTTTATGGATATTAATTTCTGGGACTTTAATGCATTCTACTGTTTGGAGAAGCCGAAAATTCTATAACTAGACAGTATTAAGGTATCTCCCTACATACGAAACACTTTTTTTAAAATACATAAAATTTTAATGAAACACACATGTATTTAATTAAGATGGGATACAAATCTATGAATATAAATGAAATTTTACAGAAATTTTCATTAACTTTTAGAATACAGGCAATATTTAGAAAAATTGTATTGAAAATTTTCATTTACGCCACATCTCTTATAACAGATTCTAATGAATATATTTCAATAATCTTTACACAGTATAGAAATAACATACTTACCTGTGTTCTGTTGCAAAAGATTTGCTGTACTTATAAAATTTACTGAAATATTCCATACTTGGTACAAAAGCTCAAAATTAAAATAAGAAAAGTCCAAAAAAAAAAAAAAAAACTGTCAGTAAAATCAATAAATAAATACAAAGAGGTTAGATTTTGCTACAGAACATAGCTAAAGATGAATAAAACAGTTTGGCAAAATTTCAGTTCAATATTCTAAATACATTTTGAAAAATGAATGTAATCGAAAAAAAAAAAAAAAACTAAATTCCGGCATTCGAAACTTCACTTCCAGTTTATTTATACTATAACTTTGCTTCTAGTCATCGTAAAAACAAAAATGTGTGTGGCCTATAAAATGAACAAATAAAAAAAAATTCGAAAAATTTCACCAAAACGACGATTTTAAGATAGGCACATACCTTAATCTGGTATATAAATTCATTCAAAAAAAATAAAGAAAGAAAAAAAATAAAATAAAGAAAAAAAAATAAAAAATGAAAAGTAAAGAAAAATAAAAATCAGTTTATCCAAATAAAAATTGTTGCATTACGACAATGCATCAGCTACAATTGGTAGCAAAATTATTGAAGCACGCATCCACATTTTCCATATATATATATATATATTAAATTTGATCGCTAATTTTTATCATCAACTTACTTTTTTATAACAGCATAAAGACTAAGACCGTGACTCGACAAATATTTACTTAACAAAACAGTTTTAGGTGTACATATTTTAAATGCGAATTACTGCCAGCGCTTCAATAATTTTATTGCCGACTGTAACTCATCCGCAATCGCAACAACATTGCAACAATATTGCAATATTGCTCTCACATACACTTTACTTTCTCAATCTGGCCTCTTGTGATTTTCATCATTTCGAAACTTATAAAATGTCTTATTAGATAGAGGTTTTCTTCAAATAAAGATTTTTCAAATACATTTCGGAGGTATTCGTTCTGATACATTTTAAAAATCAATCAAGGGAAGAATGTTTTCTCTTATTTTAATTATGTAATTTGTTTTTTGTACATAGAATGGATAATTATTATCATTAAGTGTCCATTTGGAAACACTACATTTTATATACTTATTTCGCTTAACCTTTAGGTGGATTATAGTGCTTTCACGATCCTTAAGGGCAAGACTCCTTATATCTGAATTTTGACACCCCGTTTCCACGTAATAACTTTAGATGATTTTTTAGAAGTGGGGAGGAGAGGAGGGCGATTTTTTTTCAATAATACTTAATTATATAAGCTAATTGTTTTGTTCTAATCTTAAACCTCCAAATATGAGGGGGAACTAACTTTTGAAGATTCGGTATGTCCAAAACGTAGCTTAGGGACATGTTTTCTTCAACAACGACCAATTTTATTGATATTTTGGGAAATTGTTTCTTATAAGTTACTTTGAAATAAATATTGGTTATACATATGTATATATAAATCCTACGGCATGATCACCATTTCAATTTTGTTCAATTATTTTACAAAATTGCAAAATTTTTAATTTCAATATTTTTTTAAGTTTTGAAGTACTACTAATACAACATCTTGCTAAGAGCATCTTTCTTAATCAGAAAAAAAGCAATGGTTTCATAGTTTAAGCTTAAACTTGTCTCTAGCTCTAAAGTTTTGAAACTGTTAATTTCGATGCTATACTCTCCTTAAAAATTCATGATAATAATATTAAAAATTCTCTAACTTCATTTGTACGAAATTCTACTGTTTGACAAGTAGAGTGTATCGTATTTTCCTACAAATAATTTGCAGGTGAAAATTACTGGTTTTAGTTACTGGTTTCAGTTACTGGTTTCATTAGAAATTTTATTTAATGTGTGGAATGTGTTGTTTTATGGAATGTGTTGTTTTAATATCTTAGAAAAAGTATAGATATTTCTGTTAAAGTTTCTAACACAAAACTGATTTATTTGCGGATTATATGCATGAAAATACGGTGATAATTGTAACTCTTACTAAAGTTTTTGTTGTTCAATGCACATTATATATATATATATATATATATTGTTTTCTATGTGACTATACCGAAAAAGTAACGCAACTGTCCAATTTTTTCCGAGAGATTTCATAACAGAAATTTTCTACCAAAATTTTGACTTTATTTAATCGTAGAAAATAACTATGGCAGATTTCTGCTAAAAAATAGTCTCATTTTAGAATTCAAAATTTTAGCAGCTATGAAAATACCATGTATTAAACGCAATGGAATTGTCAAGAATAATAAATAAATAAAAAATTAACTAAAGAAAATTTCAGAAGTAAGTTTTCATCAATTTCCTTTCTAAAATAACAAATAAAAACATTGTAATAAGAACTGTGTTATTTTCAATTATATTAATTTTTATTAATAAAAATTATTAGAATGTTTTTAAAATAAAACTACTAATACATAATGATTTCCTTTCTCTGAGTCTACCTTCAGAAGGACTTACTTTTTTCTTTTCTTTTTTTATTCAATGTGATTTTATGAGTTAAATAAATAAATAATAAAAAACTGAATATATTTCTTCAGTTTATACTCATAATAAATTAAATTGATACAGGATATTTTTCTAATACCTCAGGTATATTTTATATATATATACTCCTATAGAATGTAATAAAAAGCCGAAAAAGAATTATACAGCAGAAAGTGTTTATAAAAATTTTCCCTTTAGCATTTTAGAAAATGAAAGAATATTTCTTCGAAATATATTTATTGTCTTAGTATTTATCGTACAAGTGATTTATGTTAGTGGATATTTCTTTTTTACTTTTCAGAGATACAATGTTTGGTTCTCTGAATTTTAAATCGTGCTATTTATGCAACAAAAGGTTACTTCTAAAGTCTTTTTCGATTCCTGGTTTTGTATTCATTCTAAATATATTCAGATAATACGCCAGACTGAAAAGAAAGCAACTCGTTACATATTTCAAAAGAATAAAACTTGTTACGATGTATTTAGAAAAAAAAAAAAAAGTCGAAGGAAATGAATAGATATAAGACGTTGCACGTGCCTTACGTCAATTGTTTAAATCCCAACATATGAATAAAAGTCAAAGGCATGCAAAGAAGAAAAATACATGAAATAATGTTTCACAATCCACTACGTTGACTATCTGTATGCAAAACGGTGGTTTGAAGAATGATTTCCCTAGAGAATTTGGAGAAAAAGAGAGAAATAACAAAAATCATTTGAATACAGCCTACTTCTAAAAGCTCTCGAGATTTCTAAGATTGACAATAAATGAGTAACACCCAAAAAGAAAGAAGTGTATTTACTGATCACTTCATATTTTGTAGAAATGCGGTAAAATAAACTGTAATAAAAAGCTGACAAATATGTATGAGTGATTTGTTATACATGACTAATTTCAGAACAAATATTACTTAATTTACACAAGGATTAATTAATGTAAACTTTAACAATAAACATTAAATAAATAATGTACTCATATTGTTAAGCAGTAAAAATATTTTGTAGAATTTATAAATAAAAACTATATTAATTGAAGTAATAATAATAATAATAATAAATATATTATTACGTCAAATACGAGTATCTGCATGTCTGGTATGGAAATTACTATTCTTAGAAGACCGAACTTTTGATCGATAGACAAATAGATATCTATAGATATATTAGCAAAGGATAATTGTGTCCAGTGTTGTGCACGAACGCGTTCATTTGAACGCGTTCGTGAGCGTAGCTCAAAAATTTTGAGTTTTGAGTTGAACTTCGCTCGTTTTTTAAATTATGAACTTGAGTTGAGCGTAGTTCGTTTTTTACACGAACTTGAGCGTGAAAAAGCAACTCAAGCTCAAACTCATATTAAATATTTGTCTGAAATATGAAAAGGAAAGTAGAAGAAGAAAAGGACAGAAAAGAAAATAACTCGGAAAAATGGATCTCGGAAAAAAGGGCATTTGTAATAAAAGGCACTGGTAAAAAGGGCGCCCAGAAAAAAGGGCACCTGGAAAAAAGGGCACCGGAAGAAAGGGTACTTTTGATATTTGCAAATCGCAAAAACAATAAACATCAACTAATGAATTTTAAGAATGATTTTCATAACATATTTTTAGAAATTTCAATCTATTAAATTGGTACCACTTTCACTTAGTATATACTTGGAGGAAGGGGAAGGGGGGGGGGGTCCAGGAGCATATTGAAAGAGAATAATTGTTTTTATATCTCCTTCTTACTGATTTTAATGAAATTTTGTCTCATAGTCACTTGCTGTTTATGACAAAAAATGCAGTGTCACACATACTTCGGGATCTGAAATTTTTTTTTTCTTTTTAATATCATCTTGTTACCGATTTTAACGATATTCCGTATTATAACTATCACTTATTCTTTACGAAAATCATAATAAGTGTTATATATAGCTTAGGGGACAAGGGGTTTGTGTAGATGCAAAAGAGAATTTTTTATACCACTCTATTATAGATTGAAATAAAATTACAAAAGTGTTACACATATCTTGGAGGGTGGGGGGCAAAGGGGCGAAATGATTGTTTTTATATCACCATGTGAACTATTTCTTTGGAACTGTGTATAAATATAACATAATCTTTGTTAAAATTATAGTAAATGATATATAGTTGAAGGGAGGCAAGGGGGGGGATTTTCACTATTTCTTTTTTATGTCACATTTTGAGCTTTGTAATATAATTAAAAATTCTTTTTAATGTCAAAAACTTAAAATAACATATTACAAATTAAATTAAAAATATGTATATATTTCTTTCGTTTTGCACTCATTTTGCAACAATGCTCTATGATCTTATGTGAATGATTCTCAAAAATGGATCAACAATTGTTTACAAATTTAATGGATTATGTATAGGAAATAAGTACGCTATATTTTAAATATTGCGACAACGACCGATTAAACGTGTATTACGAGGATTATTTTAATCGTAAAGTTATCTGACCAGCTTTAAAATATCATTTATGACACTATCATGAACATTTTTGACTATAGACATTCCACTTTGAAATCTTTCTAAATTATTCAAAATTTGCGAATTTCTAAACATGGCAGAATAAGACAATATTTCCCAAACACTTGCTATATGAAGATTATTGGATTGGAAATACTATAGAATTGCATGAAAACTGAAATATAAAACTGACCTAAACAAAATTAAATAACAAATTAGGATAAGATAAATATATTAAAGCGGGAGGCGGGAGGGTATCCTAATAGTTGAGGAACTACATTCTACAATCGAGCCAAATGATAAACAGACTTCATATCTTTTAACATGTACATAGTATGAGCTAAAGTAGAAATGTATGAGAACAAATATATGATGGGGATCTGAGCAGAGTTCAACTATTACAAATAGTTTATTTATACGACAATTTAAGTTAATTTAGAAAGTGTTTTAAATAAAAAAATGTATTATAAATAATAAAAGCACCAATTTCGCACACTTTAAGTTTTTAGACATAAAATAAAAATAAATAAACGCGAAGAATAAATCTAAATATGAATAAGAATTTCTTTTTTACGATACTTTTCGAATATAGACTTGTTGTTTTTCAACATTTTAAAACTTTACTCCCTCTCATATTCACAGTCAGATTTTTACTTCCTTTCTTTCTGATATAAAACGGCATTCTTTGAACTTATTAGAAGAATGTAAACAAAACTCTTCCCTAAAGCGACAGAGACCACCTATTGAGTGAAGTCGTAAAAACAGGAAACAGGGGGCTTACCGATCTTTGTTGGTTGAAACTTGAATAATTGTTATCTGATGGCTATAATCAGATATCCAGATGTTGGAGCCACTGGGTATTGGTGACCACTTTCGACTTTTAAGTCCGGTTTCCATTTGGGCTCATTGGGCGCTTTCTATTCAGAATCCTTTGATGTGGTTAGCTAGCTCAAAGCTAGCTCAAAACCCTTGAACGGGGATGGAAATGGCCCCCTGCTGAGATAATTGAACGGTCGGGGTAGATATCTTTGTCAATTTTGCATGCTTTCCTTTGAGGTAACTGCGAAATCTGATAAAAAAGGGCTACAACTGATGATAAGACATTTGGCTCTTTGTGTCGGAAGCGTGATTAATGACGTTTTGAGCGTTGATCTTGAGCCCAAGTCGAAACTGGCCTTTAAATACCCTCATTCAAAATAAAATAAAGAGAGGGGGACACTAGGAAAAGCGAATCTTTCTTTTCTTTCTCTTTTTTTGTGTGTGTTATAGTGTTTAGCTATAACACACACAAAAAAGCTAAAATTTATAACCAGAAATTGGTTACAGCTCAGATAGCATCTCACTCTTTTGATAGGATAGTGAATGTATGTTTCTCTGTTCGATTTATTTTCAAGAAAGAAAAAGAAATGGGGGAGAAAAAACGGGGATCGTTTTAGTAGAGTATTCTCATTTCTCAGTCATTCACTATCACTTTTAACACTTTTTACATTCCGTCGTAGTCATTTGCAAATATATCTGAAATTTCTCTGAGAAAGTAAGACCATGTGAAAAATATCAATATATAAAATTTTTCTTCAAGCTAATGGAAAGCAGTCTTTCTAAAAGATAAAGAAAAGGTGTATTAAACTATTACTATTTTGATATTTCATTTCAATTTAAAAAAAAAAAATATTAAAAGGAAAAATAAGAATAGCATATAATTTCATTTTTAATAAAATTTTAGATTTTTTTTTTTTTTTTTTTCGTTAATCAACAGAAAATGAATTTTAGAAAAGCAAAATCCATATAAGATTTGAAAAATTTCTTGAAGAATTCCAAAAATTATAATATATAATTTCTATATTATATTTCATTTTTATATAAAATATGTGGAATATATTATTATTATCATTTTCATTTTCATTTACAAAATATTATATTTACATTACTATATTTAAATATATATATCAGTTTTAAATTCTTCGAAATTCGATAACAATTTAAAAATAGTTGTTGAAACATTGTTAGCGATATTTTTTATTATACTTTTTAAATGAAACACAATACTCTTTATAAATTTCAATTAATTTTGCTTACATGTTTCTTAAGAATTATTATTGATTATGTATTATTTATTATTGTTAAATTTTAAATCAAAATATTTTTTATCACATTTAAATACCTCAAAATTTTATAAAAGCACATAACAGCCAACAAAAAATATTAATTTCTATGCTTCTCTATGAACTAAAATTAAAAATATGTTATTAATTAGAACGTGAAAGTCATTCTTAATATAATTTTTAAGGAATATTTACTTTCGAGTGCGATTCAAATACAAGTATTTATTATTAAAAAAATAATAATAATTAAAAAGAAAATAAGAGAGCATTTATTACTTTAATCAACATATTAAAAATATGTAAAATTGCTATATTATTTCATCATTCATTCTAATACATAGAAACCAGGAAGTAAAACCTTGATGAGATGATAATTATTAAGAATTTAAAAAAGAACATATATATGAGTGTTTATATCATTATTATGTTTAAATCATAATTATTCAAATTTCTTTTTCATAATTAACTATCTCGAAATTCGATAAGATCAACAGCGTGCTTTAAGAATAGAAAATTGCATGTTTATCTATAAATAGATATTGAAAACACAATTTTCTTTAGAGACTATATACAGCTTTTATTATTAAAAATATATAAAATGATGAAATTTATTTATTAATTTAAGCAAAATATAAAATGATTTCTACCTATATTATTCATTTATTTATTTTTCATTTTTAATAAAATTTTACATTTTTTATAAGTCAAAAGCGATGAGGTTTTTGATTCCTTATTTATTTGAAATATAATATATTCTTTCCTTTATCTTATGTTTTTTCTTCTCTTCTTTTATTTTTTGGTCATTATTTAAAAAAAAAAAAAAATCTGGAGTGACTCCACTCGACATTCCAAAAATTGAGTAATTAACGGTTTTGTAGATAAAGTAAAGTAAGAGGAGTTGTTAAATGAACAAAAGAGAAAATTATATTAGGTAGTTTGAGTATTTTTCTTTATATAGTACACGAATTTTAATTTAACGCTATCTTACCGAACACGTAGATCATAATGATAAAGAATATTTCGTTGTGTCCCTGTAAAAACATACAAATGCTAGATTCACCAAAATGCTTATAGTTAGTGCAACAGTGACTTATAAATTTTCAGCTTTATATCGGATAAGGCATTTAGACGCTATCGCACTTTAAAATTTGAGCCTATATACCACAATGATAAAGAAATTTGCATTTCGTCCCTGTAAAAATAATCATAAATTCTAGATTCTCTAAAGTTCATAAAGTTCGTGTGACGGTGACGTATAACATGTATATAAATTTTCAGTTCGTTTGAATAAGGCATTTACTAGCTATCACACTTTAAATAATTTAATATGATGAACAATTTTTAGTCACGAAAATCTATACAGTTTGTGTGATGGTGACCTCAGTTTGTGTGATATGACTCGTATATACATTTTCCACTCAAACGGATAAGGCATTTAGATGCTGTCGCACTTTAAATAATTTCACCCCATAGGCCATAATGATACAGAATTATTTGCTGTGCTGTAAAAAAAAAAAAAAAAAAAAAAAAAAAAAAAAATAGAAGTGTTAGATTCACCAAAACCTATACAGTTCGTGAAATTGTGACCTGTAATATGTGTATAATTTTTTTGTTCAATTGAATAAGGCGTTTAGACCCTATTGCATTTTTTAAAATTTGGTCCCATAGGCAATAAAGATAAAGGATTTTTCTTTGTGTCCCTGTAAAAAAAATTAAGTGCTAGATTCATCAAAATCTACGCAGTTCTTGCAACTATTACCTATAATATGTGTATAAATTGTTTGCTCGTTTCAGATTTTCCAAAATCTATACAGATTGAGTAACTGTGACCTTATATGTATAAAATTTTTACTCAATTGAATGAGGCGTTTAGATGCTATCGCACTTTTAAGATTTTGGTCCCACAGGCCATAGTGATAAAGAATTTTTCTTTGTGTCCCTGTAAAAAAACTGTAAGTGCCAGATTCACCAAAATCAATAGGGTTCGTGCTACAGTGACATGCAATATGCGTACCAACTTACAGCGCATTCGAGCAAAGTGTTTTTAGACGCTAGCGTACGTATTGAAACACCAAAATCTCGAATTCGGATTTTTGACATGATTACAATACTTTCCTTTCATACGTTTGTTCGGAAAGTAATAAATTGACTAATTTTTTTATCATATTTATATACCAAATCAATAAAAGCGCAGCCTGCTTTAGAAGTAAAAATAGAAGTAAATATTTTTCTTTAAAAAACATATATTAAATATAGATTTTTCTTTGCATACAATAGAGATGTTATGTATTATATTAAGCAAAATGTAAAATGATTCCTGCTTATTCTTGTTATTATTATTATTATTATTAATATCATTTTTTTTTTTACATTTTTCATGAAATTTTACGTATTGCTTATAAATTAAAAATGATAATAGTGTATGTTATATTCTTTTACATTTTAAATTTCTTTTCTTTTTCTTCCATTTTTGTTTTCTTTTTTTCTTTCTTTTGATTTTTTTCTTTTCTTTTGATTTCTTTTTATTATTATTATTATTATTATTATTAAATTTTAAATCATACTAATTTCTTTATCATATTTAATATCATGCTATTGATAATCAATAAAAACTCAGCCTGCTTTATAAATTAAAAATGACAGGGTAGGATATTTTCAGTTTCTTTTTCTTTCTATTATTATTATTATTTGTCATTTGAAAATGTTATATTATACTAGTTTCGTTATCAAAAATAAATAAATAACTCTTAATTTAAGCAAACTGGCTCTTGAGCAAACATGTTAGAGTAAGAAAAATCTTGTCATAGTTCTAATTGAAGCAATTAGTAAGCTGCATAGAACAAAAGATTAAAAATATTGTCAAAGTAAATTATTTCAAAAATAACTTAAAAATCTAATTTAAATTTACATTTTTAAATGTTATTTTATTTAGATATTTTTGGAAGTAAAAATACTTTTAAAGTGTATAACTTATATATAATGTTTAAAAATTATTTTGATTATAATTCCATTATTTTAAATCTTTCAAAAAATTTCGTTTATCTAGAAATGACAGACTTTCAAAGACTTGTTTGATATTGACCATGACGCATCATACTTCAAAATAAACATTGTATATATACTCATAATTTCACACCCGTTTTCTTTCATAACTTTTAAAAATTAATCTTTGGAGAAACTTTTGGAAAGTTTTCTGCTTTAAGCTAAAATAAGAATTTCTATTTGGAAATGATTTTATAGAACAAGGATCGACATATACATGTTTATATTTGCTATTTTGATAAATACCACATTCACTTGCATATAAAGTTGTCCTACTGTACCACATTTCTTAAATATTTGTAGAAACTTTCTTGTAATTTCTGCTTTAACTAAAACAAAAATTTATATTCAGAAATACTGGCATAGGATTGGAATTGCTTTGAGTACATATATATATATAGTATTTTTTATTCTTCAACTCAGGCCTCTTCCACAATTTATTTCTGGATGCGCCACTGTGCGCATAAACAAAAGTATTGGAAATTTGAGAATAAAAAAATACACAAAAACAGTGGGTTCACTATTCAGAAGTGTCCTCTAAATAAATTTTTACTACTATTAAATGAATAAGTTATAATTGAGAATTAAATGTTTATAAGTTTAATTAAACACTAAATTAAGAATAATTTTCATGGTAATTGACAATTTTAATAAATGTAAATTACCTATGAAAGTGTTCACCGAGTCACCGAGAAGATCTATTTAGAGAAAAAAAAATACTCAAAAATGAACTTTTAATGAACTTCGCTCCTTTTTAAAAATGAACTTGAGTTGAACGCGTTCATTTTTTTCAGACAGGAGTTTGAGCGCGAACTAGCTCGTTTTTTACACGATGAACTTGAGTTTGAACTAGCTCGTTTTTTTAGTGAACTTGCACAACACTGATTGTGTCTTATATTTAGAAGAAAAAATATTTATAATGAAACAGGGATATGCTCAGAATTATTAAAAACAATCGGCAACAATCACTAAGCTATTATATCACCAGAAAAAATACTGTATATTTTGAAAGTCCAACACACGCTTTTTACACCAAAAGTTTTATTTAATTAAATGTAATCATTCAGCATCTAGAACAAATATAGATTTACAATTTCAGATGGAAAACATCAAATTGCAGATTATAATCACGAAATTACGATAATTGTGGATATTATTTAGATTAAGGCTCCTATATATACGAGCGGGCGCATCAGACATTTTGTTGCCTTAGTGTTGCCCCATGTACCCAGCATTTCCGTAGATAAAGAAACGGCAGCCATTATTTCTATCGTCTTGTATTACTTTGGCGTTACTTTTTTAATCATTTTCATAATTTTAGCTCGGTAAATTATCATATGGGAGATTGTTTAGTGAAAAATATCTATAATTACCAAAGAAAAGAACATAAAATGTTCAGATTTCCATAAGATAATTTAGGAAGAATAAAATAATATAACTTTTATTTACTTATATTTTTCTCTGTGTTTTTCACATGCTCAAATGTAAAAATACAAAGAAAGTGCTATTTTAATCATAATATTTATGGTAATAACCATAAATTAATTAAAGAAGGCCTTGTTATTACTGTGCGTTCGAGTTTTGTTAACATTTTCTGGGGTCGCCAAAGTTGTTTCATTTCCGTGTCGTAATTACATTTATTTTAAGATTCGTTTTTTAAAATGAATAGTATATGCTAGAAATAGCAGAAAAAGCAAGTAAATGAATAAAGATTTTTCACTTTTAAACAATAAGCACATTTTTTTTTTTTTCAAAAAGGTATAATTTGTATTTGAAACCGACAGAAATATTCCTAACAGCACATCTTATCCCCAGTACACCCACAAAATATCCCGAGGTTGAAAAAACATACCAAGAATGCACTGTTTTTAAATGTGTTGTTAGGGATATTACTTGTTGCTTATTGCTCTTGACCGTCTTGGCCGATCGTAGCTTAAGATTAAGATTTCTTAAAATCGCAAGTTAAGCGATAAAGACGCCAAGCGGGAATGCTGCCCTCATCCAAGGCAACAAAATGGCGGCGATGTGCCGGCCTATATATTTTATTTAAGGGGCTCTAATTTAGATGTGCGTTAGTGTAAATAGATAAGTTTTGTTGTTGATGATCCTTCAAAAATTTAAGCATTCTATTTACAGTGCGTTTTAGAATAGATTTAAAACTTAAGGTTTTTCTTAATACATTTATTTTTAGATTCAATCATATTTTATATCATAGGGTATTAAAAAAAAAATACAGGAAAACATCATTATATTGCAATTTCTAATTATCAGAAAATCATGTAATAACAAGTATAAAACAGATCATTATTTTTTTTCTGTTATTGTTGCATACAAACTAAATGTTAATTTTCAAATTAAAATTTTCGGAATGAAGTTTAATACATTTAATTCCAATTTATCGCGCTTGCGTACAAACTAAATGTTAATTGTTGAATTAAAAATTTTGAGCGCAGTTTAATGCATTTTAATTCCAATCTACCGAGATTCATAAAACATCAATTATAAATTAAAATTAAAACTGTATTAGAAAAAAGATTGTGGTTAATAGAATTTGTAAATTTTATAAATGTGCCGTCTATTTGCAAAATCAACTATTTCTAAAAAGTAAAATTTTGAGAAAAAACAGATTTTTTGCCCCATTTAGCCAAAATAAAATAGGAACCAAAACTTCGTAGTTTTATAATCGTTAGGGTAGTATATTTGAAAACTCGTAATAAGTTGGCAGGGGCACGTGATGAGAGGGGATTACTCAAATTTTTATTTTGAATTTGGCCACATTAGTGACTTAGTTTGGAGTTTGTAGATTTTGCAACAGACACGAATTTAATTTTAGCTAAATTTAATGAGAAAATTGAATTTTTAGGGTTGCAAATACACAAAATATTTTGTTCAGTTAAATTGTATTTATAAATAACTGATTTCTGTTATCTGATTAAAAATAATAATAATAATAACTGATAAAAAAACAACTGATATCCATAACAAAAAATAACCCAAATTCATTAATCACAAACTATTCTTTAATACAGTGAAAACCATTCGAATTGTAAAAAAAATTACGTAAACACATCGCTATAGCCTGCTGAATCATCGTACTATGCTATTAAGTTCATAACATTTGATTAATTAATCATAATATGCTACCTAAGATGCTATTATGTTATCAATTAATATCATGTTATTACAAAGTGTTTGTACATTACCTTTGAACTTTGGCTTTGTTAATTTTTCACGTCTTTTGGTCACTTTTCCTCTTCCTGGATTGGTTTGAAGATACTTCTACAAACTTCTCCACTGTCGAAGAAAACACGAAATTAAGTTTTTAGAAACTTTGTGTGCACCAAGAAAGAGCCACAGGCATAATTGCTAACTTAGCACCTTTTGGCTACCGGAAAATTTTAACAGAAATATTTATTTTATTTAATCAGTGAACTGTAACGATTTTCACTGATAAAGGAAATAAATAAATATATATATATGTTAAAATTTTCCGATAGCTAAGAGGTGCTAAATGGGCAACTATAGTCACAGGAGAGAGAAAAAACACGATGACACAAACCTAATAAACATGTGTGCTGCTTTATCGAGTGGAACAGAATCACAATCTCACACATGGGGATGACCGGTTTGGACCGAATATGCAGCACATCGGGATTTCCAAACATAAGCAAAAAAAGGACGGATAGGTTTTAGCACGGTGTCTTGTTTCCAAACGGTGAAAACGTTTACTTTGAACTGAAAAAACTGAAAAAACGCATTTTCCTAATTTAAGGAATTTGCCGATTTTGCTTCCCCACCAAAATGTTTGCTCCCCTTCTTGCTGCTAATAGTTATACTGTTAAGAATTCCATCAAATTTGCAAAAAATATTCAAAACTGCCCTCATACTAATCTCACTATGGTTTCTTTTGATGTAAAATCTCTTTTCACTAATGTTCCAATAAGTGAGCCCTCTGCTGTGTCGAAAATAGATTAAAATAGTTTCATTTCACATCTTTTGAAAAACAAGAATTAATTTCTCTTACCCGCATTTGTTTATCACAAACCACGTTTTCTTTCCAAAATAATTTCTATCGTCAGTCTGAAGGTTTAGCCATGGGTTCCCCCCTCTCCCCAATTCTCGCAGATATTTACATACACTATTTCGAAAGCAAGCTTTTTAAGAAAATATATTTTCCTTTTTGGACCCGTTACGTTGACAACACCTTCACGCTTATCGACATATCTCGTCACAATATTTACCATGTCTTAGAAACTTTAAATTCAATTGACAATAACATCCAGTTTACATATGAAATAGAAAATAATGGCTCCCTTCCATTTCTTGATACCCTCGTCTCTCGTACTGAAAATGGACTTTCAACCACCGTCTATCGTAAAAATTTTGCAGTCTCCCTTCCTCCCCATGCGCATTAATGTCACCCACCTAACGAAAAAATGGCTGCTTTCTATACTTTTGTAAACCGTGCCCTTAATATTTGTTCAAATCCTATTTTATTAAAATCTGAAATTAAATACCTGAAAGCCATTGCAACTGACAGAGGTTATGACCCTTCCATTATAGACAAAGCCATCCAAAATTTACAGGTCCCTCGAATTTCGTCTACTAAATCAGTCTCTTCTAATATCAGTATTGTTTTACCCTATTTTCCTAAATCCAGTCAAATCATAGCTAAAATTCTCAGACAATATGATTTTAAAATAATATTTTCGCCTTCCAATAAACTCACCTTTTCTCAGTTAAAAGATCCCATTGACATGCATAATTCTTGGGGCATTTATAGTATTTCTTGTCAGTGTGGTTTACCATATATTGGCCAAACTAAACGCAGTCTTAAATTTCGTCTAAAAGAACATATGAATTACGTCCGCAAGCAAGAAACCAATATATCGGCTATTTCTAAACATTGCTGGGAGGAAAATCATAATTTTAAATTTCATTCAGCTAAAATAATTTGCAGACCTAAATCTATTCATGAACTCGATTTCTTTGAAGCTTTTCATATTTATAAAAATTTTAAAAACCTTTTAAATTGTGATTTCGCTGTTCCCTATATGTCTGATTGTTGGAAATTTTACTTTCTGTCCACATTCTCTTAAATTTTTTAATGTTTACACAGCTAACATTCCTAAATTCCTATTGGCCACACACTCCACCTTTCCCGTAATCCTATTGGTTGAACTAAAGTCGGTCCCTCTCCTATATATATGAGCACTTCTCCAGATTCAGAATTCTTTATGCACTGAAGACGGTACGCTTAAGGCTACCGAAACAGCTGTATGCATCGGAAATATTTTTCTTTTAGCGTTTCTGACGTAGTAGTTTATTCGTGTTTTAATATATCTGTCTCCCCTTCCTCCCGCCTTTCCCTCGATGCTTCAACTAATAAGAGCCACACATCACTAAAATGATGAATCCGAATTAATTATAAAGTTGAATTTAATCACACTTTCCATTCAAAATATTGATGAAACAAAAAGAATGACATCGTTCTACAATTTTTTCACATCAACTATAGGTTTTGAAAGGAGTTTCGAATTAAACTTATTGTACATATTTTTCTGACTTAAAAGAATTATCACAGAATACAGAATAAAATTTAACAAAGAATAATATTCATGATTGCAATATCATTTAGAATCGACTACGAATGAATACATATGTTTTTACTTGAATGGAAGAATATGCCCCGAAAAAACAATAAAAAAAGAAAAGGGCTGAAACATTTTTTCCTTCTAATCACGTGACTGTCTGCTTCTAGTTATTTGGCACTAGAACATCTGCTGCGGTTTCTTCAACATGCGGCGAGGGCAGGGGAGGCACCAGTGCAGGATTTGACGCGCTTGGAAGGAGAATGACTTGAGACACTGGTCGAATCAGATTTCCAGCAGATGTGGTGCACTTCGACGACTCTAGTAATGTTGTCGGGTCCGGGAATCAGACTAGAGATTCTGGCGAGGTTCGACTGGAGTGGCGATGCTGCTTTGTTCCTCAGGATGACTAGTTGCTCTGGATAAAAGTTATAGCACTTATTTGATCCTTTTGGTCTCTAGGATAGATTTTAGTTGGGTGGTCCACCGTTTCCAGAAGGTATCTTTCATCTCCATGATGAGTTTATACCTGGAAGAAAGACTAAGAGAATTGGATGTTAAAGAGGTTTTTTGCTGTTCTAATAGTGCAAATACGATTAATAAGTGCTCAGGTGTTAGAGCTGCTGAATCTTTGGGATCATTTGGTAATTGTGTTAGTGGTCAAGAGTTTATAACGACCTCGATCAGATATATAAGTGCTGACAGCTCTTCAAGAGTCAAAATTGCTCCTTGGGTTACCTTTATTAGGTGAAATTTTGCCAGCTTGATGGGCGACTCCCAGACTCCCATAGCCCCCTAAAATTTGGAGCATACGTGGGAATGAAATGCCAGGCAACTCATTTGTGAGTCACAAAATTTTGTACTTCGACTCCTTTGAGTAAGTTGAATAACTGATTGAGATACGAATGGGCTCTTACAAACTTTCGCCAATTGTCGGAGGAAACGTCGGAGGGGTAACCCTGTCTACCTATGAACCGTCGCAATGCTGTAAGAAATGCCTCTGTAGAAAGACTAGAGACATATTCAAGATATACAGGCTTTGTGGCTATGCAAATGAACAATGCAATATACGATTTAAACCTAGTAGATTTTCCCTTATGCTGGCATTTTGTCATGACTGGTCCTGCGAAATCGACGCCAACTTTTAAAAATAGTCGGATGGGTGCCCCGTGGCAGAAACACTGCGACACGGCGACAATGTCGTAGAAACAGAAATGCTCTTGCAGAAAGATTTTACTTAAGTCAAATAAATTTTGACATTGTGTTAAAAAAAAAAAAAAAAAAAAAAGAGAGAGAGAGAAAGAGAGAGAAAAGAAAGAAACTCAAAGAATGGTTTATAAACTGTTCTGCAGAACAAATTTTCGTTTCTGCAGATACGGTCGCTCAATCCTGAATAAGGAGAGGAGATAAAGCGGATGTAACTCCCTTGGGCTAGCTTTGATACGGAATGCATTACCGATTCATGATGCGGTGATATGATTCGGTGTATCGACACTTTTCACTGGTAACCTCTTCACATCGGAACTTCATTTTCGTGTCTCGAAACTTTGTTTTCGCCCAGCGCCTGCCGCTCGTGTCGTGTGTATTTATTGTATTGCAAAAAGATGTTCTTTCGAAAGAATGTGGCTTTGCAACCATTTTCCGAATTTCATATTTCATGCATAACAAAATAGCTGAACCCAGTGATATTTTTTTTTTTTTATAAATATGTGCGTGATTGCTGCTGTACCGATTTTCATACATTTTCTGATTTACACACGACAAATTAGTTTTATCTAGTGATTTTTTTTTCTTTAATGTATGCGAAGCGTGCATACGTGTGTAGTAGTAAATACACGTAAATTTTTAAAAGCTGCATTAATTTTAATGTTTGGTTCAAACTATGCAATACATTTGACAAATATATACAGAAATAAGACTATGGGGAAATTTGTAACGTCTGTAGTTATACGCAAAATAAAAAATGAAGCTAAATGCTTACCTTGCTTAAAAAAATAGAAAATTAAGAAATTATTCTTAAAAACACTTTGATTTTTAGCATTTTATATGTAGTAAAAAATCTTAGCAATAAATATTAATGGGTATCTTAAGTTATAAAACTGGTAACTTTTCTAATTTTTTTTTTTACTAATCCTTAATTATTTTATTTGTGATTAAAATTCTTAGCTTTAAATTTTTATGTTTAAGCATATGAAGTCGTTAAAAAAATTATTAATTTATTTTACAAATTAGTTTCTACAGCTTGTTCATTTCATTTTTTAAACATTCGAATTTTTTAAAAATGTTTTTTTTTTTTTTAAGTGAAATATTGCAAATTAAATAGTTATTTTGAATAAAAATCAAACCAAAGGTTTTGTTGAATATCTTTTTTTTTTTTTTTTTTTTTTTTTTTTTTGTAAGCAAAAGGAATTTTATCTAATAGTAGATATTTTGAATAAATACTAATTAAACAGAAATTGCTTTTATTTATTTATTTTTATTTACTTATTTGTATAGATATCAATATCAAATATTATTTTTAATTTATTTCTATTTATTTCATTCATCTGTAATCATTATTTTCTAATATAGATTTTATCCATGAAATTTGTTACATTTCCCATTTCAACATTTCCTTAAAAATTAAATATTTCACTTCTCTCAATCTTTATGAAAATATTTTGACTATACGTTGTCTATAATTGTGTTAATTAGATCTTGTATTCTGTTTTACTTTATGTATTTAATGATGGTATAATTATACATTCTGAATTCTTTAATGTCAAATCATATTTTTTAGATTTCAAATACACATCTTTATGCTTTTTGTATAGGATAATATAAAAAATTAATCTTGTGTATTAGAATGTTATCTTGCACCTTTCTAATAATCTCAAAAACTATAAATGTTGTAAATTATTTATATTTCATTATAATATTCAGTATTCTATATTAATTTTTACTTTTGAGTTCTGTATTAGATTTTATATTGTTTGGATTGCACCTTATGAAATAAGTGTATGTGTGTATTGAAATATATATATTTAATATAATAAAGTAATGAAATTTTAAAAGTATTTGTAACATTTGTTTAATTTAGACATTTCATGATTTAAATGACTTAAAAAAAATGCAGATTATTTTTTATGTGTTACTACTTTTATGGATTGAATTCATTGAATATTTTATGAGCAATATTGTATACTAATGTGAACAAAAAATCTGAAGCAATTAAGATCAATAGATTTATTTTCACCTTTAAAAAAAAAGTATTTTCTTGCAATAGTGCAGATATATGCATTTGTGCCTAGTTAAAATATAAATACATTGGTTATACTGAATATTATTTACTATTCAAAAATTATGTATTTTGAATTCGTAAATGTTAACTTCACAAACTATTCCTGCAGAAAGATTTTGGTGTTGATGAAGCTTGTCGCAGAAAGCATAATAAATTTCTGCCACAGGGTCTGTGTGGATCCGCTTATCCCAGGTTGTTTTTGTTTCCATACTTCTTGTAAAAGTAATTTTAGAAGTATCGTTGATGGTGAAATTATCCCAAGGGGGTCATAGATTTGAGCAATTACGGAGAGCAGTTGTGTCTTACTTTTAATGTTCTGCTCAGTTACTGTTTTAACCTGAAGAGTGTCTTCACTCAAATTCCAGAACATCACTAGAATTCTTTGATTTATTTTTTCCTTTTTGTCAAAAAAATGTACTGTGGAATCAGATTCCTCGCATCAGGAAATTCGGAAAGAGCTTTTGGATATCCACAAGACCATTTCCTAAGTGGAAATCCATCTGCCTGCATCAGAGCCTGTACCTCCAATATCCTATCCTATTCTAATTCAATGGATTCTGCTCTCGCTAACAAATCATCTATATAAAAACGTACCTTGGCAATTACTGTTGCTAACGGGAAATTTGTTTTTTCAACTTCATATAAATGTTTAATCGTGCGTAACGCTAACTAGCGGACACAAGCTGTGCCGTAGGTGACAGTGTTCAATTCAAAGACTGATAATGGGTCATATGGAGACTCTCTCTACACGATTCTTTGACATTTCCTATTTTCATTTGCTATCTTCATTTGCCCATACATTTTAGCAATATCGGCAGTGAAGGCTACAGGGTAGGGACGAAATTTCATTAAATTGTCAAAGATATTTGTCTGTAATTTTGGTCCGATATGAAGAATGTCATTTAGCGATTTATTGTTTGTTGTTTTAAACGGGGCATCAAAGACCACACGTATTATGTAGTTTCACCATTTTCATTTATGACCGCATGATGCGTAAATAAGAATATGGAGTTTTTTTTTTTTTTTTTTTTTTTAATTTGGTCATGATTCAACTTTGTCATATGATTTAATATTATATATTTATTCAGGAAATTAGATTAGGCTATCTTTAATTGTTTGTCGTTTTGAAGTTTATTTTCCATCGAAAGAAATCTTCAAGTAGCACCTGACTGACTGTCACCTAGTGAATTATGTGGTTTAAACGGAAGACTTGTTATATGCCTTGTTATATACCCTTGCTCATTTCTCTTAGTGGTTGTTAAGTAAATTTTTTCTATTGGATAATTTTCTGTAGATTTAATTTACAAATTAGGAACTGATTCCGTATCAAATTTTTTTTAAGTGTTGTTTAAGTCATCTTCAACACTAGTGTGACACACTACTGTTAAATTGGTAAGCTGAAAACTATCAACTAGTCCTGAAAGGATGAATCCCAATTTGGTAGGAAATACTGTGGACGTTCCCGATGGTCCTTGAATAGGGCTGTCATTGCATATTAATGAAACGATTTCTGGTCCAAGCAAAATGTCCAAAGGCCACTCACATAAAATTGAGGATCAGCCAGCTACAACCCTTGAATATGTGGCAAATCGTGCTGTACCAATAGGAAATTAGGAAGAGGTGAGGTGATCTTATCGACGATAAAAGCGCTAACCGAAAATGACGTAAATTGAAATTCGGTTTAATTTAGAGTCGTTTCTGCTAAGACGTAATTAATCCCTACTATACTGTGCGACGTGCTTCGTAAGGGCAAATTTAGTCGCTTAGCACACTCTTTTGAAATTAATGAATTTCAGCTAGCATTATCTATCAATGCTTTACAATGAATAAATTTACCTTTACTTGATTTAACTTTAATTAATGCTGTCGACAGTAAAACAGTACTCGAATGAAATTGAGCACTATTTGAAACCGAAACTTCTGGTGATGCATGATTTGCCCTTTCATAATTTTGACTTCTAACATAAACATGCAATAATATATAGTGCTTCTCTCGACACAGTTCTTACGATTGATGTTTATCCTACAATTCTCCAGTCTATGATTTTGGCGTAAGCAATTTTAGCATAATCTATTTAATTCAACAAATTTCCATCTTTAATTAACCTGTTTCGAATTGAAAGTGGGACATTTAAATAGCGCTCATTATAAAGAATGCACAAGTTTTCTTTTCTCACAGTTGTACTAAGTACATTATTTGTTTTCTTCGAATTAGCGAATTTTACTTCCGGTTTACATTTCATTTCTTCAACACCGCGAGCTTCTCGCTCAACAAATTTTCTAAAAAGATCAAGATCAGGTAATTTATCATTATTCAACATTAGTTCCCATTTTTCTTTTGACAATTCGTCTAATTTTCCCATCATGAATTTATTATAATTAAGTCACTTAACGCATTAGAATCTGAAGCCAATGTTTTTAAATTTCTGATGGCTTCATTACAAGTATCTAATAACTCAAGTAAAATTTTAGCATATTCGCTTTTACAATTTTCATAGAAAATATTATGTTAATTTGACTTACAAGGAAACATTCAAAAGGTGTCGTCTTCAAAAAATATGGAAAAAATCATATGTGATTCTACTATTCATAAAACACCAGAAAGTGAAAAAGTTATCGGCTGAAATGAATTAGAGAGACCACAAAAAATTATGAAAATTAAGCATGTTTGACGATTTAGCGCTGTTAGGCGATAAGTTCGCTAGCACCGAGATTGTCGTGTACGAACAGAACCGTGTTTTACTTCTCCGCCAAGTACGCAAAATCAATCGCCTAACAGTGGGAAATCGCCAATTTTTATAATTTTTTGTGGTCGCTGTAATTCATTTCAGACGATAATTATTTCATTTTCTGGTGTTTTATGAAGAGTAGAATCACATATATATTTTTTCAATATTTTTTGAAGACGACAACTTTTGAATGTTTCCTTGTTAGTGCTAATTTTCTTTTATTTTCGTATCTTTAACTTAGTATATCCTAGCAGTGATCTAAATTTTCCTCTTTTAGAGCAAAAACTCGAATTAATTTAGCTACATTTCCGCTAATATACGAATGTAAATACTGCAGTTTTTCAATTTTGGATAATTGATTATTATTTAGATATGTTGAATTAAAAATATCTTTGAAAGAAATCCAATTTTCGGTATCACCAAAAATTTTTGTTAAATAACTTTGGTTTTAATTAAACTTTGGTTTAAAATAATTTAACTTTGGATTGTTCATTTTTACTACACTCTTTACTCTATCTCTAAAATTATCTATTTCTTTACATAAATTTTCAAGTAATAAAACGTGCTTAGATAATTTCGGAGACATTTTAGAATATATGAGTTTAAATATACATAAATATAGGCTTTCTAATTATAGAATAAACAAACTTAAGAAAAGAGAACCATCTCAAGAATAAATGATTAAGAATAAGAATAAGAATAAAAATAAAAATATTAAATACATATTAAATATATTTTCGTATTTTTAATTATATCATTTTTCAACATCATTAACAGCTCCGGCTCGACGGACCATTCTATGTTTGTTTAATTAGAATCTGAACTAAACAATAAGAATTGCAACCTGAATAAATAATATATCTAGCTAAAACTCAACTTTACTTTTACATGCACATCAAATTAAACCTGACTCACCTTTCTTCCACCTTTCCCTCGATGTTTCAGCTAAGAAGAGCCACACATCACGAAAAGGATGAATCCGAATTAACTATAAAGTTGAATTTAATCACGCTTTCCATTCAAAATATTGATGAAACAAAAAGAATATCATTGTTCTACAAATTTTTCACACCAACTATAGGTTTTGAAAGGAGTTTCGAATTATACTTATTGTATAAGTTTTTCTGACTTAAAAGTATTATCACAGAATACAGAATAAATTTTAACAAAGAATAATATTCATGATTGTAATAATATATAGAATCGACTACGAATGAATACATACGTTTTTACTTGAATTGAAGAATATGTTCAGAAAAAACAATAAAAAAAAATTGAAATGTGATGAAAGTTTTTGCTTGCTAATCACGTGACTGTCTGCTTCTAGTAAACTGACACTAGCATATGCTCTGCGATTTCTTCAGCATGTCTAATACACTTAAAATGCACATTCTTCTTAAAGAAATTGGAAAAAATATAAACTTTTTGTGCAAAAACGTAAGCTCAATATCTCATATTGAGAATTTCCAAGGTTTGGAAGAATTTCCAAAGCCAGTTAAGCGGCCTTGCATTTCATAGTTCCCTATCGGCAGTATAAATGTTGCAGAAAATTGTTTAGATTGTTTAGATTGTTTAGATTATAAATTGTTTAGATTTTTTTTTTTTATTATTTATTGTAAATAGAATGAACGGGACTTTTTTTTTTATTTATTTATTCATTTTGCAGATACTTTTATTAACTTAGGAATTTCTGTTATGTGTGATTCTATGCTAAGTTAAGTACGTCAAATTTCTGGAAATAATTTATTTTTAACATAACAATAAATTAATTTAATTCTTGGGAATTTCAATCTAGCAGAGAAAAATTTTCTTTTCAAAAATTGAAGTTATAATGCAACTATTAAAGATTTTAATGTATTTTATTTAAAAAAAAAGAAAAAAACTGAAAATTTTCAGTGATTTTATTTAAAAACATTTCTGTAAATCCTGTTAGGTATGTAGGTACTATCAAGCAGGTATTCTGTGTGGGAAAGGCTAGTTATAAATACTATTTTGTCTTTCAGTAATCTTTTCATTGGTAATCCACAGTGTAAAATAAATCCCAGATAAAGTTATGTATGAAATCCTGCACGAAATTACACTTCAAAGTTTGAATATAAATACGAGATAATATATTCATTATCAGTGGAAATGAATTAGTTAATTAATTAATTAGGAAATTAATGTTCTATAATTAAACTAAACATTCAAATTTATAATTGTTGATAACCTCGATAAAAACCCATGACAAAAATATTCTATGACAAGTAACCATCCATTTTAGCTAGAGCATTCAGTCTTTTTATTATACATTTCAAATACTTTTACTAACAATATGAGCATAAGAACAATAGACAAAGTTAAATGAGATTTGAAATAACTCTTCATGTCATTTTCAGAGCTACCAACATTTTTAACTTTTAAATCAAAATTGACACCGGCATTTTTAAATGCAATATGTTACATATATTTTCGACGATTAATATTACCGAAAACAGCTATAAGGATTTTCCGGTTTGAAGTCTCCCTTGAAAAACGGGAGACTTAGCATCTATGCTTTTGTTAAATTTTCCCATTTTAATCAATGATTTAATGAATAACTATGTGAGGATATGAGATTGAATCAACTGTAGGTCACCTCAGGTAAGCGGTGGGAAGGTAGATCATAGCGTAGCTCCGAAGTTTGAGAATTGAAACTCTG
The DNA here is from genome assembly GCA_963930645.1 of Salticus scenicus. NCBI lineage: Eukaryota > Metazoa > Arthropoda > Arachnida > Araneae > Salticidae > Salticus > Salticus scenicus. The sequence goes on along the minus strand of OZ005657.1, from coordinate 244,534,724 downwards.
GTACCAGCACCCAGTGACGTAATAGTTTGAAGATAGGATGATTTTTCCTCAAAAAAAAAAAATAAATAAATAAAATAAAAAATAAAAAGTGGCGGCGCAGTAGATTAAAGCTGGAACGATTTTAGGCCGGCAAGGAGGTCACTAAGAAGGAAGTAGTATGCAAGGTATGTATGAATGCGATCAATTATTGGAAGTGAAGCTATACAGGTTGTTGCTTTCAATGAGATACATAGCGGAATGTAGTAAGAGGTGTGTGTTGGTTGTGGAGGATGAAGTAAATGGATTCATGCTATAATGTTGTTCTAAGTAAGAATTATTGAGCCTTACTGCGCTATTGGTAGAGGTATTGGGAGATTGTAGAATCAAGTGAGTCTACAATCGGAGGAGGATAGCTGTAATATTTATTTACGTATCTGAGAGTGGCGTTCTGCTACTTCACAAGTAATTCAAGAGTGGTGAGAAATCACTTTTATATTTTCATTGTTACTTATTTATTTAAACATTGTTGAGTTTCTCGGAGGCAAGTTACCCCCTTATAGTTTAAGTGAAATGAATCTTTCTTATCTATTTTAAAAGAGTCTCGTTTGATATTGTTTAATTATCTAAGTATTTAACTAAGATGGGGTCTTCTGCCGTAAATTATATTGGGGCGCAGACCTCACAAATTTACCACTTGTTAATTTAATTGATTGTAAGAAATCATATATTAAAATTTAAAATAAGATTTCAAAATTTTAGATAACTGAAATAACTTAAATAACTTGTTTTTAATAACTTAGAAATTTAAATATCTATACCATTAAATTCCGATTGTATGTTTATATGCAGTGTTGCCAGATCTGGCGGATTTTTTATTCAATAATCCCAATAATTTTGAGAGTTGATATTCAATATACGTACGATATTCGATATACGTAAGACTATCAATCTTCCAAGTGATTAGGCTAACGTTACAATTAAAAATTATTGGTGATTATTGAATAAAAAATCTGCTAGTTCTGGCAACACTGTTTGTATGTACGGCTATTTTCTCAAGAACGACTGAACACAGAAAGATGCCAAAGCGAAGCCCGATATTCGATTTTCCTTTTTAGATATTTTGTACTTTCTTAAATCTAAGGAATATGAAGTCATTGTTACATTTGTTACCCATAGTCTTATTTATTTAATTATTTTATTACTATTGTAAATCTATGTCAGATGATTTATTGTACTTTAATTTAAATCATAGAAGATTGATATAGATAAAATACGTTAGCTTTAAAAATATCTTTGGGAAAAAAATTGTTGAAAATAAATGTTGGATATATATATTTTTTTTTTTTGAAACGGAAATTTGCTTTTTTTGAATGTTTCAATAGAGGCAGTTAATATGCTCTCTCTCTCTCTCTCTATATATATATATATATATATATATATATATATATTACATGTGAAAAATTTAATGTGAAAAATGCATTTTGCGCAATTCGTAATCTATATTTGAACTAAATCTATGAAAAATGACGTCATGATCCAGAGGCAATACACAGTGGCTTGCCAAATTATTAGAGATACTAGAAATTTTTAAGTAATTCTGAATCTATGGACTTAATAAACCAATGTAGTCATGGAACAACTTTTATTACATTCAATAATGCCTATTTTATGAAATTAAGTAAAAAAGTAAAATAAATATTATATTTATAAACAAAAACAATATGTGCAATCTCAAAAATTTCTAAAATTTTGTTACGATACCTTTTGCATTAATAATTGCATTAATTATTCTGCGCATTCTCTCGATGCAATTTTTTGCACTTTATTTGATTATAGTATTCTGATGCCACTCTCATGAGTATTTCAATCAGTTGTTTTTTCTTGGGGATGCGTTCTTAAGCATTTTGTTATTTGACAATCTCGCACATGTACTCAACTGGGTTTATGTCACGAGAATTACAATGCCAGGGCAAAACATCAACTTTTTTGCACTCCCAATAACGTTATGATTATAACAAGTGCAGAGTCATGCATTGGCTTGCATTTTCCCTAGTCAGGTAACCACTCCTAATATTGTAGTAAAAAGCGATTCTCCAGTGTCTGCTGATATTGAATCTGGTTCATCATGACCTCAACATTCCCGGGTCATTTACACTAATAACTGACCACGCCATGACTTTGACTGGGTGTTTTACCCTCCAAATAAGGCAGTTTGGATCGTATTCCTCACCTAGGAGCCTTGGAACAAATTAAAGCTTGCCGAAAAATTTTCAAAATTCGATTCCTCCGTGAAGCAGACTTTTAAAACGTTAATGATATGATATACACCCATTAAATATACCTCAATATACCAAAAAAAAAATATATATCTTAATTTCTTTTTACCTTTATTCAATCATCCGCAGTCATATTTCGAATTTTCTAGGCCCAGACCAATCATTTTTCTTCATAGCCTCTGTGAGTCGAGGTTTTTTGATTGCGGTGTTGACCTACCAGACCGTTTTCAATTAGTCTCGTCAGCACAATTCTTTCTGAGATGTTAATACCTTCGTCCTGAATTAGTTTATTAAAATATGAAGATCTTTTTTACGGATTTCAAGGAGTATTTCTCGGTCGAGGAAATGTGATACGTTTTTGGGCACATCTACCCGTAGTTTGGTTAATTAATGGGTTTCTTGGGCAACGAATTTGAGTCGACCTACTACAGACCTTCACACTCCTTTCAGGTCGATATTTGCCAAATCGAGTGATGCATTTGAATGAGAAGGGTTTTTACTTCAGTTATTTTTTTTTTAGGAAAAATATCACGGCTTTTTCCATTCTAAAAGTATGAAAAATTCATATATTATGTACCAAACACTGGCTTATAACACATGAAGCAAGTCAAAATAAACAGCAAAAATAAAATATAACTCATATACTCCCTTAGAAAATAAAATATCAGTAGGAAAGTTACAGAACGACGACGTAGCAAAATACTAGTAATTTGTGAATTTGTACTTAATTTCTTTCTTCAAATATATTGCTTATTTTAATTCTTTTATTTAACTTTATAAAATAGGCATAATTGAACGTAATAAAAATCATCCCATGACCGCATTGTTTAATTTTCAGATTGTATAAACCGTTAACTCAAAATACTTGAAAATTTTTAGTGTACCTAATAATACGGCAGGGCTCTGTATATGTACATGTAAAAAAAAAAAAAAAAAAAAAAAAAAAAAAGAACGTGAGAAACATTTTTTTTTTTTTTAATTCCTATTATACACGGTGACCATAGTTAAACATCTCTTATTCAGCGCTCTCAGTAGCTGTAACAAAATGCGGATTGAGTCACAAATTTCTATACAGACAATTCAAAGCATGCGCTCAAAGATTGTGCAAAACAAATAAATAATTAAAGAAATATAAATATAAATAAATAAATAAATCCGTTAGGGTGTGAGGCATAATTCAAAATACAAACATGCTACAAATTTCAATACAAACACCTTAATTTATTATTAAAGGTATTTTTTTTTTTAATTTTATATAGGCTGTTTAGCAGTGTAAAGCATATTGTTCCATGTGGTCCCACCATTAAGTTGTAAAAGCTGCAGTAGATAAACGGTGTGTTCAACAGCAGACCGCAGCTGATCGCGAGTGATCTGCCGCATATGCAGCGTTATGCAGTCCATCAAGTCAGCCAAAGTTTTACAACATTTCCATGATAAACCAAACTCTTTAATCGGGTTCATAACCAAAAATCATACAGATTAAGATCGGGTGAACGGGCCGGTAAAGCAGTGAAAAATAAACAGCTAATCGCTCTGTCATCTGTAAAATTTTGTTCCAAAAACCTTTGCAAAATGTAAGAAAAGCAATTTTAAATGTCGTAAGATTTTAAAATGTTAAAATAGACCACAGCTATTTACTGCATACCATTTCAAGGATTTTGACTGTAATGCGACACCTAGCGGAAACTTTAAAAATTTAATTTAATAGTTATTTATTTATTGCATAATCTTTAAGCGCATCCTTTGAATTATCTATATACAAATTTTTGACTCAATATGCATTTTAATTACAGCTACAGAGAGCGCTAAAAAGGCCAAGTTCAATTATGGCCATCCTATATTAAAAAAAAAAAAAAAAATCATTTATTGGTGCTTATTTATTTTTTAACGATACAGAAATTATTAGATACTAACTGTAATTAAATATTATTAGAATGCTACATTGGAGACTTCAATTAAGGCCTTTTAATATTAATATCAGATTAAAAAAAAAAAAAAAAAACGCATTTTTTGCCGTTATGGGTTTAACGGTGTAGTGTCACATTAAAAATTAAAGAATCCGTATAATTTAACAGACAGACACAAAAGATTAAAAAATGGCGGTCAACATTACTTATGAGTTAATTATAAAAAATCTTTTAATTCGGTTGTAAATAATAAATTTTAGAATAATACTAATTAATTTAATTAAATTTCATATATGAGATACGAAACTTTATCCTATTTGATACATTTTTGTTACATTTTGATACATTTTGGTTTGGATTCAGATGTTGGCAAATCGACAGCGTTGGAGGAAATTCGAAAATATTCGAAAAAAAGCACAAAAATATTCAACAACGTATTTACAATAATATTAAATTTAAAGAAAATCTAAGTGCATTAAATAAGTAAGTAACAGATTAAAAACAAAAAAATAGACTGTTTATAGACAATTACATTTTTCTGGGAATTGCACATATTTCCAGAGGAATGAAGAAAACGAGTTAATAACACATAATAAAGAATAATTATTAACAATGCTAATATGTTTATTACGTGTTATTGAATTCAAATTAATGTTTTTATAACAAGCTTAGCGAAAGATTGGTGAGTTTGGAAAAATATTTGAATATGAGTCTCGTTTCTGTAACAGAGAAGTGTATTTGCTTTCTCTTTTTTTCCGGAAAAGAATTTATAATGAAAGCATGGACGAATGCTTTGCTCATAAATCATGAAACACTTTCCCGTAATACAAGATATACTTACAATAAAATTGAAAGTGAGTTAGATTATGATTGAGTGAAAGATTTAAATACAAGGAAAATCATTCATCCCTTATAAATTATAAAACACCTTATGATATTACGGGATATGAAGCTGGCCTGTTTTCACGAGTAATATATTTAAGCAGAGCAAATGAGGGATTTAAAAAAATTACTAATTTGAACGTGTGATGTACCGATGTATAGGTTAAAGAAATAGCACGTACGCAACGTGCTCAGGTAAAGCACTAGCATAGTCAGTAAGGATCCAGACCCGGCATGCCATATATCGGTTTAAAGGCTGTAAAAAAATATTGTCTCCGTGAGCACCCACATTATGGACGCTGCCGAAGGCAGTATGGATTCCAAAAGAAGTTTGTGTGTAAATTTGTTTCTTTCTTCAGTACTTATAGACGGATTTTATGGCTTTTATTCAAAACTTATAATTTTGAAACATTATTTTTCTTTTTCAAGCGGTACATTGCGCGAAAGCTTCTGGATAAAACGTTGATGCAGAAAGTGGCTTAGTGTAGGCGTAAAAGACGCTGTTGAAGACAGTGGGTACCTGAATTTGTATTTGTTTGGAAAATTGTTTGTTTTTCAAGAGCCGATTGGTTCATTTAAATGGATTTTTTTTTTTTTTTTTTTTTTTTTTTTCAAAAGTAAAGAAAGACATTGCAAAAGGTTGTGGGGAACTAAACTAAGGTTTTGACAGTTTATAATAACTTATTTTGAAATTTATGTCTTTTGAGAATATAAAAAGTAGTCAATAGTTTTATTACAATGAACAGCGAAGCGGTTAAAGACCACAAATACATTGTTAAATTTTTAACTTGGAATCAACGAGATTTAGATGTCCATAACTGAAGCAATACGAAGTTAAATATTTTTTTTAAGGAACTAGGTTTTTATTTGACCTATAAAGAAGACAACATCGAGCGAAAACTTTATTAGTTCGATGCGACATATTTCATTATTATTTTTTTTTAAATTTAAATGATTTCAAAACAATGTTTCTTTACCATACTTTCATCATCATTACTTCGTCCATCGACATTACATATTTTCTACTGTGCATGCTATTCAAATTTCTAGAATCATTGCAATTTTTTTCCTTTAAGATTTGAACCGCTGACATTTCTTCTGAAAAGACACTGTATAACCGTTTTCTCCCTTTCTGTTTACACGTTTGTGATATATCACTATTGTTTTCTGATTGTTGTGAAAAATCTAAAACATTTGTAGCAAGTAAATAGCTAATTATTTTTCGGATTTCGCAAGACAAATAGGTAAAGCTAAATAATTGAAAGCAGGGCCTCCATGGCCGAGTGGATATGTAACCACACTGCTAATCGCCTTCGAGCGTAGGAGAGCGGGTTCGATTCCCGCGATGGCCCTGGGTGTTTTCTCCATTTCTTCGTATTGTAATTCTGTCATGTGCTACCTGTCGTTATCTGACGAAGATTTACATGCGGACTATATGTCAAGCATACAAATCTGATGTATATGTTATCAATAAATTGAAAGCATAACTTCAAAAAATGAATGAATCTTGAAATACATCTAAATATACATATTTAAAATAATACTCACAGCGTGGTACAGTTATTTGATGTTAGCGCATAGAAATATTTGTTGCGATCAGATATTATATTTTTAGGCTTGGGGAATAGAGATTAGTGTAAATATGGATAATTTTTAATGTTCTATGAAAAATTATTTTTTGAATATTTTAAATAATCTATTTACGTATTTTTTGTAAGTTTTGAACGATGCAACGTTGGAATTTTAAAATATTTTTTTCAAGAATGAATACATATATATTTTCTTTGATATAAAAATTACCTTGTGTAAGTAACACAAAATTTTAATTTTATGATTTTGAATAATTTTCATAATGAAAAATTGTGAATGTTTTCCATTAAATTGTATAGTTTTATATATTGACTTATTAGTTTAATTAATTGAATGTACCAACTAATAAAGTATTTTAAACTAGCCGTGAAATAGTTAGATGCGCTTGAACAAATGTGCATATAAAAATATGGAACAATTTAGAAGCTATATCTTTGAGTTTTTAACTATCAAATTAGTTTAACATTCTTTAAAACATTAGTTAATCATTAGTTAAAACTGTGTTTACTGGCTGCCAATCACTGATATAGAACTGCCAAATATTATAACTGCCTTGAGAATTCCTCCACCCAAAATAACCAGCTTCATTATCTGAAAGATATGATTACATTTTCTTCGCTTTCTTTAACCGAAAACATTCCAAACATAATATGGTAAATGTTGTCTAAACTGAGATTAGGTGGTAGCCAACTGTGCACATTCATTCTTGAATGAAGTCCTTGACTTTAAGGATCACGTGCTTTTCTTAAGACATAAATGAACGAAAAAATAGAAATTGGATTTCAGTTCATTTTCTAGCTAATGTCTGTGACTCTTTTCGTGAAAGTGTTGGATTGCGAATCATTTTTCTCCAGAAACATAGGTAGAACATAATATTCTTTTATATTCTTTCACAAGAAAACTTGTGTTTTAGAAAAAAAAAAATATAAACATTTCCTTTTAAGAAATTCTAGAATGTAACTCGCTGAAAATATTTCCCAACTGAGTAACTCAAAATAAAAATGCAGTTTAGCCAAAAACGGTCGATTTAAAATTCAATATTAGAAGTAGTTAATACGCGAATATTTCTAAGACTGACAATGTAGCCTTAAAAAAAAAAAAAAAAATCTTTATTTGAAAAATAATTAGTTCCTGTAACATCACTTATTTAAAAACTTACTAATTCTTAACTCTGTAAAACTAAACTTAAATTAGTAGGGCTCTGTAATTAAACACTTCACTAAAAGTCTGAGAGTTAAAATCATAAATATATTTATATTTATTTATATATTTTAAATGAATTAGGATAGTTTAAGAGAAATACTATCATATTTATTTTATTAAAACATAGAAATAAGATGAAGAATTAACGTTTGTAAACTGGTAAAATGTTAAATACGTGTCCTATACAAGTAATATTATTGCAATAGTTTTTATCTGTAATTTGTCATTCTGTACTTCTTATGGGACACAAAATTCAAATTTTAATTATGTATGTCTGGATTTTTTTATAGACTTTTGAGGCTTCTACGGTATTTCCAATATCTTCAATATGTTCTTTATTGGAAAAAAAATGTGCACATTACTCTAAGAAACTTGATGCAGCATAATTTTGTTGCAATGTTACCCAAATAAATTATGTTACACTGAAAAATGGGGAACATTACATGATATTATTTCTATAAAGTTACAACAAAAGTTTGCCTCAAGTGTTTAGCGTACGGGAACGTGGGTGTACCTTGGACATAAGTGTACCTCGGACGTATGCCATTTCTATCTCTATGTATTTAGATACATAAACGATGTCACATGAAGTTAAAATATTTACTGTTAGTGGTCTCAGTAAAGTAATCTATGTTTGCATGGAAGCTCAACTTTCGATGAGTTCTTGAAAAAATAAATTCGTCTTGCAAAAGTAAATATTTCTCAGATACTCTTATGTATTTCTGTACCCACACATGCATTGTATATTCTCAAATGAGTGCTATGGATCATGAAGTAGCTTTCTAGCTATAAATGTTTGCTAGCTAAATGTTTGTAATCAAGTTAAGCCCAACCTGAACATCATGATTAGCAATTTGTTTTTAGTAACAGAGTGATGTACCTTAAATCCAATACAAGTAGTGTAACTTGGACTGGTCATATTGTGTGGTAGTTCTTAAATGCAGCTCCAAAAGTTAACACTAAGAATTGACCTATCCAATTATAATCTTGATTATAAATAAGTGTGAAGATTTTTACCAATAATCACAATATGACTTAATGTAGACTTTTTAAAGGTAATATTTAATATTTTTCACTTTTTAGACTCAAATTAGACTTAATAACAATACGAATGTGACAGATTAATGACTTGAAAAAAAAAAAAATGTTCATTTGAATTCATATGCGTGTAATTGATTAATAACTAGATTTTCTTACTTAAAATTGAGTTTTTCTGTATCTTTTAATAAATGGTCCAAGGTACACTACCAGTGGTTTACCTTGGACCTAACTGCACTTTTTTTTTTTTTTTTTAAATATAATTCATATAATTTTAATAAAATTTTGGAATAAATATATGTTGTATATAACACTATACAGTATTTAAAAAAGCTATTTCTATTTCTTTTTGCGAATAATTACAAAATTAAAATTGGAAAAGGCAAAATAGGTCCAAGGTATCCCACTTTCCCCTAATATTACATATTTTTATCAGTGTTGAAGGTGTCATCATCAAAGTCAATATATAGGTTCTGTTACAATTTCATTACTGCCAGTTATTCTAATTAATAATCCTGAGTAGTGTCAGTAACCGCATTTTTTTTCGCACCAGTCCTTCTTCAGAGTATTTTTCTTCTTATTTCATTGTAAATACATTAGGTGAGAATTATTCGAAAAATTAAGTGGTGTGGAGAATGGGGCGGGTACTAGCAATACTCCGGATTATTAATTAGAATTTTGGCAGCTATGTAATTTCTGTGAGCACTTATTCACTTTTTTTTTTCAGAAGTAGCAGCGATTCTTGTTCAGTTTCATTAAGTAGAATATAAATTTCTCCTTTAAAGTTACCTTCTTTTTTAGAGCTTGTATGTTTTTCATCTTCTTTTAAAATTTTTTATCGTGTATTTCATTCAAGAGAATTGAATGTTGCTCCCTTTTTCACTTATATTTATCTGTTATAAAACAAATCATAAGGGATAGCAATAAATTTCAGAAAATTGCAAAGTAATTTACAGTAGACGAGAGCATTATTGATACCAGTTATAGTTCGTAGATAATTTTTTTACAAACTTCTCCAATGTCGAAGTAAACACGAAATTCATTTATTAGAAACTTTGTGTATACTAAGAAAGAGCAGTCACAGGCGAGAGAAAATACGACAACGCTAACTTAATCAACAAGTGTACTGATTTATTCGCTTGGAGCAGAATCGTGATCTCACAGGTATGGAAATTACCGGATTTGAAACTCACTAGCTTAGGATTTGACCGTTTTTGCACACATCGTGATTTTCAAACGCAAATAACACAGGGATGGATCGGCTTTGGCATTGTTTATTGTTTCCAGATGGGAAAACTTTTACTTAGAACTGAAAAATCTGAAAAAACACATTTTACAAATTTAAAGAGTTGGCTGGCTTTGCAACTAGACGACACATGCCACCATTAGAAAATCTGTATAAATCCCACCAATATGTCATCTATACGCCAACCGATAATAAATAGATTTACTAATTTTTATAAAGGAACTTTTAGAGATATAATAAGTAGGTTTGCTTAGTACAAACTCTTAATTTGTAAATACATAAAAATCTAAAAGTTAGAGTTTTTATTTGTGTTTCAACCTAAATTATTTTCGATATAAGTCCAGTTTAAATTTTACCTTCACAGTTTAATTGTTTCGTCTGTTTACTGAACGTAACATACATCTGGATTTCTCATAATAAAACAAGAGAGATATAACAATATTTATAATGTACATGGATAACACATGAGAAGTATATCATTAAAATTACAATTTGTAATTTAAATGCTATAACACAGAGAAATGCTATTAAAGTTGATGTTTAAAAAAAAAAATAAAAAAAAAAGTTTTTTAGTGGCAAATATATCAGTGGCATGCACACATAAGATGTATGTAAATTCGAATTCTATTTTTTAGCTTACAATTCCTTTTATTTGATATAAGAAATGTTTCCAGAAAATTTGATATTTTAAATTGATATTTTCAGAGAGAAAAACCACCGTTTAACATATATATATATTTTTATGTATGTGAATAGAGTCACTAAGGGAAAAATCCCTTCAGTAAACATCATTTCTGTAAATAAAATTAAAAACAGGAACGAAAAATCGTGCGGTACGCATTGATTATTAACACATTTCCAACTTTACATACTTGTTGTATAACTTTCAATGTTCTTTGCATAGGTTACCATATAACAGACAAACAGAAGGAATGAAAAGCAAACAAATTGATAAATTGTTTTTATATTAGGTCATTGCAAAAGTTCGTGCGGACGTGGATCATTTTATTGCCTCCAAAGACGAGAGCTTCTATCGCCGTGGTATACATTTGTTACCCGAAAAACTGGCAAAAGTTGTAGAAAGTAATGGCGAGTATTTTGATTAAAAATTGTCATTTGATTTGATGTATTTTTATGAAATGAAGCAATAAAAAAAACGCACGAATTTATGCAAAGAGCTAATAATACCTCTTAAACATTGTTCGAAAGTATTAAAATTGCTTAGCACAAAAGAAAATTCAACACTGAGATTCTAATTGCAGCCCTTAATGTATCAGAATATTTTAGTGAAGCCCTGTAAATCTGAAGGTTAACCATAGCATATTCTATAAAAAACATTATTTTAGCATATTAACAATAAGTGCAATTTCTTTATGATTTTACAGCAGAAAGTTATTTAAATTTGAATAAAGAAATGTCCGTCTAAAACGCAATACATTGGAATGTTTTTGGGTATCCCTGTACACAAACCAGTTTTACAGTAATATAACTGTAATATAAGAACACAGAAAATATTTCTGTATAAATATAGTAGGGGCAAAGAAGCCAAAAATTTTTCTTTTCTGAAAGTTTCCTGAAAATGGGAGGAGACTTCAAGCTCTGGTTGTAGGCATCTCCTCAAGATACTCCTCTATCATGCTACAAATTGCCCGAAAATTTTGTTTCAACTTGCCTCATCCTATGAGTTTGCACATTTTGTTTATTTATAAAAAAATATAACAATTTATACAAAAAATCAAACACACACTTTATAATTCAATACACAACATAAATAAATAGCTATAAACACTTCTTTAAAATACAAATGAACCTACCTTTAATCAAAATGTACTAAATTTCCCCCCCCCCCTTATTAACTAGTGAAAATGAAGAACGTGTACAGAACCTCTCACTAACCATTTTTGTGGATCACCGATTGTGCTTACATTATAACGTCATAAGATTTATGTTTATAAAAATAATTAATCACAAATGTCACAAGCTATTTCGTAAATTGCGTGTTACTTCTTACCCCTATGACAACTAGCCCCACGCTCTTCTACTTGAATACCATATACCATTTTTAAAAAATTCTAAAAATATTTAAGGACGAAGGGACAGGCCGGCAGACAGTTAGAAAGATGGACAGCCGGACAGACAGATACACAAATTGAAATCATATTTACAGTTAAAAAACATTTACAAAGTGATAAAAAAGTTTAATATAAACAAAAATTCAATTCCAAGAAATTTCTGATAAAAATTCTTAATGTAACTGAATATTTTTGCGTGGCCCTGTAATTCTAATACCAATCACACTGTATTCTATGTAAAGCATTCTTTTTTGCATACGAATAGCATACTTTAATTTCATTAAGATTTTTGCAAAGTGAAGTTATTAAAATTTTCGTTTATAGAAATACCTATCATAGAATATAGTTCTTTGGAATACTTTCGGGTGTCCCTGTATACAACCATTGATGGTACTTACTCCATTTTCAATAGGAAAATTTGATAGTTAACTTGAATAACATATATCAGTTTCAAGAAATTCCATGAATACTTACGGGAATTGGAGCGCGGACAGTGGGACAGACCAACCAAAGTTATTGACACTTTTCAACCTTATTAGAAAGTGCTAAATAGATTGATAACTGATTGATAACTGATGTGTTTCTTAAAATTAATTTTGATATTCTATATTTGAAATGTATTGTATAGATAGAATGAAACTGAAACTTAGAGAGCAATATGAAAAATATAAATGAAAAGTGCTTTTTAACACTTTCCAACAAGTGCTTATGACCTCGGTTTGCCTGCCTGTCAGTCTGTGCATGCTTTATCTCTCGTAAATATTCAAGGAATCCCTTGAAACAGATATATATTATTCAAATTCAATATGAGATGTTCCCTTTTGAAAATGGAATGAATACCTCCACTGATTTGCATACAGGAACACCAAAAGAATTCTAAGTCATTGCGTTCTATGAGAGGTATTTCCATACACCAAATTTTAATACCTTTATTTTGAACATTTAATTAATTTTAATTGACATTTATTATCATATATGCAAAACAAATGTGTTTTATAAAATAAAGTGTGATTTGCATTAAAATTTACATGGCCATACAAAAATATTCATATACATTAAAGACTGTTATTGGAATTTGCTGCAATTGCAATTTAAATTTCATTATGCTTTTTTAGCACTTTTTTTAGCCATTTTTATGACAGGTTATGATATGAGTTAATATCTGTTTTTCCATCCGTCTGTGTAATCTGTCCGTTTGTCTGTCTCTAGTATCCGTAAATATTTTCCGAATTAAAAATAACATATGTTATTCAATTTCCCTGTAGCATGTTCCCTATTAAAAATGGTATAAATAGCATAAAATGTTTGTGTACAGGGATATCCAAAAGAGTGTCAATTCATCATATATAACTAACTTCGTACAGCACAAATCATAATGAACTTGACATTTTTCCTAAAAATGATTTTATAGAATATGTCAGGCTTAGAGTTAGGCTTAACCAAGTTACATTTAAATATTCAGATAAATCAAGGTTCACAGTTTGTCAATTCTGTAATTACATTTTTATTTGTGTTGAGCCTTTTATAGAATTTTCATAAACTGTTTAAAAATGATTATGAATTCAATTAGTTTATCTGTCTGTCTTATTGTCCATCTGTCTGTCCATTGTATGATCACGAAGGCAAAGTATTATATTGAAGGTTAAATGATGCAATGAATAAGTGCAGTTGGAATATATTAATTATGTATGCGAACCACATGATTTTTTGTTCTTGTTTTAAGTACATTAAAATTTCAATAACACGAACTAGCTAACAATCAATATAAAATGATACCGTATGACACAATTGACGTTGCCTCTCAAGCTACTTGGTACAACTCAGTACATAAAAATCTATTCATTTACAAAAATGATATTTCGTTTTAAAATTAGCAAGAGAGAATTTTAAAAAAGCAAATATGATTATATGATTATCAAACAATTGTTTAAATAAAACAAGGAATTTAGAATGGTACAAAAGTGGCAGCTGAAACAGCATAAGCATTTGTCACTTGCACCCAATTAAATGCTCAAATATTTTATTCTATATCATTATGCCTAAAAAATAAATCAGGTGAAGTATGGTAAGTGAAAAGATGTTTAGCCATAGTTCGAATTAGACCTCATTTTGCTCTGTTGCTAATATACTTACATTTCTGAAAAGCTTTAGGCATAAACTACAACTAAACGGCTTTTAAAAATCTGACAATTTTTAGCTTCCCAATGTGCCACATAAAGAAAAATATAATGAAAATTTTGTGTTTCGTGGCTCCATTTGCACCATTGTTTGGGGGCAATTAGAATCTTGGGCTACTTTATCCATATACAATACATTAGCTCATTGAGAGGCATTAGCACATTGTAAGGCAAGTTTTCAAATAATGGAAACCTTCATGAATATGGACTTTTTTTTTTTTTTTAATTTTTATTATATCTCAACTTGTTATGGAGTTACAAACATTTCTGCAAGTTTCAACTATTACTTCACTTCTAAAATATTTAACAGTCCAGCAAAAAAAGAAAAAAAAAGAAAAAATCGTTATATTAGGTTTTATTAAAAATTAAAAAATAGAAAGAAAAAATGAATGTAAACGAAATAAGGGATGCAGTTCAGGTGAAGTGTACATGCTTTATTTATACTTGTCTGACACACAAAACTTCTGGGGTGAGTGCAATCACTGGTGACAAACCAAAATAATTAAGAAATAAAATCTGAAGTTGTAGCCAAAACCTACAAGGAAAATACGTTTTTCTTACCAAAAATTATGGAGTATATTTTACAAGTACAGTGATATAAGTTCAAAGTTGGAAAAGGCATTTTGTCGGGCAGGAAAAATGTAAGCAATTTTCCAACCTTCTAAAACTTTCAGTGTTTAATATTTTATTTGGTTTTGTAAACTGAATATAAAAAAGGTCAAACAAATGCATATGATGAATATTAGATCCAAATTGAGATTACCAAATAAGTTATAGACTGAGATTATACTTACTCCACCCTGTGTAATTAATTCAAAAAATTCAAGAAGATATATTGTTTATAAAATTAAAAAAAAAAAAGCACAAATACACATATTCACAATTCAGGTCCACATATTGTTTTTTCCCACTTAACAACGGACGTTGACCTGAGTACATTTATTCTGAAGAGGCAATATGTCATTAGACATATTGATCAAGTACACGGCTTACGCAATCAAATCAGTGTAATTTTCTGTAGAATTTGAATAAAGATAAACAATGGAGAGCATTATCAATATAATAAATATTCCATGTATTTAGAATTTGATAACTTATAAAAGACTTTTTGAAAAAAGTCTTTTCTCGGCTGCGCATTATTTTACCTGATCGGACGTTAGAATTGCGTAAAACAACAAATATTCTTCTGGAATTGAACATAAAGTTTCTTAACAATGAACACCGTAATATCGGTTCTCAAATATATTTCGGATTTTTCGTTTATTTTTTTTTTTTTTTTCGGTAACTGTTTTCGATCACTTCGCTGCTTTCCTCCAAAATAACACATGTATGACCACTTTTACATACAATTCTTTTATAAACATACTGAGTTTGATAAACTGCTTGAAACAATTATTTTCTACAACTGTTAAACAGAATATATTGCAAATATTTTTCTGCGTAAGGGCTAATATTATTATTTTCAAACAACGTTCACTGTTACAGTTCTTTTTGTGTAAATTGTCCTCTTCTATAAATTGCATGCGATTAAGTATAGTGTAACCACGTTTCCTACGCCTGGGAATAAGGACGAGTCCAAAGCCTTGAAGAAGTGCCAAATTGAGATAGTTTGGGATTTAGTAAATATCCAGTCATTTGGACCAATATCGCCTATTTTGTCACAACGACAAGGGTTATCACCCCTATTTTAATATCGGCCTCGTTGAGTCGCACTTCGGAGAGGCTCCCGTGGTCACAAGAAATGTGGTTAAATAATAGCTTGGAAATCTCTAAAATATTGTTGCAAAAGGTCTCTAGGAAAAAAAACCCGCCTTCGTCTAGAATGAATAAGTGGCCATTTTCTAAATCACTTAACTAGAAATGTAGATTTCCTAGCTATGTGCATAAGGCACGTCAATAAACTGGATAGACGAAATGATTGAGAATTTCTAGTCTACACAATACTAGATGGTGAAACAATATTCTAAATATTCTGAACCTTTTGTATGGCGAGAAATTATCGCTTGATTATCTAGAATTGGGTCATAAACCAAGATCATATTTACTGAAACCCGCCTCTTGTGTTCGCATTTATTTGGTGATATTTTCTAATAGGTTTGACCTCGATAACATAGAAAAACTCTCTAGAATTCTAATAGGGGTTTCTAGAACTCGCTTTTAAAGGGGACTAGAATTTATAAGGATGATATGAAACTATTTTTTCTAGAGCCACAATTTAGATTATAGATGTCAGTTATAGAATTTTTTCTCAGTGTAGGATACCAATTTTCAGTATTATGCATTTAAAAGACATTATCTTTTCTAAAACTTAACTTGTAAACCTAATATATAATTATAAAACTAAAACAAAATGTTTTATTAAATTAGTTTCTCTCATATCTTTTTTCTAATACTGATTTGGAATTTAAATATTTAAATCTTTGTGTGCAGCAACTATATTTTAACTATTTGTTTAAAAACTATGTTGATATCGTATAAAAATGTTTGAAAAATTATTATAATATATATAATATTTTAGCTAATTGAATCTTTAGTATTCTGTATAATGTTCTGCATAATTAAGCAGCTCTTTTTAAAAATGCATAAAAATTCCACACGCACACACACACACACACACACATACATACACACACATGACAAATTCAGTATGTTACTATAATAATACACAAGTCAAAAGATAATGCAACAATAATTATGAGCGAAAAGAAAAACACAATTTGTTTATTAAAAAATTATTTCTTTTTACAGTATATCAAGTAATATACATGAATTCAATATCTGTAAAACATTAAAAAAAAAACCTCACGCAAAATGTGCATTTTACATTTGCAAATTCGCACTACTTTCAGAGAAAGAACTTAACAAAAAGTTATGTAGAATTCATTTTATGCATTTTTTTAAATCTGTACTTCTACTTTCCTTTTCATTGAATACATTATTCTAGAAATTTAAATCTTATTTTTATTTAACGTGGAGATAAATTCATGAATTTTTTTTCTTTTAACATTAAAATTGTTTTGTCGCAATAAATTTATAAAAATAACGATTTGTATTTAAACAGTTTTTAATCTTAAAAAGTTTTTTTTTTTTTTAATCAAATTTTTAACTTTTAAACTTTTTATTTTATTTTATTTTTTGTCCTGATAAAAGCACCGATTCAGCTGTATTTGGATAAACATTCGAGAATTACATTGCTGCTTCAGGAAATTTCTCTTCGCTTGCAGGCTTAAATCAAAAGAAAAACGAAAATTTCGATTTGTTATAGAAAACCCTCCATCTTTAAGCATTCTTCGGATTCAAAGAGAATTCTGCTTAAATAGGAAAAGTTTTATGTAAGAATTCATTTATTAGCGTGAATATCATTAAATTGCATGTAGCAAATAAAATGGTTAGCAAAAATTCATAGTTTCTGATCTTATTCAATCGTTCAAGTGCTTGAATCTAGATATAGAGATAAAGTTTGAAAAAGGTTTTCAGAAGTTTATTATGTTATAAAACAGGTTTGACTATTTTGCATGGATCAAGTTTCATAGTATAGTTAATTCAATTAATGAAAAATTAAAAGATTAATCGAAATAACTATTTTTTTAGTAATTAAATAATTTATTAATAAAATGACAAAGTATCTAAAAATAAAATTATATTATTTTTAAAATATCATTAAATATTAATAAGCTATAAATAATTTTTAAAAAATACTTAAAAAAGTAAATTTAATATTTAGATTAAGTACAAAGTTAACAGTTTATTAGGCAAAAAATACTTTTTTTTTTTTTTTTTTTTTTTTTTTTACGTATTTTTTTCAGAATTCTGAATATTACAATATCTCTCTATTAAATCCTACAAGAGTTAAAAACTATAAAAATAAAGCTTATAATAACAGGAGACTTGGCGTTGGAATATTAAAACTCTAATAAACGACTACGTCAGAAACGCCAAAGAAAAATATTGGAAATGCATACAGCTGTTTCGGCAGCTTTAAGCGTGCCGTCTTCAGTGCCCTTTTTGCACTGAAGACGGCACGCTTAAAGCTGCCGGAACAGCTGTATGCATTTCCAATATTTTTCTTTGGCGTTTCTGACGTAGTCGTTTATTCGAGTTTTAAAACTAAAGCTTGCTTATTTTATTAATTGAAATGTTTGAAACAAAATAGCTAATTAATTACTCTCAATTATACCAATAAAATTTTATAGGATGTTAAAACTTATTAAATAAATAATATAAATTCCTTCTCTATAGTTATTTTAAGAGGGGTCTTGGATGTTTTAACCTTAAAACAAATACTTGTTTGAAGAAAATATTGGCTGGTATTTGAAATATTTTGAATATTTTGACTTTACTTTTCTGATGTTATGTACTTTTTCAAAAGTTATGAGTAAAATTGTAACTGATGTCAAAACGAAACTTTATTGCATTTCTAAACTTTGATGTTTATTGACTTAAAAGTTTTTTTTTTTTTTTTTTAAGACTATCCACAAAAATTTGTAGAAACGTTCACCTATTGCTTTAAATTTTTGCGCACACGTTTACATTAGGGATATCTACAATATAAATCAATATTAGTATTAATAACTAATTTGCTTATCTAAGAAATTTTACAAAAATGTTTATTTTATTTTATTTATTGAAATTATAAAATTTTTATGATTTATATATTTTAAAAAATATTTAATTTTACAATAGCTTTTAAATCCTTCATTCATTTTTTAAAATAAGATTTCAGAAAAAAATTAAAGCTACAAAAAAAGCGTGTAGATTTGCTTTATGATAAGGTGTCTTACGGATAGTGAACTACAGTAAAAAAAGAAAGTTAAAGTATTATTCAATTGCGGATGATATTGCTTCAAAAACTAGTTAATATATAAAAGTTGTTTTAATCATTAATTTGCTCCTGAATACTGTAGTAGTTAATGTAGTATTTCTCCTATCTGTATTTTGAGTACAGTGTAAGCGAGCGCTATTTAAACAATATGTTGCATTTTCATAAAATGGCATTTAAAATCTCCCAAACCCTTTAATTATATTAAAAAGTGCTACCATTAAACAATATAAATACTTTAAGACAAATAAATAAAAATGAAATGAAAATAACACAAATTTAGAGCTGGAATAAATATTATACCAAAACTTTTAAAACAATTCCCGAAATCTATACTAATATATAAAGATGAAAAGTTTCTTTGTATGTGGAGGGCAATCTCTGAAACTACTGAACTAGTTTTA
Source organism: Salticus scenicus (assembly GCA_963930645.1). Taxonomy (NCBI): domain Eukaryota; kingdom Metazoa; phylum Arthropoda; class Arachnida; order Araneae; family Salticidae; genus Salticus; species Salticus scenicus. Next base: position 244,515,131 of record OZ005657.1, on the reverse strand, counting down.
ATATATATATACAGTGAACTCTCGTTAAGACGGCCGCGTTTAAGATGGATTTCTCGTTATTACGTACAAAAATAGAATCCCCGGCTAAGACCTATAGGAATTGCATGTAATAAACATTCATAAAAATTCATTCGTTAAAATGGACATTTTTTCCCCTCAAAGCTTACTTTCTTAGAAAAAGAGTCAGTTCCCAAAATCATTTCAAATTCAATATATATATATATATATATATATATATATATATATTATCATGAAAAGGTTCAATAATAAAAGGGTTAATCTTTTTCACTCTGTGCTATTACACTGTGGGAGGTAAATAGCATTTATTGACAGTGACTGTTGAGGTCAACAATTTACACCTGTCTCCACTTCTATTGTGGAGACATAGCAAAGGATTTTGTTATCAAGTTTTACTATATGAAGAAAAGAAGTTTTGAAAGTAAGTATCAGTTTTCATGCTTTTTTTATTTTTAGTGAATAAAAGGGTTTGAGAAAACAAATTTTCATTCGTGTTATACTGTGTATGTTTACATAGTAGTGATTTTAGAGTTCATATAGAACTTCAGTTTATGAACTTCTGTTATAATGGACTCTCGTTAATATGGACAAAAACTGCTGGCCCTTGATTGTCCGTTTTAACGAGAGTTCACTGTATATTTATTTATTTATTTATTTATTTATTTATAAAATCAAAAGCTACACTATCAATGAGTGCTATAGGCTACAATTAATTTTGATAAAATATTTATTTTTTTTTATTTGAAGTGTTAATATTTTAATTAAAATCTCCATAGACGCCATGAAAAAAAGAAATGAAATGTTGTAACGAAAGATATTTCGCCCTTGAGCGCCATGGCTACGAGGTAAAGCAACAGGCTACGAATCCCGGGATAGTGAGTTCGATCCCTATCAAAAGAAAATATTTAAACATAGTTTTTGTTTAAATCTAAATTGTTTATTTCTCATTCATTCATTATGTAATAATGTTTCTATTAATTATTTGGGTTAATGTTATTCTAGACTTTTCGAATTCTAGAATATACTGTTCTAGAAAATTCATCCATCGTATATAAACCGATGTAATATTCAGTTGAGTTGAAAAATAGTCTCAAGCTGAGCTTAAAGTGATCTGTCATATTTCGCTTTAGTGTTTCTCCACAAATAATTATCTAAGTAAGCGAAAACTAAGTAAGCATTTAAGCGAAACATATAAGCGAATCATTAAAATTGATATAATAGCTTTGTGAAAAATTAAAAAAAATTAAACTTGCATGGTAAAAGTGACGTTATTATAGCTTAAAAAAGTATTTCTTTTTCTAATGATGTGATTTACTTAAAATAATATTTATGGATATTCTAACTGTTGGTGTTTAAACATTATTATAAACTATATTTGTTAGTTAGTATTTAATTTTGAAAAAAAAAAAAAAAAAAAAAAAACATTTAATGCTTCAGATAAGTATTTATTTTTATTTTATTTATTTATTTATTTTTTATCTTTTCAAGGATTGCCAGATTTGGCCTTTTTTTTTTATTCAATAGTCGCCAATAATTTTTATTTGTAACGTTTGGCTAATCACTTCGAAGACTGATAGTCTATTATGTATATCAAATGTCACTTCTCAAAATTATTGGCGACTATTAAATAAAAAAAAAAAAAATGCCACATCTGGCAACGCTGATCTATTCCTTTTACATTATTCTTAATACATTTTTTAAATAGACTATTCACTAAATTGCATGATTTATTTTTATTTTTATTTATTTATTTTGTTCAGTTTTGCTTTCTTTCCGCTAATTTTCAATTAGGCGATTGTTACGCAGTTTAACGCAATTGGTGATTAATCGACATGGGGCGTGCATATCAGCTTTTTTTTGTTTTTAATTAAGAAGTAAATATATTCTTTACACATAACATCTATACTAATATATATAGAGGGAAAATTTGTTTGTATGGGGAGGGTAACCTCTTCAACTACTGAACTGATTAAAAAAAAATAATAATAAAAATAAACACTTAATCGTTCTAATACATAAGGAGAAAAAGTTTGTTTGTATGTGGAGGGTAAGCTCTGCAACTACTGAACCGATTAAAAAAAAAAAAAAAAAAAAAAAAAAAGATAACACTAATCAAAAGCTATGCTATCACTGACTGCTATAGGCTATAATTAATTTTGATGAAATTATTATTTTAATTCCAAATTTTAATATTTTAATTAAATTCTCCATAAAAGCCAAAACAAAAAATGAAATATTGTAACGAAAGCTGTATTACCTGTGAACGCGTGACTCCGAGGTGAAGAATCGGTCTACGAGTCCAGAGATAGGTAGTTCGATACCGTCAAGGGAAATCGTTAAAAAATAGCTTTATTTAAATCTAAATTGTTTATTTCTCATCTATTCATTGTGTCATTAAGTAAATAAAGTTTAAATTAATTATTCGGTTAATGTTATTTTAGACTTTTCGAATTCTAGAATATTCCGTTCTAGAAAATTCATCAATTGTAAATAAACCGAAGTAATATTCAGTTGAATTGAAAAATAAGGTCCCGAACTGAGCTTAAAGTGTTCTGTGTTATATCACTTCAGTGTTTCTCGACAAATAATTATCTACGTATAATCTACATGGTAATATTAAAAATCTAGCTGATGCCACTAGAAAACAAATATTTACGCGTTCATTTTTTTTTTTTTTTTTTTTTTTTTTTGACTTTAAAAGAAATATATTTACGCGTAAAGAATAAAATTGGTTTAAAGCTTTGTGAAAAATTTAAGTTGCACGGTAAAATTTACGTTATTGTAACTTTAAAATTATTTCTTTTTCTAATGATGTGATTTATTTAAAATAATATTTGTGGATATTCTAAATATGGGTGATTAAACATTATTATAAATTATATTTGTTAGTTAGTATTTAAATTTGAAAAAAAACATTTAATGCTTTAGATAAGTTTTTTTTTTTTTTTTAAATCTATTTCTTTTATATTATTCTTAACACATTTTTTTTTAAATAGAATAATTATTAAAATGCATGATTTGTTTTTATTTTATTTTGTTTTATTTTACTATTTATTAATTTTGTTTCGTTTTGTCTTCTCGCAGCTAATTTCCAATTAGGTGATTGTCATGCAGTTTGGCGCATTTCACAATTAATACACATGTTGTGCATACCAGCTTATTCTTTGTTTTTAATTAAAAAATAATTACAAGATTAAAACACCTTTTTATATACCATGTTTTAAAATTTTCTGTTGAATCATATAAACGCTACCGAAGACAGCGGGAACCCGGAGCAATTGGATAAAAGTATTAAAAAAACTCATTGCTATCGTTTTTTTTTAGCAATTATAAAAGTTTCAAATGGCTATCTAGTCGGGAAGTTAGTTAAAAATTGATTGCAAGCTTTGTACTGATAACGCTGCCGAAGGCAGCAGGGTCCGGAAGCAATTGGTTAAAAATATTCTAAAAATGTATTTTCACCGTATTCTGAACTATTCTGAAAGTTTCAAATGTCTAGCTAGCCTGAAAGTAAGTTAAATAAATTTTCTGTTGAATCATATAAACGCTGCCGAATACAGTAGGGACCTGAAACAGTTGACTAAAAGTATTAAAAAAAAAATTATTGTCACCGTGTTCTGAGCTATCCTGAAAGTTTCAAATGTCTAGCTAGTCGGGAAGTTAGTTAAAAATGGATTGCAAGATTTGTACTGGTAACGCTGCCGAAGGCTGCAGGGTTCCGAAGGAGTTGATTAAAAATATTTAAAAAATACCTTTTCACCGTGTTCCGAGCTATCCTGAAATTTTTAAATGTCTAGCTAGTCGGGAAGTTAGTGAAAAATCAATTGCAAGCGTTGTACTGGTAACACTGCCGAAGGCAGCAGGAACCCGAAACAGTTGGCTGAAAGTTTTTAAAATATGCATTTTCACCATATTCTGAACTATTCTGAAAGTTTCAAATGTCTAGCTAGTCGGGAAGTTAGTTAAATAATTTTTTTTTGTTGAATCATATAAACGCTGCCGAAGGCAGTAGGGACCTGAAACAGTTGACTAAAAGTATTTAGTATTGTCACCGTGTTCTGAGCTATCCTGAAAGTTTCAAATTTCTAGCTAGTCGGGAAGTTAGTGAAAAATCGATTGCAAGCTTTTGTACTTGTAACGCTGCCGAAGGCACCAGGAACCCGAAACAGTTGGCTAAAGGTATTTAAAAAATGCATTTTCACCGTGTTCTGAATTATTCTGAAAGTTTCAAATTTCTAGCTAGTCGGGAATTTAGTTAAATAACTTTTTTGTCGAATCATATAAACGCTGCCGAAGGCTTCGGGACTTGAAACAGTTGACTAAATGTATTAAAAATATGTATTGTCACCGTGTTTTGAGCTGTCCTGAAAGTTTCAAATATCTATCTAGTCGGGAAGTTAGTTAAAAATCGATTGCAAGATTTGTACTGGACAAACAAACAAACAAACAAGTATCGAAGTTAACAAAAACATGGTATTAAATCTATGTTCTTTACACATCTTCATCTATATATATAATAAAATAAGATGTATGTTTGTGAGTGTATATATCCGGCTCTCTTTAGGAAAACGGCTGATCGTAGAGCTACACAAATTTGCATGGTGGTTCGTATTGACATCTCCTGGTACACCTAGAAGTCCGATTTTTGAATTTTTTATTAAATTTTTTAAAATTAATTAAAATACGAAAATAATAACCTTCTAATAGCTTTAAAATTAACCATTTAAATTTTTAATTGTTGCCAAAAAATTTACGAGTTAGTTTTTTTATCGACATAAAATTAAATATAATTTCACTCGAATAATGAGAAATTACCAAATATCAAGTTTGCTTATGCATATGACGAAATGACGCCATATTAACTTTAAAATTAAATAATAATAATAAAAATCTAGCATGTTTCTTTCGAACTTTGTTTCATAACCTTTTTTTAAACCTCAATTTTATTATTATTATTATTATTATTTCTTTTGTATGCTTTTGGCAGGGATAGTACGCCTGGCATGAAAGCTAATTCAGTGTTATATTAAAGAGCATTACTAATTGATAATTCTGGAAATTTTTTTAAATTTTGAAGCTGAAGTAGATCGGACATTTTTCGCCAAGTACTCTACTTTTGCAACAGGCACTTTAAGCCAAGTAAAATATAAATAATATAAATAGATTATACAGTATTGAAAAAAAGAAAGAAAAATAGAAACAGAAACAATAATCGCATAAATTATGTATTTTTGTCTGAAGTGGCGACAAAAATTTAAAAGTCGCCAAGGGGAGCTTTAATAAGGCTGTATCGTGATCAGGTGTACATATGTGTTAAATTATTTTTCTATTTGTCAACCACTATTAACTAAACATGAAAAATATATAACCACAAAAAATGAGTTGTCTCATACAATAGACGTAGCGTTCCTAGTATATTGCAATATTATAATTGGCGTGAAACTGCTGTTATTTTATGGTTGACTGGATAAATTAAATAAATATAAGAAATAACGTTAAAGTAGATATTATGTACAATACTTATATATTTTTTTCATATGTAATTGGGATTAAAATATAAAAGGGCTGCTTTATTTTTTTTTTTTTCGATATTGTCCGTTTCGAAACTGTCATCTGATAAGCACTAAAATAGAAGCCCACTGGTATGGCATTGTCGCAAGCAATAGGGAAGCGCACCAAAGAATTTGAGATGAGCAAGACGCTGCCGAAATCAGCGGGGATCCGAAGTGAACTTTTGTTTAATTTCAATGATTTTTTTTTTTTTTTTTTTTTTTTTTGTTTATAAAGAAATATAGAAAAGAGATTCCTTTAAATATTGTGACAGCGAAGCGGGCAAAGCCTACTATTATTAAAGAAAGGTAATTAGAAAATATGAAAGAAAATAATTTTAGAGATTCTCATTTGTGCCAGTGTTGTTGTATTATTGCCCTAAACAAATTTGTGCCCATATTTGTTTAGGGCAACAGATACCCCCTTCCCTCTTAATGCATCTAAGTCAGACGATTCGTGTACATTTGTCTTGTTTCTAATTGCATTTTTCAATATTTTTGATAATTGCATTAGGTTATGAGATGAGGATTGAAAAAAAAAACTAATCTTATTAGAGATATGCAGTTTTTCAGGGAGATTTTCAATCCTTCAAAAAAAATTAAGTTATTGATTTTCATAAAAATATTTAAAACCGTCTAGAGACTTAAGAACCAGTCTTGGTCGATGAAAAAACAACAACAAAAAAAAAAAAAAAAAAAAAAAAGGTCAATTTTTGCAAAAATTCATAATCTCCGTACTTTCGGGATTTTGTGAGAGAAGGACAAATTTGAAAAGTTTAATGAATAAACAAGACCACCTTTACGAAGATTAAGACCCAAAAGTTAAAATAGGGAATTTTTGGCGAATAACAGTCAAAAAGGAAGTTAAACGAAAAAATGGAAATGCGGAAAAATATGTCGAATAATAAATATAAAAATGATAAATTTATTAAAAAAAAAAAAAAAAAAAAAAAAAAGAGAGAGAGAGAGAGAGAGAGAGAGATAATTGAATTATTTTGAAATTAAAAATAGTTGAAAGCGGTGGGGTTAGTTATTGTTTCTGGGATAAAAAATTTTCAACGTTCTTAGATAGCCATACAAAAATCTTGCTTAAACTGAAGTTTGTAAACACACAAAAATATTTTATAAGATACTAGTTAATACCCGTTAAAACTTGACGGATCAATGACATATTAATGTGCAACTTAAATCTTTTCACGACATAAAGTGTAAAACACCTCTGGTTCAATATTTCACATTGACCTTAACCAGTTAAAACCCCCTACTTTAATCAGTTATCTTTCAGTTGCAGTGGAGGATTAATTTCCTGAAATTTCAATGTACAAAATTTAAGCGTACTCCAGATAATAAAAACAAAATTTCAATCTTTTCCTAAAATATGACCAAAAAACGTAAGTAGTAATTAAAAGAAAGACAAAATCAATATTCCCAAATAAGATAGTATCAATATTTGTAATAATACTTAACAAAGCATCATGCATGCAAATTAATCCCATAATGTAATTCCTTCCAACCTCACCGAATCGGGGCTTTTCACACAAAATGAAAGAATAGATTTACTACCAGATTATAATGTATATTAACTTACTATCAACTATAACAGATCACTGTTTCTGAGTAAAAAACGACAATAAGTATATTTTAAGTGTAAAATCATTGCTTTGATTCTGGTTTTTCATTCCCATATTTATAAAACTATTTAGATTTAATCAAAATATTAATTCATTGTATTATCAAAATAAACTGCAAATCGGAATAAATTTAAATATTTTTTTTACTATAATAACAATAATAATAATAATAAAACATAATTTTAGTTTATAAATTGTTTGATAGAATCAGTTTTTAAAAATAATTAAAATTAAGTAAAATTTAAATCTTATATTCAATGACAATATCAAGAATATTATTATGTATCATGTATTAAAAATAAATACAAAATCAAAATAATTTAAAATATTTCTTCCAAATGAAACTATCATGTATTGGGAAATTTTAAAAGAAATCATCAAATCAGAATATTTAAAAGTAAAAATTAGATAAAAATCAGTTTCAAAGTTCATCTTTGAAATCCGACTATGATAATTTAAAAATAAAGTTGAGATAGAAACACATTGTAATATGTTGATTAATGATGGGAGGCAGGAAATCATGTATGAAATCACGTCTTCCTCTTATGAATCGTTTACTTTTAATTTATGAGAATGTTAAGTATGTAAATTAAAGAATGAAGCTACAAAAAACCCATGAAATGATCACCAGAATAATAGAAATCAAATTTTATCCTCTTTTAAATCCAAGATGATGGGTTTTAAATATATTTGTTAAGATAAAAAAGAAACGGGAGACGGGAGATGAGCAAAATGTCTCAACGTATAATGTTTTGCTGCGATAGTATATTATTATTTAAAGATTTTTTTTACACATTGTTAAACATGGTTTCTCAAAAATGAGCAAAATTGTCTCAAATTACCTCCGAAACAATATATACTTAAATTTGTAAACCCATGTACTCATTTTTGAGTATACTGACATGCTCAAAAATAGGGATATTGGGATTCTTAGTGGTCAACCCCATTTTTGAGCAAGTCAATATACTCAAAAATGAGTACAAGGGATTTTCAAATTTAATTATATATTGTTTCGGAGCTATTTTGGGACAATTTTGCTCATTTTTGAGAAACCATTTTTAACAGTGCATTGACATGTGGTTTAAGCAAAATTGTGAATTTGTTTAAAATAACTTTACTGCTGGAATGTTAAAAAAAAATAAAGTTAAATGATTATTAAATTGCCATGCTAATGTAAATAAAGATTTTCTTTCTTCAATCAAATCAACATGCAAAATGTAGTTTACCACGTAGCATAAGAATAAAATCTATTGAGCATTGGTGATACTGTATTCCATTTCAATCTCAATATGGCAGTTTTGGCGCCATCTATAAGTTTTAAAGCAAAATAAAAACTTTCGTAAATTAAAATAAATAAATAAAATCTCGGACTTTTTTTTTTTTTTTTTTGAGATTTATAAAAATATATTTTTAAAAATCTCATAAATTTAAAAGGCAAAATAATTCAATTTAAAATTTTATTAGTGTTTTGGGTTTTCTTTATATTCTATAATTATAATTTTATTAACTTAAAAAATCACTTAAAAAATAAATAAATAAAATCTTTACTTAAATTTAATTGAAACCACAATAATGTATTTATTTTATTTGAATTTTTTAGCATTTATTCTATCTACGCTTTATTCTATCAAATTAGTACATTTCAGCTAAAGTATACTGTTATAAAAATAAGAATGAATTTGATATTTTAACAAATTAATTTGCTCATTAAATGTCTAATAATAAGTTATACCATATAAATTTTTACTCGTATAAAATTTCAATATTTTAAGATTTTTTTTTATTATTATTATAGTATAGAAGTGAAATTATAATAATAAAAAAAAAAAATCCCCATCTTTTCTAAACAAAGTCTTCAGCTGATAAAAGTTAACTTTAAAAGTACCATAAACTCTGAGAATTTGTTAATTTCAAAAGTTATTTTAAGTAATGGGAAAAAAATAATTTTATGAATATGTATGTTTTATGAGCTAACAAATGGCGCCAAAACAAAAATTTTGAAATATTCTCATGTGCAAAGAATTTTTCGGCGTAAATGCGTACGGCATGTACGGCGTAAATGCATACATGTCAACCGTACGCATTTGCAAAAACAAATTGCTTTGTTTTTAGTATGTTTCCTTGGACATTATGAATCAATGAATCGTGTGAATGGTTTTTACCATTGAGCTTCAATTAGGTATATCTAGAATATCTGCTCAATGTTCGAACTGCACTGCACAAAGAGACAGGATTATTCCCATTCCGAATTGGTTCAAAGATTTCTAGCGCATGCGCATATATTACCATTTCGGTATTAAAGAAAAAAAAAATGTGCTTGAACATATAAGATTCTCCAGCTCTGAAAGCTACGCTAAACTGCACCTTAAAGAAAAAAAAATATATAGAGAATGTCCCTTAGCGTATTCAATGCAAACAAATTTCAATACAATCTTATGTATTTGTTATATGAATAAATATAAATAATCATTTGTAGCAATAGTTTCTAAACATAAAAGAATTAAAAAATAAATTAAATTTTCATTATTCGTATTATAATTATTTACTTATATGTATTGGCTATCATATAATTAATAAAAAACTGACATTTTCATCACATTTAATCAAATTTCTTAATATAAGTTTAAGCTTTTATCTTAATTGATCTTACACTATTATTATATACATAATTATATTAGCATAATTTCTCAGCTAAAATTTGCAGTTAGCCTGCATAAATTTTCCATGGAATATTTTTTTCATATAAATATTATTTCTCTATTTTTTTTCTGTATTTTAGTTACACGAAATTTGTTACAAACTCTCCTATGAGTATAGTTTTATTTGCGGTTTCATCATAATACTAAATTTGTCAAGTTCTTTAAGATTTGTTATTTTTCAATTTTTCCAATGTGAAGTAAAGAAAAACACGATTATGTACCCTCCTTCAAGTAATCTTTCAAGATTTTCAATTCCTATGTGACTGATGCCTGAGGTGAATGAAATAAGAAAATGTCTCCAGTTGCCAAGGAAACACTAATATTGATTAACGAAAAGTCACACTGGTCCTGGAAGTCATTGATGGAAATATTGAAAATATTACTTATGAATTTTTGATACAAAGCAGTAGGAAATTTTTTTTTACATATAAATATGAAATACAGTTTATGTTATGCATAAGAAATATGTATTTTACGTACCTGATCGCTCCGCTGCAATATTAATGAGTCGTAAAATATGCATAAAAAGTCCTTCAGTAGCTAGAATAAATTCACTTACTTCAACTAAATTCACTTTGGTCAAACTTTTACAACTTAAGTAAATTAAAATATCTATTACATTAAAAAAGTGAAAATGCTTTTCTATTATTATTTTTTTAGATTATGATAAAACTATTTAATTTTAAACTTCATCACAGAAGTCAGGCAATTGTAAAGGAGGGATGAACTCCAAAAACTATAAATGTAATGATTATTAAATTATAAAATTCATATTTTACATGAACTAATTTTAACAGCTTTTTTTTTTTTTTTTTTTTTTTTTCATTTTTATGCTTTTTATTTTAGCTCTAAATACCCCCTTCCAAAGGGACGGTCTCTTTTTACACCTGCCAATTCCGAATATCCATTTTTTGCTTTATTTAAAGACTAAAATTATGAAATTAAATAATACAAATATAATTATTGTGAAATAATCGTATAGAGAAATTGAGAGTTCACAACTACGCAGATTAAATATTTTGTTGAATGAACAAAATTTTCTTTTGGCTTCATCAACAATATGTTTGTTGATTTAACAAAATTTTTCTTGTTCCAACTGAATATTTTGTTCAAATAACAAAACAAGTTGTTAAATCAATTATTATTATTTATTTATTTATTTTATTTTATTTATTTATTTTTTTTTTTATATATATGCTATATATTTTATATTTTATGTTTTTTATATCATATTTTTCTGTATGCCTTTCATTAAATACAGCAAAGGCAAATATCTTTAACATCTTTTATTTTATCAAAATTTTATTGTGTTACCTTTCACAAAACAAAAGATTTTAAAAATACAGGTTGCTAATAATAAAAGTTCAATTTTCAGAAAGCTGTAAAAAAAAAAAAAAAAAAAAAAAAAAAATCCACTAATCAGAATGACTTAAAATTTTAAATGAATATACCCAAAGAAGAGAAAAATGATATGGTATAAGAAAAAATAATAGCTTAAAATTTTTACAACAGATGACGTTTTAAGCATCATTACGTAAATGAGTTCGGCTTTAAATGACATTTGAATCGCAAAAAGACGGCTAGGACGTGATTTGCAAGTGTACTTTTTAATATTCAGGACTCTATTTATTGCTGGAAAAGTTACTTCCATATCATTAAACAGTTGTGGCACTTGTTCGTTAAAATCACATCCACTCCCTTAATATCTTACTACATAGGACATTAAAAATCGGTTTTTGACTATCCTGATTACGAATATCGCTTAAAATACAACAATGAAATAGAGTTTCTATGGTACTGAGGTTAAAAACCGCATAGGAAAGCATTATCCTGATTGAAAAAACAGCATAAAAATCTGTGGTTAATTATAGCGAGACTTAAGCAAGATGCGTCAGTATGCTTTTTCCAACATTTTTTGCCACAGGTTAAAAACGAGAATAAGCATGTTTCACAAAAGGTAAAAGTGTATTAGAAGACGTGCCTTTAATTCAACTAAGATTGCAGTCGGATCACTGAATACAATATTTTTCAGGTAAATCCAAAGCCAGAAGTCATGGAAGCAAAAATGAGAGGATCTTGACGGCTAGGCCGTTGGAAAATGGCTGCTGAAATTCTATCATTTTTTTAAATGACTCTTATGCAGTTACGTTAAATGGTATGCGGAAAAGCGTCTTATTGTATAATAATGATGCTGCACATGCATGTTTCCTGTTGAAGTATTGGAATGACGCGGTTGCGCAAAACACTCTCATGACGTTTAGCATTGATGGCACGTTTAACAGGACCCATATGTCTCACGTCCTAATCCTAAAAAAATTGGACGTACGATCAGTAAGGACGTCAAACCCTAACATACATTTAATAAGTACAGTCGGTAACAAAAGTATCCGAACACTAGCAAAAATTCCTATATAAAAAAAGCAGAGTTATTACTGTTTTGTTAAATAAATCCTTGTCGAATCATGTTCTTAGTCAGTCTAAAAACATGATTCGACAAGGATTTATTTAACAAAACAGTATTAACTCTGCTTTTTTTATATAGGAATTTTTGCTAGTGTTCGGATACTTTTGTTACCGACTGTACATTTTACCTTTATACATTTACATTGCAAATTTGAAAGGTATAGGAGCATATGCGAACGGATTTTCCATCTTCCATCTTCTTCAATTCTGGGTACGATACATGTAAAGTGGCTTCGTCTGTCCACAAAACGTTACATGACCATTCAATGTCTAGTTTCATTTGAGCAAGAAATTCCATATAAAAAAATTTTCTTACTGCAAAGTCAGTAGGAAGCAACACCTGAATAGGGGTAATTATGTAAATATATAGCAGTGGAGAATGCTTCGTAAAATTTAAGAGTTTGTCGGCCATAACGCTGTAAAGCGCTCTAAACAATGCTGCTAAATGGACTCTTTTATTGAACTATCACCAATAATTTTGAGGAGTGATATTTTATACACACAACAGATGAATAACTTATTGTGTGATTAGGCAACCGTTACAGTTAAAATTTAGAGGTGGATTTTGAATTAAAAAAGTCTCTAAATTTAGTAACACTGACTGAAGTGAAGGCTGATGTGAGTGAAGGCACTGTGTAAAGGCAAATGAGTTTTAAAAAGCTTCTCAAATGCAATGCGACGAAATCGCCACATATCTCGCGATTTTGCAACAAATTGAATGCGCCTTGCGCAGGACATGTCTTATATTTTGTATAACATGACGCTTATAGCGCTTTCTTTTGCGAACATTTTTTATCTTTTCTACTATCTTGACGAAAATTTGCTTCGTTATTTCGATCCAAAACAATTATTGCGAGCTTTTACAACTTACGGTGTTTTCTTACATAATAAAAATTCTTCTTCTTATTTTTTTTTTTAATATCCTAATTTTTTACATAATAAATAAAGTACCATAGTACTTCTTTTATTAAGTATTTAATTCTACAATCTGTAGGTATTTTATAAATATTTAAAAGAGCGTTATATAAGATTTTAATTTTTGTGTTTAATCTAAAGATAATAATTTTTGGAATAAAAATACTAAAATTATTTCTTATTTTTAAAGTAATTCATAATTAAAAATGAATAATTTTTCATTAGTTCACATTCAATTCATATAGAATTCTCAAAACTATTTTAAAAAATCATTATTTCACCCTTTTTTAATAAATAAATGTTTCAAATAGAATAAAAAAACATTTTAAGAACATAATCAATCTTCCTGTCAGTGAAATTGCATTTAAAAGCTAGCGTTTTCTGTGATGCTTTTCACTTATCACTATTTATTGATGTTACAATTTTATTATCACTCTTTTATAAACATTAAAGTGGATTGCTGAGATAATAATAAATGATTTGTAAGCAAATCATTTTTTAGTGCTTGAAATAAACATTTTTTAGGGTAATTCTTCGTTGAGAATAAATATCTTGAGTATACCAGAGGAAAATAAGGACGCCAAAAGTTTAAATAACTGCTTAAACTCCTGTTTAATGCATTACAGGGAAAAGTACTCTTGGGATTCACACAGCTAAGTAACGCATAGAAACGCTTTTAAAAGTAGAAAGCGATTTTGAATTTTCTGAGGTCGTCTTAGCTACACACAAAGAAGTATCTTTTTTTGAAAAAAGGGGATAAGCAGATTTTGTATAAGTTTGTGCTTAGTTATAAAACATTTATCTTTATAGATGAAACATATAAATATTATTTCAGATAACTCATTTTAAACATATAACGATTCAGTGATATGTTATTACATTAAAAAATAAAAAAATAAATAAATTTATTTATTTTACCTTTCTAATTTTAATTGTTTAAAATACATCTACAGTCGGTAACAAAAGTGTCCGAACACTAGCAAAAATTCCTATGTGAAAAAAGTACACTTAATACTGTTTTCTTAAATAAATCCTTGTCGAATCCTGTTCTTAGTCATTCCAAGAACAGGATTCAACAAGGATTTATTTAGCAAAACTGTATTAAGCGTACTTTTTTTACATAGGAATTTTTGCTAGTGTTCTGACACTTTTGTTACCAACTGTAAGCTATGAAATATTTAAAAATTTGATATTTAAAAAAAAAAAAATAAAAACCTAAATCATTATATTTGTTATTTTATTTATTTATTTATTTATTTATTTTTGTTAAGTATTTTTTCCTATTTACACTTTTCATCAAATAATATTAAAATAAATAAATAAATTCTGTATCAAGTTCTCATATTAAGCTGGTTGGTTGATTGGATTTTACATCACATTACAGCTGCGCAGTGGGCAATTGGCGACGGTCTGGGACATACCCTTAGAGGCGATCCGGAGATATACCATCACAATTTTGATCCTGTACGGAGATGATGGCTCCCCCGGTTCGGTAACCATCAGAGGTATAATTTTGATGGGAACATGGAGGATATTGCGGTCACGAAAGATTTTACGTGCACCAGCCACCATTAGTGCACACGACGGTCTTCAGCTGGTCTGAGTACCGAATCCGCAACCTTCCAATTACGAGCCCGGCGTTCTACCGACTGGGCTACCGCAGCTCTCTCATTTTAGGTATCAGAACGTCTGAAGGATATTTTATCGCATAACTTAAGCCGCTATCAGACGAAAGACCGTATAAACTGCATTAGCCTATAGTTCAGCATAAACCGGTTTTTCAGGAGGAAAACTGACGAAATACCTTCGTTTGATACTTTTGCCTATCGTATAGTCTTCTTTCACGCATTTTCGACTGTTTAAATCTTATATTGTAGTTGTTAGCCTGAACTCCTCCAATCAGAGCGCAGGAAGCAAAAGGCAAAGAATAAACATCATCTCCATTCCATTACTCGATCTGTTTTTAGCGATGTATCGCCAAATATTGCATTCCCTCTTTACATTTTGTGGATTTTGTTCGTGCTGAAAAACAACCCTGTATTCGGAGAAAGGGTGTCGTTCGGCAGGTTTGAGATGCAATAGCTTATACTTCAGAAGATACGGTCTTTCGTCTGATAGCGGCTTTAAAAATATTTATTTTTTCGTCGCACCAGTGTTACTCTATGGGCAATTACGACATTCTGGGACTCAACACTAAAAGTAATTTTTCTTATTTTCAATGTCTAAAATATAAGGAAGATATGTTTTCGTGAAACGGATATAAATCAAATAATGATAACGAGTCAATAGCTTTAACTTTTTAATTTATATATTATTTTTTAAAATATTTTATCATCTTTTATTACACCTTGATCAACTATTATTTACACGCAGCAAATTATATTGTATATAAATATCTGCCTTTTGAAATTTATGGTTGGTTGGTGAAGTGGGTTTTACGTCGCACTAGTGCTACTCTTTGGGCAATTGGCGACAGTCTGAGACTCAACCTTAAGGGTGGTCCGGAAACATGTCATGAATTTTGGTCCTTAACAGACGAGAAGGGTTCCCCGTTTTGGCGGCCCACAGAAGTATTTTTGGGATAGGAATATGGAAGACATTGCAGAGATGACGGATTTAATGTGTTCCAGCTTCTGTTAGTGTACACAACTGTCTTCGACCGACTCGAGTATGGAACCTGAAACCTTTCACTTACAATCTTATAATTCATGACAAAATAACAGTCATTATTGTGAAAATTTTAAAGCCATAACTTAAAAAATATATTTCAAAATAATTACAAACTGTACATATTAATCAAATGGGTAACTGGAGAAACAAATTAAACGACTATTGCAAATAAGAAAATATTGGTATTTACTACTTAAAATTGCTGGCATTTTTTGCACTGCATAGTAGCGAAGATTTAAGCATTTTGAATGGCACTATTTTTATAGAAAAATTTTGCTTTAACTAAAGTTCTTGAATTAGATATGACAAAGAAACCTTTCTTAAAATTGTCGCGTTTAAGAATGAGTCTTAGTTGGCAAATATGGTATAATAAAAGATTAATTATATATTCTTTTTTAAAGATAATGATATTTGCTGAAATTTTAAACTACAGAACCCTTTTAGTGCTTATAATTTGTTTCGATTTTAATAACTTTAAAATACATCTTAAACATTTTTTAAATAAAAAACTATAAATTTTTTTTATGCTTTTTCAAAATATATTTTGATTGTAATTTAGATTTTTTGCTGTAAATTTCGAGACATATGGCCCTACTTATAGAAGGATTATGCTTACTATTCGGTTTTAATTTTACTTTTGTTAAAATATTATTCGAGCAATTGGAAATTAAAAGTCATCATCCTGTGTTCTTTGTTTACTTAACAAAGAAGTAAAATACAAAACAAAATTCTGTTTCATTAAGTACTACACAAAAGTTTGAAACAATATAAGTTTATTTTATTTTATTTTTTATTTTTACAAAATTTTATTATGTACCATGTTGACTGGAACAAGTGCACACTGTATCTTATAACAAGCCTTATTAGAAGAAAGAAAGTAATATTTTATTTTAGAAATTAGGGTAACTGCACCACTTGTGGACATTTTAAGGATATTCTATCTGTCGGGTATTCTTCTCAATTTTAGAGGGTTTAACAAAAACCAGTGTTCGATACCTCAAATAACTCTTTCTGTACAAAAAAAAAAATCTGGAGTGACTCCACTCGACTTTCCGAACATTGAGTAATTAACAGTTTTGTAGATAAAGTAAAGAAAGAGTAGTTGTTAAACAAACAAAAGAGAGAAAACCATAATAGAGTGTTTGAGTATTTTTCTCCATCTATTACACGTTGTTTTATTTAACGCTACTGAACTTTGAGCCCATAGATCATAATGACAAAGAAATTTTCGTTGTGTCCCTGTAAAAACCTATAAATGTTAGATTCACCAAAATGCTTATAGTTAGTGCAACAGTGATTTATAATACTCATATAAATTTTCAGCTGAATTCAATAAGGCGTTTAGATGCTATCTTACTTTTAAAAATTTAGTCCCATAGGCCATAATGATAAAGAATTTTTCTTTGTGTCCCTGTAAAAAAACTGTAAGTGATAGATTCACCAAAATCTATACAGTTAGTTCAACTGTGATCTATAACATGTGTACAATTTTTTTGCTCGGATTAATAAGGCGTTTAGACACTATCACATTTTTAAAAATTTGGCTCCATAGGCATAATGATAAAGAATTTTTCTTTGTGTCCCTGTAAAAAAACTATAAGTGCTAGATTCTCCAAAATCTATACAGATTGAGTATTTGTGATCTATAATATGTGTATAAAATTTTTGCTCAATTGAATAAGGCGTTTAGATGCTATCGCACTTTTAAGATTTTGCTCCCATAGGCCATAATGATAAAGAATTTTTCTTTGTGTCCCTGTAAAAAAACTATAAGTGCTAGATTCACCAAAATCTATAGGGTTCGTACTATGGTGACTTACAATATGCGTACCAACTTTCAGGTTAATCGAACGAAGCGTTTAGACGCTAGCGTGTTCACCCACAGACATACACACATACACACATACACACATACACACATACACACACACATACATACATCATCGTAAAAATAGTGAAAACGGACTCAGGGGACCTCAAAACGTATAGAAACATCAAAATCTCGAATTCGGATTTTTGACATGATTACAATACTTTCCTCACTATAGTGTTCGGAAAGTAATAATTTTCTAGAGAGGTTAAATTGCAGCAGAAGTATACGCTAGAAAACACTGTAACAGCCACCTCTTTCTTCAAGTAGGAGGCGTTTTGATTTTCATAAGAAAAGACAAAATAAAATACAAAATATTGAAAATGTATATTTACTTAACAAAATTAGTTTCAACAAAATTTTTGCTTCATTAGTACATAAAAAAAGGGGAAAAAATATGAAAATTGGTATCGTACAGTCGGTAACAAAAGTCTCCAAACACTAGCAAAAATTCCTATGTAAAAAAAGTTCACTTAATACAGTTTTGTTAAATAAATCCTTGTCGAATCCTGTTCTTAGTCAGTCTAAAAACAGAATTCGACAAGGATTTATTTAACAAAACTGTATTAAGTGTACTTTTTTTACATAGGAATTTTTGCTAGTGTTCCGAGACTTTTGTTACCGACTGTAAATCTAAAGCAAAAAATGTCTCTAAAAAATAAACATCTTTCATAATACCTTATCATATTTAATAGCAGAGATGCCAAAATTTTTATTTATTCCGGAGAATTTTTAGCCCTGCCTTTATTTCATACCAATTTTGTTTCAAGTGTAATTTTTTTCTTATACTATCATATTTATATACTTTAGAAAATCATTCTGTAAATTAAGTGGTGCGAAGTAAAGGCGGGGCTGAAAATGCTCTTGAATACATAAAAATGTTGGCAACTATGTTTAAAAAGGAGTTTCAATTTGCAAAAGAACTTCTTAATGACCCCGCCTCATATGTGATTTTCTTAAAATACCAAGACTAGTAAGTGTTTATTTTAGATATTTACTTGAAAACTGCGGGTCATTAAAAAAAATAAAAATAAATAAAAAAAACTAATACTTTGAAAAATTTTGGGAATAAAGAAATCTTATTAATATATTGAAGTATCCCAATCTAATTTTCAATGAAATAAATCGACATTCGTTCATATTCCGAATTTTGGAGTACAATAATCTTTGTCAACTAATGATCTGTCCTTAATATTTAAATGAGCCAGTAGTTGAAAGGGCTGTCCACTAATCATCATGATGAAATTTAGTAGTACTGGAATTGGACAACCATAAAATCCTTATATGTTAATAGAAAATTTAGAAGATTTGCACAAAATCTATATTCTAAATACTAATTTTAGTCATATAAAAAACAAAGCTTACCAAAATCACTTAATCAGAGACAAGGCAAACAAGATTTCCTTTCCTTATTCAAAACTATAAGAAACAAAAACGAAAAATTATGCAGTACGAATTGATTATTAACACTTTCCAAATGTATGTAATTGTATCGTATAACTTTAAATGCTCTTTGCCTAAGTAATCACACAACGGGTAGACAGTAGTTCTGAAAGGCATACAGATAGACTAATTGAATTCCTGATCATTTTTAAAGATTGTTAGAAAGTGTTAAAAATGCTTAACACAAAAGACAACGCGCAACTCTTATATTCTAATTGTAGCCCTTAATGTATCTGAATATCTTAGTGTAGATATGTGAATCTGAAAGTTAACAAAATCATAATCTATACAAAATACTATTTTAGCATATTAACAATAAATGTCAAGTTCTTTTTGATTTTTACATAGAAGATTCTTTAAATGTAATTTAGAAAAATGACAAATGCAATTCAATGGCATTTTTTTTTAGGGTGTGTGTGTGGGAGGGGGGGTCCCTGTACACAAACCAGTTGCACAGGGCATATTAATGCCATTTAAAATAAGGAATATTCCATAGTGAATTTGAATAACACATATGATTTTGTAAAAATTCTAAAAATATTTACGGATGCTGGGGGCGGGCAGACTGACAGATGGACAGTCGAACAAATAGATACACAAATTGAAATCATATTCACACTTAAAAATTTTTTTAAAAGTGTTAAATCGCTTAATGTAATCGAAAAGAAAATTTCAGCAAATTTCCAATGAAAGCATTCAGTGTAACTGAATAATTGTGTGTGGCCCTGTAAATCTAATAATAATCATACTGCATTCTGTAGAAAGCAATATTTTTTGCATACAAATAATATATTTCAATTTTATTAAGATTATTTCAAAGTAAAGTTATTAAAATTTGGTTTATAGGAATACATTTCATAGAACGAATGCTTTGGAATACTTTCGGGTGTCCCTGTACACAAACCAGTGGTGGTATTTACTCCATTTTCTATAGCAAACATTCGATAGTGAACTTGAATAACATATCTCAATTTCATTAAGATTTGTGTAAGATAACAGTATTAAAATATGGTTTACAGAAATATCTTTCATAGGACACAACGCTTTTGAATACTTATTTCGTGTGTCCTTGTACATAAACTAGCAAAGATGTTCACTCCATTTTCAATAGGAAAAATCCGATAGTAAACTTGAATAACATATCTCAATTTCATTAAGATTTGTGTAAGATAACAGTATTAAAATATGGTTTACAGAAATATCTTTCATAGGACACAACGCTTTTGAATACTTTCGAGTGTCCTTGTACATAAACTAGCAAAGATGTTCACTCCATTTTCAATAGGAAAAATCCGATAGTGAACTTGAATAACATGTATGACTCATATGCATAATGATGTTATTAACTGAGGGAGACCCTCCATTTCCATTATTTATATTTATGCCATCGGATCTAGTTAAGCCTTACTCTTACCAATAAAATGAAACGTGAAGTGAAGTGAAGAGAATTTTTAGACATATGAATCAAAAATGTGCGGTTTGTTTTGTTTGTTGTAATATTAAAGTACAAGGAAAAGGGGCCCATTAAACATGAGTGCCTTGGGCCTCCAAGTGAGTAAATCGGTCCCTGTATATGAGTTTCAAGAAATTCCATGAATATTTACGGGAGTTAGAACGCGGACACACAGAGGTACAGACAGACAGACAAACTTAAGTCATTAACACTTTTCAACCTTGTTGGAAAGTGTTAAAAACGGCAAAAGGACAGAAAGCGCAATTTTTTCATTCACTATAAAAAAGAACAGTAGATTTTACAGCGGAAGTTACTGGAAAATGGGGTGCCAGCACATTCTTCTGTTAAAAAGAAATAACTTACAACAGAAATTTCTACAAAAGAGTCTCTCTTTGCGTTTGTAAACTACTCTATTTAACAGCAGTATGTGCTGGCACTCATTTTTGACAGCACATTCTGATGTAAAAATTACCATTATTTTTTACAGTGTATAAAATAATGGTACACTAAAACTGATGTCTGGAAATATTTTTCGTTTAATTTTAATAGTAGAAAATTGTGACACCAACGCTGAACGTTTCTCGAACCCATGTACGAATCAGAAAACTTTATATCAGGGTTTAAATGCAAAAGTGTCCACTACCGGTTCATGGTCCCCAACTGGTACTTTTACACTAATATTAACAAATAAAAAAGAGAATAAAAGTTAAATTAATGTCATACGCCAAATTCACATAAAATTTCGTTAAAAGAAAATATATACAGTCGATAACAAAAGTGTCCGGACACTAGCAAAAATTCCTATGTAAAAAAAGTACACTTCATACGGTTTTGTTAAATAAATCCTTGTCGAATCCTGTTCTTAGTCAGTGTAAGAACATGATTCGATGAGGATTTATTGAACAAAACCGTATGAAGTGCACTTTTTTTACATAGGAATTTTTGCTAGTGTTCGGACACTTTTGTTACCGACTGTACATATATAAAATTTGTAATTTTTCTTCAGTAGAAAGAAGCACACATAAGTATCGATATCAGTGGCGAAGCACCCTGGAAGCGATGGAAGCAGCGCTTTTCCTATTTAAGATTTTACAAACATTATCAAGTAACGTCGCCTTGTCGAAAGACTCAATTGATTCTTCTTCTTCTTTTGAAAGCGGGTGGTTTCGGCGCTTCCATAGTTTTCTGAACCACACCTCTCCTCTGATTCATGTGTAAACATAATAAATTCGTGTTTATAAAAAATTGCAACAACATGAAAGATCACCAGAATTAAATGAAATTATATACACAAATAACTGTTATTAGTATAAATAAATTATTAAATTTTCAAAAACAAAGAAGTATAAAAAAGAACAATATTAAGTGTCTGAAATAAGTATTGTTTACATTCATCACACGCTGCAATAAGTGCTGTTATACGACGTGGCATGCAGTCAAACACATTTTGAATGTCTACCTGGGGAACTGAATCCTATATTGTTTGTATGCATCCCAAATGTTTATCTGTAGAAACTGTAAGACGAGAATTAAGAGCGAGACGAAATCAACAAAATCCCACAATTGTTCAATAGCCGACATATCTGGTGAATACGTAAGACACGGAAGAAGCTGTATATGTTCCGTTAAAAAGAAATTTTTGTCACAATTTGACATGTCTCAATCTCATTTTATTTACTACTAGATAGATTCATTTAAAGTTAAATTCAGTTCTAAAGAAAACGGAAAATTAGAATTTAAAAAAAAAAAAAAAAATTGAACGTTAATTAATCGGCACCGTTCCAAATATGCTGTTTTTAAATTTATAACAATAACATTAATTAGTTAAAAAAAAAAAAAAAAAAAAAGAAAGAAAGAAAAGAAAATAAGGAGATGGAAAATAATAATAATAATAATGAAAATAGTAATTAAGATGACTTCTGCTTAGATGGAGCTCGGACCTTAATTCTCAATTTATGAATTATAGTGGAAACAAAAGTTAAAGTGAACATATTCAGTATTTGGAAATTTCATTCGCATCCCTCTCACCACATCGGAAAGAAGAAGCAACTCAGGGGATTTTGAAGTGAGAGAGACAGTCAGTATCGCATCCGGCGGGTTGTTGGTCAGACGTTCTTTTTAACGTCTCCTCCTAAGTAACGGTATTCTAGGCGACAAACGCCATTGGATGGTTTTCATAGGCCGCTATTTCCCATATTGAAAAATTTTTAAAGTATTAATACCTTTTTTGAGAATGAAACACATCTTGTACCGCAGGCAGTTTTGACCCCGGAACTCATCACTGTAAAGAAAAAAATAAATGCACATTTTTATAATCATAAAAGAAGACTTCTGCATTGTATGATAGTCTTCCTCTTTTTACTACAGTTACTACAAATCCACAGGTAGGACCTATCCGATTTTCTATGCACTTTTTTTTTTTTTTTTAATGTTTATTTTATACACTGATAACAAAAGAAAAGCAAATTTAAAAAGAAAAGGAACATATAAAAAATGTATAAATACTGCATAAAATAATAACTTGTGAAATTTAGAAGAGATAGGTTTCTCTTTAGAACCTGATCACTATGTTTAAATAGTTTTATGTACTTTTAAAAATAACCATCACGAATTGGGGATTATATATTTTTCTTAATACAACAATTGATATACACTGCTATATAAGATAATTTCTAATTATATATACATATAAGAAAATATTTATCCCAACACCACTCCACTATAATCTCGAACATTTCTTGTAACATGTGAGCGGGCATTATCGTGTTGAAATATGACTCTAGGAATGCCTTGAGTGAAAGGAACTTCTTCACAGTTCAGCACTTCAGTGATGCACCTGTTGCTTTTATGGTTACCCAGAATTTGTAACAACTCAGATTGTCCATGATACCCAATAAAGTCCTAAACCATGACTCCGGGTGTTCGTTCACTATGGCGTTCGATGATGCACTCAGAAAGGTGGTTTAACTGGCATAACGTCTAAAATCCTAATATCTATATTAGGATTTTCCCGTCAATTCGACATGTGTTAACATTATCCCAGAGAGCTGATATTTTGCTAAAAAGTTTTCAGGGCCAAATAGAAAAAAATTAGAGCGCGTAAAAATGCGTATCAGATATTTATAATAATAATAATAATAATAATAAAAGAGAGAAAAAAAAACCCTCATTTAAGGGACACCCTGATGAATATATATGGTAGCCTCATAAAAATTTATACAGATAATGAGAAAAATCTTCAAAATCACATGCTACAGTCAAAACACACTCAAAGGATTCTTTTTACAGGGTGATTCAAAACATTTTATTTTTTACTAGTCCGCTTTTCCTCTTCAAGATACAACTTTTGCTGAAATATATGAAGTGTAACATGTTCGTAACACTACGAATGTTTCACTATGATTCCTAAAGAACTTTTTTAGATAATTGACAATACGTCTAAATTCGAAAGTGCCCAAATACTTATTTCTAGATAGTGTATTGGCGATAATTTGTTTTGAATGTTTTTTTCTTCGATTAAAAGATAAAGCAAGCAAAACTGTAAAGCAAGCGTGTAAAACATTACGTTTTTCAGTTCAATTTCTTTTTCATTTAATACAATTATCTAAAGATAAGTATAATTCCCATAAATTATTATAAAAACAATATTGCTTTTTTTTTTTTTTTTTTTTTTCTTTCCAGATAATACAGAAGTTTGTTATTTTTTAATTTAAAGAACTAAACTTAGCAGTTATAAGCATTTTACAAAATTAATTACCTAAAGAGTAAAAAATAATAAAATAAAAAAAATCTTATCAGATGTAAGAGATGCTCCTTTTACATAACCTTCTTTACAGCTTTTTACAAAACATCTAAACACCATTGCTTCCGATAAAATATGTTTTATATTCAAAACAATCTAACTTTTAAAGGAAAATATAATTTTTAAAAAGAACTTTCAATAATAAGAATTATACCGTCTGCGTAAGATAATACAGAGTTTATAGCTCGGCGAAAAACAATTAATGTTGACTAGTTTGGCTTACTGTAGCTGTAATAGTCATGTGACAATGTTATGATTAATCTTTGCCACATAAAAAGGTTGTCATTATCCCGTCCACATTAATAATAGGCAGGTGTCGTACTCTCCTCCCTTTTTTCTGGACACTCTCAAGGATAATAAATTTCCGCTTTTATTGCTACCACTATTTTTATACAATAATTTAAATCCCTATTAATCCCGATACATTTCAATAACAATACTATAAAGTTTTCGAGATAAAATTACTGGTGGCAAAAAAAGCAGATATTTCTCATCTCTGAGACTGCCTTGAAAAAAAGGTGGAGAGTACGACTCCTGTAATAGTTCTGTGAGTAGGAGTACCCAGTTACAGCAGCAACAACTTATACGGCCGCATTGTGCTACTTAAGAAAGAATTCGAACATTAACCTGGATTTGAATTCCCATTGTCTTTGAGGAGTTTGCTCAGCTTATTTCCTCCCCTTATTATTTTATAATTTAAAAAATAAATACAACCAGTTGCCGCTCCAAAATTCAAGTTAGAAAGAATTCAAGCCCCTAACTGAATTATATATATATATGTATATATATGTTTTAAATTTCTGCCCCCACCTCTATGAGAAAAATGAATTAAATATCTTATTGTCAGAAATTCTTAATTCTTAGATTCACAGAAATTTTAAACTGTACATTTTAAACTACTAATATATTACAGTCAATTTTTATATAAACCGGAAAAAAAAAAAAAAAAAAAAAAAAAGGCTTTATTTAACTATGAAATCGCATGATTTGATGGATGGTTGGGTTTTACGTCGCACTAGTGCTGCGCAGATTGGCAATTGGCGACGGTCTGGGACATACCCCTAGAGGTGGTCCGGAGACATGCCATCACAATTTTGATCCTCCACGGAATGGATGGCTCTCCCGCTTCGGTGACCCCCAGAGGTATAATTTTTGATGGGAACATGGCGGACATTGCGGCCACGACAGATTTTACGTGCATCAGCCACCATTAGTGTACAAAACGTTCTTTGGCAGGTCGAGTACCGAACCCGTAATCTTCCAATTACGAGCCGGCGCTCTACCGACTAGAGTACCGCGGTCCTCGCATGATTTGAAAAATGTGGAAAGGTTCCCCCACCACCGATCGCCGGGGTTGCTATTTTGAAAACCAAGTGCTTTTTAATCGCAACAGATAACGGGTAAAATTTAGTCTAAAAATTTTCACTTCAATTATTTTAAAAACCAAATTAAAAAAATCTGAATTAGGCTTCGAAATGCATCATGTGAGGTGAAAACGGAAATCATGCAAAGTTTTGTTGCTCTATGACTAGTTGATTTCCAACCAACGTCCAACACAAATATGCGCAATCATCGACGTATATTTTCTTTTATTATGCATAGGGATTTGTAGAGTCGTTATTGAGGGCGCATTCGAAAGTATTTCCCGGTCACTTCCCGAGTTGGGAAATGACATCAGGCAGGCCTTATGAAAAATGACCGAGATATAACTACTTCCGTACACATCTCATCTTCCCGGGAAACAAATATATAAACAAACATGGCTCCTATATGGTAGTTCTAATATCCCGAACTTCCCGTGTGACGTCATTTCCCAACTCGGGAAGTGACCGGGAAATACTTTCGAATGCGCCCTCAGATGAACAAATATGGATCAGACTGAATCACAGAACTCTCGTTTACAGAAACTGAGTCATTATATTGTTTACCAAAAAAATACTGTTTAACCTATGCTAAAAAATTAAATAAAATTAATCAAATATTTTGCGCAATTTAATAGTGATAAATATGTTTTAAATACATACGGGAAATAAAATTAAGTCGATCGTAAAATTTAAAGTATGTTTATTTCTATTATTATTATTATTATTATTTACTTACATTTAAAGTTTCCCAACTCGTATGAACGAAATAATCTCGAAATATCAAAATTATTAAGAGAAAAACAATCGACGGGAAAAAAAGAACTGTATGCTTAAGAAAAACATATTTTTGCATAATTAAAAAAAAAACTACTTTTGTTAAGTAGCACTATCTCCATAAAAATGCAAGAAAGAAGATTTAGGTAAATAAATTACATGCAAAGTATTTCGCATTTAAAGTCGGTTTTAGCTAATTTTTAAAGACATTTATTTAAATAAAAGAGATTCTTGGAATGTGGCCTGTAAAATTTGGAGGGGAGGGGGGTGGGGAGAGAATGTCACTAGTAGTTGATGCAAGAGAAAACAGAAGTCTTATTTCATTTTGTTATGTCTGGCAATTGTCTGACACATATATGATGTTTTGTAGAATCTTTGTAATATGTATCATATGCATACTTTGTATTCTACTCTCTTGTGCTATTCATTTTTAATACTCTTGATAGAAATGAAATAATCATATAATTTTTTTTAGTTAGTGTAATGTAAAAACAATCAAAAACTATCAGTAATGATTTCTTTTAATACTGACAATTTGTAATAGAGTTGATGAAAAAACTTTAAAAGATAACAACAAAATTTGCAAAAATACTCAACATTTTTTATTGGTTTGAAATAGTTAAACATGACAACTCGCCAGGCGAAAAGATGTAAGAACGAGAGTAGCATTAAAGAACTCCGTTTAATGCTACTTCAGTGCTTTGTAATGTTTGGCTTACAAAGTTTTCATTAAACTTTATGTCATACCACTAGGGGGGCTCTGCCCCCTGCTCGCTCCGCTCACCAACTCCCGAGGGGGGCTTCGCCTCCTCCCCGACTTACTTTACTTATTAACACATGCAGAGCTCTGCCCGCCTATTCGCTGTTTTCTTTTACTGAAAAGAAATATTAATAGTGCATATTACAAAACAAAAGCAGAAAATTATTATGGAAATCCTCATATTTAATGACAAATTGAAATATATAATATTTATATATATATTTAATGGAAAGAAATTCATAATATCTAGACCATTTTGCATTACAGCTTTAGTATATGACACTTTTTATTTATTTTTTACAACCTTAGATCCGGACCGTGGTACCCCTTTGTAATTGGAAGATTGCAGGTTCGGTTCTCGAGCCGGCCAAAAACCGTCGTGTACACTAATGGTGGCTGATGCACGTAAAATATGTCATGGCCGCAATATCCTCCATGTGCCCATTAAAATTATACCTCTGGGGGCCACTGAAGAGGGGGACCATCCCCTTCGTGTAGGACCAAAATTGTGGTGGCATGTCTCCGGAACATCCGTAGGGGGGCATCCCAGACCGTCGACAATTATCCATAGCGCAGTAATGGTGCAACGTCAAACACAACCTGCCTAATTATCTACCTACCTACAACCATGGATCCTATTTTAATTTTTCCGTGTAAGAAAATTAATTTTCTAAAAGTAGAGAAAAAAAAGTTGATATTTATATTCTTTCTTTTATACATACATGGTTTCGGGCCGCGGTACCCTAGTCTCGAAAGCGCCGAGCACATAATTAGAAGATTGCCCATTCGATACTTGAGCCGGCCAAAGACCGTCGTGTACACTAATCGTGGCTGGTGCACATAAAATCTGTCGTGACCGCAGTGTCCTCTATGTTCCCACCCACACTATATCTCTCGGGATCATCAAAGCGGGGCGGGAATCCCTTCCGGGAAGGATCAAAATTATGATGGCATGTGACCGGAACATCTCTAGGGTGTGCGTCCCAGACCGTCACCAATTACCCATAGCGCAGTACTGGTGCGACGTTAAATCGAACCTACCTACCTACCTATATACAACCATGGATCACATTTTAATTTTACCGTGTAAAATGATTTCATGACAGAAGAACAACGTCACGGGGAGAAACTTTCTTCAAAATGGCAAATAGAGTACCTTCATAAACATCGTTTTCAATTAATAACTCCTTTAATTAAAATGATAGAGATTTCTAAGCAGCTGAAATGTCTGCATTGGAGTACTCGGAACACATTGATACCTCTCATGATGCGACGGACCCTGCCCTCCGCTAGAAGATGCTCTCGCAGCAAAAAAAAAGTTGACGCCAGTGACAGTAACTCTTTTTTAATATATAGAGATAACTTCTTTAATTAAAATGATAAAATTTTCTAAGCAGTTGAAATGTGTGCATTGGAGTATTCGGAACACATTGATACCTCTCATGACGCGAATGACCCTGCCCTCCGCTAGAAGATGCTGTCGCAGACAAAAAAAAAAAAAAAATGACGTCAGTGACAGTAATTTTTCTTCTTATATATAGAGATTATTTATACTTATTTTTTACGATGGTAAATAGTTGTGAGAAAATTTATAATATCTTCAAATTTAAGAAGATATATTTATAACTCAGTTCACAATTTCATTTTTTTCTCTGTGTTGTTGGTTAAATAGTACAAGCCAACTTACAGCAATGCATTAGAGATTTTCTGACTTATTTTTGTGTTGGATTTTTCTGAATTTTAATGCTTTTAAAGTATTTTACAAACATTTTTCAGCTAAAACTAAGTTTTTGCAAAAGTAAACTGTAAAGATTTACATTAACGAAAAGCCACAAAAACAAACTGAATGAGAAAAAGAAATAGGGATTCAAATATAACGTGTTGAGAAAAATAAATATGTAGTATAGTCTCAAATCATTAAAAAAAAAAAAATAGGCCTTAAACCAGAAAGTTTGGTCTAGAACGAGATTTTGGAACAAGAAATTTGGAAATAGTTTTATCCAGCTCTGAAGAGCAGAAATATATGACTTAAATTCGAATTTTAGTTTTCTACTTAATTAGAATCTAACGAAAATACATGTTTAAAGTATTGTCCATGCTTAAAACAAAAGTAGTTTTAACAGTAACATATTACCTTAAATTAACACAAATAGGAATCAGTACAAATAACAAATAAGAAAACAAACTACAGTAGAGCCGCGATTAGCCGAGCCCTGACTATCCGAGTTCCAAGTTAACCGAGTTAGTCTAGAAAATGCTTTGTCCCAGTGGATGCGTCGATAATTTTGATAAATTTTACTACACAGTATTATTTTTTTATAATCTATGTATGTATGTATTGTACTGAAGTTTTGACTGACTAAATTTAGATATATAATAGATGTATTATTTTACTTCATTCACTTTTTTCTTTCGTTTTAAACTTTACGGTATGTTTCCCCATCGATTTACGACAGAGTGTTATTCGAGTTTTCGATTATCCGAGGTGCCCTAGGTTCACATTATCTCGGATAAACGAGGCTCTACTGTGCAACTAACGACAAACTAAAATCGTTATAATTTTTAATAAAAGAGTCAATATGAAATCGTACTTTTTTTACAAGTGAGTTAATAATAATTCTAACAGGATGTTGAAATCGCTCTTCGCACGGAAAAAGTCATTAAAAATTATGTTTTATTATTTTATTTTATTTTTTTGTTTATTTTGGGGGAAAGGGTGGATTAAATTCAGTACGCGAAAAGAAGTGCAAATTGAAAGCAATGTATAGAGGAAAAGGTGTAAATATGGGCACTCATTTTTGTATTTGACTTGGGGTTACTTTAGGGCAAGGGACCCTAATATCGGATGGTTGCCGAATTTCGGACACAACAATATCTGCTAAACCAAGTAACGTAATCGATCTACAAAACCATTTACTACTAGAACGCAACTAGATGACAGCACTGAAGCGCATTTACCGAGTTATCTGTCAACATGACGATGCAAGTCCTGTGCGTGTGATTTGTGTTTCAAAGAAAATTTAAATGGTGGTTATTGAAGGTAATATTTTCGAAAATTAAGTGTACTTTTTTTACATATTAATTTTTGCTAGTGTTCGGACACTTTTGTTACCAACTATACATTGCCGTAAAAAATAAGTAAATGGGATACCTTAAAACTTCAAAAGTATTTGGGGTACCTAAAAGTGTTTTGGAAGATTACACCAAAAGTGACACAGATATAGATGTACAGTCGGTAACAAAAGTGTCCGAACACTAGCATAAATTCCTATGTAAAAAAAAAAAAAAAAAAAACATTTAATACTGGTTTGTTAAATAAATCTTTGTCGAATCCTGTACTTTGACTAAGAACACGATCCGACATGTATTTATATAATAAAACAGTATCAACTCTACTTTTTTTACATAAGAATTTTTGCTAGTGTTCGGGCACTTTTGTTACAGACTGTACTGCTCCAAGGTAAGCTTGGCTGAAACCCTACATTTCATCAATGAATTGAAGATGAACTTGTTAAGTATTGCATGGAAATGGTCAATATGACCTACGGGCAACAGATATAAAGGTGATGGCTTTCCAATTAGCAATACGAAATAACATTTCTCATCAATTTTCTGATAAGGGACGAGCCGGCAAAAAGTGCTTGTCAGCTTTTTTAAAACGACATCCTCAATTGACATTGCGCTCCCCTGAAGCTACCACAGCACTTCGTGACAGAGGATTTACAAGAGAAAAGGTATCATATTAGTTTGATACCTTGAAGCCAGAGTTAGAAAAAGTAAACTATGACCCCACGCGCATTTTCAACGTTGACGAAACTGGAGTGACTGTGGTTCAGTCCGGAATGACAAAAGTTTTATGTATGAAAGGTCAGAAGAAGGTTGGCGGAATATGTTCAGCAGAAAAAGGCAGTCTTGTGAAGTTAGTTTTTTGTGCGAGTACTGCTGGGTTGTATGTGCCACCAATGTTTGTGTTCCCACGAGTAAATATGAAAAATGAACTTGAAGACAGAACTCTACCAGGGTCTATATTTGCATTTCAAAAATCAGGCTGGATTCAGTTGGATTTACTTACTAAATGGTTTAAACACTTTGTTAGCTACGTCAAGTCAAATAAAGAAAAAACCTGTCTTATTACTGTTCGATGGTCACTTTCCCATGCGAGAAATTTAGAGTTAATAGAAATAGCACGAAAGAATGGCGTTATTCTCGTTTCTATACCCCCTCACACTTCTCACAGGCTGCAACCCCTGGATATGTGGGATTTATGGGACCTTTCAAAACGTATTATACACAAGAGATTGAGACGTGGCTTCGATATCATCCAGGTAGAGTAGTGACAGCATACCAGATCTCGGAATTAGTGGGAAAAGTCTATTGGAAAACTGCAAGTGTAGATATTGCTGTAAACGCATTCCAAAAATTTGTCCTTTTAATGAAAATTTATTTAGAGACTATGACTTTGCAGTGGATAGTCAGAGATCCAATAATAATATAGGGGAAAAGAAGGAAGAGGAAACAGATAAGGAAATACATGCAGCTGTTGTATCAAATTCAAACCACTCTTCAACCACAAATAGACCTTCAACCCCTTTGCCATCAACATCTCGAGGTGAATTGCCTCATGTGAAAATGTTTTCTACTCGAAAAAGGAATGTACCAAGTTCAAATTTACTGATATATCCAGAAGTGATAAAGTCTATACCATCCATTGATACAAATCCAGAAAAAGCAAATAGTAGGCAAACAAAACCCGTCGTCCTTACAGCATCTCCATATAAACATGAGCTGGAACTTGTGGTTGAAAAAAGAAACAAGTGTCTACCAAAACACAAAAAAGCGAAGGTGGTCACAAAGAATAAAGGGAAGGTGAAGAAAAATCAAAACAAAATAAGCGTAGAACTATTGAATCTGAATCTGATGAATCCGACATCGAAATGATTTTAGAGAATGAGTGGCAATGATGAAGATGTTGAATGTTTATATTGTCATGGACCCTACTCCAATGGTATATGTGAGGAAAAATGGATATGATGCATAGCTTGTTACCAGTGGAGTCACGAGCTCTGTGCTGGAATCGAAGATAGCACAATAATTGATTTTATTTGTGACGTCTGCAAACAAGGATATAAGACTAATTAAAGACTGGAAACAAAGCGAAGACTGGTTTAGGAGACGATAATTACCCGTTAGTGTACTTTTTTCATACTAATTAATCAGAATAAGCGCAAATGTGTTTGTTAAATTAGGTTAAGAGTTTTTTTTTTTTTTTTTTCAAATATTTAAATGTTAAAAAATGTGACATGTTAAATACCTGAGTTGATTTGTATTTCCTTTATTTTTATGTTTGTTAATAGTTCCTTAAATACATATTTTTTTTTTTTTTTTTTTTTGTTACAGGTACTTATAAGAGACTAATAAAAACGGTTGTTAAATTTTTGAATCTACTGTGCAAGGTAGGCTGCCTAATATCGGACATCCGATATTGAGACATTATCAGATATCTGATATTAGGAGTCTACTTGGTCAAGACCTAAAATTCTCATTAAATTGAAATGACATAATTTTGTGTAATATTTAACACTGCAGCAGCCAAATTTGTTAAAGTACATATAGTATATGAATCCAAGATTACGTACACCGACTTTCATTTACCTACGACTAGGTTTAGAATTTTTTTAACCTTATTTAAAAAAAAAAATATCCGATATTCGGGTCCCTCCCCTAATTTTGAAAAATTCTTGATTTTTGACTTTCATTAACAACTATATTAAGTTTACTAAATGGAGGATTAGCATAAAGAATTTCAATTCGAAAACGAAGATTAATAAAAAGCTTTTAAAAAAGCACTTAAAAAATGAGGTGCAAATGTGGGATCTTTCCAAAAAAGTAACAAAAACTAGTTTTAGATGTTTTAAAACATAATATAATACAAAAATTTACAGAATTTTTTTATTACGGGAAAGAATATTTACCGAAATCGAAGACGTTACTTTCTCTTTCAAACCGGGCTCAATCTAAGAGTGATGACACTTGACACCTGGCATTTTATACCATTCTTCTCCGAGAGTATGTTCAGAGAATATTTCATCACAATACATGCAAATTGCCTCGCTCGAATTTAGTTTATCCACATCGTTGATATCCAGTTTGATATCATCATCGCTGTCCATAAAGGGTTGATCACAGTAGTCTGACAAGTCTGATGACGAATCATATGGTTTCGAAGGTCGAATTTTCTTTGAAAGTCTTTGGTCTTTTCACTCCTGGCTGATCTCTTACCATACCAGAACCTTGCAGGTATCTCACCCCGTGAAAACTCAAAGATGTTTTCTTAAGAGCAATTTTGTAAAGCGATTTAGTTAATTGGTTCTTGTATGGGGATTAAATGATGAGGCTGAACTTTGCGTCCACGAGTAGCGGTTCTCTTCTTAATGTTGGGGATAGTAGATATATCGAACAAAGAAATTGCATTTCAAGTTCCCGGAGCTCATATTTACACCAATCCCACATAAGCAAAATGACCTCCATCACACGTATTCTAAAAGCGTGCATGACTAAAAGTGTGCTTCTAAAAGTAGCTCAGGTTCTCCGCTTTCCGTATATCACTGTGAAGTTATTTTAAACTAACTATACGATCATGAAAAGAAAACGATTTCAGATGCTGTCAGAAGTTTTCAGTCCAGAACTAATACCAACTCACACTATAACGCACATTGTATCTACTTAAAAGAACGGTTTGAACTGCTCTCTACTATCTTATATCAACAAGTGGTGTAATTTACAATTCTTGCCACCAGCCTTCAGCACATCCAATAACCACTTGTGGAGGGTGCCAATATTTACACTTGTGCCCGTTTTTACACTTTCTCCTCTATACAAACCATTACGATTTAAAATTAATAAACTGTATTTTCTAAATAGAATAACCCATTCTTTCACAATCTATAAGTGTTAAAGAAAAAATAATTCTCAAATATTATTTTGAATTTAGAATCATTTGCTGTGTTTGTAAACCGAAATTAAAGTTTAAACTTTGAATCAATTTTAAAACAGAAATGTCATTTAAACATTGAGTTTAATTAAACTGGCAACGGTAGATAAAAAAAAATAAAATTAATCACGTATTTTATGAACATTAAATTAAAAAAAGGGAGTGGGAGTAAAATATTAATAAATTTGAAACGTTGAAAATAGCTGATAATTAAAATGGGGATAATGTGTGCTTAAAACGCTGATAATTAAAATGTGGGTAAAAGATTGTTATTAATCAATCAAGACATTCTAAAGTAAAATTTTAATGTATAATCAACTGCACTGTAAAATTTTAAAGTTTGAATTTATAGCAAACTGCACTAACTTTTTATAAATAAAAAATTAAACTGTTAATTTCTCTCTCTTTCTTAAACGAAAAACAGAATTTTTCTTTAAACAGTGATTTTACTTTTTAAAATCGTGAACAGTAAGTATGAACAAGTCTAAAAGTAAATCACATATTACATGAGCATAAATTGTAATATATAATAAGGAAGAGTGAAATATAAATACAAATACTTCAAATCAATGATAATTAAAATGTACGTAAAAAGTTATTATTAATAAATCAAACCATTAAAAAAAAACTCTTAATTACTAATCGAATGCACTGTAAAATTTTAATTCAAGTTTGAATTTAGAATGAATTTTCTTTTAATATTCTGAAGGCATGTTTGGTTTCCTTGATGTCCAAAACGTAAAGGTATCGCAATACACAAGGTTATTCAAAATGACTCATTCGATTTCAAAGTGCTATATTTTCATAAATAAACGACATAGAAGGGTAAATAATACATGGACGCAAAAGAAAAATATAGAAGTATTTTTATAAGTGTTCCATATAATTTTTGCAAGTAATGTATAATGTCAACTCAGGATGTAAATTCCTGCCAAACACGCTATAAAATGTCACTACAAATTCCTTGTATAACGGCAGAAATCCATTGTTTAAATTCACATAAATATGTGGATAATGGCGGCACATAAACTTTATCTTTTACCGATACTCAACAGAATGGATCACATGGGTTCATATCAGGTCATTTTACTTTTCCCTTTACAAAGACATTCACTGCTCTCAATCTAATGATACCATCTTCGAACATTCTGAGCCGTAGATGGATTAATTACGCATACTTTACTCATATTTATCTCCGCTGTGTTTTAATAAAAGTCTGCGATATTAATTCTCTACTATTAAATAAAGTGAAAATTGTTTCAGATTATTTCCGGTATAAAGACTATTTCCTAAATCGGGTGACTTAGCAACTATGATTGCCTAATTTTTACGAAATTCACACAGAACCGGTGATTTCAGATCCATATGGCGCAAACGACAGCACACAAAAAGCTTTCTGCGTAGCTTACGCTATTACCTACACATCACTGAAAAGCTTCTAAAAAGAGTTTTCTTGGAATATCTTCACAAACAACACACGAGCGCCATTCATTGTTCACAATATAAAACGTCCATATCTTCCTTTTGTATTCATATATTATTACTTATAATTCTCTGTCGTTCATTTTTGAAAATCTGGAATTTTGAAATGGGACGACTTATTTTTATTTAGCAGGTTACGCCCGCTTCGCTGGTCACTGTATTTAAATGCATTTTCAAAAGAATTGAATCACCATTTATTTTTTATATCACATTATAAATAAAAACCTAAAAAAAAAAAAAATACCTACATTGAAATCGCTCTAAACCTCACTTCGGGTACCCGTTGCCTATGTCCCCCGCACTTTATACTATTAGGTGTAAGGGAAGGTTCTGTGATTGTGTTGCACACAAACAGAGAGTTTGGGCTCGAAACCAAGACTTTTAATGTGATCCGAAGTAGTAGTTTGATGAATTCCTAGCTTGAAGCCCAGTTTTGAGGAAGTTAACGTAGGATTTGTCTTAATCATACTGTAGCGCTTCGTCATTGACACCTGATTGCCTTCCTGATCTGGGTTCATCTTTCAAAGAAAAATCACCCAAACGAAATTTCGCAAGCCAGTATTCGCATGTCCGAGCTGTTACTGCGTCCTCTCCAAGCACATCACGCAAGTTTTTTGTTGCCTCTATCGCGTTATTCCCTTTTTAGAACTTGTACAACATACAATGTCTTAAGTGAATTTTTTCTTCACCCGTGGTGACAGTTCTACAAGTTTGAAAAAAACGACCAAAATGCGAAAAATGTGTGTAAATCATCAACCATACTCCAACCTAACTGTTTAAACCGGTTTCAATCGATAATCGACAACGCATAAAAGTGCACGTTTTAAAAAACTGCAGAACTTTCCCTTACACCTAATATATTAGATAAAATATTTCTTCCGTTTTGCAATCGTTTTGCTTCCGCGGAGGATCAAAATTGTGATGGCATGTCTCTTGATCAACTGTAGGGGTGAATCCCGGAACGTCGTCAATTACCTCTTGCATAGCACTGGTGCGACATAAAACCCAACCAGCATGCACTCGTTTCGCAATAATGTTCTATTGTCTTACGTAAATGATTCTCAAGAATGAATCAACAATTGTTTACAAATTTAATAGATTATGTATGGGAAATAAATATGCTGTAATTTAAAAATTTCAGCTCTTAGAACTTCAAAACTGATAATTTTTTAAATGCTATTCGTTATTCTTTAATTTTAGACTGTTTTTTGTTTAATATTAGACACTTAATTTAAGATTTAAAAAATCGAATGATAACGCGTTGTGAAACTTTGCAACGTAATATCTTTAAATCTAATAACTTGATGTATATAGTGTCCCCACAAAATATGAACAGTTTTTAGAGCTCTTTTAAAAGAGTATAACATCTATGCAGTACCTTTTTAAAAAATTCATCAGTTTTTACTAAAAAAAAAAAAAAAAATAGCCGACTATCAACACCAATGTAGTTAAATCTAGACCAATCAAAAATAGGAGTGGTCCACCCGGATGTGTTCCATCGACAAACTCTTTGTTTTATTTATATAGATAACTCTGATTTCGATTCTGTGCGATTTACGCACACAACTTTTTCAGCTCACATTTAACTTTTTGTGTTCTTTTCTGTAAACCTTATCAAAAAAGTTAAATATTTTTTAATTAGATACAGACTTAGTCCTCCCTACCTATTTCATGTAGTCTTTTTTACGTGATACATAGAGTCAGAAAATCTTTTGAAGAATGTTTGACTTTTTTCATGCGTGAAATGCAAGATCATGCAAATATATTTGGTTCTGTGCGATTTACACATAAAATCCTTATTTTATTATTATACAAATTCTACGTTTTGAGAATGAATTCAGTTAAATAGATATATGTTGCTAAATTAGAATGACTGTACAAAAAATTATGGATGTTGAAGAAAAAATATAAACTAACAGAATATATACGGGCAAAAAGGAAATTAATGAAAAAATCTCCTACCTTTTTATTAATAGTTTCTTCTAAGGAAAAATTCATTTCCATCATTTAGATTGATCATTATTCATTCCCCTCAAAAATTGAAAAAAACTTCTTCAGACTAGTATTTACGATCAAGTATAGATTTAAACACGGTTTTTCAGACAATATTTTTTCTTCTACTACCTAAGTAAAAAAAGAAAAATAAATAAATAAACGAAAATAAACGCATAAATTTATTTCTGAATATAACGAAAAATTTCTGGAAATGCTAAAATGAACTCTCGAAGCATATAAAAATATCATCTTCTTCTTTTTTTTAATGTCTTTTTGTCTAACGTTTGAGTATTTTCATAGAAATCTGTGTCAAATACTTTTTTCATTAAGATAATTTTTTTCTAGTAGAACACAAGCAAATAAAAAATATTTACATTTATTTAATCAATCTTCTGCTTAATCGATTACTCTTGTTTAATTATAGTTCTTTTTATAAAGAGAGGAATTTCCTTAACATTGAAACAAAG
Organism: Salticus scenicus; assembly: GCA_963930645.1. Classification (NCBI taxonomy): domain Eukaryota; kingdom Metazoa; phylum Arthropoda; class Arachnida; order Araneae; family Salticidae; genus Salticus; species Salticus scenicus. The sequence continues at coordinate 244,476,785 of OZ005657.1, read as the reverse complement.
TCTTCATTTTTTTAAAGAAACGTCAATTTGTACCGAATTTAACGGAGTTCTTATTTTATATTTTGAACGCTTGCAATCAAATCATAAAAAATAAATGTTTTTTTGGTAAATAATGCAAAGTAAATAAATAAAAATAAATACGTTTACAAAAAAAAAAAAAAAAAAAAAGACACCTTTTGAAAACAAAAATGTCAATAAAAACTGATATTTTGTCGGTAATTAGTTCCTTATAGAAAATCTGCTTGAAAATGCTAAGTCTGCTTTATAAAAATATTGAAATTGTAGGAATAATTTTTGTATTCAATTTATATATACTGTTTCCGAAGATAGAATGAACAAAATTTTAATAAAAAAAAATAATAATACTAATAATGAAATGTATTGGGTTAGAAAATATTTCAACTCTAGTCAAATAAAAACAATTAACATATCCGTTTAATTATCTTTGTATTTTGCAGCAGGCAGATCTTTTAATTGGAAGGGTGTTGGTATTAAAAATACCGGTTATTAGTTAAGAAATATAAATATGTAGGAATGTGGTATCAGACAAGAACAGCAAGAGAACATTATTATTATGAAAGCCAGTTTTAAATATGGACGTATTTATAGGTTTCAGGAATAATCCCAAATTTCCCATATTGATTAGCCGAGAGGTTTTGGTGTAGAAGCTGATAAACGAGAAGTGCCAATTTTACAATCAAGTCGCCCTCTTTGACCTGGCCTTTCAGAGGTTTTCTTGGTTTTCTCCAAAACTTGCGTGTATACTGGATACGAACGTTTTGAAAGTCCCTTCACCCTCGGAGGACATTGAACCTAGGCTTAGGAATCTCCTGTAGTAAATTAGATTTAATCTCCTACACAATCCATAACACCATCTTGATTAGGTGCATTGCAGCTAATATAAACGCAGCGCAATCTCGTGGTGGTTTTCAAAATAACAACAACAACAATAACAACAATAATAATAATAATAATAATAATCGAGTTAAATCTAAAGAAATTTTATGCAAACAAAAAAAGACAAAACTTTCGTTAACTCCACATATTTTTTACTTTACTAACGTTGAGAAATTTAGGAGTTCGTATATTTTAAAATCTTTTTGAAAAAACAATTGAAAAATATAAAATGAATTAATTAGATAAAATTAAAAATATATTTTGTATTTTTTCTTTTTTTTTTTAATTACCTAATTATTGAATAGAAAAATTTCTTTGAAATATGCTAAATTGAAAGCAAATAAAGCCACCAAATAATTATATAAGGAATATTTAGTTATTGTATTTAAAGAAAACAAATCTACATAATAAATCTTTTTTCAGTTACCTTAGTATCTAAAATAAATTATTCTTAAATAATAGCTACTTTTTTACACACACTGAATAATTTTCATTTAAATTAATTAAGACTTTGTCTGTTCTTTTTTTAATCTTCTTAGAAAAAAAAATTAACATGGATATTTTAAGAGGATGATGTAAATTATAAATGTTTTTTTTTTTTTCAACATTATTGTCCTAGAATTTGAAAAATTTCCTTACAAATGTATTGTAATGTAACATTTTTAATTACATTAAAATTTCTTGACAACTATTTAATTAAAAAAAGTGTGATACGTATGCATTGTAATATGACAATATTCATTATATTAAAATTTCTCAAAATCTATTTATAAAAAAATATAAATATAACTAAAAAATTAAAAAATAAAAGAAAATAAAATAATGTTCCCTGCTAACTATTTCTTAATTTTTTATCCCCTATTTATTTGACATAAATACATGCCAACGATATATTAAACATATTTAGGTATCACTTAATAAATTCATTGGTAATATAATAAAAAAAAATATTGTGTTTTAATTCTAAAAAAATGCATCAATGAACAAGTAAGTTTAGGTTATATCACTAAATTGCAATAAAGTAAAATCAAGCTAAGATAACTTTTTTTTGTTGTTGTTGTTCAAACTTCTCTCCCTCCTTTAAAATGCACATCTGGATCCTTGACTGAACTTTACGTAGTACATGTGTCCTTCGTTATGCTACAATGGGTGCAACATGAAGTTCATACGAGGGTCCAAATGTGCAATATATCTGAGGGAAAGAAGTTTGAACATAGAAAAATAAAGGTATGATTACTAATTAATTTTTCTTTCTAAAATCATTTCGGCACGTCATTGTTTAGGAAACCCCAAACAAAGAAATGCTCGTTATCAGCATTCTCTTTTTATCAATTATGTTTATAAGATGTCTTTTCGTAAGTAATCGATGATGCTCTATAACTTTCATATAAGTAACTAGAAAGTTAAGTTCAGGTTAAAAAAAAAAAAGTGCCATTCTTTCACAATAGTTCATTGACAGATAAAAACTATTTCTTATAAGCATAAATTTTGTGACTGATATTTACACACACGCATTCGTAAACATATACTTTAATAAATGTTTGAAAAAGTGCAAAATAATAATTAGTTAATTCGCTTACTCATATTAAGTACATAATACTTTTAAAATTCAAAAAAGTAAAAGTAATTTGGATACATTTATCATTATTAAAAAGTATTTCACCATATATTATATGGAATATATTTTTAAATGTTTTAGATTGCAGTTAATACAATATAATTAAACCATTTTGCATAGAAAAATATAGCAGAAAATATATCTTATGCAAACACTGCATTACATTAAAAACTTTTTTTTCCAAAGCGAAACAATTTCATTCTTTTTGCGAAAACATCCAAATATTTCAATTTTCTTCATTTTATGAAATTTTTCTTTTCGGGAGAAATGTTTTTGTTTCGCTGAAAAATATTTTTCTTGTGTATACAATGTCGAGGAAAATTTTTACATAAGATAAACAAAAATAAATTTGTTTAATAGCAAAAAATATACACTATATTAAAAGAAAATACATGAATTCTTTAGTAATTTTCAAAAGACTCTACTTTAATATGGAATAGTAACAAAACATGTGTTTATATATATGTATAAATATAATAAAATAACGGCTTATCTTAGAAAACAAATGATGGCGTTGCATAGCAGTTTCTTTATTTTTAAATGGTGTATAAATTTAAGTTACACACCGAAAAGCGTTTTTGTATTAGCTTCTATATACATAGGTGAGTCAGAAAGTTAGTTGCACGCTTTCGTAAAAAAAATCTGTCAAAGGCTGTTTTGATGAAACTGTCTAGCAACACTTCAGACATTTATAGTGCGACCACGTTTCCTACGACTAGCAGTGAGGCCGAGTCCAAAAATTTGGAGGGATGCAAAATTGGCCGAGAGATAGTTATTTGGCAAACATCCAGTTATTCGGTGTGCCCTTATCGCTTGATTTGTCTCAGTCACCCCTATTTTAACACTGGATTCGTTCAATCCGCACTTGCGCAGAGGCTTCCACGGTCGCAAGAAATGTGGTTAAAGAATATCTGCATCGTGTGTCGTAGCGGCTTTCACGAGGAAATTTTAGTTCTTCTGATTATCAGTCGTAAACATGTCTCGACAGCTGAAAGTGACGTCCAAATTGGAAATGCTTGCAGTGATTCGTTTTTTGTGGGCGAAAAGGTGAAACACTAAAACGATTGCGACAGTCACTTAAAAATCGATGACCAGGTAAAATGTCGAAAGACATTGTGCTCCTGCATGGCAATGCAAGACCGTATTCAGCAAATCTATTGTACATTTATAATATCTACAATACGAGTAAAATAGTAATTTTTTGTATCCATTTATTAAAAGATGGTAAATCTATATTTTCTATACTTCGCTATTATTTTAATAAAACTTATTCTTACAATTTTAATAGGATTAATTATTTTCTATTTTTTTTTTCTTTTTTTGACATGTAAGAAAAATTATTTTTCATCATTCGTAAATATAAGTTTGAAACTATCGAAATGCATATTTTTACTAGAAATCATAAAAGGTCTTCCTTAAAATTAATTGTTTCAGTTTAAGAACATCTTTTGAAACACGTATACTCATGTAAGGAAACACTTATCATTTACTTCAGCAAATACAATATTCTTTCTTTATCACATGTACATCTTAATTATAATCGGAAAGATATCTTTTATGGTTCCCTTTGGCAAAATCTGCAACCACAATGAACGTATGATATTAGAGTTTAATCACGGACTAATGAATAAGACATTTTACTGCGAATGATAAAATAAAAATTACCATAAATAAATGACATTCAAAACACCTTTCTAAATATCTTACCTCGTTTTAAAACCGCTTATTTTATAAATATTTCAAGATATATAATTGCAGATCATATGCCATACATATTCTAAAATTGGTATTACTTTAATTGAAAACTTTAATTATTTATCATTGTAAATGATATTAGTATTTGGTCTCAATGCTAAAATATTTTGTGACATGTTTGTCTAAAATCCGCATATCTGCTAGAAACCATAAAAAAAACAAATTGCATATAAAAGACGCAAGTATCTGAAAAGTTGTAACATATTTACTTATTTTACTTTTAGCTTAAATAAAGTTGTTATAATTAGTTCGAAAGCGTTCCTATTTTTTTTTTTTTTTTTTTTTTTTTTTTATAAATTACAACTTTTTAATATAAAAGGAAGTAAAATGAAATAAATGTATGATATTTCCATTTTCTCGTTTCTAATAAATTGAAAAATCAGACGTTATTTAGATTAACTTTAATCAGATAGTTTTTTTTTTTTTTTTTTTTTTTTTTTTTTTTTTTTTAATTAACCAGATCCAGCAGCACATTGTATATAACCAACGACATATTTAAAAAAACATCTACTATTAACTAAAATAGAGATAGATTTATTTATAAGTAATTATTTCCATCACAATCATACTGGTATTTTGTTTTTTACCTTTAGCTATTTTTATTGTTTTCATTTGATTTGCCATTTCAATCAGTTGTGATTCGATAATATCGATAAATTTTAATTGGTTCTTACAGTCAACGAGAAGGAAATTTAAAATAATAAATAAAGTTTTGTCGTATATGTAATATACCTGCGAGGCGATTTTATAATTAGAATTCTACTGAAATTTCTTGAAAACTTACGAATACATCTTTAAGATTTACAAAAGTAACTGTGTTTTAAAATATCTCTAAAGTTTAATTTATCTAAGTAATATCGTATAATAAAAATATGCATCATGATACAATTTTAACTTGTCAAAACATTAATGACAGTAAACAAAACATTAATGTCAGAAAATTGAAAATGGGTTTAAAAAAATATCACAAAAGTTTTTCTACTTCGACAAAAAATTAAAAGAAAAATAAATTTAATATGTACAAATTCGGTTGGTTGTTGTTTAATTGTAGGGTTTAAGGCCGATTGACTACGCTAGGGTCCGACGCATATAGGTGAAATGACCTCCGTGGGGAGGGGGTGTCTTTATAAGGGGTCCTTGCTCGTATTCACACGTGTTTCAGAAAAAAAAAAAAAAAAGCAAAACTCCGAACGGCCAGTTTGATGAGCGCGACCTGTGATCGAACCTCGCACTTTCCATCTAGCAACTTTGAGCTCAGAACCGCTCGGCAGCTGGTGGCCAATGTATAAATTCAGATTTAGCGCTTTCATTTGACAGCTAAACATACAACATCTAGAAAATGATCTAGCACACAAAGAAATTTCTTTTATTTTGTAAAGGGAGTAGATTTTTTTGTGGGTCTGGCGATATTTGATACTAGTGGAATTTAAAGGAATTTAATTTTTGGAATACTGTAAAAAGGTCTAGAGTCACAATCGGGTCCATCGGATTCACACCTACATTGTACAACAACAAAAGTGATAGAAAAAGAAAGAAAAAAAGTAATTAATTAAATAAAAAAAAACTCTCATTAAATACAAATGTATTATTATTTCCATTTGCCTTTATTTATTTCTCTAGTATACACATTAGTATCTTCCATAAGAAATTTATAGTGATTCTTAGTTCCGATTTTCACTCGGGGCCGCCTTGTTTCTAGCGCGTGAAAATCGTAATTGGCAGGTCACGGATTCGAAACTCCTGACGGCCGAAGACCGTCCGGTACATTAATGGTGGTTAGTGCACATAAAATTAGTCATTACCACAATATTTTTAAAGTTCCGAGATCGATTACTTTTGGGGGATTCCGAAACTTGATAGCTATCCCCCAGCAAAAGATCAAAATTTTGATGCAATTCTCCAAACCACCCACAGGGGTAGGTCTACTGTCGGCAGCAAAAATATCCGAGCACTATCAAAAATTCCTATATAAAAAAAAGTACTCTTAGTTTTGTTGCAAGCTAAAGATTGACTATTGGAATGCTTTACTGAAAGAACTTGAAGTATTCATATGGTTTAAAAATGTTCAAGGAGCATGAACTTGCATGTCCAAGGAGCATTAACAAATCTTAAACTGTGGTCTAAAACATGGGTCCTCATTTCTTTTCTTCTTTTATTTTTCGTGAAAACAAGAGTAATGATAACATTTTAAGATAACGAAATTTTTACTTTTGATAATAACCTGAAAATATCTTTATGTTTCAAGACTGGCAAATTTATGCTGCTATCTATGATAAAAAATACATTTATAGAGAACAAATGAGATTAACAAAAATTCATGAACAAAAATTTTCAACAAAAACACTTCTTGCAGTATATAGCCAACATTCTAATGAATTTCGGAATTAAGTTTTGACTATTTGCGGGCACAAACATAAAATGTTTATTCAAAGGTTTTCTCTATATAGTAAAGTCCAAATGAGATAAAATAAGTAAAGTTTATGCGAAAACGGAGAAAATCACGAAGTTGAATCTTAGAAAATACTGGTCAAATTTCAGGCATAAATTTTAGCTGCCAAATGTATTGCATTTTGCATTAAGGTATTTTTTTTATAGAAAATTTTACTTATTCATTAATAGAAGGCTGATATAAAAGCTTATAAAAGTTTTCTAAGAAATAAATAAAATAAAATAAAGCAAAATGTGGTATCCAAAATACGGAACAGTTCAAAACTATGCATAAATGCATGGATTCTGCATAAAGAAATAACAAAGAAAATATTAGTAGAAGAGATTTCTTATTGCGTCTAGCAGGAGAACTAAGACAAGAATATATTTCTAATAAAAACAAGCTTATTGTCTCTCTAAGTAGTTCTACACATGAAAAGAATTCAGAAGAATGAAAAAAAAATATATATGAAATGTCAAATGATGAAATGCAAATATAACAAAATTATTAATATTTGTAACAACTGTAATAAATTTACATTTGTTGTAGATATCACACATAGAAAATTAGAAATTTTAACTTTTCTATTAATTGTTTTGCTGAAATGTCATCTAGTAAGCAAAATAGTTCTTACTTTATGCTTTAAAAAAAGAATTTTTATTAAATTATTTCAATATTTCCAACTAAAACAAATTTTATTGCATTAATCTATGTAAATATTTATATCATTCATCAGTTTGTATTTTCATTACGTAGTTAAAATGAAAAGAAATTTATCCATAGAATTATTTAATCATTTTTTAATATTAATCCATATAAAACAGAAATTTATACATTTTTTAAGTACAATTATTGATATAAGATTTAGTTTAATTTTATTTGATTTTTGTAATATTACTTAGTGAAATATGCGGCTTCATTTCTCAAGTTTCAAAATAATATTCGACGAAATTCTAGGTATATAGAGACTACTGTAATTCTAGTGTAAATAATCATCTCATATATGAATGTTAATTCACTTATATTTTGGAGAATCTGAGATATAATATTCCTAATAATGGGAAAAAAGGCTGAACATATTGCTGAAATTTTCCTTAAAATAATTCCAATTATTGACCACAAATTTTAATGTTAATAACCAGATGCGATATCTCAAAATTAATTTTCAAGAAAAATGCAAAAGTTATTCGTTTAAGAAAAGTTTCATACCCTAAGTATATAATACCTTAAACGTCGAGCTTGGTGAAATTTTTCGGCTTACAGATGACAGTATAGCAAGTACTCCTTTTTCTCCAGAAAATTTTTCTTTAGAATAAGTGAAAAAAAATCGATAATTTTGTTTCAAATTACCCCAGATACGGCTGAGATACCCCAGATACGGTGGAACCCACAGACGGTTCAACCACTCGTTTTAAAGGTATGGCAATTTTATTTTTAAAAGGTACTCATGTGGGACACTTACAAACCCGAGTGTAATGCTTACTTCTTAGGGGGGGGGGGGGAGAAAGCGATACTCCAAATGTTACAAATATTTTATCCTGTTTGAATAATTTCATAGCTGCCAACTTTTTAAATTTCTTCTGGTATGCTATAAGTACTCGCCCTTTTTTTCACACCGTTTCTTTGTAGAATAACTTTTTTCATATTTAATCGCAATTGTATATTAAAGAAAATTACTCTACAAAGAATACAGTGTGAAAAAAGGGACGGTTCTAACAGCATTCCGGAATAAATTTAAAAAGTTGGCAGCTGATTAAAAATAAGTGGTTAAAAATTATTCTTACTGTACTTATTTACATGAATTTTTGTCTTATGCGGATGCATAAAAAATTCTAATAAATCGGGACTTCAGAACCATCTGTCAAGCGATACTCATGAAAACTAGTTGGCATAGGTGGACTCTGCTCAGTTCCCCACCATATTTATGTTCTCATAAATTTCTAGTGCGAGACATTTTATAATCATGTTAAAAGAAATGAATTTGACCAAAGCTTGATACAGTGACAGAATGAAATCCCCGCCTAATAGCCTATCCACCGTTCACTTCGATATATTTATCTTATTCTAATCTATTAATTTATTTATCAGGGTCAATTCCGATGTTTAGTTTTCATGCTACTATATCCAATGCAATAATCCTTAAAATTCATATTTATAGGAAAAAATTACAATTTCGCTATGTTGGTAAAATCGTAAATTACGAATAATTTACGAATTTTTCCTATTAGAATATTTGTATTCAATCATGTTCAAACAAATATCATAAATGTAATTTTCAAGTTGTCTAATGTATTTGTGATCCTCAAAATGGAAGTTTATGCTCAAATTTGCCTTATTCTGACATATTAAGTAAATCGTAAATTCCAAGTCACTTACGAATTTTTTAAATTAGAAAAATCATAGTCTATGATATTCATGCCAGTATCCTAAATAATATTTCGAAAGTGGTTTGACATCTTTACGATGAAAATATCCCTCAAGATTGCCGTTTATGTGAAAGTTTCCTCTATTCTGCCTTGTTAAGAAATTCGTAAATTTCCAATAACTTACGAAATTTTTATATTGGAAAATTCATAGACATTAATATTCATGCCAGTATCCTAAATAATATTTCAAAAGTAGTCTGACATCTTTACGATGAAAATATCTCTCAAAATTGACGTTTATGTGAAATCTTGCCCTATACTGCCATGTTAAGAAATTCGTAAATTTCCAATAACTTGCAAAATTTTCAAAGTAGCATATTTATAGTTACTGATGTTCATTCGGGCATCAAAACGGATATTTTAAAACTGATCTGACATTTTTACAGTAAATAGTTTCCATTTAATGCACGTTTAAGTGAATTTTTGTCCTATTCTCCCATTTTAAGAAAATCGTAAATTTCTAATAACTTGCGAAGTTTTTAAATTCTAATGTTGCAAATGAATAGGGTTTTTGCCAGTGTCGAAAGTAATATTTTAAAACTGATCTGACCTCTCTGCAACAATTTTTTCTTGAGATATCGTGTACACAGACTAACAAACTAATGGACTAACACACTAACACACTAATAGACACCCTACAGACAGACACCATACAAATTTTGTTATTTTTGGATTCCTCACACCTGAAAACGTGTAAAAAAAGTCAAAAAAACTAAAGTCGAAAATTTTCTCGAATACCTGAGTTCCCCATACCTATAGTATGATGGGGAACTAAAACCAATGTAACATATAAAATGCGATAAAAAATACAAAATTTAAAACTTTAAAAATACATTTTAATTAAAAACATTAAAACACAAGACAGACGTTTCGACTAGTACACTAGCCCTCCTCAGTGTCAAACATACAAGCACAACATTTACAAAAATTCTAAATACATCATAGCAAGATTGATACTCATGAAATGTTGATAAGTTTAAATTTATACGAAGCTGCAAAAATATATATAATTTCATGAATATCTAGACATTAATTTATGTTCTAGAGATGCAACAAAATATTTATCACTTGCACAAAGATATATAAACATAGAATCATCTTTTCAAAAATGGACAAATAACGTTCAGAAGTATAAATCTTTCAAAAACCGGGAACCAAAAATACTTAGTAATCCATAAACAATGAGTAACCTAAATATTTCAGCAGTTTCATCGAAACTGGATTAAGAAATTTAAGTAATAGCACATTTATTATTTTATATATCACCATCCTCTACATAATAATATGGCATGTGTAAATGTAAAAAATATATATATATATATTTGAATCATTTAATTTCGCACATTTAAACTACTGAACAAATGCAATATTGATTATTGCTAAATGTTGCCCCGAATAAAACGTTTCCTCTACTATAAAATGAATGATTAGGTTTATTTTCTTATAATGTTTGCGATGTTATAATGCAGAATGACGCATAAAAGCAACAAATTGGTTCTGTGAAAGAATAAATGATTGATGATCAAAAATTATAGAATTTTACATTCAATTTCCTTCTTTATCCTATTTGGGAAATATAGAAAATCTGCTAGTGAAACAAACTAGCGAGTTTGAAGGCTCTTAATTCAAATAAATGACAGCAAAATTATCCTACATAAGTGAAAATCAATTTGTTCCACTTTAAATGTAAAAAAAAAAGACATAAAAGACTTTCGTTCCGATGCAAATTGGAAAAATTATCAAATATGCATTTATCTGTCCTTTTTAAACTCTTTTAACTGGTTGAATAATAAATACAAGAATTTTGTTTTTAAATGAATTATCACAAATAGATCTCAAAAATCTTTTAACCATCATACAGTTTCTTATGTTGACAATTAAATGGTTTATACTTATACATTTTTGTGAACCGCTTTTAAATTTGTGTTTCTAGAATGAAAAAAAAATATATACCTTGTAATTAAAGTTTGCAATTAACTTGCTAAAAAAACCGTGCTTTTAAAAGCATAAATCAGACACATTTAAGAAGGAAACATTAATGCATTTACCATTCTGCCAATGGAGTAAAATTAAAAAGGTAAAAGAAGGTTCAAGATGCGTGTTGTTAAAAATGCTTTTTTAATTGATGCGTGATAATTCTTTTTTTCCTTTTCAAAAAAAAAAAAAAAAAAAAAAAAAAGAAAACATATCTTTAAGTTTTTTTCATTCTTTTAATGCATGAATAAACAGATTGTGATATGCAGTACAGTGATTTTAACAGATAGAGAGACGTATGAATAAAAGAAATTTTATTTGAAATGTAAACAGAAGGAAAACATTGAGTAGTTATGATCTTCAGTTTTGTATCAAGTTAGATAAAATATTGAAAAGAATATTCAAAACAAAATTTGATTTAAAAAAAGAAAAAAAAAAAAAAAAAAAAAAAGAATGTGAAAAAATATAAATAAAAACAAAGCTTGTATTCTAATTGGAAATAGTTTAATACAATTTAAATAAACTTGAGAAAGTAACAATAAAAGTACTTTGGTTGAAACAAACGATGCATAAAGTTACATATTAATGATTATACAAATATATGCTGATAACCATTATTATTATAATTACTCTAAAGTTTTCCTTTGAATCTTTTCAGAAAATTTAAATTATTTAAATATTTAAACATCCCGAAGTAGGGTGTTCAGATAACTAATTAATCGCTTTAATTATTTTCAAACATATGCAGCATTATTAAAAAAATCGAGGGAGATAAAACGAATATACGTTACATTTTTACGTTTAAAATGTTCGGTTAAATTTTTTAACTCATTTTTAATCACGCTCATTGAATAAAAATAAAAACAGAATCGTGATTTCATCAGAAATTCACATGGGAAAATCGGAAATAATCAGAAAGTTTGTATAACAGATAAAAAAAAAAAGCCTGCATATATGTAAGTTAAAAATAAACAAGACAATAAAATCTAATTTCATTTAGAGAAAGCATGCTAGGACGACAATGAAGCTGACGCATCGTACATTAAATCATAATAGTAAATAAACAACGTAAATGTTTCATATAATGACTTATTTTACTTTCTTCTCATAAAAAATTGCTATAAAAGTTAGCAATATTTTCTTCGCTTAATGTTCCCATACATTATATACATCTACTGCCTAACATGTATTAAATATCTTTTAAATTCCACATGTGCTTAAATAGAAGGCGAACAAAGTGAAATGGATTAGGTAAAGCAAAAGAAAAAATTAACTGATATTTATTATAGGTTTAGATTATTTGAAAAAACACATGTAGAAAACATTTTCCAGTGAACTAATCAAAATGCCAAGCAAGATTCCACTGGCAGGATATCAAAAACGGCAAAAGAAAGTTTCTATAAATCAACAATGAGTTCTAACTTATGCACTTTTTAAAATTTATTTTACAGTATTGCAAAAAAAAAAAAAAAGAAAAGCACTGTTAGATCTAAAATGTCATGATTAAATGCATATCGCTAAAACCTGTTGGTCTGTTGAATTCAGGTAATATTTAATACTGACGTAAAGAATCAACTTAAAGAAAGATAAAAGCATTTCTCTCTAAACAGGGAAATAGTAACAATTTTTAAATAATTTTTTTTTGGAAAAAATTAGTGTTTTAAAAATTAATACGTTTTTATAGTTTGGCTTTTATGATGAAGACTTATAATACTAATTTTCTTTCTATAAAATATTCATATATATTGCATCATAAAAAATAAATAAATAAATAATTCTTCTAATAAGGCATTTCAAAATTAGTCATCTTTTTATGATGCTTTAGAGGTTGGCATTAATTTAATAAACATAATAAGGTCAAAAATCCTTAATAAAACAATCACCTTGAAAGTGGTATAATCACAAAACAATTCAAACTAAGCTTGATTAATATTAGATACAATAATCACTACCAAAAGTTTTTTTGAAAGAAATATTCTAACCCTGAATAAAAAAGAATCCTAACTTTAAATTGTTTTAATAATTTCTCAAATAATTCAGGTACATAAAAAAAAAATTGCAATACACTAATGTCACGTGTCGAAAATTATACTCATTTTAAATTCATAAAATACTTCAACAAACGTCGAAGTGAAAAAACTTAATGGATAAAACTATAATAAATACTTATAATTGTAATTCGTATCTTAAACTATGCACCTAATTTTAGATTATAGGGACACCAAATTATACACTTCCAAAATAAGAGACTTCAGGTTTAAAACTAGTGTTCAGGATTATTTACTACTTCGTGGATAGCCAGATATAATAAAAAAGGCATACTGTAATGCTGTGGTGCCAAACCGCAGTGAATAAAAAAGTGCAACGAACAGGAGAACCTAGTTATTCTATTCGATGAAATTACTATTTATAGAGTGGCTATTAAATACTGTTACAAATATTGAGTCATTTTATTTCACAGATATAAAACAGAAAATGAAAATTCCACTAGTATGATAAAAAAAACATAAATGACAGTTTACCTAGAAATGGTTTTATATAATCGGCCACCATCTTTATTAATTACTAAAGATAATCTGTTGCGCTACTTTCCGATTGATGCACGAATCATTTTTAGAGATAATTTGTCTCATTCTCGCAATATGGAAGCTTTAAATGAATCCAAACTTCTATATTGTTTAGCATTAACTTTGACCTCTAAAGTACCCCCAGATGAAATCATCTAATGGATTAAGATCCGGTGATGAAAGTGGCCAATCTTCTTTCTTGATAAATTTGGGACCGTTGACATGAAGCCAATCCTGTGTTGATTTTGCTCTGTGTGAAGGTGCAGAGTCTTGTTCAAATATCCAGTTCTTTTTAGGATATAATCTATCGCATATGGCAATACATCTGGTGCTAATATGTCTTGTTTGTAAAACTCAGCATTGATTTTTACCTTTTTATCAATGAATTTCAGAGGCAATATTCCTTTGTTTGAGACTGCTTCCCAAATCATAAAAGAACTCTTGTTTTGAAAACGTTGGACTGTTCGAAGGTTTACAGGTATATCCTCGAAAGTTGTTGAATATACGACATCACTTTTGGCATTATAACATTGTTCAGTTGAAAATAGTTTCTCATCAAAAAATATTATTGCTTTTTTTATCGTGCCATCTAAGCAATTTCTCACATCTTTGTGAACTTTTTATTCTTTGTGATTTTGTCAAACATTGAACTTTTCTTTTGCGATAAGGACGAAATTCCACTTCTTCATTTAGGATAACCTGCATAGTTCTACGATTCACTTTCTCTTCTGCAGCTATTTTATTCGCAGAACGTTGAAGATTTCTTCGTATCTTTTCACGATATTGTAATATGGACTTGAACACATGGCTGCACATTGTGTGAAACTATTTTTTTTTTTTTTTTTTTTAATTTCCTGATGATGCCCTGTTGAAAATGTATTTTAATATAAATGTCTTTTTTAATTAAATATAAATATCTCTATATGAGATATGTTCTCTGTTATCAGCATCTTTATTTACATGACGATATATATACTGAAAAACTTCTGAATCTCTTTGCCTCTCAACATAAAACATCAAATTTCTTCTTTTTGGAATACCAATAGCAAAGGACATCGTTAGTATCGAAATATATATCAACAGTTTGGTTAAATTTAACTTTATTCACCTCTGTTGAAGGACAAAGGATAAAAAACCTTAAAAATCAAAACATACTTACTCCTGTTGCCAAAAGATAAATAATAAGAGAATGTTTAAGGTTTTAAAAAATAAATCCAGTAAAAAAACTCTGTCACGAGCATTCGTAGCATTTGTATTGCATTTAAAAAAAATACACGTGCAGATTCAACAAATTTCTTCTATAGGAATTTTAAATACAAAAGATTACGTGAATAAAATGAAAAAGTGTATAAAATATAGGTAGCTTTTCTGATTTCTTGGCATTATATGAGAATTTTTTCTGCAACACGCATTAGTCATACCTTTGAACGATACTACTTTTAAGACCCTTATTATTAAAAATATGCTAAAAACATACGACAAATTTCATGTTTGCGTATTAATACATAGATTAATAGTTATTATTACAAAAATATGAAGAAAGAAGGACAAGCATATAAAATTATAGGTCATAAAAGAAACAGCTGTGAAGTGAACATTCGAAAGTAATGAATTAATAGAGAAATTAATGGTGGAAAGTGCTTTTAATCACAGTTAGGTCGACACTCCAGAAGAAAAGCAATTAATTTGAAACCAAATATTGTCTAAATTTTACATATCCGTAAAACGTAGAGTTGCAGTCCATGACAAAGACCTTAAGATATAGAAAATAAATAGTATGTTCGGAAAGGTTTAAGAATCTTCAAAGTGTCAGATTTTTATATAATCTATTTGAAGCGTTTGAATTGAAATAATTATCATCATCGTAACTAGAAGGAATATATAAACATTCATATATATTTTCTTCTAGTAGGATAAAAATTTCAGAGTGATTAACTGCACGAAATAGAATAAAGGTAGCACATATTTTGATTTATACTGCATATTTTCTCAATCAAGTAAAGATGTAAAGTATTTCACTCTTATTTAAAGTCCGAAGAATGTAACTGTTTCAGTATTAAAGAAAATCTATAACACTCATTCATATTCCCTTTTGCTGATTGCAAGAGCTTCCGAAAATTTGATTGGGGACGTATTTACTTTCGTTGAGGAGCCTGAAGTAAAATATGGTCGTCATATCTCCGAACGAGAGTCCTACAACTGTAACATCGTAAAGTGTTCCAATATTAAGCAATAGTACAAAAATGCTGTCTCAAACGTACTTTAAAATAGTGAAGAAAAATCGACAACAAAAGAACAGGTTTTTTTTTTTCTTATATTAAGAGGCAGCCTATCACAATGAAAATTTTTTTTTATTAACGTATTGTGTGATTATTTCAAAATTTATACATATTGGATACTTTATACCTTTCCATTAGATTTAGAACAATAATTTACATTACGTTATCTTACAAATGTTTCTTTAAAATATAAGAGAATTTCTTTTAAATGAAAAAATTACAAAAAAAAAAAAAAAAAAAAAAAAAAAAAAAAAACGTAATATCAAAAGTATGCACAGCAGACATAAATATTTTCAGGAATGAGAACTATCCGCTTTTTTTACTACCACTATTACTATACAGACACCTTTCTCATATTTTCAAGCATTTTTTGTAATTAAATAGGATAAAGATTATTGCACAGAAATAAAGGTAGCAAAAAAAGAAAAAAAAAAAAAAAACGAAAATTTCCCATTCCTGTACTTTAGAAATATTTCTCGTTAAGTAAGGTTTTTAATATACCAAAATAGAAATGAAATATGAATATAAAAATAATATTTTACATATATAAAATTTTGGTTGAAGTTTTCTTTTACTTTTTTACATGAAATATTTATTCAGGTTGTACAGAATTCAAAAATATATTCAAGTTAAAAACACTTCTTTAATTCTCTAAAAGCTCAGAAAATGCTTATTAGACTGTTTGTGAAAATTGTAACACCAAGAAGGAATGCGAATATAAGAATAATATTTATTGGGCACATACATTATAGTAGGAAGAGAAATTGATTGAATTTTCAGGACGATTTGAGTAATTAATATATCCTGACAAAACAGTACATAAAAAGCGACCTCTGAGAGTAATAACTACACTTATCTGCCTAGGCATTGAATCGAACAGCGATTGGATGACATATTCCGGTAAAACACTTCATGAAGCTTCAACAGGATGCCACAGTTCATAGACCGTAGTTACTGGTGAGTGGTGAATGGTGGCAGGGCACTCGCTTTTCAACGATTAAACAGACATTTTCATTGGTGCAAAATCAGGAGAATATGCTGGCCAGAGCAACGGTTAAACATATCCTCTATCAAGAAAAGTTCGTGAAATACAGACAACTTGTAGTATTGCATTATTCTGCTTAAATGTTGTGCTACGGAAGCCTATAATATAGGGCAGAGGGGTGGGCCATAACTCACCAGAAATTTAATGGCGGCTACTCAGAGTGCCCGGAGCGCGAACAACAGGTAATCTAGACGTGTATCCAATGGGACCCCATACCATCATTGCAGGTGATGGACAGTGTGACGATGTCGAATCCCAGCTAATAATGTGCATTATTCACAATGCTGTTAAGTACGGATGAGGCAATCCTGATGCTGTAAACTGGATTGTGAATTGTCTGAAAAGCGAGTTCAAGACATTCCTGCGTCTAGGTTCATCATTGATCACACATTATCAGCGCCCATATCAGTGATGCAGTGAGTAATCAAAATTTTGGTAGCCGCATACTGGGTCACCACCTGGAGTGATGGTATGGGGTACCATTGGATACACGTCTGGATCAACTGTTGTTTTCATTCCCGCCACTCTGAATACAAGTCATTACATTTCTGACGAGTTACGACCCATCGCTCTGTCCTATATTTATAGCCTCCGATGCGCTATATTGAAGCAGGACAATGCACGACCGCATGTTGTATGTATTGTCCAGACCTTCCTTGATGCAGAATATGTTCGACTGCTGCTCTGCCCATCGCGTTCTCCTTATCTTGCACTAACGAAAATGACTGTTTAATCGTTGAAAAGCGACTGGCCCCCCACCACTCACCAGTATCTACGATCGATAAATTGTGGCATTGTGTTGAAGCTACATGAAGTGCTCTACCCGTACATGTCATTCAATCGCTTTTTGAGTCAATACCTAGGCAGATAAGTGTTGTTATTACTCACATAAGTCGCTGGTTTATGTACTGTTTTCTCAGTACATAGTACTCCAAATATCCTGAAATTTCAATCAATTGGTCTTCTTGCTATAATGTATGTGCCCATTAAATATCATTCTGATATTCGCATTCCTTCTTGGTGTTGCAATTTTCACAAACATGAGTGTATATTGTAACAAAACAAAAATGTTCATAAGCATTTTAATTTTTCTTTTAGATTCAAAAATTTTCTTCTATACTAAAAAACTGTCTGCGTAATATTTCAAAATTTCAATTCTTTTTTAAAATACGTGTTTGGAATTTCAACATAGAAGCAAAATTTTACTAAAATATTTCTATTTTTAAAATGAAAATACTCCTATTTCTTTCCTTAAAAATGCGAGTTCCTTCTGTATACAGTTTTCAAAAAAAAAAAAAAAAAAAAAAAAAAAAAGTTAGTTTGTTGGGTTTTACGTCGTACTAGTGCTGCGCAATAGACGATGGTCTTAGACTCCCACTTAGGGGTGGTCTGGAGACCCAAAAAATTAAGAAAATATTTTCTAGTCAACATTAGAGAGACAAAATTCATATATAAATCATTCAAAAATATTTTACAATACTATAAAATTATATAAAGATCAAAATACTATATTAAAAATTCAAGCTTATACATTGTCAAGTGAAAATTATTATCAGTTTGTTTATTATTCATAATATGTGCAAAATTTTAGTATTCAAAATCATTTCCAATTAATATATATATGATGGAGCCATTTTTCTTACTGAATATCACATCCACACAAAAAATGTCCTTATTGGCGAATTTTAATTATTCTTTATGGAAAAGTACACATTTTGGAGAAAATTACTTATTATTATTATTAATATATATTTTGAAATTTCAAACTGTTAAAAATTGTTAAAGAATATTTAAAATTAAAATTTATAAGTTAATTAATAACTAAATTAACTAAAATATAATTAAATTAAATAACTATAGGGGAGACCCGTGTACCTAGGGCCGCTTTTTTTCAATGCCCAAAAACAGAGCCCTTGACCTGTTTAAAATTATCAAACTGATATGTATATATCTTTAGGACTAATTACTTCCAATTGGGATTAATATAAATACCTAAAATAATAAATTCCGACAAATAGAAGGTTTTAAAAAAAACTTCACTCGTGGTCCTAGGTACAACACCCTCATTGTACCTGGGGCCAGACCTCATTGTACCTAGGGCCATTCTCTCAAATTTAGATTTCACTTTGTAATGAATAGAAAAGAAGCATATAAACATGCATTTTATAAGCGAAACAATATCAAGTAATATATTTATTTATTATATAATAATTATCATGTTGTTGCCTTAATTTGAAACACGAAATTTTTCACTTTTTTTTTTCTTTGGGATATTCTAACATAATGTTTTTGTTTTTTTTTCCTTCAATTTCTTTTTCTTTCTTTTTTTTTTTTTCTTCTGGAGTGTCTCTTGGATTTCTAGATCTCTCTGGTTTTCGGTCACATCTTTTCTTTGATGTGGGAGGTTTTGCTTTGTGTAAAGATTTTGCTTAGGTTTGTACCTGTTAAAGCATGACACACGAAAAGGTGTTAGATGTTGAAGGTTTAGAAATTTCAACAGGACACGAAACAGAAATATCCAGTTCTATCCTTATTGGTTCACTTTCTTCCTGGAAAATCTTTTTTTTTTTTTTTTTTAAATTTATGGAGGGATCTTGTCTTTCAGTCACATTTGAATTTAAATAGTCATCCTCAGTGAATTTGTTTTAATTCATTGGCCATATGCCGGATACACGAAAGCCTGATAGAATGTTTACAGGCGTAAAGGCCGACGGCTAGGACTTGCCAACATTTTCAGGAACATCATATATAGTGATTGTCTTACCAGGGTTTGCCATCATCCAATTACTATACACTGTACTGTGTTTCTTAACACTTTCGCGACCGCTGACGTAGATTCACGTCATTTGAAAATATAAAACTCCACCGGTGGGCGCTTCTTTTGCAATTTGTATGTTATTTGTTTCTAAAAAATATACACAATACAATATTCATATTTGTACAATCAGTATACTATGGATGCAAATACTTTGATTAGAGAGAGTATGATTATAATGCATATCCATTTGTAATATAAATGTGAATAAGGAAAATTTTGTTTTGAAAAATTGTAACTTATGAGAAAAATGCCCACAGGCGGACCTTACTGTCAAAAAGACAAAAACATGCGGTTGCGAAAGTGTTAAAAGGTCCAAACACACTGGCCGCTATGGCCGCTATGGCCGCCACACTGGCCGCTACACAAGGCAGCTATGTGGCCCTAGGTACAAGTTTTGGTAACTTCATTCAAAATGCTGTCCTCTAAAAAATCCACAGGCAGAGAGGACTAATTAAATATCTCATTTATTACTCAATATAAAAAGCAAAATTATACACTAGAAATGAAAGAAAAATATTTGACTTGCCTTTGTAAAATAATAAAAGAGATGAGCTGCAAAATTTTACTTCAAACCATGTAAATTCGTTTTCTACGTGTAACTTGTCAAAACTTTCTAGGGCCGCGGTAGCCCAGTCGGTAGAGTGCCGGCCTCGTAATCGGAAGATTGCGGGTTCGGTACTCGAGCCGGCCAAAGACCGTCGTGTACACTAATGGTGGCTGGTGCACGTAAAATCTGTCGTGGCCGCAAAGTCCTCCATGTTCCCATCAAAAATTAAACCTCTGGGGGTCACCGAAGCGGGAGAGCCATCCCTTCCGTGGAGGATCAAAATTGTGATGGCATGTCTCCGGACCATCTCTAGGGGTGTGTCCCAGACCGTCGCCAATTGCCCATCTGCGCAGCATTAGTGCGACGTAAAACCCAACCACAACCACCACAAAACTTTCTACTCAAAACTTCCAAAGTAGTTGTAAAATTAGCAATTGGTGTTGTTACTTGCCCAGTTGAGTATTAAAACTTAAAATTAAATATTATTCAAATAAAGTGGGATGGCCCTAGGTATGATGGCCCTAGGTACACAGGTCTCCCCTACATAAATCTTTCAGAACGGGGAAAATTATTTTCATCATATTTTTCTAATACTAACCCGGTGATTTTTTCGACTGTCAAACTTCGCAACCATACAATAATTCGTACAAAATATTTTGGAAATTTACCTTAAACATTAAATATACACTATCTACGAATAAGTATTTGGGCGATGTCGAATTTAGACGCTTTGTCAAACATCTAGAAAAATCTGCAGGAATTATCTTGTAACTTTCGGTTTATAAAGAACATGTTATACCTCATATATTTCAGCAAAAGTTTTGTCCCGAAGAGGAAAAAATTAAACAAAAGGAAAAACGCTTTGAATCACCCTGTGAAATGTAATGTTTGAAATGCGTTTTGGTTATATCATGTGATTATAAGGATACTTCTAATTATCTGTACAAATTTTCATGAGGCTACCATATACATTCATGGAGATATAACGGTTTCTATAAAAAATTACAAAAGAATTGCCAGTTTCTTAATAATAACACGTAGGGTGTTAAATTCAGTACAAAGACATTTTTGGGAAACTTGGCATACTATATTATACAGAGCATATTGAAATCAGAATGCAAAACTGTTAAATATCTCAGAAATATGAGCATTTCTACAAAATAATTTTAACTACGCATGTGCAAAAAAAAAAAATCATTTGTATAATTTAATAGCCAAAAGTATTGAGCTACTTTTATAAAAGCCTCAAACAAATATCGTGTAAATTCAAAAATTTATGAGCGATAGAATGAACAGAATTTCAGTTTCTCTCAAAATAAAAGATAAAGCTTTAGGGTTCTTACTCACATTTTTATTTTGATTCAATGAATACCCAATGGTAATAAAGGTTTCGCTCATTAAAAATAAACATTGATAAAATTCCTTATCGACTTTTTTTTTTTTTTTTTTTTTTTGTTTAGAGGAACTGAAATTCTGTCCATTCTATCTCTCCCTTTTTGAATTTAGACGATATTTGTTTGGGGTTTTCGTATAGGTTACTCAATACTTTTGGCTAAATTAAAAGCTAGCTCGTGCGTAGTTTAAAATTATTTAGTAAAAATTATCATATTTCGTAAGATATTTAGCATTTGTGCATTCTGATTGCAGTACGCTGTGACTAATGTAGTACGCCAAGTTTCTAAAAAATAGCTTTGAACTGGGTTTAATAACCAATGCTTTATGATTTAAAAAATGGCTTTTTTTTTCTTTTTTTTTTTTTTTTTTTTAAAGAAGCCCTTATTAGTCCGTGGAGAGAGAGCTGCTAACATTCAGGTTCGTGTTTGTCATGTCACGTAACTAAATGAATGTTTGTACATGAGTTTTACATGATATTTCTATTAAAAATTTGCAATGTTCCCAATAGGAACTTGCGCATTAATTTTTATTTCTGAATTTTGTCTGTCTGTCCATCTGAGCTTGCGTTCACGCTCTAACTCCCTTAAATATTCATGGAATTATTTGAAACTGATACATGTTATTAAAGTTCACTAGGGAATGTCCCCTATTGAAAATGGAGTAAATACCGAGAATAGTTTGTGTAAAGGGCGCTCAAAAGAATTCCAAAGCATTACCAAATGAGAATTATATTTATAAACCGTATTTTAATACCTTTATTTTGTAAAAATCATAATGAAGTTTATATTTATCATTCATATGGACAAAAAATGGTTTTCTATAGCATTTATGGTTTTCTATGATTAACATTAAGATTTACAGGGCCACACAAAAATATTCAGTTAGGTCTATAATTGGAAATTTCAGCAATGATATTATTATTTGTATTAAGTGTTTTAAAAACTTTCCAATAATTTTTAAGAGTGATTACATTTAGAAATAGTCAATCTATGTCTCTCTATCCGTCTAAAAGTCCGTCTGACTATCTGTCGTCTGACCACTTCTAGTGAACATATATAATGTCAGATTGTCTTCAAATTCACTAGGGCATTTTTCCTATTTAAAATGGTATAAATAGCACTATTTATATATGTACATGGATATCCAAAAGAATACCAATTCATTGTTTATTTTTATAAATCATGTTTAAATAACTTCATATGGCATAAACTGTAGTGAAATCGGCATGTATTATTCAAATGCTAAAAAAAAAGTTTTCTTTCTATGTTACATGGTATGTTTAAAGTTAAAATTTACTTGGCTACACTAAAATGAAATGTTCAATATGAACAAATGGTTGAAGCTTTTTAAAAATATTATTGAAAACAACGAAGAAAATAAAAATATTTTTAGTATTGATAATCGTTAGTTCAAACACTGGCTTTTGCAAGTTTTTTCTTAATTTATATATGTTAAATTAAGATAGTATAATCAATTAGAATTTATTAACTGCTGTTCCGAAGGTAATAAAGCAGTGATTTCACTTGATGCTGAAAACAAAACAACAGAACAGAGAGTAGTATGAAAAAGATGATTTCATCACATCAAAAGCTATTAATGATCTGGAAAAATTGAAAAATATGCATTATTCAACTAAGCATTTAAAGCAAATAGCTGATTAGTGGACAGCCATTATTAGAATGCATATGGCTCTTTACTTCAAAAAATTTTTCTGATGATACCGTTTTAATTACGATTCCAAATTTACTCTTTATCTCATATGGTGCTTAGGAATAATAAATGAAGTAGAAATTGAATAAAAGATAGTTATATAAAAAGAAGAAAAAATGCAGAAAATGTTAACTTATTTTTCTCAAGATATTATTATTATTTTTTTATTCTATAGGAAAGAAATAAAGGATTTATCGATAGTAATGTCAGTAAGACATTTAACTGGATCGTCAAAACGGACTAATCTGTTAAGTAGCTTGGGATACTGCAGCTTTTATATATGACGTAACTCCTCAAATTTAATTAGTTTCAATTAATGTGACTGTCTCTGGTTTTAATAGAAGGTAGGTATATTACAACTCTTGTTTCGGACAACATTTATGTATCTAAAGAAACTTACGGTCGCAGAAATATTGCACATAACATTAATCGCCTCATAGTACAAAGTAGATATATGAATTCCTTCGAAAAGAGAAATTTAAAATCAAATAATGAATTTTCTAAAAACTGGGATTAAAGATCGAAAAACAACAATTTATCCTCGAAACACGTAAGTAGTTGTTAGAAATATATTATATGTATATTCTTTATTTAAATAATTTCTGGATATATATATATATATATATATATATATATACATATATATATATATATATATATATATATATATATATATATATATATATATGCATATGTATATTAAAGAATTGTTTTTTAAACGTAGTAAAATTAACATAAACAATGACAGAAGATTAAATGCCACCAATATATATATATATATATATATATATATATATATATAGTCGGTAACAAAAGTATCCGAACACTAGCATAAATTCCTATTTAAAAAAAAGTAGAGTTAATACTGTTTTGTTAAATAAATCCTTGTCGAATCATGTTCTTAGACTGACTAAGAACATGATTCGACAAGGATTTATTTAACAAAACAGTATTAACTCTACTTTTTTTTATATAGGAATTTATGCTAGTGTTCGGATACTTTTGTTACCGACTATATATATATATATATATATATATATACGAAATTTATTTATATTATTGAATAGCAAAATATATGTATATAATGAATCATGGCTACCCACGTTTTAATTTATTCGGGAGTATTTTTAGCCCCGCCTTTAATTCGTACTACTTTATTTACAGAAAACTTTTCTTCAATATATAGTTACGATAAAAAAAAAAAAATATCTTATGAAAAAGTGGTATGAAATAAAGGTGCGGCTAAAAATGCTGGCATCTCTGCAGTGTTGCCAGATCTGGCGGATTTTTTATTCAGTAAACACCAATAGTTTTGAGAAGTGATATCTGATATACATAATAGATTAACACTCTTCCAAGCAGTTAGGCAAACGTTACAATTAAAAATTATTGGTGATTATTGAATAAAAAATCCGCCAGATCTGGCAACACTCCACCTTTGATGCATTATTTTCATGGGAGAATTGCTACCAAAATATATATGTATACACATACTGCTACTGCTAGAAATATATTGTACGCAATATTTCTATATTTAAGTAACTTCTGGCAAATACATGTATCTATATATGCATACATGTAATTAATTTATATTATTGATAAGTAAATATATACAAACATATATATAATGAAATAGCTAATCTTTAAATAGTTTCGTTGAATTTTCTTTTGGCTTGAGTACAACGTTCACCAATTCTCACGACACAATTGCTGCAATATATATTTATCTATCTATCGATCTACATATTTATTTATCTATTCTACTATTTTGTAACAATATTCATTTATATAAATATTATGTTGTCTTTTTTTATGATTTTCTTATTTAATATATTAGTGTTGTTACAATTACTGTTATTCAATTGCTTGTCTCTCCTGAAGTTTCCGTTTGAAATGTGTATCTACACGATTAACGCTTTTCATGAAAATATTTTGTGGGTACTCTCTATTTCTTTTAAAAATAAAGAATGAGGTGCAAAGTATGATTTTATTTGTTTTAGATATTAACTAAATTTAGTATCTAAATTATAATTTTATTGATAACATTATTTATATTACAAAGATAAGTTCTTACTTGAACTATCGAAATTACTATCGTCGATTTTATAATCATGCACATCATTTTAGCATTATACATTACACATCTACCAATAAAAAATAAATATAGTGCATGAATAATTGTATTCGGCTGTAAATGAAAAACATTTGGGTACGTACTTAGTTTTTAAATAAATTTGTTTTAAACGTAAAAGTTATTTAAGGTAAGAGCACCAATAGTGTATAATTTAAGGACATTTTCTGGCTATTTTTTGTGCAACTTTCTTAATTTTAGGGACTCAAAAAATAATTAATCTTTCACACCTTTATTAACTATTTCTTCACATGACTGTGTTATGAAATTTGCTAATTGTAGCATTTATATAAGTAAAAAATCAAAAATCCAAACAGCTTAAAATGAGCCAGTAGTGGACACACTAAAAGTCAGTAGTGGATCATTTTTGTTCCAGTATTGTTCCCCTTTGAACTTTACTTTAAAATTAAGGCGACCAAACGGCCTCATTTTGCGAGTACAATCCCTCCCATCCCCTTTTATTTTCTTTTTCCTGCATAAACGTTTTTGCTCGCTAAAGTTTTTGCCGTAATTTATAATTTAAAATTGATGATAGTGCATCTTTTAAGTACAGCTTTTGTCACCATTCCTTATTTTGAAATTGGAGACACCGTGCTAATTTGTCCTCCCTTTTCTCTTTAGAAAATTTGATCGCCTTAGCATTCGCACATTTATTATTTAAAATCGTGATGTGATCGTAATTGCTTAATATATGGGTGAAAATATCTTAGAGTGCCCATACTTACAATCTCAGCAAATTAGAAACATTCAGGTTGAGGTTGAGGTTAAGGTTGAGTAGATTTGGCGTCGCAAAAAAGTAGGGGAAGGGTGGGCAAAATGGGGTACTTAAGGTTATTCAGGCCAATAACTCTGTGACAAATAAAAAGAAATGCAATAAATAATATTTATTTCAATTTTACAATCTTAGCGGTTATTCTGCAGTATTCGAATTTGATATACACCGTATATTTTATGATCTGCATATGAATATATTCAAAGCTGCAAACTTCCCCATTTTGCCCTACGGAATAGGGTAAAATGAGGTACCTATCAACTTAACAAACTTTAGTGACACAGTTCACATACGAACCTGTCATCGTCCTCATCAACACCGGCGCACAAGTCATGAGCCCATTTGTTACATTCACTGCACTTGATCCATCCTTCTCTTTGTGCTAATCTTGCATATATTTCGTGTCAGTACAAGTATGTAACATCTACATCGTCTGGATCACTATCAGCCGATTTGTCGTCTGCTGGTAGGGTAGGACTTTCTCTTGACTTCTCATAACTTCTCTTGGCTTGTGAACTGCCCGGCACCCGACCTTTTTGCCATTTGACCTTTTGACCATTACCTTTTGACCCCACCTCGAGATACCACGTTTTGCCCTACAAGCACTCAAGCGAAACAACTAGGTCTACATAATAAATCACACTGGATGTAGTTCTACTCTTTCATGCAATTGACTTAAAAAACCTCCTTTTTAGCTAACACAAACTGTCACGTTCGTATCTGCAAGCTAACCTAATATTAAAATATCCAAACATCACACTTACCTTATATCAGGGTAATAAAGAAGTTAAAACCCGAATAAACTACTACGTCAGAAACGCCAAAAGAAAAATATTTGCATCGCAAATATTATTCTTTTATCGTTTCTGACGTAGTAGTTTATTCGGGTTTTAATATTCCAACGCCAAGTCTCCTGTTATTATTTATTTATTATAATAAAGAAGTACATAAATCTTGGAAGCGTATCTGTCTGTGACTCTGTAAGCTCACGTGGAAATGAATATCAGATACGGCGCGCACAACCTATAGCGATGACATACAAATGGCATCACTGTATAAGTGGGCTTATCAAAATCCCCGTTTTGCCCTAGCGCCCCATTTTGCCAAACCTACCCCTACATATTTGGCTATTGTCGATTATTTGGGAGTCACCCCTAAGCGTTCCCCGGAGACAAACCGTCACATTTTGATCTTATATTGAAGGGTTGGCTCACATTTTTGAACTTCGACCTTTTTCACGCAAAATTTATAACTTGATGGAGCATAACTAATTAACGTGAACACGGCCACGCCAATTTTTCGGACTATGTAAAACAATCATAAGAGATATAACATTAAATACATTGTCTTCCATGTTCCCATCCAAATTAAGCCTCTGGAGTCACCAATTATCTCCAGACTATCCTAAGGGTTAGTTCCAGACCGTCACTAGTTGTCCGTAGCGTAGCACTAGAGCGACATAAAATCCATTCATCCTCAAACCTCTAAATACTGACCGCAATTATGCTACATCAATGTTGATGTTTCAATTGGAACCGCACTCACAGTCAGCAGCGAAATTATTGAAGCACATATCCACACTTTTCATATATATATATATTTTAGTTTGATTGCTAATTTTTATCATCAACTTACTTTTTTATAAACAGCATAAGACTAAGATCATGACTCGGCAAAAATTTACTTAACAAAACAGTATTAGGTGCGCATATTTAAGGTAGGAATTATTGCTAGTACTTCAATAATTTTGTTGCCGGCTGTAACCATCTAGTCCAATATGGAACCCATTAAAAAATCGCGAATTGAAAAGTTTAAAATGTGTCAAGGTTATTTCAAGATTTAAGTGAATTCCCATTTGTTCCGTCTTCTAAATTTGGGAAAGCATTGGAGCCATCCTCTCCACAGGAGATCAAAATTGTGATGGCATGTCACCTTAACTGTCCTAGGAATGAGTCCCAGACCGTCGCCAATTGCTCAATGCATAGCTTTAGTGCCACGTTAAAAGCACTCAACTCTGCTGTAAATTTAGAGATTACACAGTTGTGTCCACTATTGGATCTTAACTTAAAAATCAAATGAGACAGTAATGGACAGCCTTGTCCACTACGATGACATTTTTTTGGTACCAGTAGTAGACACCCTTAAAAATACTATATGTTAATACAATATTTAAAAAATAGCACAATAAATGAATTCTGAATACAATTTTTAATCATATGAAAGTAAAATGTAGAAGAAATCAGTTAAAAATAAGCATAAGTAAAGCAAACAAAATTTTATTTCTTTATTCAAAATGATAAGAAAAACGGCAGAATCACAAAAAGTGCATATTATTTAGTTAAACTAACGTTATTCTGAAACTGATAGCCGGAATTATTTGTAGTTATAGATATTAATAGTAGAAGACTGTATCTACCTTTCAGAACGTTGCTCAAACCTTCAGCAGGATTAGAAAGCTTATTTTCTGAGTTTAAATTTAAAAGTGCGCACTACTGGTGCTTTTACCTTAGTTGCTTAAGTATTTGGCATTCTACTTAAATTGCATATAACTTTACAAAAAAAAGGTATTTTTCATATTTTGTTTCTCTTCACAGCCAGTTTTAAAACATTTTTAAACTTCTTTAATAGAAATACATTTAAATATATTGTAAAATTTTAAATATAAAATTTGAAAGCATTTAAACAATATTTATGAAAATATTGCACTATGTCTACTTTTGCTTGTAAAAAAAAAAAGAAGTGCAAATATTTTTTGGGGACCATTGTATTTTTTTACTCTATATGCAGACGTGACAAACTAAACTTAATTTTTAAGCATAATTTGGTCCGTCGCACCACAGACTATATATTCCCATGAATATATGTTGTAGCCGCATGAAAATTTGTACTGATGATTTAAAGATTCCACATAATCACATGCTACAGCAAAGCACATTTCAAGCAATATGTTTTACAGGGTGATCTAAAACACCTTGATTTTTGTTTAATTTTTACTGGTCTACCTTTTTTCTTCAAGAGAATACTTTTGCTGAAATATATGTTGTATAATAATTTCTTTATACTCTCAAAGATGAAATTATTTAATTGAATTTAAATGAAATCGTCTTCTCAAATTCGTTTCTGCATGTTTTGATTTTCACACAATCAAAGACATACACTACATTACAAATTTACAACTTGACACTTATAGTTACAAAGACTTTTTGTCTCATTGATCCTTGTGACAAAGTCACACTAAATTTCCGTCGGCCTCCATCTTCACAAAAAAATGGTGACCCACAATCAAGGAAAGCTGACAATTATTCAACATGGCGGCCATAAAGTGTTGCCAATTTTAGGATTCAAATTTTACAGATTTACGAGATATTAGTCGGAGAACAAATCTCCCAGGAAATATAGTATCCCCAGTCATATCTACTCACAACTGAGGAAGGGTAGAGGTAGGGAAAAAACTCAAGACAAGTAATAATGATTTTAATCAAAGATAAACTTACCTAATAGTTTCCAATGAAATCGCGTAATATATTAAAAATTTACAAAAATTTCCGTGACAAAAATTTGTGCAAATTAATGTAACAAAAATTTGTGAAAAGTATTTACAAAAACATATCGATGTAATATAATAAAAATATATTTGCACTAAAAAATATATAATTATGAAATTCCATGAAATTATTGTTTTCTTACATTATGAAATCTCTTACAAGTTATTTATAACTGATTTTTAATTCCAGTTAATATTTCTGTGATTTACTCCAAATATTCAGAAAAAATACATTTTCTAGAGCTCTTTATATCACATATTAATTACTAAGATGATCTCAGTAAATTCTTTTCCAAATTATATAAAATTTATACATGTACGTTTAAAAACTTATTTTCAAATAAATCATGAAAGATAGATTTGTTATACATCTCCAACATCCAAAGCTAATCTTGCCTGTACAAGCTTCTATCATTTAAAGCAAAGAAAATTAATGAATGGATCATTAATTAATTAAAGATTTTGCTCTCCGGTTGTTGAATTCTATTGGAGTACAATAAATCATGGGATTCTGATTGATACATGCAAAGTTCTGTCAGCAGTAGTCTAGCTTTAGGAATTTGGGGTGTAACCCTTCGGAAGTAACATTTATAGCACTAATGAGCAAGTCAATATAGACAGCTATTTCTTATGTAAAACTATATACATTTTTTAATGTAATGAAATAAATTAGAAAACGTTTAATAAAATTTTTGTAAAATTTTAAAGCTTTCATTTATATGTTTATTAGTTATGAATTTAATAAAGCCTAAAACTTTTTTTAGAAACAGCTTCTGGTGATATAGACATTTTACAGCACGAGATATCCTATATTTAGCTGAATTGTTTTTAATTTTAATGATTGCTCATGTTAAACTTTTGGTCCTTGTACGATGATGTTGAATGCAATGTTAAACTTGTTATATATATATATTTCCAGAAGAAACGATGATAGATGAATCGTCAGGCCTACTTTGGATACCGAGAAATAAAAAAAGACCGAAGAAGAGAGACCACAAAGTCGTTGGAGAGAGGAAATCCTAAAATTTGAAGGAGCATAATGGAGAAGAATTGCAAAAAGCAGGGCAGATTGGAATCATCTCGGAGAGGCACTTATCCTGCAGTGGATTGATAACACCTAAAATTGAGGATAATGATTATGATATAACACTATATACATATATAGGGTCCGTGCCAGCACGATGAAAAAGCGACAATTGTCGCAAAGTTATCAACAAACAAAATGTCAGACATTGACAATAAAATTGCCTAAAATATTTTATAAACTAATTTAGTTTTCTATTTACAAGTTTTTGAAACAAATATATATTTATATTTTGTTTTCAGACAAAAAGTTTGTAAAATATCCTTTTAAAATCGAAAGCACATACTTGTATTTCAAACAAGCTTCGTATTCCAGTTTTCTTTGTTTGGTAAACATTGTTAATAAACAAATAGTCAAATTCAATGAATATATGAAAAGCTGTTAAAAAGAAAAAAAAAAGAAGAAGAAGAAGAAGAAAAAATAAAAGTTGTTTTTCACTTTTAATGAATAAATATTGTTGCAATTAAAATTGTTCGTTTAAAAATAATTTTACTAATAACATACCTTTTCAGATGCTATTCATTTTTTTTTTATTCGAAAAAATAGCTTGCTCTTATAGATAATTATTAATTAATCAAATTAATATTTAATTAATTTACTCTTTGTAATTATAAGCTTTTTGTGAATAATGTATTATTATATCGTTTAATACTGCACTTGCTATAATCTATTATTTCACATACATGGTTTCTTGTCTGTTTCAGTTTGTTTAGACTTACTCCTAACGTTATGAATAAAAATAATTATCATTTATTTGAGTTGCCTCTTAGTTTGCAGCACTCGTACCTACTTTGTTCGCCTGACGAAGGGTTGTGTCTTCTTTCGACCCGAAACAATTGTTGTGATTCCTTGCATTTTATGGCGTTTATTTGTACTCATTACTTTTAAACGCCATTTCTATTTTTTTTTTATATATATATATATAATTATTATTTTTATCTTTTTCTTCAAGCTACAGTACTAATAACTTTCATACTGTGTGCAGTTGGTGATCAAATTATTAGAATTTTTATTTTAATTAATTAATTAATTAATTAATTAATTTTTTACATTTTTTCGATTTTCTAAAAGTATACTAGACGAAATTGCCTGGAACTTCATGCATACGAAGAACATTTAAAGACACATTGTTTTTCAAACATTTTTTTTTCAGAAATTTTCAAATACACAATTAACAAATTTAAAGTAAAATATTTATTTGAAATATTATCTATTTGTTACTGAAAAATTGTTTTAATTTAGATTATGGAATTATTTTAATAATTTTATTTTAAAAAAATGAATTTTCAGATGAAGGCTGGAATAATGGTAAATATATATATATATATATATATAATTAATATCTCTAACATATATATATATAAATATATATATTAAATTGGTAGCAAATATTTACTTAAACATACTGCGAAATATCTCTGTTGTCAGCGTCAATCTTGCTCTTATCTGCTGTTGCAGGTTAAAG
Source organism: Salticus scenicus (assembly GCA_963930645.1). Taxonomy (NCBI): domain Eukaryota; kingdom Metazoa; phylum Arthropoda; class Arachnida; order Araneae; family Salticidae; genus Salticus; species Salticus scenicus. The sequence goes on along the minus strand of OZ005657.1, from coordinate 244,444,330 downwards.
CATGGAAAAGTTTAGCAGCCAGCTGTTCCAGTTGGCAAGGAAGTAAATTTTTAGAACAGCAGGTTATTTGTTCGAATCTCGGGTAAGTCATGGAGGTTTGTCCTCGCAAGTGTATAAAACTGTATTCTTATAGATTGAATGTATGTAATTTTGATTGTTTGCGGCAACTTTTATTGCAAGTGTAAGTCTCCAAGCTATGCGATAAGAAAGATAAACGGACGAACTTCGGCAGTATTTGTTCCATGGTTTTGGAATTCTGTTTGGTTATTTTTGATTATTTTAGGATATTCTTTTTCTATATTTATAGCAAAATATAAAAACTACAGCACATTCGAGAAAACATTACGGCATAGTGAGCAGGCATTACATTTACCAGTACGCTAAGCTACAATTTTCTATATAAAATTCCTATAGTGGAAGGATCTATAAATAATATAGGAAATTATTCAATCTACCTTCTAACACAACCATCATATTTTTAAAAATATTAATCACTGAAATTTCGCTATTTCATAAAAAAAAAGTCTAAAATTCAGCATTGTAGTGATAGGTGCACATGAGTGCTAAAATTAGTAAATAAAAATAAAAAAAAGATATTTCAACATTTACTCTTTTAAAATTTAATTTACTGAATCAGCCTCTATATAAAAAAAAAAAAAAAATCAGATATAATGTTACGAAATAAAACAGGCATATATTTAATTCAAAGCAGTAAATAAATTGTCAAATTCCTTTCTGTCAGCAATTCATTCAATAAATAGTGATTCTATTTAATGACAAACTACACATCTTGCCTGTACGTCTAATTCAATTTACAGTATTTATAAGCTTCATGCTTAATCCAAAGCACATCAACTGACTAGAGGGTTTGCCTTCCATTGATCAATTATTATGACCTGAATCTGCCGGGATTAGATGTATTGTATCAAACTAAAAAAAAAAAAAAAAAAAAAAAAAAAAAACCAAGGATTATAAAGACAAAGAAAATAAAAGACATGCCTTTGCGTATAATCGAAACTCTTTGTTTTTGTTAATATTTCCTATGATCGTTAGTATTACAAATATATTAAGTAATATAAGAAATATTATTTTAATGTGATAAGAGTAATGTATACTATTAAAGTAATAAGAAATTATTTTATAACATAAGAAAAGAAATATGTTAGGTAAATCTGAAATGATTATATTATCTGGTATTTAATATTGTTTGAATAATTAGTTATTTTCCATATTTATAATATGGTCTTTAAGGAACTTAAGGAAATCCATGAGAAAGAATGTAAATGTAGTATAATAAGAGAATCAAAAAGTTAAGTAAATCATTCCAAAATTTTGGCTTTTTTCTAATTGATACTCTGTACTTGTTTTCCTTCATCCCTTGGCCAATAGCACTATTTTATATATAATAACTAATATAGAAAGAGCTATTTTGGTATGGGGAATGAATGTACGCCATTTCGTTAATAATAATTTATTTTATATTATAAGACATCACATTTCTTTGAAGCACAATCTTTTATTTTGTCTCAGAATAGAAAAGTGAATATATTAAACAATCTTAAATTGAAGAATATATGGAGAGAGCAATCTCAGTTTTCAGGAATAAAAATATAGAGCTTAATGAATGTTATAGACAATACAGAATACCGAAACCGACTCTTAGGCATCAATAAGTCGGTAAAAATGCAAAGGTCAACGATGGCACAAAATATATGGTTCGTTCTGCGATGCAGCTCACTAAAGTGGAACCACAGCTTGCTCAGTACATACAGTTTATAAACTTCTGACTTTTTGCTGTTACTGCCGTTTACGTAAGTAAACTAAACTTTAACACCAGCAGCGCCGAGTTTTCCCCAACGCAGACTTTTACTTTATTACTCATATACTCATTCTTTTTTTTTTTTTCTTTTTTTTTTTTTTTTCTTTTTTTTTTTTCATATTTGATTTTCAAAAAAAAAAAAAAAATTAAATGCTTCGGGTAAGTAAAAGAAACAAAAAAAATTTAATAACTTTTCTAAGCACAATAATTGTTGGCAAGAGGGGGATAAAAGAAGTAATCAACTGAGAAAAAAAACAAATATATATATATATATATAACGCCTCCATCTAGAACGAGTAAGTAGTCATTTTCTCAATCCTTAAACGAGAAAAATAGATTTACTTGCTCTGAGTATAAGGTAAACAAATAATCTGGATAAACGACATGAACAAGAATTTCTAGTCTATATTTTTCGGTACGGTGAAACAATATTATGAATATTACGAATTCTTTGTATTGCGAGAAATCCTCGCTTAAATGCCTATAATTGAGTCATAAAACAAGATAGTTACTAAAACTCGTCTCTTGAGTTCGCATTTATTCGCAAAGATTTTTAATTTTAAGTTTGACCCCACGGTAATACAGGAAAAAGTTCTAGAAATCTAATGGGTTTTTAGAAACCGCTAGCAAAAGGAACTAGAATATGTAAGAATGACGTGCAACTATTTTTATCAGAGACCTGATTTAGTTTCAAAATGTCAATCACAGAAGATTTCAGTGCACAATTATATACATACATACAGACAAACACACATATATATATATATGTATATATATGTATCTATGTATGTATATATATATATATATATATATATATATATATATATATATATATATATATAAGTCTATTTCTACGCTGTGTGAAATTAAAAGAATCAAATTTAATACCATAACAATTTTCAAAACCTTAACATATAACTGTCATTAAATAGTATAATATAATCAATAATATCTATAACAGTTGTAATAAAAGTAGAAAAGAAGAAATTTAACTAATCATAATAAATTAAATTTTTACAAAAAATTCAATAATGAAAAATCTATGAAATTAAATATCTACAAAATAAATAAATTAATTAATTAATGAATTATTATCAATATACATATGGGTTTAAATATTTAAAAAAAAATAATCAATTATTACAAATTCATGGCTTTAAAAATTTTACAAAAATTCAGTGAAAATTCTATTATACTTTACCTTTAATGAATATTGTCTATTTTAACACTTCCAAATTTCACGACATTTAACACTGTTATTCTTACATTTTGTATACGCTTTTGCGGCAAAATTTTACAGATGAAAGAGTGATTAGCCGTTCATTTTCCACTCTGTGTCCGACCCGTTCTCCCGATCTTAATCCGTGTGATTTCTGGTTATGAGGTCATTTAAAGAATTTAGTTTATCATGGAAATGTTGTAATTTTGGCTGACATAAAGGATCGCATAACGTTGTTTGTGTGAGAGACCACTGGCGATCACCTGCGGTCAGTTGTTAAACAGACCTGTTCATCGGCTGTAGGTTTTACAACTTAATGGTCGGCTCCACATTGAACAATATGCTTTACACCGCCAAATAATCTCTAAAAAATATAAAAAATAAATGTCTGTAATAATAAATAAAGATTTTTGCATTGAAATTTGTGACTTGTTTGTATTCTGACGAATAGCCCCACTAGCAATTTTGTTTTTCTAAATTTTATTTATTCATATATAATAAAGAATCTTTGAGCACATCCTTTGAATTGTCTATATACAATTCTTTGACTCAATCCTCATTTTAGTTACAGCTACAGAGAGCGCTGAATAGGCCAAGTTTAGTTATGGCAACCATGCTTATAATTTGTAAAATGTGAGGCCTCACTATCAAGGCGTGTTAGAAACCGCGGCTAGCTCTAGTTGTCCATGAAATTTCAGTGAAATATTGGGCTGATCTAAAAGAAGGTTACCAATTATTCGAATTTAACTAGTCGTTAGGTGCCAATGGACATATAGAAGAGTTTAAGGGAAGTTGCGAACCTTGTCATGCTCAGTTGGATATAAGTATTTTTAGAATGATATTTCAGAGAAAATGAAGTGTGTCGTTCTCTGTGTTATATTGCGTTAAAATGAGACTGATATTTGAAGACAAATTACAGTCGTCAGCAAAATTATTGAAGCACACATCTACATTTATTATTATTTTTTGTTTGTTTGTTTGTTTGTTTGATTGCTAATTTTATCATCAATTTACTTTTTTATGCACAGCATAAAAAAGATCATGAATCGCCAATTTTTTTTCTGAACAAAACAGTATTAGGTGCACATCTTTTAAATACAATTTATTGCTAGCACTTATTGCTAGTTTCAATAATTTTGCTACCGATTGTATGAAGGTGTCCCCGAACTCGGGACAAAATAATTATATTGCCCTAAATTTTAAAATCTTAGTAATTTTTATGTATGAAGCACATGAAAGTACTCAAGACTACTTATTTTACATATAATAAATTATTGAAGCATTAATGTTTTTATAATGGACGTCCTTAAATACAGTCGGCAGCAAAAGTATCCGAGCACTAGCCAATAATTCCAATATCAAAAATGTACACTTAATACCGTTTTGTATGATAAATACTTGTCGAATCATGTTCTTAGACTGACTAAGAACATGACTCGACAAGGATTTATTTAACAAAGCAGTATTAAGTGCACATTCTTTAGACAGGGATTATTGCTAGTGCACGGATACTTTTACTGCCTAATGTATGTTCCAATATTTTAGAGACAAAGGGGATTTAGAGGGCGTCTGCTCGCCCTAGAGCTTAAGCATACAGTCGGCAGCAAAATTATTAAAGAGTTAGCAATAATTCGTGTTTGAAAGATGCGCACCTATTTTTGCTGTGTTGAGTAAATGTTTGTCGATTCATGATCTTAGTCTTTATGCAGTTTAAAAAAAAGTAAGTTGATAATAAAAATTGCGATAAAAGTTTAAAAGAAAGAAAGAAAAAAAGAAAAAAAAAATGAAAAATGTGGATGTGTGCTTTAATAATTTTGCTGCCGACTGTAACCACATTAATAGATGATAAACTCCGACATTGATACGAATCACTTTAATAACATCTAGAAGTTTGAATATTAGTGCCGTCAAAGTACACCATCCAAAAACACAAACTTCCTCAATTCTTAAGTCTTATTTTAAAACAATATACAGAGAACGATACACTTCGTTTTTTCTGAAATATCCATTCTAAAAATACCTATATCCAACTGAGCACGAAAAGCTTCGCAACTTCCCTTAAACTCTTTCTGTATGTCCACTGGCACCATGCAACAAGTTAAATTCGAATAATTGGCAAAAATTTTTTAGACCAACCCAACGTTTCACTGACATTTCTTGGACAACTAGAGCTAGCCACGATTTCGAGCTTTTGAAACTTAAAGAGATTGCGTGAGGACTCACACCTTACAAATGTTATAAAATATAACTCTAACTGAACAATTTCCAACTTTAGCAAGAGACTTTCAAAGAAAAGACATGAATTCCATTAAAAAGCTAAACTGGTATTGATTTGTTTTTCTTTAGACGTCTATTGCTAGAACTGAAAATTTTTGGAGACACTCTGGACCTTAATTTTTTGTTATAATTCCTCTTTTGCCTACTACGCTAATTAAAACAGGAAGACAATTCTCAAAATTTATTTACGAGTCCATTTTCGGTAGATAGCGCATGAAATTGTTTCTGAAAAATCTAGCATATTATAAAAAATCATGCCCTGGCATCTATGTCAAGTGGCCAAAACTAATATTTACGCATCACATGATCAACGATGTCAACTATAAAGTTTGTTCTACAGTGAATTGTTATTGTTTCTTTTTTCCATATTTGTAGTTTTTACATTTTTTTTATTTAAATGCAAGGTACTAAGTAAATATTTATTTTTATCCTTTTTACCATTAACTTTTCTTTTCTTTAGTAATTTTTTTGTTTATACCGTCAGGTTCATAATTTCCTAATTTTTATTTCTTTTCTTGCTTTTTATTTTTAAGACGCTATTCCTATGTATTTTTACTAAAACTAAGAACCTTCTAATTCCATTTTAAATATTAATAGGGCAGGGGAGGGGATGGGATAAAATGACGATCATTGGCGTATATCCGCCATCCATAAAATTAGGGTTTAGAAAAGAGATTACTATGATTTCAAAAAGACTGTTAGCTTCAATACTTGATTTTAAAAAATGTAAATCGTTGCATATAAATGTTAACACTTCTTGAACTAGCATCCACCAAAATTTTTACTTCAAATTTGTGTAGTAAATTATCTTCTGGCTTATAGGAAATTCGCAACTCATTTTTCTTATGTTTATTTGAAATTCAATGAAGTATTTTATCAATTATGATAAAATAAATAGCATATATTTGCTTTTGTTTGTTTTAATAAAAAATACATAAAGAAATAAAGAAAAATAAAAAAACAATACTTATGCTATCACTTTTTTCAGAATCTTCAATTACTGTTCAATGTAGACTTTAAGTATTCTTTTTTCTGTTAAACCATGTGTTTCTAAAAATTTCTCGTAATTTATGCTTTAAATATACCTGCTTTATATATTTTTTAGTTATTTCTAAAAAAAAAAATTTCAATTTCAGTTCTGCAAAGAAAAAATATCCCTAAGAATTTTAGCAATCCCATTCCTCCTATAAAGCCTAAAGATACTAAAATTCATTTATAATGGTTAAATTAAAAAAAAAAAAAGGCCTTAAAATTTTTTAAACATTATTTTCATGAAATATTATAAATTTTAAATACAAAATAATAAAATTTCAGAATTGTAGAAGCTGTTATAAAATTCTCTCGAAAAATAATGGTAGCAATTTATTAACGTAGCATAAAAATAATGAAAACTTCTTAGAAAGCAAAAGTGTTATGCCCATGAGTATTGTCGAAGGCTGTTACATGATGTGAATGGAAGGAGAGAAATCTTTTATTCCGTGTTCTGTAAATCTCCCTTTGTAAGGGCCATTTAACCTCTTACATTGCTAAAGTAAAAATTATACTCTAAGTAGCTTTAAAGTATGAGCTCTATTCGAGACAGATCTTTTCTGCTTTTAAATATTTAAAACTCGGAGATATTAACTTTAAAATATATAGGAAAGTAACAGACTAGTTGCACAAAAAGATAAAAAAGAAAACTTTTAAAGGCACGCTAGTGTTAGCATCCATATGTTTAATTACTTATTCGAGCTAATGATAATCGTTTTAAACAAACATATTTTAAGTATAATCGCAGAGTTGAGGTGCTAATTTAAGAGGTCATTTGAATTTTAATGTGTTTGCTTTACATGTTTATATTTTTTTTAATCATAAACATCTTTTTTTTTTTTCATAGGAGCAGTCTGCATGTATCTTATAGGTTCATTTTAATGCACTTTGTGCAAAATGTCACATTATTTATGCAAAATAATAATAATAATAGCAATATAATAATAATGTTTTTAAGTCAAACACATCAAAATTAAAATAGCCTCTTAAATTGGTACTTCAAATATATGATTATACTCAAAATATGTTTATTAAAAAAAAAAAAAAATACCATCAGGGTCAAATAAGTACTTCAACATACAATATTAACATTAGTGTGCTATTAAAATTAATCTTTTCTTTGTTTTTCTGCATTTAAAATCTGACTCCATTAAGTGAATATTCTAAATTTAACAAATCGTTTCTTCACTATTATTTCACATGAGTTAGTCTTTATTTTTATATTTGGTGATAAGATTACTCTGAGTTGATTTTAAATATTCATTTCACTGTCTTTTGAAAATGACCCATAAAAAGTATAACTAATGTTAAACTACAGATAATTAAAGATTTGTTACATTTAGAACATTCACTTAATGGAGTCAGATTTATATTTGTCTCAAATATTAATAATATATAGCAAATTTTATACCAAAAGAAAATAGAGAAATTAAACATAAGATATTGAATAATTATTTGTCAAAGTATTATTAGCGAATCACCAATTTTTATTTCAATATTAAGAGTAATGGAAATCGGCTAATATGTATTAAACGTCATTATAATTTCTTGCTAATACTTGTTAAATATTTAAAATTTGAGTATTTGAATTTTCACTATTAAAACAGAAAACATGTACAATAATTTGTATCACTCCTCAAAGAATGACAAAGTACTTCTTTAAATGTGTTCAGAAAAATAAATAAATTAAATTAAATTAATAAAATTTAAATAAATAAGAGTACGTGCAAAAGATTAAAAAATATTTAGGAACTGTTTTTTTTTTTTTTTTTCTTTTAATAACAAAAACTACAGAATAGCGACTGAGGCATTATAAAGATTAAACGCTTCTCCTTGAAAGCTATTCTAAAGAAAGCACAAAAAACACTAGAATAATAAATTTATATGTATTAGGGTGTCCCTTAAAAAAAAAAAAGGGGAAGTGTTTTTTTTTTTTTTTTTTATCCGATACGCATACCCTCTATTTTTATATTTTACCCTAAACACTTTTTAGCAAAATATTTGCTCTTTCAGATAATGTTAACAAGTGCCGAATTGGCGGGAAAATCCCTATTATGGATATCAGGATTTTCCTTGAATTGCAATTTTGATATTTTTTACTCTATTCGTAAAAATTTCATCTTAATTTATTAAAATTATTTCCACAGTTAAAATGTATATATATATATATATATATTTGAAAAACTTGCTAACATATATTTTTAAATTTGCGTAATGATATTTAGTTTAATGTTCTAATTTGTTTGATTAACTTATCAAACAAGATTTAGTCTAAAAATTGCTTAAATAGATTTTATTTTTCAACATATTAGAAATCCCGATTAATCATACTATTCTTCCTTCCACAAAACATTTCGATTTAACATATTTATCCCTATTTCCCTTTTTATCACTAAAACTAACATCCTCCCGATATTATTTTGTTATGTTTGTTTCCTTTAAGTATTAAGAATTTTAAACAAAACAGAAGAAACATTGATATTTTATGGAACTCAGCTTAAACATTTTCTGAAATGTATCCAAAGATATTTTAAACAATTGAATTATATTTCAGCAGATATTTTCCGATATATATTTTTCGATTTTTTTTTTTTTTTTAAGAAATAACTTTGCTCACGAGGAGAAAATGTTCACTCTGTAGAAAAGTAAACTTTCCAAGTTATTTTTTAATTTATTATCTTACCGAATTAATAAATTTTAAAATATCAAACTAAAATTTAATTAAAATACAGCTTTACAACGTGATTTTTTAAGAATAGAAAACTTTTAAATCTATTCACGAGAACAATTAAGATGCGAAATAAAATTCAAAATATAAAATATTTAGTTTTATCTACTCTCTAAAGATTTTAACTTTACCGTACTTAGATATATATAATCCCAACAAAAACAAAACTACAAGTAAAGCATTTCCTCTTATGACATCAAAAGAAAATGAATGCCACGGCACATTAAAAATATATACTGAGCTATTGTTTAAAAATAATCGTTGATTGAAATGTATTTCAATGTGGGAAATGGTCCAATTTTCCACAAATTTTAAACGTAATATACGTATTTCCCACAAATTAGCACTTCATCTCGGAAATTTCTATTACGTTTTCTCTGAACCAATATTTATTTGTTTTCTTCAGTAAATAAATCCGTTTTCCATATCAGTCAGAAAACAAAATATCATGTTTTTTATTGCTAAATGTTTTTCAATGAACAATATCCTTATAAACAGGCTTACAGCAACAGTGATTTTATGTTACATCCAATATCTTTATTTATGTAATTGTTATTTCTATAAAAACCAACAAACACACATTCTTGTGAGAACGGGTGGTGTTAGTGGTAGCGTGCTTGACTTGTGATACGGAGTTCCTGAGATTGAGTCCCCGCAAGGGCGTATTTTATTTTATTTTTTTATTTTTTTAATTAATTTTTTTAACGTTTTTAATTTGATTAAATTATTAATTTAAGAGAAAATATTTGTTATATTATTATTATTATTATTTTGAGTATTACAATTAGCAAAGTATTGACAATAAATCTAAGAAATATATGTTTTTATTTCTTCATTTATAAAAAAGAAAATCATGTTTGAAGCTACAAATATAGTTTCTAATTTATGACAATTATGATTAAATATTGAAAAATCATGCAACAATAAGTATTTTTCACAATGAGAACAATAAATATAAGAAGACTGATCACAATTAAATTCAGAATTAAATTGCAATTTTGTTTACCACCAATTATTGTTCATCACGAACATTTTTTATATATTTAGCTTTTCGTCGAGATTACTGGATTTGTAAAATACATATTTACCAAGATTTTGAATTTTTCGAGATGTAAACTAATTATAATTTAGTAAAATCATTTGAAGAAAATTTGACATTGTGTCAGTTCTTCCGACACCACCAAATTAGACAGTTATTTAATGAAATATTTGAAATAAAAGTTAAGTGTGACGTCGAATAGTTAAGCAACATCTGTTGTTTATTCAGGATTTTTCATGCAAAAAATTGCATGAATAATGATACAATTGAAAGAAGACGATTAACTCTTGCTATTAATTACGTCGATAAAAAAATAATAATTAAAAATTTACATAGAACACTTGCGCAAATGATTAACAAAATTTTATCTAAATGGATATAAAAATATTTCCCGTTAAATTATTAGTTTATTTTAATTTAATAGATAAATAAATAAATTAGTTAAAAATTACTAAATTGTCCGCGAAAAAAATATAATACAAAACGCTCTAATGGGGACTCGATTTCAGGACCTCCATATGACAAGTCAAGCACGCTACCACTGCACCACCCGTTCTTTGTTTTGTTGGTTCTTATAGAAATAACTAAAACTATTAGGAGGTCATATCTCGCCCCCATGGGGGTTTTGCAGCAAATTTGCACTCTACCCTATGTCTTCGACCATTCTCTTTAATTTAGGCATGTTTTGGTTTCAATAGCAATTTTACTGATTCATACTTCCCTTGTAAGAGAAAATAGATAATGTAATGCAAGAAGACATATACATAAACTTGACTTACCATTTTGGATAGCGTGACGCAAAAGATAAACCAATTTATTGAAATAAATACTTTTCAGTACGTAATATAAGTTCAGTGGAAGTGTGATAGAATTGTCAGTGTATTTCAAAATTAAAAGCGTATATTTAATGTGTAAATATACTTTATTAACCTACTTTATAAACCAAAAAAATTTTGATAAAATTTAAAAAAAAAAAAAAAAAAAAACTTTTCAAGTAATTTTAAAACGTCACTGAGATTTTTGATGTCATCTTTTTCAAAACCCACATTTTGAATTCATAACAGATATGAATAGAAATGCATCAGTTAATAAATTTTATATATCTTTTCATAAAGAAAATATTGTTTACACCGTGAATATAAACCGAACAAAATGAAATAAATGACGAAATAAAAATATCTATGTATATTTTAATTAATAACACAGCGTAACTTAAAATTTGATATAATTATTTTTAGACCCATATTAGAAATTCGTGTGGACATAAAATGCTGCGTCACAATTTTTTTTAACCCGTTAAGGTTTTTTGTATTGATACTGTTTACGATTAAATATTATGCTATAAATTTCGTCAAGAAAAACGCTAATTAGCACTCGAAGGAACTTCCTTGCTACAAACTTGTTTTTGAATCAACTGATAATCATCACAATATTATCTATATTATCATTATCTCATCATCATCTTAAAAAAAAAAAAAAAAAAAAAAAAAAAACTCTTTTTAAAGAGACGTTTAAAATTTTTATGATAGAAAATTCGATTTTCATTCAAAACATATTATATAATTTTACAAATGAAGTTCCTATAACTCCCTCTTTTTCAGGATATTTACCGCCACTATTCTAAAACAATGATTTTCTTTCTTTCTTTCTTTTTTTTTTTTTTTTTTTTTTTTTTTTTATTATTCAAGCAAATGAAATCAGGTTAATATTGTCATATCAATTTTTTTTTTATCTTAAAAGCTATAACAGCGTTTTAACTTTAAATTACAACTTGTTAAAAATAATTATGTTCAGTCTACATATCAGTAAAAATTCCTTTCGTAACTAAACTGAAACATCTGACTTACATCAGAAAAAAGAAACGTAATTATTTCTCACACAAAGTGGGTTTGAATAATTTTAACATGGAACCTCAAAGCCTATATGAAAATTAATTTTAAACTAATTCATTGTTTCTTGAGAAATTTATCACACTTGAAATATTAAAAGAAGTTACCTTTATGTTCTTTTTTTTTTTTTTTTTTTTTCTAATTGTTATTTTATAAATCATGCTCAATGACAACGAACATTGATATTATTTTCAATTGAAAATGCAGAAAATTAATTAATTGGTAAACCGAAAACTAGGCTTTAAAAAAATTACGTAAATATTAAATTTATATTAAATAAAATATTGAATATAAATATTAAATTCATACTGCTTACATTGAAGGGATTTTGACAATGCATTTATTTTCTCTTTATATTAACAAAAAACAGAATAGGAAAAAAAAAAAACTTTTTTTTTTTTTTTTTTTTTTTTTTTTTTGTTAAACTATTTACATTGCGCAATATAGTTTTTAAATTTATATCAGAAAAAATTTTCTTCAAAGTAGTTAAATACAAATTCATTTGACTATGATTGAAATTATATTTTATTTAGCTTTTCAAAACGATTCTCTAATAACTCATTTTAATAAGTATAATTGTTTTATAGACAATTGAAATTTTGATTAAAAATTTTGTTCATTGCATACACATTTGAACAAAATTTTGTCTCTAAAACACTACTGAAAAATAAATGGCATAAAATTAATATTTTTTATTTTTTAATTAAACAAATAACTATAATTTTCATTCTAAGAACATTATATTTGTTCTAAACGATATTTATTTCTATTTTTATTATTTATTTTTCCTCATTATATTATATATTTTTATCACATTCCCCTCCTCCCCCTCTCTCTGTATATATATAACATAAGTGATGATAGAAAAGATTCATTAACACATGATAAGGTGAAATTTTCCTAATTTAATAATAACCTGTTATAGTATTACAATGTTTCTTCGATTATTTGCAATTATACTCAAAATTTCACTCTCGTGAATCTCTTAGTCCAGCAAATTAATGAACTCAGACTATAGAGTAATTAGAGCTTCCAACTAATATATTATATAGGATCTAGTAATTCAATTTTAGAACTTATGATATTTATTACGAAATACAAACTAATAGCGATATTACCTTATAGATGACACAATATTTTACCTTATGTATTATAAAATACATCGATACGTGTTTACCACTAGGAATTATGCAAATCGAGAAGTAAAATATAAAACAATCAATAAAGTTCACCATATTTTATAAATATATATTTATTTATTCATTAATTATTCATTTTCAAAGACATAAAAATTGCTCAAAGTGGTTTGAACTAAAATGAAAATGAACGAAATTTGATGCGATTAAAAATTTGTTAACCAGAACCTGTAATTATTTTTGCACACATGCCAACACACATGCATGATCATAAGCATACACGCATGTAAATGCAACCCCCCCCCCTCCTCAAAAAAAAAAAAAAAAAATCACGCTTCACTTATGAAATAAGGAACACAGTCCCATATTTGTAGGAAAAGACACAGCTACTACAGAGGCTGTTCGCACATTTTTTAGACGATTTTGATGGAGTGTACTGAAGCAATTTCACTCATATTTCGAGTTTTATTTGTTCAGTTTGATAGCCCTTGTTCTCAACTAACATTCTACATCATAATTTCTATGATAATAATGCTTTTTATAATATCGGAAGAGGTATATTTTTCTACTCCTCTTGAACGGCTTTCCAGAGTCCACAAAGCGTTGTTGGTCGGTGTTTGGATAATGTTGATTTTAAGAGTCGAAAAACACAAAAATCCAACAGTGATACATCAGAAGACTTAGCAGGAATGTCAGTGAAGGGTATGGTTTTAATTCCCGTTTTTTGTTCCATTTTTTTTCTAGAAAAGCAATTGCGGATTGCGATGTGTGGCTGCTTGTTTTGTCTTGATGCAGTTCAACGGATTGATAGCATTGTGGATAAAGATCTGGATTTTCATTTTTTTAAATTGGAATTAAAATATGTTCTTGAGAGTATTTAGAGTTGATTTTGACATTTTTGTCACATTTTTTTGCTTTTATATTGCGCTTGTATGAAAAAACCAGTGGCAATCATAAATCCTTTAGAAAAACTCTCTTTTGATGCTTTGAGCCATGTAGCAAATATTTTTTTCTCCACTTTTGTGATAATAAATTGATCTTTTTTTATTGCAACCACTTAAATAGACCCAAGATTCATCTGTTGTTGCAACATTTTTCCATTTTTCTCCTGATAAATGCTTTTCATAAAGATTTCACTAAAAACTATCTTTGGAAAGAGTGGAAACCTATCCTTCCGTCCACTGCCATTTTAAAAGAGCATTTTTGCATCTAAACAAAAATTATAAATATCAGAAGATAAATAAAACTTCCAAAAATATAACTGTTGTGAAAATAAAATTCTCCATGCAAACGATTTTTTCTTACTGCGAAATAAAATCGTCTAAAAAATGTGCGAACAGCCTGTAAAAAGAGTATGAGACAAATTTTGGTTTTCACTTGCATTAATTTCGCTGTTTAGTATTGCATTTAAAATTACAGCTTTTATTTTTACTCCACTAGAAAGAAAAGATGCTCTACTTTGTGCTCTACTATGTTCTGCAGCATAACATTGTAGTAAACCTGAGGCTAATATATTTTTATCAGTATGCGTACTTTAAAATATAGAAATGGAAATCAATTTTTCTTTTAGAGGAAATTAGCGACTTGATATCATATTTTTGCCGTATTTTAAAGACTTGACGTATTTAAACTATATGTAGTTGATTAAATTATATATTTGAGATTGTTTTCAGTGATATTGTTGAATAATAAGTTTGCAAGGAAATACTTTCAATTAAAAACAATCACTAGTTCTGGGCCGAAATGATAAAACACTATACTTCTACAACTAAAGCCCACACCAGTGCAACGTGAAAGCAGCAAAGTTAGTGCGTATTTTCTCGTACTATTTCTGCCTTACAAATTTCAACTACAGATCACGATTAATATAAAAATATTGTTCATTATTATAATTGTTAATTTAAAACTTATCCCAGAGCATGTAACTCCCAAAAACAAACTATAAGAGCAGAGTATGTTGAGTTTACTTCGAACTTTTCCCCTGAAAGACTGAAAAACTCATCGTAATAAGTTCATATGCTAATTAACATGCTAGTTTACTCGTAATCCAGAATGCTCAGCGGGTAACAAAAAGACTATAAAATACATTATGGGATTAAAATTTTTCTATTTATTGCAGAAGAACAATTTTAAAGTATGAGTTATTCGGATTTTTGTTTTCTAAATATTTCTACAACAACACTCTGATGCTGCGAAAGTTCTAAACTATCATTTGTTTTCTAATCAGTTGTAAGTGGAGACAGTAAAAGAAAATACAAATTAAATAGATTTTTGGTATTAAAAAAAATAAAATGTGTCAATATATTATCATTTGTTTCGTTTATTCTTTTTAAACTACTGAATTAAACTTTTTGCTGAATACGCTAGTAGTTGAATTACTGATATACTAGAAGTAAAATATAACACATAAAACCATTTTATCCGACTCCCAATCTATCACAAAAAATATTTCCTAAACTATAGAGACTTAAACATGAATTTTTCATAAAATATCTGAAGCCGTGACTGAAATATAGAGGATTCAAGAATTTCATAGTTAACCCTATGGAGCAAATGTTATTTCTACTCCTTTGTCCCCAGCAAGTAGAGCATTGAATTGTTGATTTAGATCAATAGAATATATGTCTTATTTTAAAATAAATATTAAACGGTTTTATTGATGATATTAAAAAAACATAAAAAAATACTACTTTTGAAAATTGCTTTTGTTTTTGCTGCGATTAATATTTTTAATACTTTAAATTAGTTTTTTGACTGCTATATATCTAAATGAAGAAAACGAAAAACAAATAAGTGAATAAAAAAAGGGCATCAAAATTTACCCGTTTGAAATTTCTGAAAGCAACAACTAATATAACAAAATTAAATAATTATAAAATCCAACTGAATAATTAAACAAGAACGAAAAATCATGCGGTATGCATTGATTATTAACACTTTCCACATATACGTAACTGTTGTATCGTATAACTTTCAATATTCTTTGCCTGCTTAACCACACAGCGGACAGACAGTAGTTCTGAAAGGCATACAGATAGACTAATTAAATTCTTATCATTCTTAAACATTGTTAGAAAGTGTTAAAATGCTATACACAAAAGAAAACGTATATTCTAATTGCAACCCGTAATGTATCTGAATATTTTAGCGGCGCCCAGTAAATCTGAAGGTTAACAGAATCATATACTATATAAAACATTATTTTAGCATATTAACAATAAATGTTAATTTCTTTATGATTTTTACAGTAGAAAGTTTTTTAAATGTGACTTATAAAAATGTCTGTCCTAAAATGCAATGCATTAGCGTTTTTTTTTTTTTTTTTTTTTTTTTTTTCCTTGGGGTATCCCTGTACACGAACCAATTACACAGGACCTAAAAATGTCATTTATAATCTAGAACATTCCATAGTGAACTTCATTAATATATATCATTTTTAAAAAATTCTGAAAATATTTACGGAAGCTGGGGGCGGGGAGACGGACAGACGGACAGATAGGTACACAAATTGAAATCATATTCACACTTAGAAAATGTTTAAACTGTTGAATCGCTTAATACAAAAGGAAAATTTAATTTCAGCAAAATTTCCAATAAAATCCTTCAAAGTAACTAAATATTTTTGTGTAGCCCCGTAAATCTATTGCTAATCATACCATATTGTGTAGAAAGCATTCTTTTGTGCATATGAAAGACATATTTCGATTTTATTAAGAGTTGTTCAAAGTAAAGTTATTAAAATTTGTTTTATAGAAATATCTCTCATACACTGTAAAACATATGTCCTATTTGATGCCAGAAACTCTCTGTAATTTGAGAAAATACACATAATTTACGAAAAAAGTACGTTGTCAGAACGTATTTTCTCAGATTACACAGAATTTCTGGCAGCAAATAGGACATAATTTTTACAGTGAGAACGAATGCTTTGGAATACTTTGGATGTCCTTGTACACAAACCAGTGGTGGTGTTTATGCCCTTTTCTATAGAAAATATCCGACAGTGAACTTGAATAACATATTTCAGTTTTATTGTAATTTCTGTAAAATAAATAAATTAAAATAGAGTTTATAAAAATACATCTCATAGAACACAATGGTTTGGAATACATTTGGGTGTCCCTGTACACATGCCAGTAGAGGTATTCACTTCATTTTCAATAGGGAACATTCGAGAGTGAACTTGAATATCCTATATCAGTTTCAAGAGATTCCATGAATATTTACGGAAATTAGAGCGTGTATAGACAGACAGACAAACCGAAGTCGTTAACACTTTTCAACCTTATTCGAAAGTTTTAAAAACATTTAGAAAGTAATAAAACAAATAATGTAAACGAAAATGAAATTCCAGCAAATTTCCAATGATAACCGTTAATGTAACTGAGTATTTATTTATTTATTTATTTTTGGCCTATAAATCTAATGCTAATCATACTGTATTCTATGGAAAGCATTCTTTTGTGCATATGAGTAATATATTTTAATTTTATTAAGATTTGTGCAAAGTAAAGTTCTTAAAATTTGGTTTATATAAATACCTCTCATGGAACGCAATGCTTTCGGGTGTCTCTGTATACAAACCAGTGATGGTATTTACTCCGTTTTCAATGGGTAACATCCGATAGGAAACTTTAATAACGTATTTCAATTTCATTAAGATTTGTGGAAAGTAACGGTATTAAAATATAGTTTATAGAAATACCTCTCATTGAGCACAGTGCTTTCGAATACTTTCGGGTGTCCCTGTACACAAACCACTAAAGGTATTCATTTTATTTTCAGCATGGAACATACGATAGTGAACTTGAATAACATATATCATTAAAAAAAATCCATGAATATTTAGGGGAGTTACAGCGCGAACAGACATACAGACGGACAGACAAACTTAAGTCATTAACACTTTTCACCCTTGTTTGAAAGTGTTAAAAAAATAATAAATTAAAAAATCAAAACTGAAGAAAAGAAACTTTAAAGAAATAATAATAACGTTTATATATAAATTAGATTTATTTAAATACTGTACAATTTCTTAACTAAGAATTTTGAATGATATTCTTACACACAAACACACACACACAAAACAAGTTCCTGTTTTAATCTTTAATATCACATTCAAATTACTATTTAAAAATAGGAAGTTTTTTAATGACTTTTTAAAGAAAGGACATGTTTAACTTATTGGAATTTTTTGTATGCAGAGACATCATAAAAGGGTATTATAATTAATTCTTTTAATATACGATGAACCCTTTGTATTTCATAAAAAATAGATTGAAACTTTTATAAATGAAAGTACAGAGTAAAAGTTCATTGCTGAAAATATAGGTCTCTGACCAAACAATTAGAAACTTTCGTTACATTAAAGATAAAATAAAATTCCTATTTATTATCCATCATCTGTTTTGTGAATTTTTAAATTAGTATACAGTAAAGTCTTGTACAACGCGGTGACAGAGATGACATAGAAATAAAACAGTGTTATTTTTTAATACCACTAAATTTTTGGAGTACCAATCTATTGGTTCATACACTCGATTTAGAATTTTGTATAAAGCAGGGTTGCTTTGATATAAAATTAGTGGTGTTAAAAAATAAACTTGTAATATTTATGAGGCAAACTTGCACCCGCGTTGTACGAGGCTTTATTGTATATTTTACGGTTTTAAAATTATATAAAGATATTTTATCAGATTTTTATTTGAAGATATTTCGTGCATTTGTGTTAACATTTTTCATCATCAGTAAAATTAAATTTTGATTACTGTGTACCATTTCAACATCAATAACTAAACAAAAATATAAACCATTCTAAGAAAAAAATATCGGAACAGAAAATTGCGCAGCGTACCTATGTTTCCAGATGGAAAATTTATTTTTCTTTCCCTCAGATCACGGCCTTTAGCAAACAAAACGAAAGAAAAGTAATTATGTCTTTTTTATTAGGAACGTAGGTTGAGGAAAAACCTTTTGATGACGAATGCAACTGTGAATTACGTTGAATAACTTTGTTAAATGTTTTTTTGAATTCCTTTTATGGTTGAATATGTTGAAATTCTTTAAATAATTATCAATGAAGTACTTTATGATTAACCTTTTCTTTTATTTATCGCATAATGTGAAGACAGAACTTGTTAAAAAGATATAATCGAATATAAGAGAACAATGTTATTTCACCATTAGAGTATCAGACTGTATTTCGGAAACTTGTTCGAAAAATGCCTTGAGCCATGTTTCTTTTATATTATATAGAAAATGCCAGATGGCGCAACTCTGATTCCTTTTCTTTACTTTCCTGAAAATTTCGGGTAATAAGGAATCATTTTTGGTACATCATTAAAAGTAAACTAGTTTCTTTAAATCTATGAGCGTTAGGGTATTACTTTAATAAGTATATGAAAAGAACAGTAGGTTATACCTAACTGCCAAAAAATCATAATATAATAAGCTGCTCATTATTATTAATCTATTTTTTCAAAATCACAACATGACTAAGATTTTATTACAGTATTTTATAAAATGACGCAACAAAATATAATTCAATAGCTGAAAGAAACCAGATATTACAACTCTGTTTCCTTTGTTTATTTATTTGAAAATTCCAAATAATAAAATTTTGCTTTTGCTACATCATTAAAAGTAAGCGGTTTCTTTAAATTTTTGAAATATACGATATTTTTTTAAAGAGTATATATGGAGCCCAAAAAAAGATTGAATCGTACTGTAATTCTTTATCTGTAAGACGTAAGTGAGCAGTGTAAATTGGAAAATATTTAAAATAAGGTAGAAAAAGAAATATAATAATCCGCTCGTTAATTTTTTTAAAAGTTACAATTTTCAGAGAAAAAATTAAGTCATATTTCCGTTTCACTTAAAAGGTTCTTTCTTTGATGAATGTAGTCATTGTATAGAAATTGATAATGGAGCTTATTACATAAAAATTACGACAGTATGGCTCCAAAACTTCCAAATGCTACCTAAATAAAGCCAGAATACGTAGGGACAGACAATTGTTCGCCAAATGTGCCACGGGATACATGAACATTCAATTCTATTTATGCGATTTTACAGTTGGGGTAATTAATTTTATAAATATGCATAATTGCATTATATATATATATAATGTATTCAAAAAGAACTCGCGGTCGCTTTTACAACCTGGTGCAATAAAAATTCAACAGACAAATATACAGAAGATATATTACATACTAAAAATGAATTCTGAGTTCAGCATCCAATAGCGACAAGGAAAAAAAGAATATATATATATATATATATATATATATATATACATATACTTTTTGTTCAACAATTTTATGCAGTTTTAATTGTTATACGATTTCTAAAATGTATTTCAATAAATATTTGAAGCATCTAAACTACAGGTGCATGATAGGGAAAAAAATCGTTTGTGAGTTCATTTGTTAGAACACCGTTTTGAAAAAGAAAATTATCAAGTCGGAAAAGGTTAGATACTTCATACTTGCATATATTTTTTCATTTGTTTAATTATTTTCAATTAAATAAATGCCGCAGTCTTACTAAAAAATGAATAAAAAATAAAATAAAATAAAATAAAAATAAAATATTATAATGCGTTACTAGATCGCGAATCTATGCTAATCACACAAAAGTTGTTTTAATGTAAAAGTTATCATGCGAATTATCATTTTATAATATTTTACAAATTTAGATTTCCATATTTATACATGGTCTTGACATTCAGTGTTCAAATTTCAATTAAGTATAACTCACTCAGTTTTAAAGATACAGGTGTGCATTTTTTGTAGTGATGTTTTTACATTTAAAAAAAAAAAAAAAAAAAGAAAAAAAAAAAATCTGGTGTGAAGTAACTCACGACATCCATTATCCACTATTTTACTATCCATACCACTATATGCAATTTTTAAAAATGTGATCAGAAGACATAAAACTGACCTAACGAAGTAGACACCTAACAAATTTCCTATATGAGAAAGCTGATATATATAAAAAAGCTGATATATATATGAAAGCTGGTATATGTAGACATGTAAAACAGAGTTTACATAGCGAGTTAAAAAATAAGGGAAAAGAATATGGTAGAGTCTTTTTCTTTTTTTTTTTTTTTTTTTTTTTTTTTTTTTGAAGCACCAATTTCTGAGATCTAAAACTGACCTACCTAATCAATATGACTGTTCATTTTCCTGTAATAAACACGTAATACATGAGAATTATGTAATCATTTTCAAGAAAATCGTTAGAGCCGATTTTCAGATAACAACTTTTACCGAAATTTAGCATACTCAATTATTGACCAGAAAAAAATAATTACATACAAAAGGATAGTTAAAATGGAATTAATATGGTGAGTTTGAAAAAAGCCGTACAGCCATATTTAAAAAAACCCACTTGCGAGACCTGAAATTTAGCTATTTATACAGGGTGCCTATCAATTTTCCTGAACTAGCTAACTATATCACTCGAAAGGACATCTAATAGAGTGTTTATGTAGCAAATTTGAAGAAAAGCGTTAGAGCAGTTTTTTGAGATACAGTCTTGCGGTCCCTCTTCCGATTTTCCAGTTTTCACGAAGATTTGAAAAATTCATCTGTACACCAGTTCTGTCTTAATTCTGAAGTTTCGTAGCTGTATCTTTATTAGTTTCGGAGATATGATAGTCAGAAGGTCCCCCCCCCCCACACACACACTGACGAATTGCCAAAAACCACTTTTCTGGATTCGAGAGACCTTAAAACATGTAAATCAGGTGAAATCTCGATATCGAATTTTTGGACCGAGTACAATACTTCCATTACCTACGGTAGTCGGGTAATGGAAGTAAAAAACCGAGTAATGGTAGTAAAAATGCAAATAACTTACCAAATTCGTATAGAGATGTCGGATAAAAATTTTAAAGTGTAACTTTTGAAAATTAACGGGAAGAAATTGTTATTAACGTGGTATTATTTCGTATTTTATCTTGAACACCTTTGCAATTTACATTAGAAACTTTTCTCTAACCAGTAAAGAATTAAGCCGGGTTTCAACTTATTGCAATATTTGTATAATAAGAACAGTAGATTATATATATATAAAAAAAAAGTTAATATCTAATAACCTGCTTATTTATTTATTTTTATTTATTTATTTATTTATTACGATATTACATCCCTACTAAAAATTTATTACAATTTTATAAAACGATTTCGCAAACTATAATTAAATGTACAAAAATACACACAAAAGAATTGTATACCCCTATAGCCTTAATTAATTACTTTTGTTCCAATTTTTTCAAGAATAATTAACTAAAATATTATAAACAGCGTACTAATGTAAACAGAAATAAAAATCCCAGAACAAAATTAAATATTTATCTTAATA
This sequence comes from Salticus scenicus, assembly GCA_963930645.1. Classification (NCBI taxonomy): domain Eukaryota; kingdom Metazoa; phylum Arthropoda; class Arachnida; order Araneae; family Salticidae; genus Salticus; species Salticus scenicus. Next base: position 244,421,825 of record OZ005657.1, on the reverse strand, counting down.
TTTTCCGAGGCTTTCTCAAAAAGTTTTCGATATCTCTCACGGTGCGTGCGCGTTTCAGAATAGAGAAAACAAAAATCATCCAGTGACTTGGTAGGTGGCACAAATGATCATAAGCCGTCAGCCGTGTATTTTTTTTTTTTTTTTTTTTTTGAAGTACGTCCTGTTTGTTGGTCGTGAACAGGGATTCACAAAATAATCTTGGTCATTATGTTCTAAGCACAGATTTCCTAAGTGCATTTTAAACTGATTCCGCTGCACTATACGTATTGAATTTAAGAGGTTACATGTGTTTCGAGGGCTAAAACAAAGCATATTTCTTCTATTTTGTAATATAATAAATAAAGTTTATTAAAAATTTTGAGTATATAAAAGAGCAACATTTAAACAAAATTTCATAACATTTTTATTAAAAAATTGGAAAATTCAACCGGTGGATCCTTGTTTCCACAGACCTTTCAAAAAAGCGGCAGATGTTATTATTTCTCAAAAAGAAATGCACCGATCTTATTGAAATTTTGCATACTTTGAAATAGAACTAACTAGCGTTTGAATAAAAAATAAAATAAATAAACGAAATTTGAAATTTTGTAGAGTTGTATGCAAAACAGTGCAATTTTCAGTGCATTTTACCCCCACGTATACAGCCTTGTAAAACTAGTTGTAGTCAAAATGAAATTCTTCATTCAAGCACTAGTCAATTCTGTTTTCAAGAAATGTGCACAATTGCAATAAGATTGATGCATTAGTTTTTGAGAAATCGTGTCCATTGCGTTTCTGAATGGATCTCCGGAAACTAGAACCAACCGGCTGAATTTTCCCAATTTTTTTTATGAAAATTTTATAAAATATTGTTTAAATATGTTAGAACTTTTTATGCTCAAAAGTTTAAATAAAAAAATAAATGTCTTGAAAAAATATAGAGAAAATATGCTTTTTTTAGTTTTGAAAATGTATGTTACCTTTTAGCATATATTATTAGTATGCTTAAATGCATGGTTCCTTTAGAAAAAGTTGAGAGCAGATTTATTAAATTAACATACAGTGCTACATTACTAATAAATGAACTTACAGTGCTGATAAATTAACTTACAGTACTACACAAATAGTTCAAAACTATGGATTATTCTGATTTATTATAAATTTTGTACGAATATTTTACAGTTACATGGATAGATGCGTAATGTACGGTGTAGATATTGATTTTAGATAATGTAAAGGGATTCCCAAAAGCGTTTCGACGAATTTCTGTCTGTAGATGACATTTCATTTAAGTGCATTTTAACACTATTCAACCTAATAAAATTAGCACACGCTATTTTGTTTCTTAAAAGTAAGGAAGACCGGGGCACGTTTACGCGGGTTTTTTTCAAAGAATTTTCTAATTTTTATGTTGTAACTTAGGAAATTTTAGACATTGTGGTTTTATAAAGCAGTTAATAAAGTCAAATTTTGTGTATTCAGTTGTTGCCCTATTTTTGTTTTTAACCGTTAAAAAAAAAAAAAAAAAAAAAAATTAGTCCAAGTCTGTTGCGTAAACTTGTCGTGGGAACGGGGCAAGTGGGGCACGTTTACGCATATTGTAAGTGATATCAAGGAGTAAGTGAAATAAATATTTAATCAAATTGAAATGTTTTATTTATAACTTAAAACACTGTTTAAAAATAAAAAAATTAAAGAGAATTAATTAAAGAACATTTTATAATCTAAACTGAAAACATAGGGCTTATCGCTAATTAAAAACAGAAACTATTTAGTCATCATTACTGTTACAGTTTTTACAAAAAAAAAAAAAAGTATGTCCTTTTGCACACTTGTCATGGGACCACTTTTTGCATCTAAGACATTGAACCCAGTCTTGTCCTTTTTTGGATTAGTTGTATAGTTTCAAACAATAAATACACATTTCATCTTCGTCATCAGAATCATTCACTATTTTCTTTATTCCAGAGTGTACCAACTTTTTCCCTGTTGCAGTTTTTGGTTTCATACTTTTTCCTTTGCTGTCTTCTTGTTCTGCTTCCATAGAAACTAGTCAATTTTTACGTAATTTCTTCTTTTTATTTTGTTGTGCCATCATTTTTTTCTTTTTCGCTTCTAACTGCTCTTGTCTGAGGACTTCGTTAACCGGAGAATCAGTTAGGATTGCGAAATTCCTCTTTTTCTTCCCTTTCTTGGTGCCAAACCTTGGTCCTGCCTTTTCAAATGGTCTCAGCTGTTCAGGTGTTGGGTAGTCCACATGTGACGAAGTAGAAGGCCTACTGGGAAATGTACTTGGTGGATCGATAGCCATATAAGTCTCAGAGACTTCTGATGCACTGCCAGAGGCGTTAGTAGGCCTATTAGTAGAGGACGGTGTTTGTTCTGGTCTGTCAGTAACGTACGATGGCCTGAAATCAGCCTCAGAAAATATCAGTGGGTTTAGCGGTTGAATCCCTGTCACTTTAAACCCAGCCATTATGTTTGCTGGAATAGCTGCTAGATGTAAGATTGATGCCAATATTGAAGGAATGTCATGAATTGTCATTGGGCGTTTGTTACTAGCCATCCATGAATCGCATGCAGTGTTAATGTATTTTTTGTGTGGCCCAAAAACACTGCGGTCAAGAGGCTGTAGTTTGTGACTGCAGTGGGGCGGGAATGATAGTAGCGTCACTCCACTGTCTTTAAAATAATCCAATAATTCCGCTGACAACTGGGACTCGTGATTATCTAAAAACAGGAGGCATGGTTTTGAGATGGAACACCTGACATGGGCCACAAAATGCTTAGCGAATTTTAAAAAGTTGTGTTCCATCATCCATCCCGATGGGTTAGCATCTCCAGCACTGCCTACTGGACCATCGTTCAGAAAGTGTTCCTTAAAGTTGACCCTAGCAAACAAGCTTCAGGGGCACGTTTACGCAGTAAGAAAGTGCGTAAAGGTGCCCCGATGTCAATGCGTAAACGTGTCCCGTTGCCATGTTTGGATTTATTTTTAACATACAACGAAAATTAGTAACATTTCTGTTCATACAAATACAGTTCTCAAAAAAGTATAAAATTCTTCTAATGTTCATATATTTGTTTATCCTTAACTAAGTATTATTAGTTCGCAATAAGTTTCAATAAGTTCAACACAAAATTTACTCACCTTGACAGAAAACAGGTTATCCTTTCCACATGCTAGACTGAAGCTCGACTGACGCTCAAAAACTTGTGAGAATACCCGCTAGGGAGCAGCATCAATATGTCATGACTGGTGGCGCGCCAGTTATAATTCGTTTCGGAAAAAGTGCACTGCGTAAACGTGCCCCATGCGTAAACGTGACCTGGTCTACTCTACGGTTTCTGTAGAAAATTTTGTGTAAAAAATAAATAATCTGTTTAAAAGTTTACACAAAAGAATGCCAATAATTTATGTGCGATAATTATTAACATTTTGTTTTTGGTAAGTTATATAATAAGTAGCTATATATTCAATAGGGGAGAAGGTAGAAGAGTGATAACTCTAGTCAGAGATGTATCTTATTTAAAAAATAATCAGGAATCAATTATATATATTTCATATTTCATCACGATAATACGAAGAAATCAGAAAACAGATCAAGATATTTTTCTTTAACATAACAAATCCTTTGTTATTATTTGGGAACATTGTTCGATACTGGTGGTGCACTTTTGTGTAAAACCCTTCACCTTTAAAGAAAAGAAATGTATTTTATTCACCCTGACAGTCATAAGTATTCCTGATGACATTATGGCTATTTTAGGAAGTTATTTCACAGTTATTTCCTGATTTTTTTAATATTTTACCATCTTTAAGTTAAATTCTGCATTTCAAATGTGTAAACATTTTTATGGTTATATTTAAAATTTTACCGTGATATGTCTCCTTGCTTTTTGGCGTATCCATAATGATATAAATGTATATTAAAAACAAAAATTAACCACTCAATAAGCCAGTGTAAATGGGACATTGAGACACTTGATCTATTTATCCACCAGTTCTTTAAGGAATTCAAATCAAAATTCCTTTATCAAACGTTATTTCCAACAAATATTATGAATCTTGTATATGTAAATGCATTATTTTTGCAAGGAAAATTCACCAGGCGCACAACACATTTTCTGTATACGATAATATTATTTAATTGATCTAAATGCAAAGTTATGTCTCCAGCAATAATTGCATGCAGTTACGGAAGACGCAAATGAAATTCTGATTTCAAAAGTTAACAATGTAGCACAATCTCTTGAGAATTCTACTAATTTGAATAGAAATCAATTTTGTTGTAAAGCGATAATTAATAAAATAGTTTCCAAACTCTCATTGCACGTATCTTAAATGAAATATGTTAACATAAACATTAATATATAACATTAAGTATTAATTAAATAGTGCAAGGAAAAAATAGTTTTTAAGATTAATTTATGGTAAAAACAAAGCGAAAGAAAAATAAATAAATAAATAAATAAACTGAATATATTCAATAAGTCCTTTCCACCGTAATGAATGTAAATACCTAGAAGATTTAATATACAAGCATGTGATGTGCAACATTTTAAGATGTATTCGTATTGTAAAAAAGTAGTTAAATCTTCATTATAAAGATTAACTTATTAGAAAAATTATTTGAATTAAAAATAAATAAATAAATAAATAAATAAAATAATAGAAAAACATAGAATATTCTTACAAAGAAAAAATATACAGAATTATTGGGCATGTCAATTAATATAAAAGTATCAGCATTGTTTTTTATTATACAGCAATTTCTTCTTAGTAACTTTACGTTAAATTCAAAAAACAAAGGTAAAATACAATCATAATCTTAGCATTAATTGATGCAAAAAGGTTTTAATTTATATATATATATTTGTAATTACATGTGATTATCATTTTTCCTGAGGGGATTGATAAATTAATCGAGTTTAATCCATAAATTTAATTTATGTGTAAAACGTAAAAAAAAAAAAAAAAAAAAAAATATTATCTATATGTTTTATTCCCTTTTTAAATTCAGCATTTGTCAAAATGAACTGAATATTATAAAATTTTATGGACGTTGAATGATTTTTTACAAAATATTATTTATTGAAGAATAAGATAATTAATATTAGAAAGTCATTTAAAGAATGAAACATCGCACAGTAAATTCTTGTTTGTTATTTTACTTCAGATACTCTATACGTGGAATATACGAGAGATTTTCAAGAATCAGCATTCCCATTTCAAATTTAGAAACATGAACACAAATATAGATACAAGAGTGAAACAGACAGTATGTTTATTGTGAAAGCTGTAAAATATCTATACAAAAGTTTTGAAATTTGTAACAAAAAATAGCAACAGATAGTGGTGTGCGCTGTAATCCCGAAGCAAAATTCCTATAAATAGTATTAATTCATACAATAATTCATCGACATTTGAATTATTGCTAACTCTGAAACTTCTTTCTGTTTCTGAAACACCAGCTTTTGTTGCTAATTTTGAAACTTTGAATAACAATTTTACAGCTTTTATAATAAACACAGTGTTCCATTTTTATATCAATATTTATACGGGAATTGTAATTTAAAAATCGATTTATCCTTCCGTTGAAACCTGAATATAATAGTGTATTACGAATTTAAACTAAACAACACGTAAAATCGAAAATTTTAAATGACAAGCTTTCTTATTACAAACCAGTTAATTCTTATACTATGTAAATTATACATTAGCCACATAGTTGATAAATATTATGTTATTTTAAACGCCTCGGTAGAACAGAATTTTATTTTGTAATATCGCAAATATCACACATATCTATTTTAATTATATATATATATGATAGAATAATCTTACAGGTAGTTTTAATTAAGAGAATCTTCTTACCTGTATTCAATGATCGGGCATCCGTTCAATCTATTCTTCTTTAGACGGCTAAATCATAAACTCTTCTAGAAAGAAATTATCTGTTAGATGTGATTAATTCAGCATACTCAATTATGAGATGACTTTGTCTTAAAAGTATTTAATAAAAGAATAGAAAAATAATAAAATGAGTTTAAGTTACGGAGCAACTGAAAACGCTCCGAACATTACAAATGCTACATTACGACTAGTGAAGAAAATACATATACATGATGCAGGTGCGAGCGGTTTTTTATAGACATGCGCAGATGCCTCATTTGTTTTCTCTTTACAGTTCCAACCGAAAGAAAAATGTTTTCATAGTCTGTGAATTATATTGGGCAGATAATTGTCATAATTTTCAACACTCCACCTTGCACAATATATATTAAGTTTTTATAAGCTGCAGTTTGTCTCTGTGTTTAATGAATGCTGCTTTAGGTAGTGCCTTAGTGAGCACATCAGCAGTCATATCCTTGCTTGAGATATATTTCAATTTAATAATTCCTTGTTCGCATAATTGTTTAATTAAATGATATTTCACATCAATGTGTTTTGTACGACTTTGGTACTTATCAGATTCAGTGAGTTTAATACAGGCCTGATTGTCTTCATAAATAACGATTGGTTGTTTTTGTTCCATATCAAGATCTTTTAGTAGTTTTAATATTGATATTGTTTCTTTTGCTGCATTTCCAGCCGAGATATACTCAGCTTCAGCTGTTGATAGTGCTATGCAGTTCTGTTTCCTGGATGTCCAGTTAATCGGGTTTTTCCCAACAAAGTATATATTACCACTTGTAGATTTTCTATCAAAAGTGTCATTTGCCCAGTCGGCGTCAGCAAAAACTTTTAAAATAGGTTCTTGATCAACATTATATTTTATTTTATAGTCATTAGTACTTTTTAAATGTTTGATTACACTTTTTGCGGCTTGCCAATCCTTTTCTCTAGGTTGTTCATTTCTACGACTAAGTATATTAACTGCTGTCGAGATGTCCGGTCTGCTTAACGTTGCTATATATAACAAAGCTCCTACGGCTTGCCGATATTTGGTGTTATTTGGTAGAATATTTTCAATTTTGTCATCTTTCTGGTATCCTGGATCAAGTGGTGTGTTAATTGGTTTGGAATCTTGCAAATTAAATTTCCTAACAAGTTCATTTATTTTATTTTTCTGATGTATAGCTGATGTCCCATTATCACTTCTTTCTATTTGTATTCCTAAGTATTTGTTTACTTGACCTAGATTTGTGATTTCGAATTCGTTTTCGAGTTCCTTTATTACTTCTTGTATTTCATTTTTGTTTCCTGCCAACAATATGTCATCGACATAAATAAGTAAGTAAACTGTATTATTGTCCTTTGACCTTTTGTATAAACACTTGTCTGATTCACAGGCAGCAAAATTTAATTTGATTAGTGTGTCATTGATTTTGGTATTCCAAGACCTGGCTGCTTGTTTGAGGCCATATATGGCTTTTCGTAATTTGCAGACCTTTTTCTCTTGTCCTGGTATTATGAAGCCTTCTGGCTGGCTCATAAAAATGCCTTCTTCTAGTTCTCCATGTAGGAAAGCGGTTTTTACGTCAACGTGAGTTAACTGCAAATTTTTGTACAATGCATTTATCAAGAAGGTTCTGATTGTTGTATGAGAAGCCACTGGGGCAAAAGTCTCATCATAATCAGTTCCATACTTTTGACTAAAACCCCTTGCCACTAGACGTGCTTTGTATTTTTCAATTTTGCCTGAGTCATTGTATTTTGCTTTAGAAGCCCACTTGGAACCAACAATGTGTGTATTAGGTGGAGGATCAACAAGATCCCACGTTTCATTTTTATTTAATGATTTTATTTCTTCTTCCGTTGCTTCTAACCATTTTTCTTTTTCAATAGGATCTTTCATGTTTACTATGTCGTCAAATGTTTTCGGTTCAATATAATTTGTATCAGTTGACAGAAAAACAAAACGATCAGGTGGTACCCCTTTGTTTATTCTATCTGATCTCCTTAGGGTTTGTGTATTCTGAATTTCATTGTGTTCTTCTGTTACATCATTTTCATTGTTTAGAATAACAGGAATTTTAGATTCCTCATTAATTGCATTTTGGTCAATGTTTCGAGAATGTTCGTGAGTTTCATGCTCTTCGAGAAATTGCACTGTTCTGCAGATTTTTATGTTGTTATTTATATAAATTCTATATCCTTTACTTTTTAGATCATAACCCATAAAAATTCCACGCTTCGCTTTATTGTCTAACTTTTTTCTATCAGTTTTGTTCACATAAACATAAGCTTTGAAGCCAAATGTTCTTAATTTTGAGAGGTCTGGTTTCATACCAGTCCAAAGTTCATATGGTGTCTTTTCACGGCCACTTGTTGGTAGTCTGTTTTGTAAATAGTTTGCTGTCATTAACGCTTCTCCCCAGAAATTTTTATTTAATTGACTCTCATTTAACATGCATCTGGTCATTTCGACTAAAGTACGGTTTTTCCTTTCCGCCACGCCGTTCTGTTGAGAACAATGGGGCACAATTAGTTGGTGTTGTATACCCTCATTTTGAAGAAATTTTTCAAACTCTTTGTTCATATATTCACCACCATTGTCAGAATGCAAAATTTTAATTTTTCTTCCAAATATATTGGAAGTGAGTGCATGGTAGTTTTTGAAAGCTTCTAAAGCTTCATATTTATTTTTCAACAGATATATATAAGTGTAGCGGCTGTAATCATCGATGAAAGTGAGAAAATAACTTTTTCCACCCACCGTAGGTGTCTGGAATGGCCCACAAAGGTCAGAATGTATTCTTTCCAATGTTTGTTTTGTCATGTGTGTAGCTACTTTGGGGTATGAGTCGTTTTCCAATTTTGACATAATACAGATTTCACATTTATCATCGTGTTTACAATTGTTCAGTTTAATTCTCGTTGCCATTTCCTTACTGACGAGTTCTTTTATTTGTGCAATATTTTTGTGTCCTAATCTACTGTGCCATAGTTTAACACAATTTTTATTATCGCAAGTTTGTGTCATGTTTATCTTTTCCTGTATGTTATAATTTGTTTTAACTTCATACAAATTGTCAGTTACAGTTGCAAAAATATATTCTTCATTTTTAAATTTAATTTCACAAGTGTTTTCTTTAAATATTGCCTGACAACCATTCTCGGTTGCCTTTTTTATTGAAATTAAATTTGTGGCAATTTCAGGAATGAATAGCGTGTCTTTGAGTGTAATGTGTTTGATTTCGTTTTTAGAATTTCTCACTTCTATTTTTACATCTCCACAACCTTGTGAGATTACAGATTGACCATTGGCTAACATAACTTGTGTTTTATCATTGTTTTTAAATGACATGAACCTTTTTATATTGTTGCATACATGGCTTGAACTCCCGCTATCTACGATAAACGAGTTTCTGTTTGAATTTCCTACCACAAAAGTCAGATTTTTCATTTTATTTTCCGTTTCTTGCATCATGTTTGATCTTTGTTTGTTTTTATATTTATTGCGACTGTAGAAATTGCTTTGATAGTTATTTGGATTTTTATAGTCATTCTCTTTGTGTTTATATTCGTTGCTTTCTCTATTTTTTAAATGCCAACAATCGCTTTTATTATGCGAACTCTTTTTGCAATAATTGCAAAACTTTCGTGGTGGTGTTTTATTTTTAATGTGCATTTTATATGCGCTTTCATTATTTGTTTGATTGTTTTCTGAGCTTTTTAAATCTTCGTCTAGTAATTTTCCCCTGATGAATTCTGGTGTCAAGTCTTCCTGATCTCTAGATTCAATTGCAGTAATCAAGGTGTCGAAGCTTGGAGGAAGTGAGCATAGCATAAGAGCTGACATGTGCTCATCATTTATCACTTCACCTATAGCGGTCAGTCTATCACGGATCTGATATATGTGCGTTAGATGTTGAGATAGATTTTCACCCTCTGCTAGTTTAGCAGAATATAATTTTCTCAATAGAAATAATTTACTGGACAAGTTCGAACGCTCATGAATTCTTTTTAAAGTGTCCCACGTTTGCCTAGCTGTCGCGAGATTTTTTATATGTACGATTTGGTCATCTTCTATCGATAAATTAATGATCGCTTTGGCTTTGCGATCCTTTATTGTCCACTCATTAGTGACAGGATTTGGAGGTTCGTTTGTTATCAATTCAAACAAATTTTCTTTACATAGCATCATTTCAATTTTAAACTTCCAAAAATCATAATTTGTGGAATTCAGTTTGTCGATTATTGAAACATCTTTCGCAAAAGCCATTTTAACTTTATTATTTAATCGCTGCAAATATTTTGATTATATAATATTTCTTTTCTTATTATACTTAATTACAATTCAATTGAGTTTTTTTTTTTTTTTTTTTTTGTTTCTAGAACATATATTTTTCAAACCAAAACTTTTGGTTTCAGTTCTATTTTGAACAGATGCCTTTTTAAATCTAATTTTATTTCAATTCATTTATTATTTTTGTATTTTTAATACATTCCATTTCATATTATCTTAAAAAATACAATACTAGTATTTTTCTTATATTTATATAAATGAATTTATATATATAGAAAGTGTGACATTTTTTATTCTGAATCATAATCTGTTATTTTAAACGCCTCGGTAGAACAGAATTTTATTTTGTAATATCGCAAATATCACACATATCTATTTTAATTATATATATATATATGATAGAATAATCTTACAGGTAGTTTTAATTAAGAGAATCTTCTTACCTGTATTCAATGATCGGGCATCCGTTCAATCTATTCTTCTTTAGACGGCTAAATCATAAACTCTTCTAGAAAGAAATTATCTGTTAGATGTGATTAATTCAACATACTCAATTATGAGATGACTTTGTCTTAAAAGTATTTAATAAAAGAATAGAAAAATAATAAAATGAGTTTAAGTTACGGAGCAACTGAAAACGCTCCGAACATTACAAATGCTACATTACGACTAGTGAAGAAAATACATATATATGATGCAGGTGCGAGCGGTTTTTTATAGACATGCGCAGATGCCTCATTTGTTTTCTCTTTACAGTTCCAACCGAAAGAAAAATGTTTTGATAGTCTGTGAATTATATTGGGCAGATAATTGTCATAATTTTCAACATATTAAACATTTTGAATACCGCTATTTTTGAAGAAAATGTTTTGCTTTATTTCAAGACTAAAATTCTTGAATTAAATAAAAAATATATATATATTTTTTTAATTATAGCATTCAAAATTGTATTATCATATATTTTAGGTTATATATCCAATTAAGGTATTGTTGCACTGGTAATACCATTAATAGATATCTTTGTTCTCGTTTCTCTTTGGTGAAAAAAATTCCAGATTATATTCCGCATAAATTCATCTACACCACGAAAAAATACACTAAAGCTTGCCATAAGCCAGTTGTTAACTGTTAAACGGATAAAATTAATTTAACTGAATTTTATATCTTCTTTACATTTATTACAGTGTATTTCCATAGGAATCGCTTACATATTTATTACTGTAAGAACTTTAAAAAGTTTAATACAAAATTTAATTCCCTTTCAATAGATTTACCTCACTATATTTTTCCTACTCTACTTTGTTAAAGAAATGCACTTTTTAATTCTTGTTAAAATGCATTAAATGTAACTCTTGTTAAAATGTACTGACAACTACATACTATAAATTTTCGCAAAATGCATTTATAATATTCAGTTTTGTTTTAAAAATAATTATTTAAGTAAGAATATGAAGTATTTATGTTAAAAAAAAGTAATAATGATGCTCATATAGATATCCATCATTTTTTTTTTCAGAGAAAACAGAACCGAGACTCGTCTGTGGTATTCAGCGATGAGTCTCAATTTAGTATGTCTAATGCAAGTCCTCTGGTCAGTGTCTGGAGGCTTCGGAGGGATAGAGAAAAGCTGAACATTATCGTTGAACACCATACCGTTCGTCAACGTCGCATAATTGTTTTGGGTGCCATCACACTAGATAGCAGGTCACTCCTGGTACGCATGAGAGGCACAAGTGACTGCACGACGATATGTTAATTTTCTACTGCAGATTGTTATGCTACCCCGTGCATTCAGCGGTTGCAAAATGGCTTTTTCCAGCAGACTACGCGTGATCGCACATTACACTCATTAGCAGACAAGTCTTGCAGTATATCCAGTTCCTATATTGGCCTTCAAATTCTCCTAATCTCTCCTAAATCGATAAACTATGGAATGTGATTGGACGTCATTTGTCTGCTCTGCCTCAGCCTCAATAGAAGAACGAACTATGGAGAATGGTTGAAAATAAATGGGTTTCCATTTCTCAGGACACTATCCGCCCGCTAAATGAATCTGTACGTTTTTGAGTTGCTGCTTGTATCGCTGCAGCAGGGGTCCCACTTACTACTGATCACCCTATCGTATTTATTTTTCTTTTTTTCAAAATGGCATCACATATTTAGATATGCATCAGTTCTCTGTACCAGATGCCTTATTTACCATTAGAAAATTTTACAAGTCACATTTTTTCATTAGAAATAGTTTTTCTGCATTAAAATTTATAATTTCGTATAGGGTAGACCGGGGGCACAGTGGACCACTTTTACACTCTTAATTTTTTTTTCACAAAAAACAGAAAAGCAATGTACTTGCAAAAAATAGCAAACAATCTATAAGCCATTCTTGACATGTCTTAATTTTTTTATAACAATTTTTCCAATACATTATAAATAAACAAATAAAATGTGAGCACTCACAAAGTGGACCACTGTGCCCCATGACTGGGGTACAGTGGACCAGCCTATTTTGTTTGTATTAAATTAATATTAATTACTTTTTTTTTCCCTCTAAAATTAATTTATTACACTATTCTAGTCTAAAGAACATAATTCAAGCATTTTCATGAATTAAACAAAACTAAATTAAATTAAAATAAACAAATAAAAAATCAAATCTCAGTAAGAAAATTTATTAAGTTAAAATAGATAATTGTTTTTTATTCTTTTATTAATATTATAAAAATTAAATGTTTATTTTTAATTCAGATATTTATAAATATTATACTACTATTCAAATATTTAATATATATATATGTATATTAAATTATTTGAGATATAATTTACATTTTATATGTAGGATAAATTTAGACTAAATTTTCACACGTGATCTCTAAAAACAACAACAATAATAAATTTTTCCTACTATTTATTAAGTTAGATATTATTATTTTTTCTTTTATTAATGCAATATATTTCAAATAGTTATTAAATTTAGATAATAATAGATATTAAATTACTATTCAAATATTTTTTTTTTCAGAAATTTATTATTCTTTTTATTTATTTTAACATTAAGATTTTTATTACTTTGATTTTTATTACTTTTTGTATTACTTTTATTACGTACTTACCCCTTTACATTACATTTGTATCTATAAATTTAACTAAAACAAATATAAGTATTAAATCTAATTTGTAATTTTAGGCACATTGGAACGTGGTCCACTGTGCCCCATACAGAGGCGGTCTACTGTGCCCCCTGCCAGAGTAAAACAAATAATAATATTAAAATAATATACAGACTATAAATATGTTAATAATTTTTAGGAATTTAAAAACAGCAATATCTTGCCTTCCTTTAACAGTTATACAGTATTTATAGTCACTAGTTTAATCTTCATGAAATTTTGAAAACTTCAATTTTGAAAAAATTACTTTGAGCAGAACAAAACATAAAAACTGCTCAAAATGGTTTCTTACTATTTCCCATGTAATTATTTTGGCTGCATACAACTAGTACCATGCTGCCATACATGAGTATCCATATGAACTAAAAGAGTTGAATATTAATAGATTTAAATAGGGGTGGTCCACTGTGTCCCGGTCTCCCCTACTATAAAATATTTTTGAAACATAACTAGTTTTCTTTTACTTCTTTACTTGTCCAAGTATCAATCTCTTTTCTACATATGATAAAAGAAGGCGTGTGTGTGTGTGTGTGTGTGTGTCTGTCGTTTTGTAGACAAACGGTTGATTGAAGAGCTACATAATTTGGCATGAAGCTCCGTATTCACCCCTACTGATGCCCCTAGAAGCCTGAATTCCGAAATTTTGATTAATGTTTATTAAATTAATTAAAATCTAAAAATTTCTCAAATGATGACCTCTAAACATAGAAACATAAAAATAAAGAGACTTCCCGTTGCCTGTTAGATCATTTGGTTAGAGCGTAAAGCTGATAACGCAAATGTTGTTTGATCGATTCACCATGGACCGATATGCGAATTTTTGATTAAATTGTTTTTTAATCAATTCAAATTTTACAGCTGGTAAAATTGTCTGATGCTGTCACCTGCTGTTATAGAGTGAAGATTATAATTTGTTTGAAAAATGTTTCTCCGGAAAACGCAATTTTTGAATAATAGCAGCTTCATTTATCATCTAGTTAAAACCTAAATTGAAATGTCCGGTTAAAGCTCAAATGCAAGCAGTAAGGAGCCGGGAACTATACAGTGTAAGAGGGGACCCGAAGAGATGTTTTAAGCGATTTCAATGAAAATATTTTTAGGTTTATTTATAAAGGGATGTAACATATAGTGATTAATGTTGCTTAAAAATTCCTTTAAATATAGTGACTAGCGAATCAAGCCAAGTCTACAAGTAACAAATAAAGGATTGAATACAGAAAATTATGTACTTACTAATACATTCATTCAATATTTTTTGAAATATTTTCCATGCATATAAAAAAGCTGCTCTTTTTGTTAAAAATCAATGCTAATAAACATGAATTAAACTCTTGAAGGTTCTGAATGAATAATAATTAGTGCCCCCATAAATTATGGGGTAGTGTAATATTTTTCCTTTAATATTCTCTCGTAAAACTGATACTCTCTGAAATGAACTGCTAAATCAGAAAGTTTAATTTGAAGCGTCTCGTGGTATCTTGATCGGAAAGAACTTCTCAACCTCCTGAATGCTAATGAAAATACAAGATTCGCGTGCTGCGATGGTATTTGTCAAAACTCTGCATGCCATTATGTGTGTTATCTTGAAATGTCGACGGATGTTTCGGTGAGATCTCACGATTTCAACCGAGTTTTTAATAAAGACAAAACTTTCAACCTGTAATGGAAAATTACATTATCAGTAAAATAAATGTTCCGCCAGGCTAGTCATTAAAAATATTTTTGCTATTTTTTAAGGGTAGATAAGTGTTTTGCCTTTTTTATAAAAAAAAAAAAAAATCTTGGAATGCATTTTGTATCTAAAATTTAAATAATTTTTAAAGGTACCATACAAGATTAAAGTTAGGAAAATATGTAACCATTGTTATAAAGCATTTTAGATTACTGGAATTTCAAAATACATAGTTACAAAAACAAAAAATATATTACATCATATTTATGAAATATTAAAATAATTTGAAATTGACAGATGCGTTGATGAAATATTTGTTATGATTTATATTTCCGGTAAAATATGTGTATAAATGTAATTATAAAATATTATGTAATATTTATTACTAAAATTTGAATAAATTTGAAAAACTATTTATTCAAACTCTAATAAAGATATAAAGATATTTTTGCATGAAACATTCCGGAGATTTAGCGGAATGTTTCTATGGATATTTTTTTTTATAATTCTATGTCAACAATTTTCATCTGAAAATTTAACTTACAAAAATGAAACTTATTAAATTGATAACTTCCCAAACTATTTTTTTTATGAAATATAAATAGTATGCGCCAATATAGGACAAAATACATATTTTTGGGAGGCATACTATTGTAACAATCACAGCTATCGTGGATCATAAGTCGGATCATACAATCCGCAGCAAAAGTATCCGAGCACTAGCAACAATCCCCATCTTAAAAAGGTACACTTAATACTGCTTTGTTAAATAAATCTTTCTTGAGTCATGTTCTTAGTCTGTCTAAGAACATGATACTACAAGGATTTACTCAACAAAGCAGTATTAAATGTACTTTTTTCAGACAGGGATTATTGCTAGTGCTCGGATACTTTTGCTGCGGAGTGTACGTTCCTACTTGTGATCTACGATAGCTGCGATTGTTACAATAGTATGCCTCTCTTAGTTGGTTATATACCTAGATATCTGCTGTTTTTGCACAATATCTCTTTGTTTATTCTAAAGAAATTTATTAATATCCTGTTTCTTTTTACCATTTCTATACCTGGTTTCTCGCATAATGTGCTCAATCTGGGTAACTTTCTGAGCCAAAGATTCATATATTTATTTAATATTAATTTTCCTTACTATTGTTAAATTTAAAAGTTATATATTATTCAATTTTACTTTTTTTTTTTTCAATATATTATCTTATGTTGAATTGATTGTTATTTTAAATTCTTAATAATTTTTATGGTGATTTGCTTCCTGGTTTCTACGCATTAACATGATAAAATAAGATTTAAATTATGGCATTGGAATTAAACATTTTTCTATTGCGGTAGTAATAGAAAGCCTTTTTTTTCTGAATAAATATTTGTTAATTATTTCTTTTTTGAAATTTTATCTTTCAAAAATAAAACTTATTGGTTTTGACGTTATTATTTACGTCATCATTACGCAAACTTATTTACGTCATCTAAGTAGTATGTGTTAATATTTGTCAATATATATGTTATAGTTTGTTATATATTTAGATATCAGCTGCTTTTTTCATAATCTCTTTGTACATTCTAACAAAAAATATTATTCTCCTTCTTTTTTGTTACCATTTAATAAGCTATCTTCTCACATAATGTGCCATATATACTAGAGCCCCTAAATAAAATAATAGGCCGGCGCATCACCGCCATTTTTTTGCCTCCGAAGAGGACAGCATTCCCGCTTGGCGTCCTTATCGCTTCCCTAATGATCTTAAGAAATCTTGATCTGTAGCTAATACGGTCAAGATAAGAGCAATAAACAACAATAATATTCTTAAAAACACATTTTTTTCACAGTACGTTCTCAGGATGTCATTTTATTCTGAGGATATCCTATAGATGTACTGGAGTAAGATGTGTTGTTAGGGCGGTTTTTGTTTCTTTCACAACATGTCGCCAAAGCTCAAATACACAGTCTGCGAACACTTTATATTCACTTCTTGAATGATTATAGCAGTTTATCGCTAAACAAACTTCCAGATCATAGTTTACTTAGCTAAAATTATGAAATATAATAAAATAAGTTACTTTTAAGTAACGTAAGACGATAAAAAAAAATGTTTGTCCTTTGTTTTTCAGAGAAACTCGCTGGGTACACGGCAACCCTAAGGCAACAAAATGCCTGATGCGCCAGCTCGTATATATAGGAGCCTTAATATATACGTAACTTACTCGGTTAAAAGTTAAACATTTATTTAATATTTATTAAGCTTAATACTGTTTAAATTGGAAACTATACATTACTAAATTTCACTTTTTTACTACATGTTACCTTCAGTTAAACTGTTCGTTATTTCAAATTCTTAATTACTTTTATTGTGACTTGTTTCCTGGTTTCTACGCAGTGATCTGATGAATTATGATATGTATATATATATATATATATATATATATAATTCGATATATGTTATGCTATTTGATTTCTGCTCCAAGTATAAAGCAAGTTTTATTTTATTTATTTGTTTATTTATTTTTTAAGAAAATGAAAAAGAAAAGAAAAGAAAATAGAGACCTTCGGTTTTGGATATAATTAAATATATTATTTTTCTATAAAATCTGTAATTTACCGTTGATGAACACTGTCTCACATATTATGAAATGTGAACACAGAGAATTAACACTCTGGATTTAATTAAATGTTATTTTCTGTAAAATCTCTAATTTTTAACCGAATTTAGGAATTTTTGGAGTATGAATTAATAAGCACTTTTTTTTTTATCAATTTTTAATTTTTGTTAAATTCGGTTAAAAATTCCTGATTTTTTATATATATATATAAATGTTATACTCTTAAAAAAAGTGGCATGACATATCAACTTAATCATAGTAAATTTAAAAATTTCAGAGCGAAGTGGTCTGAAGAAAAGTAACATGTTAATTATTTTTAAAAATGTCTATAAATCTAATTTTCGTGAAATCTGCAATGAAGAGTTGAATGTGAACTATATTTGCTATTATTCTATTGAACACTGTCCTACCAGTGACCAGACGGTTCGGCACTCAAATCTGGCAGACGGGAAGTTTCGGGTTCGATCCCAGGTAGCGTTCATCGGCCTAGCCGTTTGGAATTTTCCAGGTGTTTCTCCGAAATTCGCGTAAATACAGGTTAGGACTCTTTATAAAGACCCCCATGGAAAGTATTCCACCTATTGGCCTAGGACCCTAGCTTAGTCAATCAGCCTTAATCCACACAACCAGCCATCTATTGTATTCCTGAAAAATTACGTAAAAATTAAATTTAAAAATCTGTCAATCCCGATTAAACCAGCGTTTAAAGAAAACATTCATATCGGTGTAATTGTTAGGAAACTACAGAGAGACACACAGACAAAAGCTTCAAGCAGTCCTTATTTTTGTGTGTGTGAGGGGGGAGTGGGGTGAAAACTGATACACTGCAAATAAAAGGGTCTTAAAATAAGACATAAAAACAACTTAAACTGCATTTAAGACACGTAAATGTCTTAAAATGTACCTTAGACGTTATAGATATTTTAATTTAAGACAGAAATACGTCTGGAATATCAATTCAGACACAAAAATGTCTGAAACACGTAAATACGCGAGTTTTCAGACAGCAAAACGCGTTTGAATTTTCAGACACTTTAGAAATTCAGACACTTGCATTACTTAGAAATTTTTTCATATGGAATCTACTTTAAGAAAATATGCTTATCCTACTTCTTTCCACATTCAATAAATATATTATTATTTTATATAATAAGCAGTTAAACTACTTAAATTATGGTAGCTTTATGAAATTATATTTTTATGGAATAATACTCTAGTGATGTGAATGATATTTGCATGCTATTATCTTTAACACAATTCATAAACAACATATTTAGACACAAAGCTTAATTTGTTCCGAAAAAAAAAAAAAAAATCTTTGTCTTTAAAGTTTTCTTATATTAAAAGAAAAAGTGTGAAGACAGATATAGCAAGTAGTTTGTACAGAAGAAAGCGAATTTATAAGTGAACAATCATGAATAATTTGTGCATATTTTTTTCTTTCTTTCTTCTTATTATTATTCATTTAAAAACTTTTTTCTTTCACAGATTCACCTCCTACATCTAAATCTGTAGTGATAAGTATAAAGGATTTAAGTCCATATTCTTGATTTTTCAGGAGACGAAAAATAAAGTTTAACTAGCTAAAAACAAATCAGAAGAATGGATTAGGGAAAAGGTATTTCGTTGATTTTTACCCTTTATACCATTCAGTGGTTGTCAACCTTCATTTAATAACGGGAAAAATTGAATTAAATATTTTATACCATACATGAATGGTAAATTTCTAAATTGGTCCTTTTTTTACCAATGGATTTTCTCAAAGACTAAATGACATAGAATTAAATCCTTTATACCAATCGATAGAGAATTTTTTTCTGAGTCTGACTATGTACTTAACTCAAAATCGACATTTTTGGACTTAAATCCTTTATACTTATCACTACAGAAATGTAAAACTACAAATTTTCTTGTATTGATTACAGTTCGTTTTTATTTAAATATCCCTTTAAGGAAAGAAAACGTTATCATTGAGGGATGAAACCTTCACATACTTTTTATGCATTATTAAAAAAAAATCTGTTCTTCTAAATATGAAATTTAAGATAACAATATTTATTAAGCTTAAGATACCATACTATCAATAGTTTTACGGCAGAAAATTAGAAGTAAAACATAACGCTGCGATTCGTTTCACGAATACTGCAGTATATTATATAATAAAAACACGTATTGCTGTATTCGACGTTAGCGTGATTGGTAAATGCATCATCCCGATGATGTTTGGCTCGGGGTTTCGGTTTCCTTAAACTGTGTGAGTTCGAATCCCAACGCCGGAAAATGAAACTTTTTCCTTTTTTTTTTCTTTTTTTATATAAATATTTCATTAATGCTCTAAACAATTCTAAAATATATTTTTCACAGAAAAAAAATAACTCGCCATATTTATTTATTTATTTATAAAAAGCCTTAAGAACGGTAGTATTTTTAAGCCTAACATGGCGGTGATTTTAAGCCTAAAACATGGCGGCGTTAAGACGCTTGCAATATCTTAATTTCTGATGCAAAAAGGTGTCTTAAAAAGTAAGACATTTCTTTTGCACTTAAAAAATGACCATCCATTTAAGACACTTTTTAAACTAAATTTAAGACATTTACGTTTACAGTGTATATTCACATTTCATGTTAGAAATCTAACATGTTTAAAAACCACATCTCTTTGACATCAACAGTACCATAAAATACTGGAATTAAGTAAAATAGCTTTCAGCTAAGTTGTTTTTTTATGAGTATAAAATGTGGTAGCGCTACATTTTGTGCATATGCAGCTACCTTTCATGGTTTACAACATTGTGAGTAACCTATAATATATTTCATAATGCCTAATTTGATAGAAGAATTTTATTTCTACGTTCTTTGCTTTACATCTGTGAAATGGCTGGACCACAGCATTAACTTATTCGAAGTCAGAACTAACGAAATTTCACTTTTGGAAATTAATAAATGCCACCCCACACCTTGTACTATATTATATCATGGACAATTGGACATACTAAAGTGTCATCCGGTAGGCAAAATTCCCAAATCTACAGCCAATAAGTTAGCTTCTTGACAAAATACCATCTTCAATCACCTCTTCTTCACTGAGAAAATAAATAAATAAATAAATAAATAAATAATATATATATATATATATATATATATATATATATATATACTGCCTTCCTCCAGTATGAATAAGTGGCCATTTTCTAAATTCCTTAAATAGAAATATAGATTTCCGAGCTATGCGCATAAGGCACGCCAAAAAACTGAATAGTCACGAAATGAATTTCTAGTTTACGAATTCCTAGAGCGTAAAAAAATATTCTGCATATTCCGAATATTCTGAATCTTTTGTATTGCGAGAAATTCTCGCTTGATTTTCTAGAATTGGGTAATAAACCAAGATTATAGTTGCTGAAACCCGCCTCTTGTAGTCTCATTTATTTACAGAGATTTTTAAATAACTTTGCCCTCGAGAATATAAGCAAACGCTCTAGAATTCTAATAGGGACTTCTAGAACTCGCTTTCCAATGGGACTAGAATTTATAAGGATTACATGGAACTATTTTTTCTATAGCCGCAATTTAGATTCTAGATGTCAGTTACAGAATTGTTTCTCAGTGTTGAGCAAATCCCCTAGATTTATTTGTTTATGAACAAATTATTTAAAAGTTGTTACAGTTTTATGAAGACCTGGTAATTTAAAAGTAATGTTATTATTTCTGAATTATTTGTATTACATATAGACAATAGATGTATATTACATTATTATGTATTTACATCAATATTATCCATATGTATTACATGTAGACAACATAATGTATTATAATATTGTCTTAGTGAAAGCCATATATGTGTTTGTACCACATGAAATGAGCTTGTCATAATAGAAAATAATGGATTATAGAAAACATTGTATCTCACGAATCATAAAAAATGAAAAAATAAAATTGCTGTTTACAATTTAAAACTATTTTGCTAGATTACATTAAATCTTTAAGCTCGGTAATGGAAACTATATATTTTACCTTTATTTAGTAAAATATTTTATCTTTATTGTTGTCATAACTCAAACAAAGCACCACATCATTGTTAACATAAGATTTTAAAGCAAATATTTCTCTGTAAAGGTCAATAAGTACAAACATGTGCATTAAAATTTATGAGCATGAAGCCGACAGCAAATATAACGTGAAATATCTCACGGATACTCAATTTAGGGAATTTTCATGAGAATATTTAACACGCTATTTGTAAAGAAAACGTTTTAATTAATTATTTCGGATGCAGAACTACACATTGCTATTATTGATTTTCATTTCTAAGAAATTTTATAGACACCAGAAAAATGAAAGAGTAACCAGCAACATCAATAAAAGGGAACAAAATGAGCAGTTTTTATTCCAAAACTTAAATTTTAGGATACTTTTATTTTTAAAAAGATACATATTAAATAAAGTGTAAAATAAAATGTGAAGTGTTGTTAATTATAAAAGAAGCTCTAGAATAAAATATTAAACAAGTTAAGCAATGTTATTAGTAATCATAATTGATTAATGCTTTACATTTATTGACTATAATGTTTAAAAATAATAATAGGTTTTTTATGCTACTTTATAGTTAAATTGCTTGATTTGAAAAGCTAATCAAATTATATTTTTTAACGAATATATTATACGAAATATTTAAATTATATCAATTTGTATTGCAATTTACATATAGAAATTTCTTATTTTGAAACTAATGCGTAAATAACTAGGTAAAAAATAAAATAAAATAAAAATAAAAATAAACAGCCGTATATATTATAAATTCACTTGTGCAGCTGCCAATGTAGCACAAAATATCCACTGTTAAAAGTAAACTTCAGTTTTTCGTCAAAAGATTAGTGCAAATTTAGGCCAATTTCGCAGCAACCAGTACTTTTGAAAATTTGGGGCAAAATCTCACCATTTCAGTAGTTCCATTTCAGTTTTAAGCACTATTAAATTAGTGAAACATAGCACCGAATTTCTAGAAATATTAGTTGCATCTAAATTAGCCTACATTTACATAATTTATTTAGTAAAAATTTAAACTTTATATTTTTAACAATGTGGCAAACTAGAGCCTATTCGTATAACATTATCTCTATTAATACAACATTATTTAAATTAGATAGATAACTATGTAAGTAGGCATTATTATATAATTCTGTAAGTAGACATTATTATATAATTCTGTAAATAGGCCTTATTATTCAGGCCATTAAACCTTATTTAGTGAATATGTATTTTACATTAAATCTATCTAAACAAAACTGATATATCAATCTGAAGGCTTTCCGGTTTTGAAAATTAAAAAACTATCATGAATCATATTGAATAGTTTATTTAATTGATTGTTATCAAATAAGACAAATTATTTTTTTTTTTTACCAAATTCTTATAATTTTAAAATTATTTGATTTTTCTATTTACACCATTGTAGACATGCGTATAAATCTTTTCGCAAGAACTGATATTTTAGGTTAATATTTTCTTTCTTTCTTTCTTTTCTTTTTTTTTTCTTTTATTTGAGAGAGAGAGAGAGAGAATGGCAAGTATATTGCAGCAAAACTAACCATCAACATGATTATACTTATAAAATCGTTTGTCATGTTTGGGGATCTTTAAAATTTTTGCCTTTGCTTAATCTCAGAAACTAAAACAACAAAACTTCTTTAAATAAAGATAATTATTCGTATAAATTTTATTTTAAACCAAACGAAAAGTTTTAACATCATCTGTGGATAATTAATTTTAAATTACTTTTCACTAACGTTTATGCGTTTACAACATGAACGAAATATGATTTTGATATTTAATTGTTCTGCAGAATTTTCCTTTTTTTAAAAATGATAACTGTAAGAAAACTGATTTATTTATAATCGCTTTGAAACTCCCGAATACTTCTTTTTCCAAGAGGATTATTTTTTAATTGATTTTAATAACGATATGCTTTTTCAGCTCGAAGAAATTTGATACGTTATTAAAGTGATCATTAAAATATTTAAATATTTTTGAAATGAGACAGAAATCAAAATCTGAAATGCGAAATCGCTTTTTGGCAACTACATTTAAAATTGCTTTTTCAGTGCCATTGTTATGAAGCCATTTAATTAAATTTGTAATATGTTACTCAAGCAGGCGTTTATGAGTATCTTATTAAAAATGAAATCTGAATTTAAATACTTTTTTTTTCTTCTGATAACTTATTTATAATAAAGAACAGTCTTATTTATTTATAATGATTTTTTATCGCAGTAAGTGAAATTTGGAAAGAGAAAAAAATATTTAGTAGGCAGAAAATGTTTGATAAATAATCATTATCCTTGCCAGGTTATTTTTGTTATAATGTTTGAATGTGAATTGTGCACCATGAGGATTAGTGATATGAAATGGTGTTTATCAATTTTTTTGATATTACAATTTAAATGTTTTTAGTGAAACATGATATTGTAAAGATTTGTCTCAGAAGTACTATGTTGCACTATGTATAAAAATGCTCGTATTCTTATCGAATAAATAATATTTGTGTATAATTATTTATTTATACATACAATTATCATTGTTCAACAAATTATGGTGAAGTTCTTGTAAATAGGTTTAAATGTATTTTTTTACATTTATATGACCATAAAAGAAACGCATTACCATATTACTAAATAATTAGCTCTAGTATGTGAATTAGGATGTGAACAGTGAAATTAATGGCATACACAATTCATGGTTACAAAGAGAAATTTTCTAAATCATCCAATACTTTTATTGAATTTTAATAACAATCTATTATTATGTAATACAATGTATTTTAGAAATGATTATACAGCTTTATTTATTATGATTTCATTTATTTAAAATGGCTAAGGAAATTTGGATGAGGAAGAAATATTTGGATAGTGCACGTTTCTTTTAGAAATTTCTGTACCAAATAGCTTTTCAAAAAAGTGTGCTGTTCTGTTTTATTTTGATTTAAATTTTATCGTTTTAAATTACTTCTAATATAAGATAAACATATGTCAAGCAAAAAAAGTAAGTGTAGTCCACTTATCTTCATTCAGAGTATCGATAAGTGCTAATCCACGGAAATATTCTAGAGTTATATGCACTGCTTAGATAAATCTTCTTTCTACGTCAGACACTGTTATATGTGTTATACTGGAAAATAGTGTTGGAAATATATTTAATTATTATTATTTTTTTTAATTAATTAATTTATTTATTTATTTTGCAAGATTGTGTTTTTAAGCATTTCAACCAGCTATCTGCATTGCTTGGTTAAATTTTAATAATACGAATACCTGAATAAAATAGCATGTTGTGGAAGTAAGTAAAAACCTACATCTTATAAATTGTGTTTAATTTTATAAACTGACACAAGAAAACGCGAAAATAGAATGTTCTACAGCAGCATGAAACCACAGATCGCTAAGTAAAAATAAAGCGTCATCAGGTTCCTTAAAGTACGAGTGCGATAAAAAATTAACTTTTGGAGTCAATCATATTTCAGGATTAATATGAAAAGAAAGTTTTTAGTTAAATGCTCCTGTAGTTTATTTCTCACCAACCAATAGGTAATGCATTGCAGAAATAATATTCTGTTGAATGATTTGTAGATTCCCTCCATGTCATGAACACTGCAAAAATCATTGAAGGACCTTTACCATCAATCCTGTTACTGACGTTACTCGCATAAGGCTAATTTTCAATTTTCATTACCATTTTTAGTTTCACTAGCATCGAGTCTAAACAAATTTGCAACTTTTATTTAATTCACAATTTCGTTATTGAACAGTGTTATTAAAAAACCAAAGGCAATTTAATTATTGTTTAAGAATGTATCCTGAAAATGCAGAATACAAATAAAGCTTAAAAAATTTAAATAGTTTAACTCAAGATTACTTTTATGTGTATTTATTTATGAACGGAAAATTTCCTAACCCATACGTTGAAAGATAATGCAATATTTAAACAATTACGTAGCAGTCAATGAGTTCAATTTTCAAGAAGAAACTATACTAAAATGATGTAATTAAAAAATATATATATTTAATATTACATAAAGTAATAAACTGCTACTAAATTAATTTTACAGTATAATTATAATACTATATCAAATATCGTTGCCAGAATTTTCGGAAGATAATTTAATTCGAAAAAAGAAAAAATGTCTGAAAACTACACTTTGGATTAGATTATGAAATTAATAGCCACAATACCTATTCAAATATTGCAAATATTAAATTACAAGTGTTCAGAGAGGTTTATATGTTTATTGACTATTAGCAAACACTTAAATTTGTATGAATTTTGTAAACGTTAAATTTTCAAATATATTTAAGATAATTTTTCTTCCGATATACGTGTTAATTATACATTATTCTACAATATCTACCAATAAGTATTTGGACACTTTCGAATTTAGACGTTTTGTCAAATATGCAGAAATTTTCTTTGAGAATCACACTGAAACACTGGTAGTATAAAGAACATAACATACCTCATATATTTTAACAAAAGTTGTGTCCTGAAGAGGAAAAGGGGACCAGTAAAAAAATTGAAAAAAAGGGGACTAGTAAACAACTAAACAAAAGTCGAGTAAAATGGGACCAGTAAGAAATTAAACAAAAGTCACAAAGTTTTGGATCACCCTGTAAAAAGTAGTATCTTAAATGCGTTTTGGCTGTAGCATTGGGTTATAAAAACATTTCTCAGTATCTGCATAAACTTTTATGAGGCTACCAGATATATTCGTGGAGATATACTGTTTTTTATTTATATATTTTTTTTATTAAAAAATAAATAAATAAATCACCTTTTTTCATTATAATACGTAGGGTATTGGACTCAGTGAAAAGATATTTTAGGAAAATTTGGCATACTACAGTACACACAGTATATTGTAATCAGAATGCAAAAATGTTGACTATCTTACGAAATATGAGAATTTCATTAAATAATTCTAACTAAGCATGCGCTAGCTTAAAAAAAAATTCGTTTG
Organism: Salticus scenicus; assembly: GCA_963930645.1. NCBI lineage: Eukaryota > Metazoa > Arthropoda > Arachnida > Araneae > Salticidae > Salticus > Salticus scenicus. The sequence goes on along the minus strand of OZ005657.1, from coordinate 244,395,194 downwards.
CATAATTAAATAGCCAAAAGTATTGAGCTTCTTATATGGAAACCCAAACAAATATCAGGTAATAAGTACAAAACTTTGAATAAACACCATAAAATGTACTTATTACCTTAAAACGCCAGCTCTGTGGTTCTTTCTTAATTAACATCAGGTAAATTCAAAAAGTTATGAAAGATGGAATGAACAGAATTTCAGATCTCTTAAAATAAAAGCTAAACTATAAGGGGGTTTACTCATATTTTATTTTGATTCAATCAATGCCCAATATAATAGAGTGTTCGCTGATTGTAAATAAATATAGATTAAAACCTCGTATCATCTTCCTTTTTTAAGAACTAAAATTCTGTTCATTCTATTTCTCCTTTTTTGAATTTACACAATATTTGTTTGGGTTTTAATATACGTTGATCAGTATTTTTGGCTAGTAAATTATGCAAATGATTTTTTTTTTTTTTTTAAGCTAGCGCATGCACAGTTAAAAATTATTTAGTAAAAATTCTCATATTTCGTAAAATAGTTAACATTTTTGCATTCTGATTGCAGTATGCTGCGTTTAAGGTAGTATGCTAAATTTCCTAAAAAGTGCTTTACACTGAGTCTAATACCCTACGTGTTATAATTAAAAAGGTAGATTATTTTTTCTTTTTTTTCTTTCTTTCTTTCTTTTACTTTCTTTTCTTTTCTTTCTTTCTTTCTTTATTTTTATTTATTTATTTATTTATTTATTTTGCAATTAAAAAAAATTATATCTCCATGAATATGTGAAGCAGTCTCATAAATATTTATACAGGTAATGAGAAAAATCTTCATAATCACATGCTACAGCCAAAACGCATTTAATACATTAATTTTTACAGGGTGATCCAAAACATTTTGGTTTTCTTTATTTTTTTACTGTTCCCCTTTTCCTCTTCAGGACATGACTTTTTCCTGAAATATATGAGGTATAACAGGCCTTTTGACTACCAAAGTTTCAGGATGATTTCTAAAGAACATTTCTAGATATTTGACAAAACGTCTAAATTCCAAAGTGTCCAATACTTATTGGTAGATAGTGTACATCGTAAGGTCATAACAATTATTAATGTTATTATTATTATTATTTATTTATTTATTATCAACATTTATTTTATTCATCTATCGTTGTATGTTTGGCAACAAATTATTATTTCTAATGCTTGAGTTTCATAATTTTTTTCCAAATTTTACAGCTTGACTTAACAATATCTAAATTTTTATTTACATGAAAGCATATAAAAAATTAAATGTACCATAAAATAAATGAAAAATGACTATTGTTTGTACATTTCATATAACTTTAAAACATTCATTTTTTGAAAAATATTGCTGTCAAAAAATTTTTAATAGCCTGATATTTATTGTAAAATTACACACGAAAAGATACACGATTACACCAAAAAGGTTGCAACGCGATTTAATTCTTTGCACATTAGAGTTAAGTGGATATTGTAACTTGAAAAAATGTTCAAAATAAGGTAAATTCTGAAAAAACTTTCTGTTATTTTTCGAAGAGATAGACGATTTAAATTTTTATACGACCCTTCCAGACATTTTTTTTTCAATAAGAATTCTTTTTTCCATCCGACAGGAATATTAGAAAAAACTGCATGACTCTATCTTAAAATGCAACTGAATTATGATAAAGAAAATAAACTCATTTATGTCATTAAAACAGGAATAAACTACTACGTCAGAAACGCCAAAGAAAAATTATTGAGGTGCATACAGCTGTTTCGGTAGCCTAAAGCGTACCGTCTTCAGTGCAAAAAGAATTCTGAATCTGGAGAAGTGCTCTTATATATAGGAGAGGGACCGGATTTAGTTCAACCAATAGGATTACGGAAGAGGTGGGGAGTGTGGCCAATAGGAATTAAGGAATGTGTAGCTGTGTTAACAGTAGAAAAATTAAGGAAATGTGGACTGAATGTAAAATTTCCAACAATCAGACAAATAGGGAACAGCGAAATCACAATTTACAAGGTTTTTAAAATTTTTATAAATATGAAAAGCTTCAAAGAAATCGAGTTCATGAATGGATTTAGGTCTGCAAATTATTTTAGCTGAATTAAATTTAAAATTATGATTTTCCTCCCAGCAATGTTTAGAAATAGCCGATTTATTGGTTTCTTGTTTGCGGACGTAATTCATATGTTCTTTTAGACGAAATTTAAGACTGCGTTTAGTTTGGCCAATATATGATAAACCACACTGACAGGAAATACTATAAATGCCCCAAGAATTATGCATATCAATAGGATCTTTTAACTGAGAAAAGGTGAGTTTATTGGAAGGCGAAAATATTATTTTAAAATCATATTGTTTGAGAATTTTAGCTATGGTTTGACTGGTTTTAGAAAAATAGGGTAAAACAATACTGATATTAGATGTGACTGATTTAGTAGACGAAATACGAGGGAGTTGTAATTTTTGGATAGCTTTGTCTATAATGGAAGGGTCATAACCTCTGTCAATTGCGATGGCTTTCAGTTATTTAATTTCAGATTTCAATAAAATAGGATTTGAACAAATATTAAGGGCACGGTTTACAAAAGTATAGAAAGCAGCCATTTTTTGGTTAGGTGGGTGACATGAACGCGCATGGGGAGGAAGGGAGACTGCAAAATTTTTACGATAGACAGTGGTTGAAAATCCATTTACAGTGCGAGAGATGAGGGTATCAAGAAATGGAAGGGAGCCATTATTTTCTATTTCATATGTAAACTGGATATTACTGTCAATTGAATTTAAGGTTTCTAAGACATGGTCAATATTGTGATGAGATATGTCGATAAGCGTGAAGGTGTCGTCAATGTAACGTGTCCAAAAAGGAAAAGATATTTTCTTAAAAAGCTTTCTTTCAAAATAGTGCATGTAAATATCTGCGAGAATTGGGGAGAGAGGGGAACCCATGGCTAAACCTTCAGACAGACGATAGAATTTATTTTGGAAAGAAAAAGTGGTTTGTGATAAACAAATGCGGGTAAGAGAAATTAATTCTTGTATTTCGAAAGAGGTGAAATGAAACTCTTTTAATCTATTTTCAAGACAGCAGAGGGCGCCACTTGTTGGAACATTAGTGAAAAGAGATTTTACATCAAAAGAAACCATAGTGAGATTAGTGTGAGGGCAGTTTTGAATATTTTTTGCAAAATTTATGGAATTCTTAACAGTATAACTATTAGCAGCAAGAAGTGGAGCAAAAATTGTGGTGAGAAATTTAGCTAGATTATAGGAAGCAATACCGATATTAGAGACTATTGGACGAAATGGAATATTGGGTTTGTGAACTTTTGGTAAAGCATAAAATCTGGCACAATTAGCAATAGAAGGGATAAAATGGGATTTAGTCGAGTTCAATAACAAGGGGCAAGATTTTATAGCTGATTTAATTTTATTTAATTCTTGAGGAGAGGGGTCACGGGGCAGAGGAATGTATGGGCCATCATTAAGTAGTTCGGTTCAGTTTCGATGTATTGTTTTTTATCCAAAATAACAATCTGACCACCTTTATCAGCTTTAGTAATGATGATATTTTCATTAGATTTTAATTCCTTCAAGGCGTTTTTTTCTGCAGGGCTGAGATTTGATTTAAAATTTTTAGAGTTGAAATTGGCATTATTAAGGATTAAATGACGAAGATTTTCTTTCTGTTGGTCAGTCAGTCGAGAATTTTTGAAAGCTTTTTCAACCGGTGCAATTAACTGAGGAAAAGAAGGAGGTTTAGAAATGGCAAAATTTGAATTGAGTTTGAGAACAGAATATTGACTATTGGAAATATCAGTACTGGAAAGATTAACGATTGCATTTTTATTGACAACAGGTAAGTCGTTCGAATGAATAGGACTCTGTGAATTACGAAGCCGGGTGAATTTATCATGTAATTTAATTGAGTGTTTGCGAGAACGGTTGTCACAATGAATCCAGGAATTGTGATCAATCAACATAAAATTAGGACGTTCAAAAGCTAACTTTAAGTGGAGAAACAATAAATCTTTTTCAATTTTGGCGATGTTGGTACGAGTTTCCTTAATAACTGCACGGAGAATATTAAAATGAGACCTGAGTACTGCTTTGTTTACAAAACTGGAACCAACACTGAAACGGTACGCTTTAGGCTACCGAAACAGCTGTATGCACCTCAATAATTTTTCTTTGGCGTTTCTGACGTAGTAGTTTATTCCTGTTTTAATATTCCAACGCCAAGTCTCCTGCTATCATTTATGTCATGTTTTCGTGTCACTCACAAAGCTGTTCATTTGGTGAAAACAGGAATTATACACAAACTGATTTCTGAAATTTTTAGAACTGAAATGGGAGAAATATTTTTTTTCGAAAACGTGTGTCAAATAAATAAATAAATAAATAAATAAATTAAATAAATAAATAAATAAAATAAAATAAATAAAAAGAAAGTCTTAATAAACAGAGATAAACAGCGGTTTGTCAATATGAACTGCAGGTCGAATGTAACCCTCAATTTCATTTTATGCTATCTCGTAACTGCGACTGACATTTAAAAAAATATATACATAAAAATACATAGTTTTTTTTCTATGTATTTTTATATTATTGTACTCGGCATTGCTTTTAAAATCTGATATATATAAATAAAATAAAGTAAAAAAGAATTATACAGAATATAATTTTAGAACATAATATGTTTCAAATTCAGTATACAGTGCCGGCAAAAAAAATCTTTACACTTGAGCGACAAAAAAAAAACTTTACATGTCAATTGCTGTTTTCGCAATAAAAATGTATCGAAACCCAGTGACGGCACGTGGTGTTAGTCAATCACAGACGACCTTTCCCTTTTTACATTTTATTGCCCTCTGCAGCCGTTTAGTTATGGATCTCTGGCTACATCTGCCAGATGGATGCATCTGGCTACATCTAGAATCATCTGCCAGATTTCTGTCTACATATAGAATCATCTGACAGATTTCTGGCTACATCAAGCACAGAGTCCCATGCTCTAGCAGAATCAAAGCAGGGTATTTCTCTTCCATTTTAAGCTTAATTTGACCCACTGTGTGAGTGGCGATACCAATGTAGGTTCTCAAACTTTTAACAAATGAACGGAATACTGGCTGTCGTGAGAAAGGAACATACAGCCTTACTCTAAAAGACTGTGAGGCGAACTGAGGGATAATATTATAGGGAAAGGTCGTCTATGATTGACTAGCACCTAAGTGCCATCCCTGGGGTTCGACACATTCTTATGGCGGGAACGGCAACTGAGACGTAAAGTTTTTTTTTTTTTTTTTTTTTGCCGACACTGTACTATGAAAATAGATTCTAAAACTGTTTAACTCAAAGAATTTTTCCAAAGAATTTTAACTTTAAAATAATAAAATTTAAATAATGATCTCACAAGCCAAATGAAATCAGACAAATCCACATAAAGTTCCAAACAAAGTTCGAATTTGTGCCTTGTTTAAATAACAACTAATTGGAGATTTGTACACGCCAATGAATATCAGAGGGATGGAGTGTTTGAATTCTGTGAATACAAAATGGGTAAAATTATTTTTTTAGTGTATTTTGTCAATTGACGTTCTATGTAGTCCTATAACTGCTCTTGTTTTATTGGTGTTGGTGCGTGTATTGGCAGAGAAATATGTATTAATGTTCGTTTCTTGGTCTTCTGTGTACAATCGATTTTCCCCAAGGACAATTATTGGACGAAATGAACCGGCACTTCTTAATCGTTTCACCATCCAATAAACAAATGAGAAATTTTGGGTAAAGTTTGATATTGCCTTTCGAGTTCTCGAGCAGTTTCTGCGTTACGTATATTGCACATAGAATAAAACGTTGCTAATTCTAATAGCTGTTCCTTTGTTAAAAGTACCATAATACACAATCGGATATGTTATAAATTCAACAGCATAAAATTTAACACAGCATCACTGAAAGATTTCTAATCTTTATTTTGATAAGTACAAAAAATGTTTCGTTGAGTTTTATTGAAAAAAAAATAATAATAATAATACCCAAAATAATCAAGTAAACTGAAAAAGAAATCGTATGCATTCCATTACGAAATTTTTAAAAATTATTTTAACATATATATTTGAAATGGCTAAACTACAATTCAACGAAAGAAAAAACATCGCTTAACACTTAATTTATTAGACCGTTTCCTTAAACAAATCTGATAAATTAGTAGAAAATAGTTGGCATATTTGCATATACTTATGTTTAACACATGTCAGCCATCGGTGGCTGACACTAAACTTACCGTTTAGGCCACGTCAGCCACCGGTGGCTGACAGTGTAAAATATGATATAAAACTAAAAAAATTTACATAGTTTTAAGTAATTACTAACAATTTATTTAAAATTTACTTAATTTTTATTTATTATAGGATTATATCATTAAGGCATTTTAATGGATTTTATTGAAACATGGTATATATAAACATAACACGGTAAAAATAACACGCTTCTAAGCAGCGCGCGTGGCCTGAATGGGATTTCCCTAAGAATTCGTGTGGCGCTCAATGTGTTAATTAAAGAAAAAAATAAATAAAAATATAGACTAAAAAATACATAACTCGTTTGCGAATCTAACTTAAACACACAAAAAATATTTTAATGTAAACATTATCATACATTTTATCTTTATAGTATGTTACAATTTACATTAATATTTCAATATATGGTTCTTAAACAGAGCCTTCATTTTTCAATTAAGAATAACTTACTCAACTTTAAAGATACAGGTATGCAGTTTTATTTAATAATATTGTTGCATTAAAAACAAAAACTTTCTATTTGAGAAATTTCTCTAGAGGAATCGTATATAATTTAAAAAAGTGCATCTTTTTGAAGAAAAAAAAAAATCGAAAAATAATTTTTATTAACATAATAATTTTCCTTCTTCTGAAGGGCCGCGGTAGCCCAGTCGGTAGAGCGCCGGCCTCGTAATTGGAAGATTGCGGGTTCGGTACTCGAGCCGGCCAAAGACCGTCGTGTACACTAATGGTGGCTGGTGCACGTAAAATCTGTCGTGGCCGCAATGTCCTCCATATTCCCATAAAAAATTATACCTCTGGGGGTCACCAAAGCGGGAGAGCCATCCCTTCCGTGGAGGATCAAAATTGTGATGGCATGTCTCCGGACTACCTCTAGGAGTGTGTCCCAGACTGTCGCCAATTGTCCATCTGCGCAGCACTAGTGTGCGTAAAAACCAACCACAACCTTCTTCTGAACAGTTTTCTAATTGACATTATCCACTCAACTCTGTTAGGTGAATAATTCAATCGTGATTAAGTGTTTTTGGATACCCTGTAAAACGTTTCATATGGCAGTTCGAATTTACAGAAAATGCATCGATTCGAAAACTTAACGTATTCTGAATGACATATTACTCAAGTTTTAAAAAATAGCTGATAGTTTTGACTCTATTTTTAATGTGTAACCTAATAACTAAACAGAAATAATCTCATTCAGATATTGCTTTGAAAAATTGCTAGAAACGATACTAAATGAAAAATCAATTGAAATTAAATTTCTCTTATTTTTCTTTCTAAAGATTAATTCAAAATATTTCCGTTCAATATTTAAAATAAATTCATTTAAAAAATGTATAGTAATAAATGATCTGTAATAAGGAAATCCAATATCGAGGGACGACCAGAATAAAGTATTACAAAATGTAAATTTGTTTTGTTTTGAATTTATTTTATGCATTACAAGTTCAAATTACTTTAAGTGTCTATTACAATAACATAAAATGTCTTCATTAAATTTTTATGAAAGTTGCCAAAATTTGTCTACAAATTGATTTTTGTAAAACATATTTTTTTTTTCTTTAATATTTTTCAAATTGCAATTTTATTTATATGGTGAATTTAAAATTACGCAATGCATTAAAATATAAATAAAAAACATACTTTTATGAAATTTCTTGTAGTAAAGAATCATATTTTATCTTTGCCTCTCTGTGTATGCATATATATATATACATATATATATAGAAAACTATTGAAATGAATTTATATATACACGAGTTTAAAGATTAGAAAAACCAAAAGGAGAATTACAAACCAATGCGCAGAATTACAGCAAAAGGAAATGCAAAACTTAAATGTAGGAATATATAAACAAATGAATGAAATGAAACACCAAAGAATACTGAGGTCTTCATCAGGGGGCCCCTCAGTGTAGGGATGAAAGAGAAAAATTAGGTATATATATATATATATACTCGATATATATATGTATATACAGTCGGTAACAAAAGTATCCGAGCACTAGCGAAAATTTCTATGTAAAAAAAATAGACTTAATACTGTTTTGTTAAATAAATCCTTGTCGAATCATGTTCTTAGACTAACTAAGAACATGATTCGACAAGGATTTATTTAACAAAACAGTATTAACTCTACTTTTTTTATATAGGAATGTTTGCTAGTGTTCGGATACTTTTGTTACCGACTGTACTCTCTCTCTGTCTATATATATATAAGGTAAAACTAGGAGAGATCGCGCGTTAGGAGAGGCTGCGTACGTAAGGAATCGGCGGTGGTTGTACAACATCAATAGTGAAGTGCCGACTTGAATGTGCATGTTGATTGCTTCAAGAGTCTAAGATAAAAAGGGTTATTTTGTCTCGTTTTAAAAAATAAATACTTGAATTTTCATAAACCTTCCTAGAAATTTCAATACAATGATAGTAGTAGAAAATATTTTTAATTTAAATAATACCTCATACGTTACTAACCTAGGCTAACGGTACGAGCACCACGATTTTCTCTAAAAGCGAATAATTATGTAATAAAAAGTCTGTGCAATCCCTCCTACCAAAATGGGAGAGTTTGCGCTTATTCTTTTTAGGAAAGATTGTGCATTGATTTTTATAAAATTCTATATTAACCCAGATTTAACAGCTTATTGGTAATGACAAGACAATGAGGATGAATTTGTTGAATTTCTGGAACTGTACCAGAAAATAATTTCGACAAGTGAATGGACTAGTTCATCTCATTCGAGACGGCTCATCTTTTTTTGGAGAATGTCCTCCGAATCGGAACATTATCCATGTTGGTTGGATAGGTTTAACGTCGCACTAGTGAGTCGTTTGTTGGTGTTAGTCGCACTAGTTCTACATTATTCATGAGTGGCAAGATCGACAAAAGCCACACCTCGGGTGGGATTTACCTCGCGAATGCTAATGCTAGCCTGTGGAAAATTTATCGCAAAGTAATTAAATGTTATTGTATATCTGTTTAGTTTCGCAATATTTCCAAGTATGTTGCTGAAGGTTTGTGCAGTCGTCAGCTGCTTAAATAGAAGTGATAAAACTAAATGCAAGCAAAAAATATCAGCCTGCTAAAACTTCTTTTTAAAGACTGAAATCGTCAAAATTTCAACAAAACAAAATAAAATGAATAAACGTAAAGGATTTTAAAGTTGAAGCGAGAAGACATTAAACGAAGTGAAATTTAAGTTTTGTGTTTTGAATATTTTTGTGCTGAAAATGTTAAGGGAAAAAAAAAGAAGAAAGAACATGAATAAATAGTAAACGGTGGGCGTATTCTGGGCTTAAAAGTGGGCGGGACTAACCATATATCATTTGACACATATGGTGCACTACCCTTTCTTTTTGCTCGAAAATGCATTGTAAACACGGTATGCAATCAGTCTCGAACATGTTGACATGCGGAGGTGGTAGCATGATAACTTCACTATGTACATAATTGCAGCGATTGTGGATAACGGAAGATTCGGTCATCAAACAAGAAACCACTCAAGCTGGAAATGAATTGTACTAATTTTAAGTTAAACGTGTTATTTAGTAACTTAATGTTATTTTGATATATTTATCTGGTTTTGTTCTTTTTCCCTTTTCTTTATATAAATATTTGTATTTCTTTTTAAATTTCTTTTATTTGTCTGCTTTTTTAATTGAAGTATCCACTCCCAATACAAAAATATTTGTTTACAAATACTTTACAACAACCGAGATGTTGCGCTGCTAGACTTAGTTTTCTAACTTTTTTTCTACGGTGTATAAATGCAAGAAACTTGATATGTAACTATGCAAGTATGAAAAGGAATGTTGCTTAAATTTTGGTGTATGTCGACCGACAGGTAGTGCTGCATTTACTCTTTTTCTGAGATTTTTTCCAAATGGCTATTTATTTGTATTTTTTGTGTAAAATTTTACCAAACTACATACGTAAAACTCTATTGTGAAAGGATATATTAAATAAACTTTTGCATGCGTTAACCCATAAATTATGCTGTTACGTAGAATGAAACATTGAAAGTTTTAGAATGACCATAGTGTCATAATCGAAATGCACTCTAATAAGAATCGTTTTGATATTTCAAATTACTCTAGTCTAAAACTATATTTAAACGTCAGAGGATACAGAAAATGTCTTATTCTCTTCACTGTTTCAATGATAGGTTTATCTTTCTTGTGAGCTTTGCTTGGCGATAAAAATTACAATTTTTTACAACATCGCTCTAATAAAACCTTTAATAATTTAGAAATGTTAAATAATGCACAAGTACTCTCATATGACGTCAATGAATAAGGCATTATAAATAAAGGTAAATAAAGGCGCATTGAGTCATTCTATGAAATTCTCTTCAGATTTACACTGCTATTAACCTAAGTCAGTTTTCGGTCGCGCTGTTTCATTCGTAAGATTGCATTACTCAGCACAGTATTGTAAATTTGAAAAATATTATATCAAATTCTCTATAAAGTATATCGAATTAAATTATACCGAAATTTATTCCATTAGAGTATTTTCAGTTGATTATTTTGATTGTATTCTCGAATTCCAGATTTGAAGGCTATAAGGTAAAGTGCCTTTTTTCCGTCCCTTTCCCTAATTTTGCCCCCTTCAATTCTGTGCTCATCCTTGAGTGGTGCCATCTGTCACGCAAGGCAAAAGAAACAGGAGGTACAACGTGTCAGTAGTGAAAGTTTCGTTCCCCAAGGCACATTTATTTGTTGTATACGTTGGCTTTCTTATTTTTAGAAGAGATGAAATCTTATTATCCATTTTTTAGAACATTATTTAGTGTATTGTAAGTCTTTCTTTCTTACATATTGCATACATTCTATGTTGGTAAGATACCAATAGTAGCATACAGTGGGTTTTCAGAAGTTCAGTTCATCTTACGAGAATCGAAGCTCCACCATGTTTGCAGTAGTATGGTCGCAATTTCATCCCCCTTGCATTTCTTACATTCGGCAGCAAAATTATTGAAGCCCACATCTACATTTTTTTTTTTTTTTTTTTTAGTTTGATCGCTAATTTTTATCTTTCACTTAATTTTTATAAACAGCATAAAGACTAAGATTATGACACGGCAAGTATTTACTTAACAAAACAGTACGTGCAAAACTTTTAAATACGAATTATTCCGATCGCTTCAATAATTTTACTGCCGACTGTAATTTCGTTCCCTTTCGTCCCCCGGATCTCTCTCCATCTGACGAAATTTATATGGTAACTGATCAACCATCATCAAGTCACCATTTTAAGCAAATTTCTACTCCCATCAGCCCAAAACACATCAACGAAAAGCCAGTAATCACATCATCAACTTCTAACAAGGCGGTTCAACAACACTGATCATAGGAAAGAGGTGAACGATTTCAAGGCAAAGAAGACGCTCAGCTGAAAAACAACTTCTACCACCCATCACATTCAAGTGAAAGGGGAAGATTCCGTCATCTAAAAAATCGAAACGTGATCCACCACAGACTCAGAAGATGAAAGCGATTTTTCAGTTGTCACTCCTTATGACGATGATACAAGCGGTAATGATGACGATAATTATGTAATGTGCCCTATCTGCTTGAGCAGTTTCTCTGGAGATAAACATGGAAAACAATGGGTCCAGTGCATTAACTGTTACACATAATCACACGAAACATGCACAGGGGGCGAAATTTGGACCACTTTTTATTTTTGCCAAATATAGTTATCTTTTGAAACACAGTTTTTCGACTTGGTAAAAATAATTTTTAGTCAATTTGGCCATGTTTAAATGTTTGCGGATAGTTAGTGAATGTAATATGTGTGTCCATTCGAATGATCGACATGCTTTATTTTTCATAAAAGGTTTGATCTCTTGTATAATATTTTTATTTATTTTATAACTCATTGAACTTATATTTACTTTGCATATTTTTTATATTGATATATATATATATATTTAAACTACTGTTGTATGTATTGTAAACTATGATACGAAAATCCAATCTTTATTAATAATATAGATAACAATGCAGATAATATGAAATATCTATGCAACAACGTAGTTGCAGATAAACGTTACTAATTATAAAGAACATAAAATTAGTATATCATCACTTTACAAGGATTAATTCCCTCTCTCTATAATACACGGTATAATACTTTAAAAACTAAATATAAGTTCGCTTTCTGAGACTTGCATTTGTAATTCATTTAAAATATAGAATAGAATTTATTCTTCACATGTAATAATATTAACAAACATTGTTCTCATATATGTATGTGTTTGTGTTTCTGTAAATATTTACGGTTTACTTTTATTGACTAAAGATCCTAAAACATACGAATTATATTAACCCGTTAGTAGTCGCTATACACAGCGCCACCTATTAAAAATTGCGCACTTTTTATTTAACTGTCACCAATAATTTTAAGAATTGATGTGATCGACGTTCCTTCGATTTTATTCACGTTTTATATATATTAAATGCTACTTCTAAAAATTTTTGGTGGCTATTGAATAAAAAAATCTGGCAACAACGAAGGAAGGGCGGCAAATCGACCAACTAGCGACTACTAACGGGTTAATCAGTAATTTTTGCGCATTAGCCTAGCTTGTTAGTAACGGAGATTAAATAGGCACATATACAGGGTTTTTCAAAAGTCCCCTCCCTCTCTTAACTCGAAAATTATTCGGAATTAGGAAAAATGGTGAAACACGTTTCAAGGAATTCAAGAGGTACCTCTTGGGCCCGGGGCAGGGGGAGGGGGGAAAGATGCCGCTAAGGAGAGCTACTTTAAAATTTCAAATGAGAAGGTATGTCTTGTGATACATCCCTGGGAACGTCTCTTCAAAATAGATTTGATATATATAGTTTCGCCATACGATGATTATTAAAGGAAATACTTAAGTTTTCAGACTTTTGAAATGTGGATTTTATACTTATGTATCCCCTTTAATCATTACAATTCAAAACTATTATATCAAATTCATTGTCTTGAAGAGAGGTTTCGAGGGATGCATCACAAGACATACTTTCCTGTTTGAAATTTTAAAGTTGCCCTCACTAGCGGCACTACTATTATCCCTTGCCCGTGTCCAAACATTTTCAGGCAAAGTTTGTCTTGTGATACATCCCTGGAAACGTCTCTTCAAGACAATTAATTGAATATAAACAGTTTTTTCCTGCAATGATTATTATTGGGAATATGTTAGTATAAAATTCACATTTCAAAAGTCTAAAAACTAATGTACACTAAGCGACCAAAAAAGAAGCCCCACTGTAGAAAAAATGACTTATACCTTTTTTATTTGTAATAACTTTAAAATTAATGTTTGAAACAAATTAAACTGTCTTGTTTGCATAATACCAAAGGGAAGAAGTGATACCTATGTGTATTTTCGATTTAATAATTCGCTTTATTGCACACTACGAAGTACTTTCTAAAAATCTGCAAAAAACTTTCTTTTTGAACATAATGTAATAACCATACACTTTGTACTCCATTATGATTTATTAAATGAAATAAACAGGTTATATTTGAATATGTGAAATAAAACTATTTATTTATTAGATCTAAGCAATTTTTTATTAAAATTATGTATTGTGCATTGGGTTAACCACCTTTATATGGAATTACTGCTTTAATGTGCAATGGCGTAGTTCTATGCAGTGTTTTAATATAAATTTCAGAAATTTCAATGTGCCAAATATCACAAATAATTTTTTCTAGTTCTGGCAGAGTTATAGGCTGCAAATTTCAAATCCTCTCCCCGCTCTCCCGCCTTTTTATAGACGAAACATTTTCGAGCGGATCGTGATTAGGACTATTTCCATGTCTGGTAAGGAAGAAATTCTATTATCTCTTTTGTGGAATTTAACTTAAAGTGTAAAAAGGTATGATTAGTTACAGAATTATAGGTTCTCATGGGAATGGAACGAAAATTTTGACAATTTGAAGTGAATAAATTGACCACAGACGCCGTGTGGTAAGGTGCATTATCATCTTGAAATTGCTGTTTGCGGAAATGTCCAAGATACCTCCAAAATAGTCGGTCAGGCACCACTTTTAAGAAGATTGTGTTTTATTTCGAGTTAATTGATTCCTTGAACATAAAAATTTGCCCAACTGTTTGAAAAGTTATGCACCTCCATACCATTATGTACGAAGAATGTGTCACTGTTTTAAAAGTGCGATTTTCATTAAGTCGGTCATATTTTCGTTGTCAGATCTGCTTGTTTTCTTTAGCTCGAAATAAGTTAAACTTTACTTATCAAAGAAAAACAGTTCAGCGCAATAATTAACTAATCATTTTTTAATTTTTTTAGCCATCTGAGGTCTTGCATTCCTAATTTTCTTCACTAAGAATAGAATTTTCTGTCATTTAAACCTGCTTTGTTTAATAGTTGTTGTACTGCAGTTAAAGAAATTATGCTGCTAAACAATTTTTCTGAATCTCTTTTATGTTCTAAATATAATACAAACAGATTTTATAAGAAATGGCTTTTTAACTTACGGTCATCTCGCTTGGATGAGCAACATGACCGTCTAAAACCAAATTTCCAGTTTAAACGGCCAAAAATTTTATATCTTGCTAAAAACCTTTTTACCAATATTTCGTTAGCATTTAATTATTTTGCCAACTCACGTATTAAAATATTTTTTGATTTTCACTCAATAATTAATACTTTTTCTGGCATCGTTTTCTGCCTTATTCTTACCATTTTTGAAATAATTTCTAAAATTACAATTTTTCTGACAATTGAATTTTGTTTTCAACACTAGACTCAAAGCTAAAGTGTATGTGGAGGACAACATAATAAAATCTATTCGAAAACTTGCTTTTTAAACGATAAAATTGGCGGTTGTAGAAGGCGAGAACTAAAATATCCAAGTGCGGCTTTTTTTTTTTTTTTTTTGGTCGCTTAGTTTATTTTATTTGATAATCATCGTAAAACAAAACTATTTATATCAAATTCATTGTTTTGAAGAGACATTTCTAGGGATGTATCACAAGACATACCTTCTTATTTGAAATTTTAAAGTTACCTCCCTAGCGCCCCCCCACCCCCTTGCCCCCCGGGCCCAAACTTTTTTCACCAAAAGAGGTCCCTCTCGAATTCATTGAACACGTGTTTCGCTATTTTCCGCAATTCCGACTAATTTTCGTGTTAGGAGGGGTTGTGGGACTTTTGGAACATCCTGCATATATATATAAACATGTGTGTGTTTGTGTGTGTATAGTATCGTTTAAACACAGAATTAAATAAATTAGAAATATTATATAAAAAATTAAAGAAAAAATAAAATCAGTACCTGATCGAATTACAAACATGGATACTTGAATCGGTATTCGAGCCCTGCATCTACGAATTGAAGTCCGGAGTTCTAATCATTCAGCACCAGATGGGCACAACCTTTTTAATTAAATGTTCTGTTTCATTAGATAACGTTATATATATATATATATATATATATATATATATATATATATATATATATATATATATTATATATATATACATGGAAAATAAATACATAGATAAAGAATGCTTTGACAGATTTCCCTTTCAGTATTTTCGTATTCGATGGCATAAAAATTTTATTTAATACATAATATTGGGTTATATTAAAACAATATAAAACTAGGATTGTAAATTTTTGTACCTGAAAAATCATACATAGTATACGAAGCAATTTTGGTTGATTGTGAATGGGTGGGGGAAGATTTCACAAAGAACCTTTTAATCTTTGACTACTTTTAATCTTTTAATTTTACAAATATTAAGAACTAAATGATAAAAACAATACATAAGATTCAACGAGGCTTCTAAATATTAAAAATGATGAATAACATTTTAACATCTTAAAAGATGGAAACTACATAACGTACAAGTATTTACATATGTACACGGGATGTTTGAGAAATAACGCCTTTAATTTAAAATGATATAATTTTAAAACTGTAATACACAAAAAAAATAAATATGTGTTATGTTAGATATGCAGGTCTGTTGGTATATTGGATATTTAATTTTAAATACTCAGATTTCAAAATTTGTTTGAAATATTCACGAACAGATGTCATTTATATCTCAGAGAAAAGCCACTTAGATCGCGAGTTAAATTCCTTTTTGCTACATGAATAAAATCATTTTACAATGCAATCGACATTGTCACTGTAAGTAGCACTAACATGACATAAGCGCATGGTGCAGTTCAAAGTCACCTTCTGCAAAGTCTCTACTATAACAGATGAAGATGCTACATATATAAACTGTTCCTATTTCAAAGTTTGAGGATTCTTTCTGTAAACAGAGTCCTTCAAATGACTCTCAAAAAAAGAAGTTACTTGGACTGAGATCCAAAACGGAGGTCAATATAATTTTATGTCCTCCACTTGATGGTAATTTAGAACGTCACTGACATAGGAGCATGATTTCGTCACTGATATAGGAGCAATTGAGGAATCAGAAACACAAAGATGTCAAACACTACAGGAAGAAGTTGCAGTTGGAAATCATCATCTTGTGTAACTCATCCACAATTTTCTGAAGCACCTAAAGCTTTAGATGTGGCAAAAAAATTGTTCTAAATTTTCAATATGTCAGATTGAGTGATAATTTCTCTCTTAAAATGGCCACAATAATTCCTTTACTAGATAGCGCAACATACGCATTAAGTATTGCAGAATGTAGTGGCCTTTCAACAAATACACGCTGTTTTTCAGTTCTTCAATTTCGATAATTTTGTTTATTAACAAAGCCCACCAAGCAAAAGTATGCTTAACCGGTAAACTATATGTAGTCGTTATAAAATATGCTTCCATTAATAGTTCGGAGTATCTCATTTCGAAAATCTTATCTTTGTCGCAGATCTGTATTTTCAATCGCATGACAACAGTGAATTTTTTACAATATCAACTGTAGTATCATTTTGCATATTTCTGTATATAGAAGAACCTGACAATTCACACTCAGTAGCTACACTTCTGATTAACTTTTTTGGACTATATTTAAAATTTTCTTGAAATGCTTGCACATTTCTAAATGTCCTGACTGACCGACTGCTTCCCATATTTTCTTACTAAATGGTTGGCCTTGCTGCCTACCTGTACAAGTTTTTTAACGAATTTAGAATTGTTTTCCGGTCAGGATTTTTCTTAACGATAATATTTTGTTGAAAAGTTTGTCTTGTAGTTGTTTGATAATGATTTTATCAAAGTTATTCTAGCAGAGTAAAAGCACAATATTCAAAAGAATACATAATTTTGTAGCGGCGACGTTGAAAAACCAGCTTGTGCTTGGAAAATAGGAAATTTTATGCCGCATCGGTTCCGTACAAATTTGCATAACTGGGACCATCAATAATATACCCGCGTGTTATCGGAAGTAACTTTAGCATTCGCATTCATTTTGATATTTTGGATAAGACAGCCCCTTTTTTCTCAGAAGTTTGTTATAGAGAATATGACGCTTCACAATTTCATTAACTTCTTTTTGTACGCTCATATTTATTCTTGTCACAATAGAAGAATCGCCCAAACACTGACTTTTCTGTTATTTATGCACTGTAAAAAATATGTCCTATTTTCTGCCAGAAATTCTCTGTAATTTGAGAAAATACGTTCTGGCAACGTAATTTTTTCGTAAATTACGCGTATTTTCTCATATTACAGAGATTTTCTGGCTGCAAATAGGACGTATTTTTTACAGTATAGAGAATTTCATCGTACAGCATTGTTTGTACAATTTGACTTTATTGAATTTCTTACACTTGCTTCTCCAATTCAACTCTTTATTACGTTTCGCCAGTACAACAAACAGGAAATTGTGGGTTCTATACTTCTAAGCATTTTTTAAAGGTCACTGTTATTCCAGTATCTTCTGTCTGTGAATTTTCTACCTAATTTTGCAAACTGGTGTATTCAAATTTCCACAGGCATCTAGCCACATGTTTCATATTTATGTCTATCACTATTTTCAAAGCTATGTCATTCCAAAGTTGGTGTGTCCTTTCTGAAACAGCCTGTATGTACATATATTAGGAGGACCGGAAAGTAATGTCGTTTTTGCGTATGTCGATATTCCATTTTCATTTATGTCCTGTGTGCTTAAACGGGTGCAAAATGCATTTCAATGTTAGAGTGACTTACTTACCTGAAAATTATTAAAGCTTAATTCTTTTTTGGAATTTATAGTGAAATGGCTAGTCAACTAAAAGAAGAGGGCCGGCATTGTATGCTTTTCGAGTTTCGAAAGGGAAATAGAGCAACACTTGCTACTAAAAGCATTTGTGTTTTTTATTCAAGTATATTAAACCATTATAAATGCTAAAAATGTTTTTCTAAGTTAAACTCCGTATTTTTTATCTTTCTGACTCGTATCGACCAGGAAGACAAACAATTTTAGACAATGACATGTTAGGGGTGAAAGTGGAAGCAAATCTGTTTCAAACAATCGAAAAACTCTCAAACACTCCTGTCCAACCTCGGTCTATCATCCAAGGGGTCTCGAATAATCTGTGGAAAGAAACAAAGCTAACCAATCGACCACATGAAACTTATTGCTTCAGCGGAACAATACAGAAGCGTTTTTTGATCTTTTGATCACTGGAGATTAAAAATGGGTCCTTTATGATAATCCAAATAAAGTAGTTCTCTTCGAATAAATTATCACAAAGTACAGTTAGTCAGGTTTACATCCCAAACAAGAGCGTTTGTGTGTTTGGTGGAGTATTTGTGGGGTAGTTCATTTTGAAGTGCTGAAATCTGGACAAACTGTGAATATTTTACTGCGAATAATTGGATAGAGTAAAACAATCTTTTATTAAAAAGTGCGCAGCGTTTATCAACAGAAAAGGCGTTATTCTTCAAAACGATAATGCAAGACTGCACTGTGCAAGGAGAACCCTGAAAAATATAATAATGAATTTGAGCGGACTGCACACTAGATGACTAAAGGTTGTTGATAATGAGGGTGATTACATAATTGATTAAAAAAAACTTGTTTAAAATTACCTGTTTGAATATTTTGTAAAAAACCGACATTATTTTCCGGTCCTCCTAAAAAAGCAGATAGATAGGTAGATAGATAGATAGATAGATATAGATATACAGAGTGATCGTAGTTACACTTGGGCTATTCAGAGATGGAATTATCATAAACATCTATATATATAAATGGCTAAGAGATTTCCTTGGACTCTCTCTGTCTGTGTGTGGACGCACCGAGAACAAATATCGATTTTTAACTAACTTCCCGACTAGCTACACATTTGAAACTTTTATAATAGCTTAACGATAACAATTCGTTTTTAAATACTTTTAGCCAATTGTTTCGGGTTCCTGCTGACTTTGGTAGCGTTTATATGATTCAACAAAAAATGTATTTAACTTTCCGACTAGTTAGACATTCGAAACTTTTAGAATGGCCCAAAACACGATAACAATGCAGAGCTGCCAACCTAATCCGACAAATTGTTAGTACCGCCCCTTTTTCTACACCAGTCATTTCTTAGAGTTTTTTTCTTCTTAATTCATCGCAAATATATTTGAAGAAAATTACTTCAAAAATTAAGTGGTGTAGAAAAATGGTCGGTACTAACAATTTGCCGGATTAGGTTAGCAGCTCTGACAATGCATTTTTTAATACTGTTAGCCAATTTTTTCGGGTCCCCGCTGCCTTCGGTAGCGTTTAAAAGTTTCAAGGTTCAGCAATCATATAACTTTCCGACAAGCTAGATATTTGAAACTTTTAGAATAAATCAAAACACGATGACAATGCATTTTTGAAATACTTTTAGTCATTGTTTCGGGTCCCCGCTACTTTTGGTAGCATTTATATGATTCAACAATCATATAAACGTCAATCGATACAAATGTATTCCACTAAAGCTACGACTGACACCACTTTCTTCTTCTTCATTTAAATGCATTTAGATCTGGGTGTAATACTAAACTCGACTGCGCTGTGAAACCACAACCAAATAATTGACTGACAGTTGAGGTGTGGTATTACACACCACAGTGATCTCACGTTATAATAAACAAGGACATCTAATTAAGAAACGCAAAAACGTTTTCACCAAAAAAAATTCTGTACTAGGAAATTTTCGGCTAAACTTTTGTTTGGATAAATTTGGTCAAATAAAGTCTTTATTAGTTCTTCGTACTATAAAAAATTGGTCTGAAATCTTTATGTATTTCTGTTCGGAGAACTTTTTAGTGATAAGATCTACACTACCTTCATTTATTTCACGAATTTAAAAATGGTTTCGTTAACAAACTTTGACCTATTAGCACGGAAACAACATTAGGCCGAGTTTTGTACATTTTGAGTTTGATTTTGAAATTTTTTTCTAGTTTCATTCTAAAACATTTCAAAATTTATATACTGAAAAATATTCTGTTACAAAAATTTTTTAAGTTCTACTAATAGTGTACATTTATTTAATCCTAAACTTTTATCTCTTTTAATAGCTACATAAGAAGAAAAAAACCATCTAAATTTTCTGTAAAAATACTATTCGTTGAAATAATCTTTTTTTTTTTTTTTTTTTTTTTTTCGAAAAAAAAAAAAAAAAAATCTCTGTAGATTTTAATCAAATGGGCTTCCTCTTGATCCAAAATGAGCGAGAAAAAGTACACACTTTAAGAACGGAGAAATTATATTAATAAGAGTTATTTCCTCTTCAACATTAAAAAAAAAAAAAAAAAAAAAAAAAAAAACTCATATGTTCAGTGAAAAAATATTTGATTTGAAACTGAAATATTTACTTTATATATTGCTTTTTTTCTTCACCTGTTACAGTTATAATAGATTTTGAATTCCCGTTTTAGACATTTTATTTCTGTTATCAAATTGGTAGGAAAATATTCGATAATAAGGTTAGTTAAAATTGGTGTGTAATATGATGCTCCGATCTAGAAAATACATTAGACAAAATGTACTTTTGAATTGAACCCATTTTTGTTTCTTTTGTATTGTTTAACTTATTAAATATGCTCATGCTTAGAAAAATATAAACATAAAATACATGCATATTTAATAGTTAGTAAAAAATACTGTTTTGAACATATATAATTATAGTCAAGAACTGTGTGAATTTAAACACAGTTCATCGAAATTTTAAACTGAATGTTTTTTCTAAGAAATGATTTAAATATAATTAATAAATTTAAATATAATTAAATATGGTGTGCTGGTATACCTATATTTTAACTTTCAGAAGTTTTCGCTGTGGTCCGTTATACTATTCCCCTTATAATCTTGATAGTGACATCCACGTCATAACGCGTTATCGGCCGTTTGGTGAGAACTCGCATCACGCGATATCGAATGATTGGTAATGAACGTGTTAAAATATATATTATTTTTAAATTAACTATATGTTAGAGAATAATTACTGCTTACTGAATAGAAAATAATTACTAATTACTAATTTCCGTTTTCAATCATAAATTCTTAAACAAAACTGATTATTTTTTAGATAGATACATATAAAGAAAATATTGAAACGCAAATGTTTTTGTTAATGAGAAAAGTTACAACACATTTTAATTCACAGGGGAAATATAGGTATTTGGAAAATTTTCGATCTCTTTTTTTTTTTCCTTTTTACATGTTTTGAGGAGTGAAAAATCCGAAAATCGCAAAATCGACGTGGTGATCATTTAGGGATCAGTTTGCTAGTGCGTTATTCTGTTAGTTTGTTCGTAAAATTTACGATTTTCCTAACATGGAAGTACAGGGGAAGAGTTGAGGGAAAAGATAGAGAAAAAGTTAGGCATAAACGTGTGTTATGAAGATTCTTTCATCTTAAAAATGTTGGAAAATTTTTAAAAAAACATTTATGATACTGGCATGAACAATGAACATTCTTATTTGAAAACCTCGAAAGTCATTCGAAATTTGCGACTTTCTTAACATGGAAGAATAATGCAATATTTCCCATTTTTTAATTATATGGATTATTGTACTGAAAATACTATTGGGTTGCAAAAAAAACTTGAATATGAATTTGACGTTAATAAAATTAAGCAATAAATTAAGATAAGGAACAGTCGGCAGCAAAATTATTGAAGCACTACCAATAATTTCTACTTAAAAAATGGGCACCTAATACTGTTTTGGTAAGTAAATATTTGTCGAATCATGATCTTAGTCTTATGCTGTTTATAAAAAAATAAATAAATTTATTAAAATAATAATAATAAAAAAAAAAAAAAATAAAAAAAAAATAAGTTGATGATAAAAATTAGCGATCGAACTAAATATATATATATGAGAAGTGTGGATGTGTGCTTCAATAATTTTGCTGCCGCTGTAAACGTATAGAAGCAGATGGGTAGCATAGTGCTTGGGGCATTTTATTTAATGACCGATCCGAGTTATCAGTATACTTCATTTCTTTTAACATGGATGTAGTATAAGCTAAATTAGAAACTAATGAAAAGAAACATATGATAGGGAATTGAGCAGAATCCACCTATGGTATCTAGTTTCATTTATTGCAAGAACTGAATGATTTCTATATGAAAGTAAACTTGTAATTTCCCAGCATTGTAATTTCCCAGTTTCTTGCGAATTTTTAATTGTACTAACGCATGTTCAAAAAAACTCTTTCAAAATAAACGGGTAATGCGTTTTTAGTTATTAACTATATTGCGCTTGTTGAAAATGAACAATGCTTAAGATTACTCAAAGAAATTCAAGATTTACATCAATCCAGAAGGAAGAAATTGATTCAGTACATCTTTATTAAAAGAAAATTAATAAAATTAATCTCATTTTTCTTGTAATTTAATTATCACAAAAATAAAATATAAAGAATATTTCTCTTTTTACAAATGGTTCGTGTTGGTTAAATTCACTACACAAAAGCAAGGGTAATAAATAGTAGGCTAATAAAAGGAATCCTACCAATGCTTGTTTATACTGCTCATAGATTGCTTTTAAATTCAAATTATATAATACCTCTTTAATTTTAATTACTAAAGTTTTTTCAAAGGTTTACAGCTTCGGAAATAATGCAAGTACTTTCTTTAACCTAATCAAAATCTATAGAAGTTTACTCGAATTACTTTATCAGATCTTCAGTAAATTATTAAATCAATGTTTGATTCTTTAATGTATATATTATTGTCGATAACTTAGATAAGTTGATTAAAAATTAAGGCAACTTTGTTGAATAAATGTGGCATTATTTAAAAATTAACGTCATGAATTGCCAATGGAGGAAGCAGAAATACATGACCAATTAAAGAAAAAAAATTATCTGTCATGAACTTTAAAATGATTTTTTTTTTTTTTTTTTTTTTTTTTTTTTTTTTGAAATATCGAATCTTATTTTCTGTAATACAACATTTTATTAAAATTCAACATTTTGTAGAACTTTGTAAATTTTTAACTAAAGTAGGAAATTTACGGAAAACCTAGGCAGTTGATAGTGAGATTTAACAAGATCTGAATTTGCAAAATTGTTATAAAAATGTTTGAATGAAAACTGATTTAAATCAATTATTTAAAAGGCAGATAGGGGCTTAAATCATCATTTAAACCAATATTTTATTCAAGGTGATTTAAATCAAACATGTCTGGTTTAAGATGAGTATCAAAATAGATTATTTATATGTCTGTTTTCCTTCTCTATAATACCACTTTCTTTTCTTTCTTTTCTTTTCTTTTCTTTTTTTTTTTTTTTTTTTTTTTCAGAAATTGAAATTTGCTTTATTATTAAAATTCCTACTGAACATTGATTTAGAGATACATTCCCCTTAACATAAAATTTTTGTGTTTTTATAACATTATAATTTTTACGTAAATGATCGCATACACTTCCATGACCTCTGTATCACATATTTGTTATACGATTGATTTTTTCTTTTCTTTTATATCTATATATTTATATAAATTGTTCACTATGGAGAAACATTTGCTTTTTGATTTAAAAAATTCATTTTTCGTTTCTTAAAGTCTTTTCGGTAGATTTAATTGTTTCATGTATAATTGAGCTGATGTAAGTTCATATTTCATATATAAATGTGTACACTTTCAAAAATATGTCCAATAAATTAAATATTTATACATATATAGTTATTTATCTTTTTTTTTTCTATTGCACTTTTCTAAATAATTTTAACTGTTTTAGAGCAGTTTCCAATGTAAACGTTTGTTCGTACGCCAAAACACAATTTTATTTTTAAGTAAGCTTCCAAAATAATTTAAAAATACTTAAAGAATTAGCTATTTGTTATTGAATTCCGAAAATTTTGCTTTATGTTTATGAGTAATAAGCAAAGAAAAATTCTATAAAATAGTTTATATATCCAAAATTATTATTCGCGTTTTTGCGTCTCTTAAAAATGTAATTATATAGTATATATATATATATATATATATACATAAACCATTTTAAAATGGTATAATAAAATAAAATTCAGTTATTTTATATTGCTAAATATCAAAATAATGATTTTAAAAAAATAAGTAGGAATAAATATTTATCTCTTAGATATATAATTCTACCCATTTTTTTTTTCCTACTCAGCTAATATTAAACAGCATTTCCCTTTATTAAGCAGTTCTATTATTATTTTAAGTTACATTTAATTGATAACTGCTCAAGAGATTAAAAAAAAAAAAAAAAAAAAAAAAAAAGAATTGCTTTACGAGGTCAAAATTTTGAAAATGTTTCCTTCCTCCAAGAAACTTGCTTAAAAAAGCATGAATTAATTTTCGCCTCTATTTGTTTCGCTTCTCAATATTATGACTCTTTATTCCCATTAATCAGACTCTTCGAAGTGTCTCCGAATGTACTGCCAACGGTTGTTTTGCACCCTCCTCGAACTCTATGTTGCTGTTTCTCAAAGAATATTGGTGCATTAATTAGCCTCGTGAGGGTTCTAAGTTCTATTATTAACAATTAACCGCATCACATTAGCGCTGGTATCATTATATGTATATGTCTCTTGATTAATATTCCAGACTCCATAATAATAACTGCGTGCATATTAGTTTTCTGTTATTATCAAGCTCCAATTATGTCTTACTTTAGGAATAACTGCTAGCTCTAATTAAAGGAATTTCATTTAGAAAGTTACTTTGAGATGTGTCAAGAGATTTGAAGGAGAAACAAACGAGGAAAAAGCGTTTTTAAAATTATTTATTTTAAAAGCGGAATGAAATATGCAGAATTTCCGAGAAAGTCTTTTAATGACTTTTATTTCTACAAACATTATTTGTAGGAGCTTCCAATTAAAAAATATTTCTAATGAGGAAAGAACCCATAGCATAATAGTTTTAGAAGAGGAGTTTATAGTTTTAAAAAAGAGATAGAAAATTTGGTACATACAGTCGGTAACAAAAGTGTCCGAACACTAGCAAAAATTCCTATGTAAAAAAAGTGCACTTCCTACGGTTCTGTTAAATAAATCCTTATCGAATCAAGTTCTTAGACTGACTAAGAAGAGGATTTGATTTTTTCCTAGTGTTCGGACACTTTTGTTACCGACTGTACCTTCCTACTTCCCAACATTTTGAATTTTTAAATCATTTTTAACAGCACTTTTTTTAATAGAAATCTGTCATATTATTATAATTCACCAATTAAATATAGTGAAAATTGTCGTAGAAAATTTCTAATAAAAGGCCTGTCGCCTAAATCGGGAGAATTATCAATAATGTGCCTTTTTATATTTCACTAAATATACCTATTTGCTAATCCCCTACATTCTGCCAAATTCTACAGGTTGATAAACAGTTGTAGAATCCGATTATTATTTTCTTATATATATTCTTATATATAGAAGCATTTTACTTTCGTTTCTTAATGCCCTGATAACGATACTCTAAATGTTACCGAAACAGCTGTCTGCAATTTCGTTATTCCCTTTGGCGAACTATAGATTGAAGATTTTCCTGTGTTTAATGGGACATTTATTTTTACTTTATTATTATTGAT
This sequence comes from Salticus scenicus, assembly GCA_963930645.1. Taxonomy (NCBI): domain Eukaryota; kingdom Metazoa; phylum Arthropoda; class Arachnida; order Araneae; family Salticidae; genus Salticus; species Salticus scenicus. Next base: position 244,368,978 of record OZ005657.1, on the reverse strand, counting down.
GTGGTCACACGTATGTTTGTATGTTTATTTATTTCTAAGTTTCTAGAAAAATTCTAAAAAATTAGTAATATTGCGCTTAATTCCTTTTGATCTGCTACAGTGACTATTCTGAAAATAAGACTTTCAGAACCAAACTTCAAACTCGAAATGGTAATTGTTAAACGTAAACTATTAAATATTTTTTTAAAAATAACGTATTGCTATTTCGTTATTAAAATCAAAAAAGATTTTTAAGAATTTTTATATGTGATAAATCTGCAAATAATTACTGAGTTGATATTAATAAATTTATTTATATTACATGTGACTACAATTTGACTTATGTTTCCTTTGATATTTGTTCTTCTAATTCTATGAATAAATAACTAAACATATAATTGAAAGTTCTTCTAAATGATTCTATGGTTTAATAAAGACTACACTGCGCTGGAAAGGAAAAAAAAAAAAAAAAGTCGAGCCCTGATATCATTACTGCTGATTGTTATGTAAAATTACCTCTTGAATCCGAATATGAACCACATTTTGCCTAATCACCCACCGTTTTCTCGGGGCGCCACCTCCTCACCCAATATTTATCACTGTTTGGTAAATTTATGACCATGAATTTGATTTGGAGAATGGAAAAGAATTATTTTAACAATTAAAAGAAATATATATATATAATGTATAACAAATAATAATAATAATTTATTAATAAAATGTAATAAATGCAATTTATAATTTCATGGGAATCACCCCCCCCCCCACGCCTAAATTTTCCCTTTGCTGCAAATGTTCATGTTTTAGAAATTTTACCTCTGTGGCTCCTCAGAAGATATTTAACAGGTGCAATATTCCTCCCCCCCCCCCCCCGACAAATCAAATTTATAGCCATAAAATTATCGAAAGGTGATAAAAACATGGGGGCGTTCCCAAACAATGGTGGGTGATAGGGCAAAAGGGGCTTCATATTCGGATTCAAGCGGTAATTTTACATAAGAATTTGCAAAAATGGTGTTGGAGCCGATTTTCATGCAGAGCAGTGTTATTAGTATAACTGCAGAAATTCCGGTATTTAAAGTCTCTAAAATATTATTTATACATATATATATATGTTCTGGTGTATGTATAGTCATCCAAATTTTATGAGAAGAAAGACACTAAAAGAAATTTTGAAGATTTTAAGATACCAGATATGGCATTTTATTAACATTTAAAAGAAATCATATTTTCCCTTTCATTCTAATGCATAAATAGAATTTAAAACATTTTACTTGGTTTTAAGTTAGGAATGCTTTGACATAATAACCCATAAATTTGAAGATTTTTGTATTAAATCTTATCGATTCTATATGTAAAAACTATGAAGATTCCTTTCCAAAACTATTAACAAATCTTTCATTCATGTTCCCGAAATAAAATGTTTAGTAGTACTATTCATTGGTATTTAATAGATGAAGTTTAAGAAAGAAGGAAGAAAGATTTTTAGACATCTTAGAAACACAACCTTGAAAATACTAATATTAAATTACAAAAGATGTTTTCAATTTGTTTTAGGAGGTCTATCTTTTTAACCATTGAATTTAGAATTAAAACTCCAATTTAAAAAGTATTTCGATGTTAAATATTTCAGCATTTATAGAATTATACTATTCAGCATTTATACCATTGACTAAGGGAAAATATTTAAATCGCGAAAATTTAAGTCAAATACAAAATGAAAGAAATATTCACATTACCATTTCTCCTAAGTATCCTGCTATTTTTACAATTTGAGTAAAATTTAATATTCCTACTTTATGATGCGTTTTATACTTCAGTTTTTATTTTCTAAGTTATTTTTCATTCGTTAAATTATTTTGTTTACGTTTTGAATTGAACCAAAATAATTATTAGTATGATTTAATTTCAACAAAATTTGGGACAATACGGAAAACTGAGTGAAGATTAGTTTCATGTTAGTAATTTTAATGCTAATATTGCCTTTTTTTTTTTTTTTTTTTTTTTTTGTGTGTGTGTGTGTGTGTGTGTGTGCGTGTGTGTGTGTTTGTATTTAATTTGTTTAGGCAAATGGACGTGTATTTTAACTTTTGTTTCAATTCTTCGTAGTTTCACAGTTACAAAGTTAGTTTTTACGTAATTTTTACAAGCATTAATTTTCTATGATTTCGTTTCGCATAGACATATGATTCGATTATCACTATTTTTAAAATATAATTCTGATCACGACTTGATTCACAGTAAGTTGTTAATTAAATAATAACTGAAATAAAATAAGAAAATATTCTAATACTAACCTGAAGACAAAACTAATGATGACTAATGAAGACAAAACTAATAATAAAAAAATAAAAACGCTAAAAACTAAAGTTTATATTAAAAGTTTACACATAAGTTTACACATAAAATGTTTTTTTTTTTTTTTTTTTTTTTTTTTTTTTTTTTTCTCGTCATTTTTTAATGTAAACAGTGGTAAATAAGCCATGATCTTATAAAATATATAATTTTCAAATTTTACTTACCCCAGGAAATATTATGTGCAAAAATAGAGAGTTTTTTTTAGTGATTTTTCACACACAAAGCTTTATTTAATTAATTTGATTTTTTGGGACACAGGATCGGCATAATAATTTTTTCTGGCTTTTATATAAGATCCCTTATAAAATGTCTGAAATAAAATTTAGCTGCATACAATTAGAAATGTTTTGGAATTGTAAATTTAATTACAGTAATTTAAATAATAGTTGTTTGTTAAACAAATTAAGACACCCGGAATATATTGTAAGCATGTTTTTTAAAAGCTTCAATCCCTGAGCCCACATAAAAGATTTTTTTTTTTTTTTTTTTTTTTTTCCAAAATTAACTTCTATAAGTACCAAGCACCAGTATCTATTACTAAAATCCACGAACAATTTTAGTGAAATATTCAATCGTAATAAGTATTTTTACTGTATATCGCATAGAGAAAGGGGGGGAGGGGATATAACTTCTATACATGAAGTGCTATTTTAAATATATTCTGCTAAAAGCATCTTTATATTACTATTAATTTTTAATTTTGTTATATATATTCATATATTAAAATTAATAAACAACAAGCGTTGCTTTTTTTTTTTTTTTTTTTTTTAATTAAATAGATTAAAATAAACGTTTTTCACTTATATGTAATATATCTGTACTGATAAGTATAAAGGATTTAAGTCCAAAAATGTCGATTTTGAGTTAAATACATAGTCAGACTCAGAAAAAAATTCTCTATCGATTAGTATAAAGGATTTAAATTCATGTCATTTAGTCTTTGAGAAAATCCACTGGTAAAAAAAGATTCAAGTCAGAAATTTAGCATTAATCTTTAGTATAAAATATTTAATTCAATTTTTTCCCTTTACCAAATGAAGATTGACAATCACAGAATGGTATAAAGGGTATAAATCAACCTAATCCTTTTTTCCTAATCGATTCTTCTGATTAGTTTTTAGATAGTTTAACTTTATTTTTCGTCTCCTGAAAAATCAAGAATATGGACTTAAATCCTTTACACTTATCAGTACAGATATAATCGTAAAATAGTAATTAAATTAGAATAACCGTACATTTCATTCAATATTCAGCTTACTCGAGATTTCTACAATATATATTGACGATTTCTAAATTTGTGATCTTTAGTATTTTTTTTTCATTCAAAGAACTAATCAAATAATAGTTTAAGAAATATTTTTTAAATTAAAATTTTCTGAAGTCACATTCTTCCAAAAACTATTTCATTTATTTATGTATTTATTTATTTATTTAATTTTGTGTGTCTGTGTAAAATTTTAAATTTAATCGCAATATAAAATAATATCATGTTGTTTTGTCAATAACTGGCAATGTGTAAAATTTTGAATACAAGTTGTTAATCCCTACGTTTTTTCCCATAAGTATAAATATTTATTGACGCAAAAATGTAAAATATATACATGTCTAATTTAATCACCTACAATTAAGTTACAACGTTGCAGAAATTTATATATTTTATAAATTAAAGTCTTCAAAATAACATAGTTTGTATACTGTTGAAAACCATCAACAAGTCCTTCCGGCTTATTCGGAAGGGTAGGTTGATTTCTTTTTCCTTATCAAGTAGCCGTCATTTTGCTTCAAAATGGCAGCTACAAATTATTAACGAATTAGTAGAAATATTGATGTAGGCTATCTACATATGGAGTTTTAAGCAAATCGGTTCATAAATACCTTTTTATGTGAATTTAAAATTTTTAAGTGGCCGGCGCTTGGAAACAAGATAGTGGACCAAGTTGACAAATATATCAAATGCATTTGTGAGATAAGACTACTGTATAAATATAGTTGGAATTAATTCAGAATCTGAAAAGTCATCGTGTGGAAAAATTAAGTGGCTGCCACTTGGATCAAAATGGCAGAGAAAGTTGGTCAGTGAACAAATTAATCTAGGATATTGTTTTTTTTTTTTTTTTTTTTTGTAGAAATTCTTTCAAAGAGGCTTAGTAAGTTGATTAAATGTTAATTTTCTGCATTTCTAGTTTGTTTTAACGTTAAAATAGCCTAAGTTTCCCTTAAAAACGCATTAAAAAGCTCCAATATGGCAGGTAATGGATTTGGCACCAAATTTGGCGACTTTTCCACTTGGCGACTTTTGGCGACTTTTGGCGAGAAAATCCTTAGTTCATTAATAAACTGCATTGAGACACTTACATAGTCTATGTATACATCAAAATTCAAACAAATTCGGAATACGCTTTTTACAATTTGAATTTGAAAACATCAAGTGGTCTCCACTTTAAAACAAAATGGTGGAGCAACTTGTTTAAGAAACTCGATTTGGAGTATTATTTCGGAAGTTATCGGGATTTTAAATTTTCAAGTGGTAGCCTGATTTCAAGTGGCCTCACTTAAGATATCCGCCACTTTATTAAAAATGGCAGATAAATTTCTTTAATAAAGTTCATTGAGACCCTTATGTAGTCTAGATTTACATAAAAATTCAAGCAAATGTTGCTTTAAATACGCTTTTTACAATGTGGGTTAGAAATATTTAAGTGGCTGCCACTTGAAAACAAAAAGTCGGAGCAACTTGGTTAACAAACTCATCCAAGAAACTCATCCAAGATATTCATAACACAATTTAAGACACTGTCCAAATTTGGTTCGATTTGGAGTATTATTTCAGATGTTATCGGGATTTTAAATTTTCAAGTGGTAGCCTGATTTCAAGTGGCCCTGCTTAACTTAAGATATCCGCCACTTTATTAAAAATGGCGGATACGTTCATTAATAAACTTTATTGAGACACTTATATAGTCTATGTATACATCAAAATTCAAACAAATTCGGAATACGCTTTTTACAATTTGAATTTGAAAATTTCAAGTGGTCTCCACTCGAAAACAAAATGGCGGAGCAACTTGGTTAAGAAACTCATCCAAGATATCCATAACACAAGTTAAAAGGCTGTCCAAATTTGGTTCGATTTTAAATTTTCAAGTGGTAGCCTGATTTCAAGTAGCCCCACTTAACTTAAGATATCCACCACTTTATTAAAAATGGCAGATAAATTTCATTAATAAAGTTCTTTGAGACCCTTATGTAGTCTAGATTTACATAAAAATATTCCAGCAAGTCTTCCTTTAAATACGCTTTTTACAATGTGGGTTAGAAATATTCAAGTGGCTGCCACTTGAAAACAAAAAGTCGGAGCAACTTGGTTAACGAACTCATCCAAGATATTTATAAGATCAGTTCTCTGTCCAAATTTGGTTCGATTTGGAGTATTATTTCGGGAGTTATCGTGATGACAAAATTTTCATTATACATAGATAGGTAGATAGATAGCTAGATAAACGAAGTGATTGCAATAGGTCGATTTCTAAAGAAATCAACCTAATAATTTCCAGAAATTTTACAAAATGGTTATCTGAATGGTAGTAAGAACACCTACAATTTATTTATGTCAGTTTTATTCTCGAGAATTGGGAAATAATCCAAAACATGCAATTTTGTTATCAAGTACTTATTTAGAGTTTGTAACATTGACTTAACTAATTTATTCGAAATAATCGCTATAAGAACCATGAAAAATTCTTAATAAGTCCATAAAGTGAAAATATGAACTATTCACCTGGCAAAATTACTCAACCATAAATTGCTTAAGTCAATCTAATTTATCGGCACTACATTTTATAGACACTTTCGATGTCATAGCCACAGATATTTTTTCAAGAATAATCAGTCCAAAGAACTTTAGCTAAGTGATAACAGCTTACGATAAAAGTTCTGTTAATTTCATTAAATATATGCTCTTTTAGTTTCACTTCTTGCAATTGAGTCAGCTGCTATATCAGAATAAATTATAATGAAATGGACGTGTCCATAACAATTAGCATATAGTGTATATGCTTAAATATACTTTTAAATATATTTTTCGTAATAAAAATGCACCGGGGGACTGGTGATGAAAAGTAATAAGTTCAAACTTTGAATAAACATCACAAAATGCAAAAAACTTGCAAATATTGTATCGCGTAGAAATAAAACACGACCCTTCGTCAGACGAACAAAGTAAGTAGCAAATGTAGCAATGCAGCAGTCGTCCTACTTTGTTCGCCTGACGAAGGGCTCTGTTTTACTTCGACCCAATAAAATTGCTGCGAATTCCTTGCATTTTAAGTTGTTCGAATTTTTAAACTTATTAATTTTATCATTTTCCTACTTTATATCCCTATTCTTTTGAACTATTTTTTAGTGATTAAATTTAATGAATTTAATTATTCGGAATTAGTTGTCCTAAAAATTCAGAAGACTCAAAAATTTCATTTCATGCTTAGAAAACTATCTTCTCACTATAATTAAATGAATAATAATAAAAAAAAGAATCACTATTTTTACATCGCTTTATAAATAAAGAACTAAAAATAAAATCCTTTGAAATTGCTCAAGATCTTGCTTCTGGTCTTCATCAGTCTCATAAAACATGGTCCGTGTCGCTATTGCCTGCGTCAACGTCTTACCTGTGGACTTCAATTGAAGTGTTTATTGGATGAAAATGTCGAAACGGACATTATACAAAAAAAAAAAATAATAATAATTTTTAAAAAAATAATAAAAAATGAAGCAACACTTTTATATTTAAATCACAATATTATGATTTAAATGTAATACGCATAATATTAACTGTTGCGTTATTTCATATATATAGTATATATTTTAACTTGTAGACTATAAAATAAGCTAAAACTATAAGTTTGAGGCTAAATTTAATCTTACAATATTCTATGAGCGCTATTTCAACCGTATGAGACAATTAATGATTTTGTGCTTATATTTATTTCTCATTAACACTTTCCAACAAGGTTGAAAAGTGTTTATGACTTCGGTTTGTCTGTCTGTCTGTCTGTCTGTCTGTCCGCGCTCTAACTCCCGTAAATATTTATGGAATTTCTTGAAACTGATATATGTTATTCAATTTCACTATCGGACGGTCCCTATTGAAAATGGAGTTTATACCTCCACTGGTTTGTGTACAGGGACACCCGAAAGTATTTCAAAGCATTGTGTGCTATGAGAGGTATTTCTATAAACCATATTTTCATACCTTTACTCTAGACATATCTTAATGAAATTGAAATATGTTATTCAAGTTCACTATCGAACGTTCCCTATTGAAAATGGAGTTTGTACCTCTACTGGTTTGTGTACAGGGACACCCGAAAGTATTTCAAAGCATTGTGTTCTATGGGAGGTATTTCTATAAACCATATTTTCATACCTTTACTCTAGACATATCTTAATGAAATTGAAATATGTTATTGAAGTTCACTATCGCACGTACCCTATTGAAAATGGAGTTTATACCTCTACTGGTTTATGTACAGGGATACCCGAAAGTATTTCAAAGCATTGTGTTCTATGAGAGGTATTTCTATGAATCATATTTTAATACCTTCACTGTAGACATATCTGTATGAAATTGAAATATGTTCTTTAAGTTCACTATTGGATGTTTCCTGTTTAAATTGGAGGAATTACCACCTTTGGTTTATGTACAGGGATACTCAAAATTATTCCAAAGCATTGCGTTCTATGAGAGATATTTCTATAAATCAAATTTTAATAACTTTACTTTCCACGAAGTTTTTGGAAATTAAAGTATGTTATTTATATGCACAAAAGAATGCTTTGCACAGAATATAGCATGATTAGCATTAGATTTACAGGGTGGCACAAAAATATCCAGTTACATTAAGAGCTATTAATAAACAATTGCTAGAATTGTACTTTCGTTTACGTTAAGCGTTTTTAACACTTTCTAACATTTTTTAAGTGTGAATATGATTTCAGTTTTGTGTATCTGCCTGTCCGTGTGTCTGTCTGCCTGTCCGTCTGTCCGAGCTCTAACTCCCGTAAATATTTATGGAATTTCTTGAAACTGATATATGTTATTCAAGTTTACGATCTGATGTTCCCTATTGAAAATGGAGTTTGTACCTCTACTGGTTTGTGTACAGGTACACCCGAAAGTATTTCAAAGCATTGTGTTCTATGAGAGGTATTTCGATAAACCGTATTTTCTTACCCTTACTGTAGACATATCTCAATTAAATTGAAATATGTTAGTCAGATTCCCTATTGGATGTTTCCTGTATAAAATGGAGGAAATTCCACTACTGATTTATGTACAGGGACACTTAAAAGTATTCCAAAGCATTGCGTTCTATGAGAGTTATTTCTATAAATCAAATTTTAATATCTTTACTTTCTACGAAGTTTTAGGAAATTGAAGTATGTCATTTATATGCACAAAAGAATGCTTTGCATAGAATATAGCATGGTTATCATTAGATTTACAGGGTGATTCAAAAATATTCATTTATATTAAGAGCTATTAATAAAAAATTGTTAGAATTGTTCTCTCGTTTACTTTACGCGTTTTTTGAAACTTTCTATCATTTTTTTAGTGTGAATATAATTTCAATCTCTGTATCTGTCTGACTGTTCTTCTTTCCGTCTGTCTGTCTCTCTGTCTGTTTTACTGCGCTCTAATTCCCGTAAATATTCATGGAATTTCTTTAAACCGATATATTTTATTCAAATTGACTATCGGATGTTCCCTATTGAAAATGGAGTGAATACCTATTCTGGTTTGTGTACAGGGACACCCAAAAGTATTCGAAAGCATTGTGTTCTATGGGAGGAGTTTCTATAAACCATATTTTAATACCTTTAATGTATAGAAACTTCAATGAAATTTTAAAATGTTAATCAATTCCCTATCGGATGTTTCCTATGTAAAGTAGAGTACATTTCTAACTGGTTTGTGTACAGGGGCACTTGAAAGTATTCCAAAGCATATTGTTGTATGAGAGTTATTTTTATAAACCAAATTTTAATAATTTTATTCTCCACAAAGCTTAATGCAATTGAAATACATTATTCGTATGCACAAAAGAGTGCCTTCTATGTAATATAGTATGGTTAGCATTAGATTTACAGGGCCACACAAAAATAATCAGTTACATTAAGAGCTATAAATAAAAATTTGCTGGAATTGCACTTTTGTTTACATGAGCGTTTTAAAATTTTCTTATAATTTTAGTGGGAATATGACTTCAATTTGTACATCTGTCTGTCCGATTGTCTACCTTTCTATCTGTTTGTCTCCGGCTCCTATCATCCGTTAATATTTTGAGAATTTTAAAAAAATGATACACCCAAGTTCCCTATGGAATTTTCCTATTTAAAATGCCATTAATTGGTCCTGTACAACTAGTTTGTTTACAGGGACAACAACAACAAGAATGAAAAAAAACAATGTATTTCGTTTTAGGACAGAATTTTTTTAAAGTTATATTTAAAAATCTTTCTGCTATAAAAATCATAAAAACATTGACATGCATTATTAATATTCTAAAATGATGTTGTTTATAGAACATGATATGATTAACTTTCAGATTTACAGGGCTACACTAAAATATTCAGAGAGATTAAAAGCTGTAATTATAATCTGACGGCTGCGTTTTCTTTTGCGTTAAGCCTTTTTAACACTTTCCAAAATGCCTAAGAGTAATTTTAAAATCAATTAGTCTATCTGCATGTTTTTCAGTTGTTCTGTCTGTTGTGTGATAAAGTAGGCAAAGAATATTAAAAATTAGTCGATACAATTGCGTACAGTTGGAAAGTGTTACTAATCAATGCGTACTGCATGATTTTTCTTTCTTGTTTTAAATAGTCTATTTTGATTTATTTATTTAAATACTGTTTATCAAATATAAAATTATTAATCAAATATTCATGCTCGCTAGCGTGCAAATATAAGAAAATCAAGGAGTTACACATAGAAGCCCCTTTATTTGAATATTAAATTAGCTTAGTGGTTGTTAAGTAGAAAAATAAATGTATAAACCAGATCACGGTATAGCTTTGTTAGAGCTCCTCTTTGGCGACTTTTGAATTTTTGTCGCCATTTTGTTGATTTTTTTTTTTCTTTTAACACATATATATGGGGAAAAATTTTAAATATCTATTTTGCTACTACTTTTAACGATTGCGTCTTTTCATTAATTTAAAAGAACACCTCATATTCTATTGACAATTATAATGTACGGCTACATTTAAAATACAGTTTTCAGAAATATTCTTCCAAATTTTTTATGTGCATTTTTACAATAAAATGATCTAATCAGACAAAAATAGATAATTTATGTGATTATTCTTTCTGCTTCATTAATTCTTGCAATATTTTATAATTTATTTATATTTTTGATGCTTTAATTTACTTAAAATGGCTGTCGCCATTCCTTGCCGAATAACACCCAGTCAACTTTAGGGACAAAATGTAAAAGGGTCAATAAGTAAAGCCATTTTGACACAGCTTTAGTATAAGGGACATTTGGTGACTTTTTAATTTTTGCTGCCATTTTGGAGATGAATTAAAATGGCTAGCACAATTGCGTAAGTGAAAAGCTTCGCAAGAAACGTCCGAGCTACTTCGGTACCTAATATCAAATTTCGCCAAGGGGAAACTCCGATAAAGATGTTCTGCTGTTTCTAACATCATGCTTAATTAGTTTTCGATCTAAGCATTCTAGTCTTTTATTTTAGCTTTCATACCAAAAATACACTATTTTTTAAAATATAAATTTGAGGTGTGTCAAAAAAACTTACGAAACAAAATTCGAGAGAAACACATTCAATTTTTTTTTCATTAAAAATTTTCTGTTTAAATTTTCATCATTCAGTAGCTTTCAATTACACCATTATAAAGCTTAACATAGCACTCGCTTAAAATTTTCTGGCAGAAGCCGGTGCCATTCTTTATTCTAGAAATAGCGCCGAAATATGTACCATGTACGTTAATTTAGTATCTATACAAATTTACACGTGACGTAAAACTTATCAATATGTATAAAATTTTTTATGTTATAATGACGATAAGCATGCAGATACATAAGCAAATTTAATTTTTGATAATTTTTTATTATTTATGTGTAAGTAAATATATTTCTTTTTATGTGGGAAAGAAGGGGATGGGGATGAGGGGGGGGGGGGGCATAAATTCTTTTGGCAGGCATCAGATTAATGTGATTTAAAGCTAATTTTAAAGCTGTTATAGGACATTGTTGTCATTTTTTAAATAATTTAAAAAATCCAAATTCTGTCTTCAAGATGTCTCAGAAGAGATTAAAACGGTCATCCATGCAAAATTCTGTAGCTCTGCGGTTAGGCAACGAAAAATCGACCGACACACACACACACATACAAACACATAGACATCTTATTTTATTATATTTAAAGAGCATATATTTATTTCTTAATTATAAAAAATAAACAAAAGATAAAAAGATATTATGCGCGTTATATGTGTGAACCGCCAAATGCGCCAAATTCCATGTCAATCACCTAATTGGAAAGTAGCGGTTAGAAAACAAAAAACAAAAAATCATGTATGTTAGCGATTAGCGTATTTTTAAAAGTGTTTAAAAATATTGTAAAAGAAATTAGATTAAAAAATTCTCACCTGAAACATTAAATGTTTTTCAATATCAAATACTAACTAATAAGTATAATTTGTAATAATGTTTAAACGTTAGTACTTGGAATATCCACAAATTCTTTTTAAATAAATTATTTATATCAGTAAATAAAATACTTTTAAATCTATAATGACGTCAATTTTACAATGCAAGTTTAATTTTTCATTTTTCACAATGATTTATATCAATTTTATTATTAACGCATATTTTTCTTTTCATGTACCAGTTAAATGTTTAATATTTCATTTTTTCATAACTTTTATGGAGATTTTTATCAAAATATCGAAATTTCGAATACTAAAAAAATATTTTGTCAAAATTAATTATAGTTTATAGCACTTAAGCATAGTGCAACTTTTGATTAATGAAAATAAATAAATAAATAAATCGGTTTAGTATTTCTAGAGATTACCCTCCACTTACAAAAAAATGTTTTATCTCTTTATATATTAGTATAGATATATATTATATAAGCATCCTTACAAGGGTTGTGTTGTGGGGATTAAGGCCGATTAACTGCACTAAGGTTCTAGGCCTGAAGGAGAGTGCCCTTAGTGGGGTTCTTTCTAAGGCCCCCATTTCGTATTTACGCAGGTTTAGGAGAAAACCACGGAAAAACCCGAATGGTTAGGCCGACGAACGCGACCTGGGATCGAACCCGGAACTTCTCGTCTTCCAGCTTTGAGCGCAGAACCACTCGGTCACTGGTGGGCCGTCATCCTTACAAGGAGATATATTGTTTGTTATGAAAAATTATAGAGAAGGGTAAAAGGCGGAAATATTTCTTTGACATTAAAAATAGTTTTTATACATTTTTCTTTTTGTTTTACACAGGTGTTGTTTGACGTCTTTAAAGAAAGAATTTCAATTTTTTTCGATCGATAAAATTTTTAAAGATTTATAGATAAACGAAGTGATTGCAATAGGTCGATTTCTAAAGAAATCAACCTAATAATTTCCAGAAATTTTACAAAATGGTTATCTGAATGGTAGTAAAAACACCTACAATTTATTTATGTCAGTTTTATTCTCGAGAATTGGGAAATAATCCAAAACATGCAATTTTGTTATCAAGTACTTATTTAGAGTTTGTAACATTAACTTAACTAATTTATTCGAAATAATCGCTATAATAAACATGAAAAATTCTTAATAAGTCCATAAACTAAAAATATGAACTATTCTCCTGGCAAAATTACTCAACCATAAATTGCTTAAGTCAATCTAATTTATCGACAATACATTTTATAGACACTTTCGATGTCATAGCCACAGATATTTTTTCAAGAATAATCAGTCCAAAGAACTTTAGCTAAGTGATAACAGCTTACGATAAAAGTTCTGTTAATTTCATTAAATATACGCTCTTTTAGTTTCACTTCTTGCAATCGAGTCAGCTGCTATATCAGAATAAATTACAATGAAATGGACGTGTCCATAACAATTAGCATATTGTGTATATGCTTAAATATACTTTTAAATATATTTTTAGTGATTAAATTTAATGAATTTAATTATTCGGAATTAGTTGTCCTAAAAATTCAGAAGACTCAAAAATTTCATTTCATGCTTAGAAAACTATCTTCTCACTATAATTAAATGAATAATAATTAAAAAAAAAAGAATCACTATTTTTACATCGCTTTGTAAATAAAAAACTAAAAATAAAATCCTTTGAAATTGCTCAAGACCTTGTTTCTGGTCTTCCTCAGTCTCATAATACATGGTCCGTATCGCTATTGCCTGCGTCAACATCTTACCTGTGGGCTTCATTTTAAGTGTTTATTGGATGAAAACGTCGAAACGGACAGTATATAAAAAATAATAATAATAATTTTTAAAAAAAATAATAAAAAATGAAGCAACACTTTTATATTTAAATCACAATATTATGATTCAAATGTACTACGCATAATATTAACTGTTGCGTTATTTCATATATATATATATATATATATATATATATAGTATATATTTTACCTTGTAGATTATAAAATGAGGTAAAACTATAAGTTTGAGGCTAAATTTAATCTTACAATATGCTATGAGCGCTATTTCAACCGCATGAGACAACTAATGATTTTGTGCTTATATTTATTTCTCCTTTTAAATATTCTATTTTGATTGATTTATTTAAATATTGTTTATCAAATATAAAGTTATTAATCAAATATTCATGCTCGCTAGCGTGCAAATATAAGGAAATCTAGGAGTTACACATAGAAGCCCCTTTATTTGAATATTAAATTAGCCTAGTGGCTGTTAAGTAGAAAAATAAATGTATAAACCAGATCATGGTACAGCTTTGTTAGAGCTCCTCTTTGGCGACTTTTGAATTTTTGTCGGCATTTTCTTGATTTTTTTTTTCTTTCTTTTTTTTCTTTCTTTTTTTTTCTTTTTCTTTTTTCTTTCTTTTTTTTTAACATATATATGTAGGGGAAATTTTTAAATATCTATTTTGCTACTACTTTTAACACTTCATATTCTGTTGATATTTGCAATGTACGGCTAGGTTTAAAATACAGCTTTCAGAAATAATCCTCCAATTTTTTTATGTGAATTTTTACAAAAAAATGATCTAATCAGACAAAAATAGATAAATTATGTGATTATTCTTTCTGCTTCATTAATTCTTGCAATATTTTATAATTTATTTATATTTTGATGCTTTAATTTACTTAAAATGGCTGTCGCCATTCCTTGGCGAATAACACCCAGTCAACTTCAGGAACAAAATGTGAAAGGATCAATAATTAAAGCCATTTTGGCACAGCTTTAGTATAAGAGACATTTGGCGACTTTTAAATTTTTGTTCCAATTTTGGAGATGAATTGAAGAGCTTGTTTCCAAATGGCGTTAAGTCATTTTTTTCAGTTCTTCAAAAAACGTGATTTTGTTATATAAGATTTATTATTGAATTTAATGAAAAGATATTTTTTTCCAGTAATCTATGGATGATAATAATACTAAATTACATGTTTTAAAAAAATCCTGACAGTATAGTTATTTAGAAATAAAAAAAGAAAAAAATGACTTAACCTCTTTTGGAACAAAACTATGACTTACGCCCTTTTGGCACAAACAAATAACGAAATGAAATGACTTACGCCCATTTGAAAGTAATTCAAGTATTTTCTTTTTCATGTAAATACAGCATAAATTTTAGCTATACAATTTTGGAATGTAGTTTGTTACTACAAATCTTCATTTCCAATTCTATTTCTCCATCTTTATCATTATTTTCACTTATGTTAGCGTTAGCAGTATCGTTGCAAGATTATTCATAAAAATAAAAAAAAAATCGTGCAATTTGTTAATTCCCAAAGTGTTAAGTAATTTTAAAACATCTGTTTTTCTTTGCTTGTTTCATGTTGTTTTTTGTTTTTATTTCAGAAGGGGTGCATGGGAGAATTTTTTTCCCCTCGTTTCAGGATCTTTTGACGGCAAAACGAACCACAGTACATTGTCTTGATTCCCACATCTCGCTTCGTAATTTCAAGTACTTTTGCCTCTGAAATCAAGAAACCTTGTTTGCTTTTCAGATGACTATGCGCAAAAATTTCTCAATCTAAAATATTTCACTGCTTCTTATACTCGAAAAGATTTCCAACCTTAGAGAAATGTTCAAAATTTTCATTAGAGAGTAAAATTGTATCCTCTTTCTTTAAACTAGTCTTCACTCGGCAGAATATTCTATCTGCTGGTAAGTAGGAATGACCACGCACTGGTAAATAGTATGTGAGGGTGAAGTCCTCTTGAGCACCAACTGCTGAAAGCATTCCTATCAAGGTATAATTTTTATTTGTGTGGTAATTCCTGATTTTGCATCAGGTCAAAACGTATTGCAATTTTATATTCTCCTATAAACTTTTCCCCTAAAAGTGAATAAAATTTTTTTTTCCGGTGTTTATGAATCAAAAGTTCCGTTAACAGGGTCTTTTCTTTTTTAAATCTATAATGACGTCAATTTTACAATGCAAGTTTAATTTTTCATTTTTCACAATGATTTATATCAATTTTATTATTAACGCATATTTTTCTTTTCGTGTACCAGTTAAATGTTTAATATTTCATTTTTTCATAACTTTTATGGAGATTTTTATCAAAATATCGAAATTTCGAATACTAAAAAAATATTTTGTCAAAATTAATTATAGTTTATAGCACTTAAGCATAGTGCAACTTTTGATTAATGAAAATAAATAAATAAATAAATCGGTTCAGTATTTCTAGAGATTACCCTCCACTTACAAAAAAAATTTTTATCTCTTTATATATTAGTATAGATATATATTATATAAGCATCCTTACAAGGGTTGTGTTGTGGGGATTAAGGCCGATTAACTGCATTAAGGTTCTAGGCCTGAAGGAGAGTGCCCTTAGTGGGGTTCTTTCTAAGGCCCCCATTTCGTATTTACGCAGGTTTAGGAGAAAACCACGGAAAAACCCGAATGGTTAGGCCGACGAACGCGACCTGGGATCGAACCCGGAACTTCTCGTCTTCCAGCTTTGAGCGCAGAACCACTCGGTCACTGGTGGGCCGTCATCCTTACAAGGAGATATATTGTTTGTTATGAAAAATTATAGAGAAGGGTAAAAGGCGGAAATATTTCTTTGACATTAAAAATAGTTTTTATACATTTTTTTTTTTGTTTTACACAGGTGTTGTTTGACGTCTTTAAAGAAAGAATTTCAATTTTTTTCGATCGATAAAATTTTTAAAGATTTATAGATAAACGAAGTGATTGCAATAGGTCGATTTCTAAAGAAATCAACCTAATAATTTCCAGAAATTTTACAAAATGGTTATCTGAATGGTAGTAAAAACACCTACAATTTATTTATGTCAGTTTTATTCTCGAGAATTGGGAAATAATCCAAAACATGCAATTTTGTTATCAAGTACTTATTTAGAGTTTGTAACATTAACTTAACTAATTTATTCGAAATAATCGCTATAAGAAACATGAAAAATTCTTAATAAGTCCATAAAGTAAAAATATGAACTATTCTCCTGGCAAAATTACTCAACCATAAATTGCTTAAGTCAATCTAATTTATCGACAATACATTTTATAGACACTTTCGATGTCATAGCCACAGATATTTTTTCAAGAATAATCAGTCCAAAGAACTTTAGCTAAGTGATAACAGCTTACGATAAAAGTTCTGTTAATTTCATTAAATATACGCTCTTTTAGTTTCACTTCTTGCAATCGAGTCAGCTGCTATATCAGAATAAATTACAATGAAATGGACGTGTCCATAACAATTAGCATATTGTGTATATGCTTAAATATACTTTTAAATATATTTTTAGTGATTAAATTTAATGAATTTAATTATTCGGAATTAGTTGTCCTAAAAATTCAGAAGACTCAAAAATTTCATTTCATGCTTAGAAAACTATCTTCTCACTATAATTAAATGAATAATAATTAAAAAAAAAGAATCACAATTTTTACATCGCTTTGTAAATAAAAAACTAAAAATAAAATCCTTTGAAATTGCTCAAGACCTTGTTTCTGGTCTTCCTCAGTCTCATAATACATGGTCCGTGTCGCTATTGCCTGCGTCAACATCTTACCTGTGGGCTTCATTTTAAGTGTTTATTGGATGAAAATGTCGAAACGGACAGTATATAAAAAATAATAATAATAATTTTAAAAAAAAATAATAAAAAATGAAGCAACACTTTTATATTTAAATCACAATATTATGATTCAAATGTACTACGCATAATATTAACTGTTGCGTTATTTCATATATATATATAGTATATATATTTACCTTGTAGATTATAAAATGAGGTAAAACTATAAGTTTGAGGCTAAATTTAATCTTACAATATGCTATGAGCGCTATTTCAACCGCATGAGACAACTAATGCTTTTGTGCTTATATTTATTTCTCCTTTTAAATATTCTATTTTGATTGATTTATTTAAATATTGTTTATCAAATATAAAGTTATTAATCAAATATTCATGCTCGCTAGCGTGCAAATATAAGGAAATCTAGGAGTTACACATAGAAGCCCCTTTATTTGAATATTAAATTAGCCTAGTGGCTGTTAAGTAGAAAAATAAATGTATAAACCAGATCATGGTACAGCTTTGTTAGAGCTCCTCTTTGGCGACTTTTGAATTTTTGTCGCCATTTTCTTGATTTTTTTTTTCTTTCTTTTTTTTCTTTCTTTTTTTTTTTTCTTTTTCTTTTTTCTTTCTTTTTTTTTAACATATATATGTAGGGGAAATTTTTAAATATCTATTTTGCTACTACTTTTAACACTTCATATTCTGTTGATATTTGCAATGTACGGCTAGGTTTAAAATACAGCTTTCAGAAATAATCTTCCAATTTTTTTATGTGAATTTTTACAATAAAATGATCTAATCAGACAAAAATAGATAAATTATGTGATTATTCTTTCTGCTTCATTAATTCTTGCAATATTTTATAATTTATTTATATTTTGATGCTTTAATTTACTTAAAATGGCTGTCGCCATTCCTTGGCGAATAACACCCAGTCAACTTCAGGAACAAAATGTGAAAGGATCAATAATTAAAGCCATTTTGGCACAGCTTTAATATAAGAGACATTTGGCGACTTTTAAATTTTTGTTCCAATTTTGGAGATGAATTGAAGAGCTTGTTTCCAAATGGCGTTAAGTCATTTTTTTCAGTTCTTCAAAAAACGTGATTTTGTTATATAAGATTTATTATTGAATTTAATGAAAAGATATTTTTTTCCAGTAATCTATGGATGATAATAATACTAAATTACATGTTTAAAAAAAATCCTGACAGTATAGTTATTTAGAAAGAAAAAAAGAAAAAAATGACTTAACCTCTTTTGGAACAAAACTATGACTTACGCCCTTTTGGCACAAACAAATAACGAAATGAAATGACTTACGCCCATTTGAAAGTAATTCAAGTATTTTCTTTTTCATGTAAATACAGCATAAATTTTAGCTATACAATTTTGGAATGTAGTTTGTTACTACAAATCTTCATTTCCAATTCTATTTCTTCATCTTTATCATTATTTTCACTTATGTTAGCGTTAGCAGTATCGTTGCAAGATTATTCATAAAAATAAAAAAAAAATCGTGCAATTTGTTAATTCCCAAAGTGTTAAGTAATTTTAAAACATCTGTTTTTCTTTGCTTGTTTCATGTTGTTTTTTGTTTTTATTTCAGAAGGGGTGCATGGGAGAATTTTTTTCCCCTCGTTTCAGGATCTTTTGACGGCAAAACGAACCACAGTACATTGTCTTGATTCCCACATCTCGCTTCGTAATTTCAAGTACTTTTGCCTCTGAAATCAAGAAACCTGTTTTGCTTTTCAGATGACTATGCGCAAAAATTTCTCAATCTAAAATATTTCACTGCTTCTTACACTTGAAAAGATTTCCAACCTTAGAGAAATGTTCAAAATTTTCATTAGAGAGTAAAATTGTATCCTCTTTCTTTAAACTAGTCTTCACTCGGCAGAATATTCTATCTGCTGGTAAGTAGGAATGACCACGCACTGGTAAATAGTATGTGAGGGTGAAGTCCTCTTGAGCACCAACTGCTGAAAGCATTCCTATCAAGGTATAATATTTATTTGTGTGGTAATTCCTGATTTTGCATCAGGTCAAAACGTATTGCAATTTTATCTTCTCCTATAAACTTTTCCCCTAAAAGTGAATAATTTTTTTTTTTCCGGTGTTTATGAATCAAAAGTTCCGTTAACAGGGTCTTTTCTTTTTTAAATCTATAATGACGTCAATTTTACAATGCAAGTTTAATTTTTCATTTTTCACAATGATTTATATCAATTTTATTATTAACGCATATTTTTCTTTTCGTGTACCAGTTAAATGTTTAATATTTCATTTTTTCATAACTTTTATGGAGATTTTTATCAAAATATCGAAATTTCGAATGCTAAAATAATATTTTGTCAAAATTAATTATAGTTTATAGCACTTAAGCATAGTGCAACTTTTGATTAATGAAAATAAATAAGTAAATAAATCGGTTCAGTATTTCTAGAGATTACCCTCCACATACAAAAAATTTGTTATCTCTTTATAAATTAGTATAGATATATATTATATAAGCATCTTTACAAGGGTTGTGTTGTGGGGATTAAGGCCGATTAACTGCACTAAGGTTCTAGGCCTGAAGGAGAGTGCCCTTAGTGGGGTTCTTTCTAAGGCCCCCATTTCGTATTTACGCAGGTTTCGGAGAAAACCACGGAAAAACCCGAATGGTTAGGTCGACGAACGCGTCCTGGGATCGAACCCGGAACTTCTCGTCTTCCAGCTTTGAGCGCAGAACCAGTCCGTCACTGTGGACCGTCATCCTTACAAGGAGACATATTGATTGTTATGAAAAATTATAGAGACGGGTAAAAGGCGGAAATATTTCTTTGACATTAAAAATAGTTTTTATATATTTTTCTTTTTGTTTCACACAGGTGTTGTTTGACATCTTTAAAGAAAGAATTTCAATTTTTTTCGGTCGATAAAATTTTTAAATCTTTAAATTGAAATCGCGTTCCAATCGTGTGTGTAATTTGTTATTAAACATCAATTTTATATCTGTAGTTTTAACCGCATGTTTAAAAACAATTTCAAAATAAGCAAATATATATATATATATATATATATATAGGGGGGGCCTATATATACATATATATATATATATATATATAATAATAATAATAATCCTTATATAAAAGGGATTATTTCAAGTTTAAAGAATCGTACTTTAGAAAATACTTTTCCTAAAACATAAGAAAATAAAGTTCTGCGAAATCATTTTAAAGACATTTTTTTATTTCTAATGAACATTCGTACTGATTAAATGATCCGAATAATTTACGATTTCAAGAAAAAACTAATTAATGATCCTTGAACAAAATTTTGTACTTAAGTTACGA
Organism: Salticus scenicus; assembly: GCA_963930645.1. Classification (NCBI taxonomy): domain Eukaryota; kingdom Metazoa; phylum Arthropoda; class Arachnida; order Araneae; family Salticidae; genus Salticus; species Salticus scenicus. The sequence continues at coordinate 244,348,014 of OZ005657.1, read as the reverse complement.
TGATAATTAACTTCAAAATATTTTCATGAAAAATTCCATAATACAATCATGCAATCAATATGTATTAACGATTTTAATGTGAATTATTTGTTTAAATTTAAAATTTCATATCAGTATATTTAATTTTACATATTATACTTATAGCGATTTTAATTACTACATCGTGTTTTTGGATATAAGAGTGCAAAAAAAATAATAATTTATTTAGCATATTTTATGAAAGTGAAAGCACTTGTTGTGAATATTTAATACGTTATAAATATATTATAAGTATTTACTTCGAATTATTTATCGTATTGAAAGCAGTAGATGAATATGTATATATATATATATATATATTTAAATAATTTATTATTGATTTAAATAATTAATTTAAATAATTTATTTATTATAGTTTTATATTTCCTTTTGTTGCTTTTGCGCATTGATTTATAAATACTTTGTTCTAGTTCTATTTATTTAATTATTCAGGTTTTACTCACTCCTATATTTAAATTTTATCTTATATATATAAATTTTAAAACATTCCATTATGTTATGCTTTGAAAAGAAGGATAAAACATTGTGATATTTTATTAAAATCTCAGAAAAGAAATGTAATTCAGTAGTGAAAAATACACATATAACGCAGCAGTTAAACAATTTAATATATTTATTCTGTATGTGAGAAGAATTATACTATTATAACGGATTAGTACCAATTATCTGCACTGTAAGAAAAAGCAGGTATACTTACACAGAAACCTATTTTAGGGAGGAAAAAAATGTGTATTTATTTTATTTCATTTCATTTCATTTTATTTTATTTTATTTTATTTTTTAATGTATATATCCCTTGCGTATATCATAGAATATCAAACTGCAAGTAAGATTGGATTTTTACTGATGCAGCAAGGGGGGACGTATTTATATTTGAAGGTAATTATTTCTGTAATAGGTAGATTTTATGACAGATTACGTGAGTTACCCCCCCCCCCCCACTTTCCTTCAACTGAAATATTATTTTTCGTCATTTTTATGAAATTTTAACCATTTTCATTATGGTAATCCCATAAAATAATTAATATATTTCAAAAAATGGGTATGACAAATTTATTTTGTGTGAATGTGAAAAAAATACTATTTAAATCTGAAAACGCTTTTAAAAATAGCAGTTTTTTTTTTTTTTCTGAGAAAGAAAGAAAATATATCAGTCAGTCTTTTTTTCTGTAAATTCTTTTTTTTTTTTTTTTTTAACAGTGTAACTTGGTCTGAATTCGTAACATTTATATGCAGAAATTTTCAATATGATCTTCTTAAAAACTGAGATGCGAAAGCGCCTTACCTCCATACTTGAATTTGCGTTTTTTTTTTTTTTTTTTTTTTTTTTTTGGACGACATTTGGCACTGTTATCATTCAAGAACAATGACTGTACACATGGCTCTATCACTAGCATACACTGAACAATTAAACATTTTAGTTTTGACACTATGTATTAGCGATATCTAGTAGCGAAATATAATTTTCTAATCCTTACTGTATTAAATAAAATGAATATGAAGTATAATAAATATATTAGTCTATTAATTTTAGTTATATTATAAAAATTATAAACTTAATTGTTATTCATTTCAATTAAGTATAAAATTTAATACTTTTAATCATTTCTTCTATGTTACAATTTTACTCTGATGAAAACAATAAATTAAAAATGTTAAAAAAAAAAAAAAAAAAAAAAACTTTTCAAAAGAATTTTTTTCTCTCCCTAGCATTAGTTGTTTTGAAATGGCAAAGTGGGATGTGAAATGTCAATGAAAAACGGGAAAGTCACTGGAACACCCAAAAGGTTACTAAATCCAAAACCGTCGCCAATTATCTACTGCATAGCTGTAATGCGACGTAAAATCCACTGAACATGAACTTTTTTTCTCGTTTCTTATGAATTTATCGGATTTTGATAGTTTATGTTTCACAACATCTTCACTGGTTCTCATAATTATAAGGACAAAAGGTTTATACATTAACTGAATACTGAAAATTATTATTTAAATAAATATATTTCTTTATTAATTTGAATTACATTAATAGACGTAATTTATAAAGTTTTAACTTTTTCTCTATCCAGGAGAAAAATTGGGTGAGAATCCTCAAAAACAAAATGAGACTTTTAAAAACTATGGGAGATATCTAAGAATAAATAGAGATCCCAAATAAATTTTAATAATAATAATAGGTCTTTTACAGGGACACATAGAATCCATATCTGGAATTAATGTGATTTTTTTAACACTTTCCAACAAGGTTGAAAAGTGTTTATGACTTCGGTTTGTCTGTCTGTCCGCATTCTAACACCCGTAAATATTTATGGAATTTCTTGAAACTGATATATGTTATTCATGTTTACTATCGGATGCCCCCTATTGAAAATGGAGTGAACAACTTTTCGGGACACCCGAAAGTATTCCAAAACATTGTGTTCTATGAGAGATATTTCTATAAACCATTAAACCATATTTTAATACCGTTACTTTACATAAATCTTAATGAAATTGAGATATGTTATTTAAGTCTACTATCGGCTGTTACCTACTGAAAATGGAGTAAATACCATCACTGGTTTCTATACAGGTACACTCGAAAGTATTCCTAGGCATTGCGTTCTATGAGAAGTATCTCGATAAAGTAAATTTGAAGAACTTCACTTTGCACAAACCTTAATCAAATTAAAATGTATTATTCATATGCACAAAAGAATGCTTTCCATAGAATACAGTATGATAAGAATTAGATTTACAGGGCCACACAAAAATATTCAGTTACACTACTATTTATTATTAGAAATTTGTTGGAATTGCATTTTTGTTTATATTAATCGTTTTTATCGTATTCTAAATATTTTTTACACTTTCCAATAAGGTTAAAAAGTGTTAATGACTTCGGTTTGTCTGTCTGTCTGTCCACGCTCTTACTCCCGTAAATATTTATTGAATTTCTTAAAACTGATATATATTATTCAAGTTTACTATCGGATATTCCCTATTGAAAATGGAGTGAACACCTTTACTGGTTTGTGTACAAATTATTCTAAAGCATTGTGTTCTATGAGAAGTGTTTTTATGAACTATATTTTAATTCGTTTATTTTACCGAATGCTTGCTATAAAAAATAGAGTAAATACCACTACTGTTTTGTGTACAGGGACACCCAAAAGTATTCCAAAGCATTCTTTCTGTGAGAGGAATTTCTATAAACCAAATTTTAATAACTTTACTTCGAACAAAGCTTAATAAAATTGAAATGGCTTATTCATATGAACAAAAGAATGCTTTCTGCAGAATGTAGTATAATTAGCATTAGATTTACAGGGCCCCACAAAAATATTCAGTTACATTAATGGGTATTATTAGAAATTTGTTGTAATTACATTTTCGTTTTTATTAATCGTTTTTATCGTTTTCTAAATGTTTTTAAGACTTTCGAATAAATTTGAAATGTGTTAATGACTTCGGTTTGTCTGTCTGTATGCCCGTATGTCTGTCTGTCTGTCCGCACTGTAACTCATGTAAATATTCATGGAATTTCTTGAAACTGATATATGATATGCAAGTTCACTATCGTTTGTTCCTTATTGAAAATTGAGTGATTGTCTCGACTGGCTTGTGTACAGGGACAACCAAAAGTATTCCAAAGCACTGTGTTCCATGAGAGGTATTTTTATGAACTATATTTTAATTCTTTTATTTTGCACAAATTTCAATGAAATTAAAATATGTTGTTCAAGTTCACTATAGAATGTTTGCTATAGAAAATGTAGTAAATACCACCACTGGTTTGTGTACAGGGTCACCCAAAAGTATTCCAAAGCATTGCTCTCTATGAAAGATATTTCTATAAACCAAATTTAATAACTTTACTTCGAACAAATTTAATATAATTGAAATATGTTATTCACATACACGAAAGAATGGTTTCTACAGAACATAGTATGATTAGCATTAGATTTACAGGGTCACACAAAAATATTCTGTAACATTGAAGGCTTTTCTTGCAAATTTTCTGAAATTGCATTTTCGTTTACAATAAGCAATAAAAAAACTTTTTAACATTTTTTAATTGGGAATATGATTTCAGTTTAAGTACCTATCTGTCTGACTGTCTCTCTATCCATCTGCCCACCCCAGTGTGCAGATGGATAGAGAGACAGATGGACAGTCAAGAACATCAAGTATCCTTATATATATGAGAAGGGGTGTAGTAGGATGAATGGAATAATTTCGGATTGGTTTTACCCATTTTTTCCCATTGTCCTATTTAAAGGACAGCTGAAAAATAGCATATAGAAATCAGAATTTGCTTGGTGCGAATATTTTGTCAGCTGTAATATATAATGGTATATATAAGCTTCTGCTAACGTGTTATGTGTCTCACTTCCTCCTCCTCCACCTCCTCCATCTGGAATCTTTGTTTAATCATTACATTAGGGGGCGTGGTTTGTCTTCTGTTTGTAGTTGAAATTTCTTTCTGGATAACTATTATGTAAATAAGAAAGTATTATACAGATAAAGCAAAACTTTATACTCGGAAAGCATTTTTCACTATTGAAGAGAACACTAAAACATATAAGTTCAAATTTCATCCTCTTTATTTCAGTGTCCTGCGTACAAGGTGGATAAGATTTCTTATACAGAATATATATATATCTATATATATATTTTTTTTTTTTTCAAATTTTGTTGTATTTAGTTTATTTAGGTTTAATTAACCTTAAAAATTATAATTTTTCTCAAATTTGAGCAAAATAAATAAATTGGGATAAAATGGGTTAAAGGTTTTTTTGCGTATGATCAGATACTTTCATCTTGGACTTAAAGAAATAACTTTGTGTTTTATTACATAAGATCAGATTTCTTTCTTACCACCCCCCCCCTTCCTTTTTAGTCTATCTTTTAAATAAATACTTTTATTTATTATATATATATATATATATATATATAAATTTAATGGCAACCTTATAGAACCAAAAATCTTTAAATCTTACAAACTATACACTGTTGCAACAGTATTTAAGAAATATATTTTTACGAAATAGGGGGAACATTATTTTTTACGGAAGGGGTTAAAAGATGCCATTAATTTTCCACTTTAAAGATATCTTATACAGAAAGTTAACCTCAAAAGACACTTTTGCTACATACTATCAGGTATTCTGAAATTCTAAAACTTTAGGAATAATCAATTATCAGTAGCAACATAGATATGAATAATTCATTGCATGACAAGACGTAGTTCTTTTTTACTCTAGAATCGCAAATGATGCCTTTAAACTTATAGGATATTTTTCACTCCTTTTACAGAAAAGAATTTAATCGAGCATTTTTTAGACTTATCTTTAAAGTATAAAATTTCAGATAATTTTACACGAAGATTAAATATCAATATATATATAACATAAATACCTGACCGGCAGAATTCTGAACTGTGATATTTTTTTTCCAACTTTGACAACAAAACAAAAAATCATTGGCTTACTTATTGATTAAAAAGGGAAATTTAATATAAAATCGAAATTTATCGGAAATTTTGTATAAGAGAAAATTTGATTTTAAAAATGTCATGCTAACAATATGAGGACTGAAAGTAGAATGCAACAAAAACTAATTTTGAATACTGAAGGAATGGAAGTTTGTAAGCAAAGAGGAAATTTGTAAAAATAAGTATCAATTGTTCTCTTCTAAATAATTAAGCACGAGACTTCTTAAAAGGGGAAAAAAGTTACTTATGTTTTATCAAATGAAAAGTATTTTAATGCACTGAAAATTTTCTAATCTATATATTAATTTGAAACATGTTTTTGTCTGTCTCCACTATATTGAGAGAACTACTTGGTGTAAAAATTTGGTTGAGGTGTCTAAAAAAAGGTCTTGGTCTGTAGATGTGCTATGAGAAGAGAAAAATAAAAAAAAGTCGAACGGTCCCCCCCCCCCGAGGGGGAAACCGTTTCCCACCCGTTTGGGAAACGGGTTAAAAACACGTTTACGAGTTTAACTAAGCTTTAAATTACTTCACGGTGAAGAAATTGTACATATGGGGACTAGAGTCGAATACTAAAAAATCACTTTCTGTTGCATACAATATATTGCGACCCCTGGTGGTGAAAAATGGAACTAGGTGATTTTGCTGCAGACCCTATCATGTTACATCTTAATTTAAAGGTCTTGGTAATTCCTGACCGTTGGTGATGTTCGTACAGAACACATTGCGCCCCCTGGCGGTGGAAAGTGCAACTAATGGATTTTGCAGCTGACACCACCATGTCACACCTTATTTAAAAGGTCTTGGAAATTCAAAGCGGTTGTTGATAAAGGTCTTGAAATTTCATGTTGATTGGGCATGTTTGTATATAATATAGGGCGCTCCCTGGTGGTGAAAAGTGGAACTGAGTGATTTTGTAGTGGGCCCTATCATGTTGCACCTTATTTTAAAGGCCTTGGTATTTCTTGACCGTTGGTGATGTTACTATAGAACACACTGTGCCCCCTGGTGGTGGAAAGTGCAACTAAAGGATTTTGCAGTTGCCACCACCATGTGACACCTTATTTGAAAGGTCTTGGAAATACAAGGCGATTGGTGATGTTCGTATACAACATACTGCGCTCCCTGGTGGAGGAAAGTAGATTTTGCAGCGCCTGCGTAGCATACCTGCTATACGGTGCCGCAGCCACAGGCAGCGGTAACACGAGTCAGAGGTTCGTTCGGTTCAAGGTTAATTTTTGAGAATTTTTTCATGGTATTAGCGGCTTGCATATACGTGCCGCAGGCACTGGGTCACGAACCCGAGTTCCGTTCTGTTTAAGGTATTTTTTCTTTTTACTGATGATTATTTTTTTCGTGATGTTTTCATTTTAAAACAGAAATTCAAACAAAATCGAGTTAAAGGTATAAAATAATACAAATTTAAGGTTCATTTAAGGTATCATGGGCCCGGGCAACGCCGGACGGGTCAGCTAACATATAGTCTTAGTATTAAACGAAATATAAAATAACAGATAGCATCTGTTTATTTGAAGTCTGTTTGACGTCACATTGACAGTACTTTGTAGAAAGTGATGTCATATACAGTATTTCTATTTATAAGCATTTTTCCGACATTCTTTTTTTAAGTGAAATGTCGTAAATTATATTAGATGTTTTATCATGAAACATATTTAAATAATGATGCGACGGTTTTTGAAACATTACGGTCAATAAAGTGATCGTCGAATTCGACGGGTTCCAGCTAGTTTCATATTTTATATTGGTTTTACTATATATATATATATATATATATATATATATATATATATAGAGAGAGAGAGAGAGAGAGAGGGTCGTTACAATTAAAGTTCCACTATTCAGAAGGCTCTATAGCCGATTCTGTGGCTCCAAACGAAACAAAATTTCACTAGTCTGTAGTACAAGTGATGCGCTCTGTGAAAGTTGGAAAAAAAAATGTTGACATTTTTGAAAATTTTTGACGCTGCTCCAATACATAAGGCCATTTTCGAAGATTCAATCTATCATGTTTAATCAATTTAGACAAAACACACAAAATTTATTTTATTTTCTTACAAAATATCTGGAAAAATCGCCTTAGATATTGGCGCAGCGTCACCTATTAACGAAAAATTGTAACTTTTTCTTTTTTTTCAGAGCACAGATCTACTTAATTATTTTTGTCAATAGGAGGCGCTGCAACAATATCTAAGGTGACTTTTGCAGATATTTTGTAAAACACAAAATAAATTCCGTGTGTTTTGTCTGGGTTCACCAAAATTGATAGAAAAAATCTTAAAAAATTAACATCTGCGAAATAAATTTTCCTTTATTTTATTAAAATAAAAGAAGAAGAAGAAACAAAGAAATGAAAAGGAAAGAAAAGAAAAAGAAAAAAATCTGCAAAATTCGATTTAGATATTGGCGCAACGCTACCTATTGACACAAATTGTAACTTTTTTTTTTTTTAGCGATTTTATAGATCGCAGAGCCATTTATTGTTGAAAGTAATCTGGCGATACTGTGCACTGCGAAAGAAAAGAGTTATAATTTTCATCATTAGGTGGTGCTGTGCGAAAATTTAATGCGATTTTTGCAGATGTTTTATAAAAGACAAAATAAATTTTGTGTGTTTCGTCTGAATTTATCGAAATTGATAGAAGGAATCTTCAATAATCAATTACCTTAGATATTGGAGCAGCGTTATCTATTGACGAAAATGTGACAAGTTTTTTTTTTTTTTTTTTTTTTTTTTTTTTTTTTGAGTCATAGAAACGGCTCTAGAGCACGCACACACACACATATATATATTTACAAAGCAGCTAATTTTTTGTCTGTCCTGATTTTTAGTTCGCTATACAACCGACCGCTAGAAAAAGTGCTAGACTTATTAATCAGGAAAAAATTTAGTTAATGTCGCATTTTTCAATTCAATAGGATAATTGGTGAAAAAGGTATTAAATAAAAACCCCGTGTTAACTTTAAAGTTATAAAAAAGAAAGAAATATTTGATACCAAAAGAAAGAAAGAAAATACACGGTTATTTTATCCCGACATAAAGTAAAATAAAATTTAAGTAAAAAATCATTTTTTAAAGTAAGAAGCTTTTTATTGTGAAGCCCTAAAAAGCATAAAATAAAATGTATTCTGGCAAAGACATGCTACAAAGAAATGAAAGTTTCAACACTAAGAAAATTTTAGAGAAAAATATAGGTACTTTCCTTTTGCAAGAGATGAAAATTTTTGAATGTTCAAAATATTTTAAAAATCTTTCGAGACCAATATTCTTAGATATTAGTTTTTGTAAAATCATTCATTAGGCCAGAAATCTCAAATGTCTCGAAAGCTTTTTAAAATATTTTGAACATTAAAAAATGTTCATCTCTTGCAAAAGGAAAGTACCTATATTTTTCTCTAAAATTTTCTTAGTGTTGAAACTTTCATTTCTTTGTAGCATGTCTTTGCCAGAATACATTTTATTTTATGCTTTTTAGGGCTTCACAATAAAAAGCTTCTTACTTTAAAAAATGATTTTTTACTTAAATTTTATTTTTTGCTTTTTAGTTACAAAAAAGGATAAAGCTTCTTAAGAAAACTAATTAAAATTTCTTAGGATATTTTGTAGACAACGGAAGATTTTCGTTTATCAATTGACATTTTTTTTCTATTATTTATCTGCAAAAAAAGTACTATATTGTCTTTCGAGGACCGAATCCAGGACCATCGCGTTATCAGCATGACGCTCTAACCAAAAGTCTAAGAACTGTGAAGAAAAATCATAGAACATTCTAGAAATATCTAACAAATACTTATACAAAAGAAATACTGTTTTCGAATGCTTTTTAAAATATTTGGAATATTTAAAATTTTTCATGTTTTGCAAAAGTGCAATATCTATATTTTTCTTTAAAATTTTCTTGTTGTTGAAACTTTTATGATTTTATAGCATGTCTCTGCAAGAATAAATTTTAATTTTAAGCTTTTTAGGACTTCACAATAATAAAAAACTTTCAGTGTTATTTTTATTTATTTATTTACTTAATTATATTTTTATTTAATTATTTATTTTTATTTTTACTGAATTTTTTATTTTGTACGTTTAGTAACTCAAAAAGAAGTTTCTTTAAAAAACTATCAAAATTCCTTAGGACACTGTGTAGGTAACGAATGATTTTCTTTAATCAATTGACATAGTTTCTATTAATTATCTGCAAAAAAGTAACACATCGGCTTGCGAGGATCGAACCCACGAGCAACGCGTTATCACCATGACGCTCTAACTAAATGCGCTAACAAGCGACGAAAAAGGTTGTTTAAATTTACGTTAAAGTGGAGGGGCCTTCTTTTTCAGAATGACACAAAGGCACGATGATAAAAATCCAATTTCAATAAAAAGCTTCCAAAAGAATATATATATATATATATTTAACTTTATATTTTGTGTTTTTTAGTATCTAAATAAGGCTTCTTTAAAAAAAACTCTTCAAAAATTCTTAGAATACTGTGTAGACAATAAAAAATTTTCTTTTATTAATTGGCATATTTTCTATTACACATTTCATCTGTAAAATTTAGCACATCGATCCTTCGGCTATGGAACTCACCACCATCGTATTAGCAACTTGACGCTCTAACCAACTGAGCCAACGAGTGACTATGAAGACTGCTGATATTTACTTTAAAGTTGAGGTGCCTTATTTATTAGCGTGACATGAAGATGCGATAAAAAAAATACAATTTCAATAAAAAGCTTCTAAAAAAATGTTTATTTATTTCTTTATTTTTATTTAAATTTTTATTTTGTGCTTTTTAGTTACTAGATAAAAAGCTATTTAAATGAAATCTTCAAACATTATTAGGATTCTGAGTACACAACGAAATATTTTCTTTTATCAATTGACACTTTTTCTATTAATTATTCGCAAAAAATAACACCTCGGCCCGGCGAGGATCGAACACACGACTCTCGCACTATCAACATGACGCTGTAACCAGCTGATTCATTAAAAGATACAATGAGTTGCTTACAATTTTTTTTTTAAATATATATATATATATAATGGAAGCGTCTTGGTTTTTTAACGTGACAAAAAGCCGATGACAAATCCAATTTCATATAATAGTAATATATGATAAACATATATACATATAAAGCTTCTAAAAATATTTTGTTATGTATTTTTTACTTAAAACATTTTATTTTGTGTTTTTTTAATATCTAAAATGTTTTGTGTTTCCTAATATCTAAATAAAAAAAAAAAAAAAAAATTGCTTCTTAAAAAAATTCCTCAAAAAATTATTAGTGTAAGCAACTAAAAATTTTCTTGTATCAATTGCAAAAATTAACACGCTGGACCGTCCGGGAACCGAACTCATGACCACCGCGCTACTAACGGAACGCTCTTACCAACTGAGCCACAGAACTACAAACGAAATAGCTTATATTTACTTAAAAATGAAAGCGCCTTGTTTACTAGCGTGACACGAAGACACGATGACCAAGTCAATTTCAATTAAAAACCTTCTAATATTCTTAATTTCGTGTGAATAATAATAAAAATAAAGAAAAAAAATCTATGCTACGAAATTTGCTACACTTATTAATCAGTAATTTGCGTTCAAATAAATTTTTTCATTCGCTTGAAATTTTTACTGAATAAAGTACTTTTCTTTTCTACAGTAAAACAAAGTTTTCGTTTCTATAGGTGTAACTTATGGGGTTCTTTTATGTTCTCGCCATAATTATAAAAAATTATAAATTGGATTTTGTATGAATTTTTGTTATTTTTATTTTGTGAATGTCGTTAAATTGTAAGATTTTTTTTTTTTTTTTTTTTTTTTTTTTTGGCACAGCTATAATATTGGAGCTCTTTGGCAAAATGTGAAATTTGGCACCGAAGTTGCTCGGAGATTTCTCGCGAAGGACCTTACTTACGCAACTGCGATAGCCATTTCAGTTAATCGCCAAAATGGCAACAATTATTTAAAATCACCAGGGAATCCCATAATAAAGCTGTTCCTTCTTTTCATTTTACACCTTCTTTGTTTAGTTCACTCATTGGTTTCAAAATTCTATAAACACTACTTCAACCGAGCAACACCGGGTATCTGCTTGTACACTTATATAACTTGTTTAACCCGCTCCACACGTGTTAAGACGTGGTAGCCTCTACTCCTTCTTCTTGTTAATTATTTTTTACTTATTTGGATTTTGCCATTATTTCACATAACTTTCAGCTATTACACGCACACACACACATATATATTGGGGAACATCTCCTGTTATGGGCATTCTCCAGTTGGGGACACCCCACCATATCTTTTTTAAAAAGGTAAATATGGTGGATTTGAATACTGTCAAACATGTTTTGTGACAGTACGCAGTTATTGCGCTAAAACCGAATTGAATAGACGCATTTACTTAGTAAGTGCAAGCATCGAAACAAAATTTTGTAAAAAAAAAAGCAACACAAAAGTAATTTCTGAATTTTTTCAATGTGCGATAAATTGAAGTGAATTAATAAAAGAAATGTGAGTATAATATATATTCATGCAGTATATTCAATATATTTTGTGATGCAATGTCGAATTAAGCCAAAATTTGGAAGGAAAATAGTATTTTCTGTCATTATAAAAGGGATTGTCATTCACGGTTGTTGGCACCTTCATGTAACCGGTTGTGGGCACCCATGTTTCTTTCCTTTAAAGCGTGCTTTTGACTTATAAATTTTCGAATATAGCCTTTTAAAACAACATAACATATTTTATTAGTGTTTTATGTATTTTTAGGCTTTTTTAGCTATGTCAACCCCGGAAAAGTCAACCGATCCAAAAGAAATGCATTTTAAGGCGATGGTTAAAGCCATTTAGGATTGCTTATTATATACGATATCCATAAAATCGACTACCGAGAATATGGACCTCCTCGCAGCTTCTGTGTCCCTACAGAAGAAGCCTAAAAAAAGTAAGAGAACTCCACCTGTCAAACTGCTGACCAAGCGCGCTAAAAATAGGAACATTCACAATCAGGAGATGATGTCGATTTCTGCATCATTTGTTAGGAGCACCAGGTGCCATGCCGAACAAGAGCAAATTCAATAAAATGCAACGAGTATGATCGTCTGGTTCATTTGAAATGTGCCAATATACATGAAAATTAATTTCTTTACAAGCACTGAACTTCGTATTTGAAGAATGAAGAAGATGACGAATAAAATTGGGAAAATGCCATTTTCTGTTATTATTTTGGCCACTGAATCCTTACAAAATGAATAAATTTTCTTGTTTTCTATATTTATGTGGTTTTTCTTATTATTTCTCCATTTTTAGCGGATTTCTCAAGTGTGCCCACAACAAAGTACAAAATTTGTTTGGCAAACATTGATCACTTCACAAAATTGGTAATAATTTTTTTCTGATTAACGAAATCAATACCGTTACTTCATCAAACGTTAGCTAATGGTTCTAGCTTTACATTGATATTTATATGTTTGCATACTATCTATTCTATCAAAAGTTATAAGCTAAAATCAAATCTGTGCCCACAACCGGAGATGTTCCCCTATATACTCGTATGTATATATATGTGTGTGTGTGAGCGGTTGTGGGCATTAAATTAAATAATTACTTAAACACTTATTAGTTTCTATCTAAATTTAATGATAAGTAAATATGCTAAATTCTGTACAATATATACAAGATGGAAAGTAAATATTATCGTCCGGTTAATATCAAATGAGTTCATACTTTAATATGAAAGTCAATATATAACAAAAGTTATAGAGTTTACATTTCTTCTAATATAGAGCACCCGTCTGATACTCATCGTCAAAATAGATTATGCAAATAGTTCACCTACTATTACTAGATAATATAATATCCGGCACGACTTTCGTCAAACAAATAAGCTTCCTTTGCGTTTTGCCATTTTGCAAAACAGCCGATGACAGAACCGAGATCTGCAATCGTCAATATCCAAACACCGTCTGCCACTCCAACGCACTTGCTTCAAGATCCAGTCCAGAGAGGTGGGGCTAGAGTGATGACGTCTTCCCGACGTAACAGCTACGTCCCGTTTCATCATTAATCGTCAAGAATGTTTGCTTGCTTCATCACTGCGGGAAAATGGTATCCACATAGAGAAAGTATTCATTTGACCTATCATAGTACTTTCACCATAAATTCGGCCATCATTCCACGACTGGTCCTCCAGGCGGCCATACTGAAAAATACAAAAAGAAAAAACAAACACAAAAGCAACACAAAATGATAACAGGCACATTTACAATATATACAGTCTTGACGTTTTTCTTTTTTTTTAATACTGTTTCTCATGTCACCCAATTTTTAAGAATCTCAGCATAGGTGGATGTGCAAAGGGGACCTTCGTGACATCCCTTCTTAACCACTTCATAAGTGTTTCCACCTTTTATTTTTACGATCTTATAGGGGCCAAAATATTTTGACTTCGATTTTATATTGGGACCGAATTGTGTTTGGTTGATGGCAACTAGGTTGGCTACTTCTTAAGATTTTGGTTGTTTTCTTCGTAAGTTATAATTTTTACTATTTTCTTCCTGAACTTTAAAAATTTGTCTTTTTTGAGGTTTGCGCAAATCTCTCTTTGCCTCTTAATCAGCCTTGAATTCGAACTCGAGTGATTTCTTCATCTTGTCAATTCCTTTGGTGTTCATTTTGGTACCGAACAACAGTTCAAAAGACGTCATGTCGATACTTCTTTGGTATGTAGAATTTATTGTGCGTTGTAATTCATTTACATGTCTGTAGGTATGAAGCGGTACATCTTGTTTTTTACTCCTGGATCTTTTCCTCCTTTTGGCAGGATCTCTATAGACAGAATATAAGATAGTTATTGGCTTTACATCTAATTTAGCATTTTTAGTTTTTTCTAAATCCTCTGCAGCATCTTTTTCAGTTGTAAAATTTACAGTAGCAAGCTTATGTATAGGGGAAATTCTTAATTGTATTTGCACTGCTTTGGGAAATAATGCAGCTATTTTATCAATTGTAGCCTCATTTTAAGTGAAGAAACAAACATTTTTTTTTTCAAATTTATACTGGCAGTCTCTTCTTTTGGGGCATTCTGTCTTTTACAACCAGGGAAATCTATCGTGAAAGGTTGTCCTCTCAATTTTTTGCTTTTAAGAAGTTTAAAATTTTCTTCAACTTTTGCTTCATTGGCAAATTCTAAGAAAGCAAATACATGTTTCCTTTTTTTGGTATGAGGAATAATATTGACGTTTATGATATCACTTGACAATGCGTATAATTCTGATTGGATTATATCTTTAGGCAAGCTGCCAATGAATAGGGTTCTTACGTCACTTTCTCTGTTACACTCTTCTGCTAACTGCAAAACCTTTTCATGTATGATTTGTTTCTTGTCTTTCTTTTCTAATTTTCCTGGTGAAGTTTTAACTTGTTCAGATTGCTGTGTTTTATTTTTTGCATAGGTCTGTTCTTTCTTTGAAAGAGTTTTTTCTTGATTTTGCGATTTCATTCGGAAACTGTTCATCTGATTTTGTCTCCTCCCCTCCTCTTCCTCACTCTCTTCTTCTTCACTGTCATCATCCCCTAAAAGCATCTTCTTATCATCTTTGTCGTCATCATCATCGTCTTCATCTTCACTTGCAGCTTTTTTAGAAGATTCTAATGATTTTCTTGCCAACTTAGCAGGTTGAGGGGTTCTTTTTTTTACTGTTTTCGACACTATTTAATGTTTTATTTTATTCTGGGGACTTTTCAGAAATTTTACTTTTAAAATTAATAGGGGCGTCATGAGCAATATCTGTTTCAACTTTATTTTTATATGCATTTATTGGAAGTACTGTTGAAAAGTTAATTTCGATAGGATTGGGTTTATTTTTTACAGTAATGCCATTTTCATTTAATACTGTTTCGCCTAACATCAACACATTTAAACCAATAACTACGTCGTGAGGGATGACATCATTATTTACAACACAAATATTAGATTTACATTCAAAATCATCGATTTTTATAATCGCTTCAAAAGATCCTAATGGTTCAATGAAATTTGTCCCGATCCCCTTGAAAGTGGAGCTCACTGGATTTAACCCATTAACATCTAGTTCTTTCGAAAACACTTTTACGCAGCAGTGTTGCCTCACTACCCGTATCAACAATACCAGTAAAATTTATGTTGTTCATTTGTATAGTTTTAATCAGGTTTCGACTTACACTAATGCACAAGGATTCAACTTCGGGTTTTGAACCCGGGCATTCTGAACTCTTGTGCCCAAAACATTTACAAGTAAAAATACTTTAAACCCTTAGCTCTATGGGGGCAGTTTATAGATAAGTGATTTTTTCCCCACAATTATAAGTAATTTTGTTACTTATTTCACTTTTAGGACTGAATTTTTCGATTAAATTATTTCCCATGGGTTTCAATTTAGCATTATGCTCGATCTCATTCTTATCAAATCTATATTTAATTTTATCATTATTTTTTCTAAATTCTTCATACATTTTAATTTTCTGCTTAAATTCAGATAGATTCTTTGCCCCATAAAGCAAAATTTTGTTCTCCCATTTATCATTAATGCCTTGGATAACATAGTACATTAAGGCAGCATCATCAATATGCCCATTTTTACTTAATTCTCTAATTTTGAAAAAATTCTCAGTTACTGTTTCTTCGTATTTCGTTTTTCTTTTACTCAATATATCATGTAAAGCAGCTGAATTAATTTCTGTCTTGAATTCCTCGATAAGTGCTTTTTTCAATTTCTTATACGTAAGCAGCGCTTTCTCTGATCTAATAAACAACAGAGCATTTCCGCTCAAAGGTCTTTTACAATTTTTTTTTTTTCTTTTTTTTGCAATTTGCTTAATTTTTTTATTCTGCTTCCATTTTTACGGTTTCCATCATCATCATCGAGTAGAAACCGATGCAGAATTTTAATTTTAGAAAATTTTTCGTTCCCAAGTGCAATAATTATTTGAGGAATATACCCCAAAGACATCATCATGCATAAAAAAAATAAATAAATAAATAAATAAATAAAGTACCTTGGAAGAACAGGAACATCCACTATGCTTTGTTACCTTAATGATATAAATTGCATACTTAAATTTTCGTTGATCAATTTCCGTTGAATTAATCCGTCGTCATTGAACACTTTATTTTTTGTTGATAAATTTCATTCATATTCGTCCAATAGCTGACTTCAGTTCAATATTAAATTTACAGAGCAACTTCTACGTTGTTTAATGACAGTCCAATTATGGATTTATCCTTCTATTTATAGTAATGAAGTTCAATAACGTAAAATTCACAGCAAATGTTCAAAATACTTTTTCAGGACCATTCCACTTCTGATTTTGTGGAAGCGGTTGTGGGCATTTAATTAAATAATTACTTAAACACTTATTAATTTCTATCTAAATTTAATGATAAGTAAATATGTTAAATTCTGTACAATATATACAAGATGGAAAGAAAATATTAACGTCCGGTTAATATCAAATGAGCCCATACTTTAATATGAAAATCAATATATAACAAAAGTTATAGAGTTTACATTTCTTCTATTATAGAGCACCCGTCTGATGCTCATCGTCAAAATAGATTATGCTAATAGTTCACCTACTATTACTAGATGATATAATATCCGGCACGACTTTTCGTCAAACAAATAAGCTTCCTTTGCTTTTTGCCATTTTGCAAAACAGCCGGCGACAGAACCGAGATCTGCAATCGTCAATATCCAAAAGCCGTCTGCTCCAACGCACTAGCTTCAAGATCCAGTCTAGAGAGGTGGGGCTACAGTGATGACGTCTTCCCGACGTAACAGCTACGTCCCGTTTCATAATTAATCGTCAAGGATGTTTGCTCGCTTCATCACTGCGGGAAAATGGGATCCACATAGAGAAATTACTCATTTGAACTAGCATAGTACTTTCACCATAAATTCGGCCATCCTTCCACGACTGGTCCTCCAGGCGGCCATACTGAAAAATACAAAAAGAAAGCACAAATACAAAAGCAACACCAAATGATAACAGGCACATTTACAATATATACAGTCTTGATGTTTTTCTTTTTTTTTTTTCTTAATACTGTTTCTCACGTCACCCAATTTTTAAGGAACTCAGCATGGGTGGATGTGCAAAGGGGACCTTCAAGACATCCCTTCTTAACCACATCGTAAGTGTTTCCACCTTTTATTTTTACGATCTTATAGGGGCTTAAATATATTGACTTCAATTTTATATTGGGACCGAATTGTGTTCGATTGATGGCAACTAGTTCGCCTACTTCGTAAGATTTTGGTTGTTTTCTTCGTAAGTTATAATTTTTCCTATTTTCTTCCTGAACTTTAAAAATTTGTCGGTAGCAACTTAGAGGTATTTTTTAGGAAATATGGAGGATATTGCGTCCTCGACATATGTTACATCAACATTAATATGCATGACGGTCTTTGGCTGGCTCAGCTCACAATCCTTCAATTGTGAACCCGACGCTTCATCAACCAGGCTACCAGAGCACTAAAATAATATTAAAAATGTTAATTGAATTTTTAAGAACCAAACGTCTATATATATATATATTTCGCACCACAAAATGAATTTTCACGGCAGGGTACTATAGAATGAATGAAATCACATCATTCCAATACATGATTTACCGATGTTTATATTTATGACGTTGAAAGGAAATAAAACTTTAATATCGGTATAAATTAAAAAAGTACTTCAAGGATAATACTTGTGGAATATTTTGGTTAAATTCAAGAAAGTTAATATATAGTTTATTCATTGTTCAAAAAATTCTACAAGTTATCAAATGTTTTCAATTAAAAATATTTAAATTTAACATAAAAATTTTGATCAACATCTAGTTCATAATTAGAAAAAAATAACGCAATATATTAAAATTAAAATTCTATGCTAACAAAATTACAATCGCAGTTTACAATGCAAGCGAAGTTCTTATATTTATTAAAAAGTTTATCCAGTTTGTGAAATGCTAAATTATTTCTAATATTAAAATACATCTGAATAAATTTTGATTAAGATTATTCTTCTACAAATTGTACAAAATGCAGGAAATAGTGTAAAAAAAAAAAGAAAAAAAAAGAAAAAAGGAAAATAGAAATTACTATATACTTTGTTACTTACGCAATCATTGCGGAAAAAGTTTTGTTGAAATTCTGCTTATACATATTTTTTTAATGTTATAGACAAAGAAAACTAAATTATGTTCAACTTACAATTTACGAAATATTTTTAAAATAAATCATTTTAAGTGAGAATATAAATCTCATAACGATGTACTTGCGTAAAATATTTTTGCTTATTTCAAAGAAAGTAAAAAAATTGTACTGTTTTGAAAGAAGACGATTTCGACGCATAAAAGAAAATGAGTATAAATATTGATATCGTGTGAACATTTCTCTCATCAATAACAATTTATGCGACAAGTCAAAAGGATCATTCCTTCAAATACTTTTACAATAAAATAAAATTGATGTACTTAAATATTTTCTTCTACACGTTACCTTCATCTAGAAACAGCTTCATGATGAAAATTTATGGTTATGTAGAACGGCCTTTTAGAAAAAAAAAAGTGTTGCCAGGATGATGAATAACATCCCATTACATTGAAGAATGACAATAAGTCCATTATGTTAAGTATAATTATACCTTATGTATATAAATATGATTTTTTATTATTATATTATGCAAAATATATATATTTTTAAATGATTTTCGATGAAAATAAAATTTCAGATCAATTAGATAACCGCAAAATATAGCTCTATTTCCATTTTTCTTTTTTTTTTTTTTTTTTTTTTTTTTTTTTTTAACACCTTCTCCCACACATTAACTTTTTAACCCGTTGCTGTCCACCGTCTAATGGTACTGGACACTGCATTTCGGTTGAGGTGGCTAGAATGCCATAATCCAACCGTTTACAGTTTATTATGCAGTGAAACTTGACAGTGGACCACAGAGGGTTAAGTTATAAATAACTATTTGATAATTATGAAGCTCAATAGCTTGTAATGGTATACCTATTAAACCGAAATGCAATGTCTAGTAGTAACACTAGACAGTGGACAGCAAAAGTTAAGTTGTAAATAACTATCTGAGAGTTATGAAGCTCAATATCTTGTAATGGTGTATTCGATTTAGACAATTTTGAATTCTGAAATGTTAGTGTATATATTTTGAACTTGGATAAAAACGTAATCAAATAAACTAGCAGAAATATTTAAATTTTAAATAATTTTCAAAATACATTATTTTGTATAATAAAACATGATATGCTGTTAAATTTTTAGTTTATGATAATTTTGTTAAATTCTATTATTAAGTACTTAAAATATCATCATTACTAACGCTATTGATATTTACATAATTTTCATTTCTAATTGCAAATGCAATTGCAAGTGTAGTCAGTTGGAAGGCTAAATCAAGAAGAATAAGGATATAATAACGTGCAATATATGATGTAATTAAAACATGTTTAATGGTCTAAGAGAAAAACATAAAAATAATTCATTAAGCAATAACTTGTTTTTAATTGCTAAGTCTGTCACAGAGGTATCGTCCCTTCTACACATTTAAAAAGATAACGGGATAACGGCAAAAGTAAGCCTCCACAGACTAGGTATTGATTTAACATAAACTTCCACTCACAAGAACTCCGTTCTTATCTAAGTAAGTTATATATAAGTTTCAGTAAATTTTCATCATTTTTCAAGCGTAACCGATTAATGACATTAAACTTAAATTATCTTGAAAAATCCTAGAACAAAATGTAACATTCAGACGAATTTCTGTTGTGACAAAATACGTACAATTCAATAATTATCTAAAGCAAAAACCTGTAATACAAGTTATTATATCGAATTTGAAGAATGACAATATAGTCGAATTCACGAGGTCGTAACCAAATCTTGTCTACGTACATTTCTTTAAATCGGAATAAAAAACAATAATTCCAAATTTCTTAATGAACTTGAATATTAACTCTGTATGCAATTAAACAAGTTAGTTGTTTTAAAAATATATAGAAATGAAAATATATTGCTCTTACAATAATGCGCATTTTTTCGTCGTTCATACATGTTGCCAAATTCGTTTATACTTCCTATATAGAGAAATTTGCATAGGCTATAACCAGGGCTCCAGGAATTTGAAAAAAATGGTCTCCAGGAAAAGTTTTTGGTAGCCAGTAAAAAATAACTCCCCTTCTTTCTTTCTTTCTTTTATTTCAATTTTTCAATTTACTTCAATATAAAATTTAAATTCTATGTATAAAAATCAAATACTGATTAGGACTAGATTATACATCAGGAAATACCTATTTAAATTTAAAATCCTCAAACCGGTTTTAGTATTTCCTCTAAACCGATACACCATTGGCATCGATATACCAACGATTCAGCTCCGAGTCGCAAAGCGAGCGAGCGAGAATGGTGTAAATTGTATCGATTCAACACCAGGTTGTTAAACATGCACAGTAGAAAGCAGTTTAAATTCCCTATGAGTATATCGATTCAACACTGTGTCTCAATTCAACACGACGGTGTGCGAAATGCGCACAGATAGACATGAGTCGCTGTTTTCCTTCTACTTGTTTCTTACACGAATTGATATGAACTAAACCGCAGTTTAGCATAGGTTTCGGCATTCGATTCTGGGCCCAATTGTTTCACTAAAATATTAAAAATCTTTTAAATGTTGAGTTTTCATTGAAAGCCTATTCAACAGCTAAAATATATTGGTTGCCAATGGCAACCAGGCGATCGTATTTCACGAACCCTGACTATAACATTAGAAGCTCCGATTTTTAAAAACGTACAAAAGCGCATTAATCGTTTGAGGGGCAACGTAAATGGGGTACCACCAAAATTTACGAACAAAGTTAAAAGAGAAGGAATAAATAATTTTTCTCCAGTAAGTTAAAAAAATAAAATTTTGTAAAAGAATTTCGTGATGAATTTTTGCTATTGGGGAAAAGCAATTTTTTCTCACATGACGACGACGCGTCGTGTTAAAGGATTAAAAGTTTAATCCTGTAAAAAAAAAAAAAAAAGAAAAAAAAAAAAAAACGAGTTACGAAATTGCAAGGGATCTCTCAGCCAAAGAAAAGAAAAAATGAAGAAGAAAAAAAGTCTTCCAGCGAAATTCAAGCAATTGAATAGTATATAACTCACTATTGTTCGGGAAAATCGCATTAAAATAAAAGCTGAATCGAAAAAAAAAAAAAAAAATGATTTTTTTTCTCTCAAGGTTAGCCATATCCATCAACTATGTGATGTGACTAATTAACTCGACTGGTTTTCACTCAACAAGCTCAATAGTTTACAGATCGAATGTTAGTTGAAGATACTTGGCCATAATTAATTATTTTGAGAATTTAAGTACTGGCATCCGATGGCCCAAAGTTATTGCATGTGACACTCACAAAATCTTCTTCTATTTTAGCAGATATTCTTTCAGTCACTCTTTAGAAAGATCCCCCACGGAGGGCACCCCACCACAACCTAGGATCCTCGTATAGTCAATCGACGTTAAACCTAACACCAGCACCATCTTTCAGTTACTGAAAGTTATTGAATTTTTTGATGAAAATCTGCAAATTATTTGGTCAGTTCTTTCATGTTTTCACTGCGGTATGAAATAGTTCTTCTAATGTTTGTAATTGTCGAATTACGGCAGTATAACAGGGTTGTCACAAGCGACTTTTTTTATTATTATTTTCGTACCACCATTTCCATAACATAAAACTTATAATACATTTATGCAGACAATGAAAACATATTATTATTATTATTATTGGAAATACAGGCACGAAAGGAATAAAAAAAAGTCGCCTGTAGCTGCACTGCACAGATGCATTAAATGCATCTACTTAATATAATATGATTAAGCGCATATTCATATTGGATGTGTTCAGTGCATAGTTTTCAATTTTTTTTTTTTTTTTTTTTTTTTATGTAACCACCCCTATCTTCTAATAGTATTTTCCAACACAATTCAGCACACATAATTAGTGGAAAACTGTTATTAAAAATTTCTAATAAAAATTTGTGATAATACATTTTCCGGAGAAATCGGAGTGAGTTGGCAACTAGGACAATGGCTTTACAACAACGTTTTTTCTATGTCAATGATCACCAGCCGGTTTTGGGTTGTTTAAAAAGTAAAATAAAAGGTATTGCTTAAACAGGAAATTCTTATAATGAAGTCACGTTAAAAACTTTTTTTCTCTGCAACTTCAAGATATCAGTACTGAACTGTTGTTTCCTGATGTCAAACTTATACACGAAAAAAGGCATTCTTTAAACATTTGACAAGTGAACATTCTGAGTCACATACACGAACCAACTTTGTCAGGTGAACGAAAATTTTAAACGAAGTCGAACTGTTTATGAAATATAGCCAAATTATAACTAAATAAAGTCAAATAATCTGGTGTGTTCCTCGCAAGATTTTCTCTTTCCCTGAAATTTAATACTATAAATACAGATTGGAGATTAAGCGGTAAGATAACGAGTACTGTTATGCAAACCTATGTTAAACGAGTTAGCATTGGTTAGATGAATAAGGCCATAAAACGCTTATTCTCCAAATTTTTAACACTAGTATTAACCCTAGAATATGTTAGGTTATCTCAAAATCGGCATTCATCACGCTAAATCAGCGATTTTACACTCGAGTTAACCCTCTTTTTTAATCCTCCGAAATTGGTGGATTTACTCAGGTGTTACGGGTCAACACATGGGCCTGTTACAGTTACAGCGATAATCGCTTGTTTACTTTTTTTTAACACAGTTCTCTTTTATTTAGAAATCAGCGAGACTCATACAAATTTCTCCAGATAACTCTGGGTTCAACTAATCCACGGTTGGTGAATACAAAAACTTTCTAGCCCAGGGTAAAGGGAGTGTATAAGTGTTATGTGAACCATGGGTTAACACTGGTTTAGTGAATAAGGCCGTAAATGAACTTGATTATTTAAAGTTGAAATTGTTATTTCCATATTTATATTTAGTATTGGTTTTCCATCTGCATATATGGTATCATAATAATGCCAGTGGGAAAAAATAGATTTAGTTATTTTACAAAAATTACAATCATGAGGTTAGAATTTTATTTAAAAAAAATCTGATTACATTTCAGAAACAGATTTATACATATACATGCATAAACGAACGCAAAACAACTCACATTGATTTAAAGAAACTCTAAATTAAACATAGATCTATCATTTTGGTAGTTTAAATTTATTATTAGAAAAATATTCAAAATTAAATTTGATACAGATATGAACTATTAATCGTACGGTTTGAAATATTATCTTGTTATATACATACATAATAAAAAGCTCAAAAATAATGTTTTTAACTTTAAAACTGAATGCTGGGATACATTTACTAACTAAAAATATCTTACTGCTTTAATGAATGTGTAACTTCCAAATACCTTAATTTGTTTGCCTAGAAACATTCCTTTAGAATTAATTAAATCAGACTTTCTTTGTTTCGAAGTCTAATTAAATTCCTGTATTATTTTTATATATGTTTATTTCTGCTGGAATTAAAGAAAAGATTGTACTTAATTTTTCGCCAGTTTTGTTAAATGAAATTTGATTTATATCTTTTGCTTAACTTTCACAAATAAAACTTTTTATTTAATCCAGTAAAAACAAACTGCTTATAAATAACAAAATTAGATTGAATTGATCTCAAATGGCTTAAAAAGAGAATTTGATTACATCGAAGGATTTCCCGGAAATAGCTCGAATTTATATTTTATCAGTTATTCCCAAATAAAAATTGCAGTTTTAAAATGTTTTGAATCATGTAATAGCTCATCTAATAACAATTTTAAATCGCAAAGGAATGTGAAGAAAATCCGAAAATATAACGTTTCATAAAAACTGAAATCGTACTTTTTAGTTTGAACTATCGGATTCCGATTACAGAAATTTTAATCATGCACTGACATGAAAAGTTCAAGAAGTTTGACATTTTTAAAACAAAATTGTTCAAACATTTTTCACAATAATCTTTTTTTCTTAGAAAATATACAGTAAATGATAGAGAAAATGTGTTAATGCCTTAAAAGTTCCAATAAAGTTTTAATTTCTGCTTCTCTTTAAAGAATAATGAATATGATTTATTAGTTCCAATCAAAAAATTGTTCATTTTATAAAAAATAAGCTTACGTTATAGTTTTCTTTGTTTGTTTGTTTTATTGATAACATATACATCAGATTTGTATGCTTGACTTATAGTCCGCTTGTAAATCTTCGTCAGATAGATAGTTGGATAGTTGGGTTTTACGTCGCACTAGTGCTCCGCAGATGGGCAATTGGCGACGGTCTGGGGCACACCCGTAGAGGTGGTCCGGAGACATGCCATCACAATTTTGATCCTCCACGGAAGGGATGGCTCTCCCGCTCCGGTGACCCCCAGAGGTTAAATCTTCGTCAGATAACGACAGATAGCACATGTCAGAATTACAATACGAAGAATTGGAGGAAACACCCAGGGCCAGCGCGGGAATCGAACCCACTTTCCTACGCTCGAAGGCGATTAGCAGTGTGGTGGCATATCCACTCGACCATGGAGGGCCCACGTTATAGTTTTAACAAATATTTTTAAGTTGTTATAAATAAAGTAGATAAAAAATAAATGAAGATTAGCTGTTTCTTTTTTTTTTCAACTCTGTAAGGTTGAGACTATGGTAGGTCACCACAGCTTTTCAAATTGAGCTGGATCCAGCGACGCAATAGATGGGAGAGTTTAAGGGATTCATACTATTGTAACAATCGCAGCTATCGTAGATCACAAGTCGGATCGTACATTCCGCAGTAAAAGTATCCGAGCACTAGCAATACTCCCTGTCTAAAAAATACATAATACTGCTTTGTTAAATAAATCCTCGTTGAATAATATTCTTAGACAGACTAAGAACATGACTCAACAAGGATTTATTTAACAAAGCAGTATTAAGTGTACTTTTTCAAGACGGGGATTATTGCTAGTGCTCCGATACTTTTGCTGCGGAATGTACGATCCGACTTGTGATCTACGATAGCTGCGATTGTTACAATAGTATGCCTCCCTTGTGCTTCGACGCCAGCAGTCGGCGAAATTTTAGGTTGGAATGGTTTTGCGTCAGCATAGTGCAGCTACAAAGGAAGTGAGTTGCGAAGTGTTAGCGAATGCGAAGCGGCTTTAAAGTTTTTTTAAAGTGAAGAGATATGAGTCGGTGGAATGAAGGATAAATAGGAAGGTATTTTTCGTAAAGAGTGTAGTGTAGATGGGTTAGTTCTTATGCTAGACTAAACTATAGTTTGTGGTGTATTGCTAAAGTTGATTATTATACGAAGGGTGAAGTTATTCGCCACTAGCGTTTGCTAGTCTCATGTGTATAGTGAAGATATAGAATATAGAAAAGTGGTGTGTAAAATTTCTTGTGCCGTGGGAATCCAGCCGGCAAATTTGTGTTCACATCGTTCAATGGTCAAAGAGTGCAGCCTTCAACCTACTTCTATTATCTTCTCTCGATGAGAGTTACTTTATATTTGTCTAACCGCCCAATTCCCCGTCAACCTCCACCGCCTGGTTTAATCCCAGGTGGAGAAACCCAGGTTAGAAACTTTAACGGCTAGTCAAATATTTCCTATTCATCGTTAACTTGAGAAGAAAATTTCTGAACTCCGCATTTATCAACCTGCGTTGAAAATTGGCGTTCTGATTGGCCGATATATCCACGTGACTCACTATCAAACACTCTTCGTTCAAGATGGCGGCTCGCGCTTGTACTTAACAAATTGCTGTTTTTTTCTTGCTATACTGTATATATACTGCCATTCGTTAATAAAATTGAAAAACAAACGAGATTTATACGCAAAATGAAAAAACGAAATCTTTCTGGCAGATGTCAAAGAAAAGCTTTTTATTATTGATTCCAAAGAAACAGTTTCTTTGGATTAAATAGCTGAGACTTTTCATAAAATAACCAATGCATATAATTCTAATGTTGTTATAAGCTGCTGTCAGATATGGACAGTATACTTTTCAAAAAAATGTATATTGTATAAATGTATAAATACTCAACATTTTTGCTTAAAATATGCAAATAATTTGACAAATTTTAAAATACACAATATACACTTTATTCAAAAAGTATAAAGTAAATAATTTTTAATAAGAGATGGCGTCACTACAACAATTATATGTAGATATTGTAAAGAAAATAAAACTATAAAAACTATTTATTATTTCATAAGAAATAAAACAATTTGTAATAGTAATGGTGAACCAAAATATAATTTTTGAATATTTAAGAGCATTGCTTTCCTTGTGAATAAGTGAGAAATTAATGAGTATGTTTTATTTTTTTTTAAGAAATCATAAAAATATTTTAAACGAATTTTTGAAACGTATATTTTTGATATATTTAAAACAATGCTATCAATTTTTTATTTATATCTTTTTCCAATTCATCTCATGGTCACATTATCACTGGCAGTATCAATATTGTGGAAAATCTTACTTTGAGATCTTTGATGAAGTATGGTACTAAATTTCGTATGCCTTCAAAATTCAAATTTATTGATATCATTTCTCAATTTAATTTAGACTTGGATCTCTTTATATACAAAATTGCTATTGATTATAATAAACCAGTGAATTTTTTGAATGAGTGGAAATTTAAGTTTCTTGATAAATTTAAACTTCATTTAGTTATAAAATGCACCATCTTTCTAATATCAAGTACTATAATTTCAAAGAAATTAATTCAGCAATTCTAGATTTACAGTCTAAATTCATTATTACTTATGTTGACAAGGCGGCTAATAACTATGCAATTATTTGCAAAACGTACTATAAACAACTTCTTTTTGATACCATGGATACTAGTAATATTTTTGTTAAGATTAATGACAATCTAGAAATTAAAAATAGGCATATATTTAATTATTACAAGTTAATAAATACTAAAAATAATAACTATAATTATCCTTATTTAGTAGTAATTCCAAAATTTCATAAAGATCCTATTAAATTTCGTACTGTTACTGTTGCCTGTAATGCCTATACTTTTAATGCAAATATTATGTTGTTAAATATCCTTAAAAAATTACATAGTTATATTGTTTCTAACAAAAGTATTTTTTTTTTATAAAAAATAATTTTCAACTCAAAAATAAAATTAAAAATCTTACTGATATTACTGGTATAAAAACATTTGCTTTCAATGATCTTTTTAATAATATTGTTATTAAAGACATGTTTGATATTATAAATAAACTTTTCGTAGAAAATATGCAGTTTCTAAATTTAATAATAACATAACTCCTTCAGCCTTAAAAACTCTGACTAGGTTTATCCTATACCATAACTATATTTTATTCAATAATTCTTTATATAAACAACGATTAGGGTTGCAACAAGGTAGCATTGCTTCTAGTATGTTAGCTGATCTATATTTATATTATCATGAGCGTGGCATTGAGTGTACTAATTTTAAATTAATAAGATACATAGATGATATAATTATATTATATTTGGATAAACATATCACCAATCTAGACTTACCTGTTAATTATCCTGAAAATTTGTCTCTTAGTAGTACTGATTTGGAATCTAGTGTTATTAGTTTCTTAGATTTAAAAATTATTCTTAATAGTAATAGCCAATTGGAATTTGACTTATATGATAAACGGAAATATTTCCCCTTTAAAGTAAATGTTTTTACTAATTTTAATACATGTTTACATAAATCTGTTTTTGTCAATATTCTTCTTAATTTTAATCTATAGATAAAATGTTTAGTGTCTGATAAACATCAAAACATACAATTTCGATTCTTTAAAAATTTAGCACTAATTAATGGATATCCCAAACACCTAATTAATTATTTTTTTTTTTTTTTATCTATTATTATAATTTTTTTCTCTCTCTCAATTTTTATTCCAATTTAAATTGAAATTTAGGTCTAAAATTTTTTTTATTCCAATAAACTGTATTTTAAGTCTAGAGATTATGATACTTGATTTTAAATTATATATTTAATGGTTAGTTATTATTCCCATTATCTTTCAATATTCGTGGCAAATTACAATCGTAGATGGCAGCCCTATTTAAATATCTATATTGAATATCTGAATCCAAAACAAAAAAAATTTCTTTTTAGTTTGCATGGGTTTATGTCTTCTTTCCCTTAGCTCCATGCTTCCAAGCCATTTTGTACAGACATTATGTGCATTTTATTTCTTTTTCTTTTATTATTTATTCATTTTATTTATTCATTTCATTTCATTTTATTTATTTATTTATTTATTTAATTTTTTACCATTATTTTTATAACATTACTGTCGATGGCAGCACTATTTATGTTACTATAATTAATATGAATCCTAATTTACGTAAGGATTCAACCTGCTTACGTTAGTGAATTCTCTATTTTACTCCATGTTCACTGCTAATTTTGAGCTGACTAACTGTGCTTTTAACTAATATCTGCTTGTTAAATTTCACATGTATCTCGTTTTTCATAAACTATGAGTTGCATCTTTTTCAATAATAATTTTTTAGGTAATTTTTGGATTAATATTTGTAGTGGTGAGTTTATTTTGATCTACCTTTTTAAATGGTTATTGAATTATCATTTGTAGTGATGAGTTTTATTTTGATCATCGTTTTTTCTGGTTTTATTTACAATGGGTTTTTCGGGCCTGAGAACAAAGAAATTCTCAGCTTTTGCTTTCTTTGTGACAGGAAAATATAAATTTTTTAGCATATTTGCATTCTACCAGGCCCTTGATAACGTTAGAATGCAAACAATGCTTTTTTCTCATTCCAATTTGCTATAATTTATTTAGATTTTACTTTATTTCTTTTTTATTTTGATTTAGGTGGTCTTCGTTTTGGATCAGAATAATTGTTTGAATACTGAAATTAAATTTCAAATGTTTGCACTGGTAATATTATATTACTATATATATATATATATATATATATATATATATATATATAATAAAAAAAATTCATATTAAATGCGCTTTTAGGATGTCTGTAGGAACCATTTTAGTGACTTTTTTCTTCTTCTTTTTCCCCAAATTAAGTTACAAGATATGAAATCGTGTGTACTCACCATGGAAAATAATTTTATTGATCACAATTTTAATAAAAACAAATTTCACGGAATAGAATTATATTGAAAAACACAGAAAAATATCTTGGGGTGGCCACAATAAATAAGTTTATCTTTTAATGTTTAAATGGCAAAAGGTATAAACTGTTAATTTAAAAATATTAGACAATATATTATAATTTAATGGGTGGTGAGGAATAATTTATTTTTCTAAAAAAAAAAAAAAAAAAAAAAAAATGTGAATCTTATATATTTAATAGGAATTTTTTATTCTCCCATCATGATGTTTTAAATTTTAAATTATTATTATTATTTTTTTTTTTTTTTCATATTAGTTTTGCATAAAAAAAGAAAAAAAAAAAAAGAAAACCTTTATTGTAGATTTTCTATTTGCTATTCATATTATAAACGATAGAAAGATACATACATTCAAATTATTGAAATATTCGTGTTTAGCTAGCATGTTTAATTTTTTAAAGGGAAGGAGAACGTTACGAAGCTGTTTTTTTTATTACAGTTGTCAAATTAAGAAAATTTGCATACAGATTTATTAAAATATGTGTTTTGTATCTTCTTCAAAACTATTTAAATTAGAAAGTAAAACATATATATATACATATATATATATATATATATATATATATATATGCATATATTTAAAGGTTCAATGCCTTGCTAAGTTAAAAAAAATTCCCTTTAATTTTAAGTTTAAGCCCCAGTAGTGACCGAGTGTTTCTGCATTCAGAGCTGGTAGATAGGAAGTGCCAGGTTCGATCCCAGTTCGTGCTCGTCGACCTCGTTATTCTAAGATTTCCGTGGTTTTCTCCGAAACTAGTATGAATACAGACTAGGACCCCTTAGAAAGATTCCTACGCAAGACACCCCACCTGCTGGATTAGGAACCTAGAGTAGTTACAGTCGGCAGCAAAATTATCGAAGTGTTAACAATAATTCATAATTAAAAGTTAAAAACCTAAATCTGTTTTGTTAAGTAAATATTTCTCGAGTCATAATCTTAGTCTTTTGCTGTTTATAAAAAAAGTAAGTTGATGATAAAAATTAGCAATCAAACTTTAAAAAAAAAAAAATAAATAAATAAAAATAAAAATAAAAATAAAAATAAAAATAAAAAAGTAAAAGGGAGAAAGAAAAGTCTGGATGTGTGCTTCCTTAATTTTATATCGCTGTTGTTCAAATATAAACTGCTAATTTTAAAAAATGCAACACCATGAAGGAATGTGAATATCATAATGATATTTATTGGGCTCATACATTATAGTAAGAAGAACAATTGATTAAAATTTCAGGAAATTTGGAGTAATATGTACTGAGAAAACAGTACATAAAGCAGCGACCTCTGTGAGCAATAACTGCCCTTATCTGCCTAGGCATTGAATCAGACAGCGATTGGATGACATGTACGGGTAAAGCACTTCATGAAATTTCAACACGATGCCATAATTCATCGATCGTAGTTACTGGGGTATGGTAGGGGCCAGTCGCTTTTCAACGATTAAACAGTCATTTTCATTGGTGCAAGATCAGAAGAACGCACTGGCCAGAGCAACAGTCGAACATATCCTGCATCAAGGATGAACCGGACAGTATTTACAACTTGCGGTCGTGCATTGTCCTGCTTAAGTATTGCGTTTCGTAGGCCTTGTATTTAGGGCAAAGCGAAGGGCCTTAACTCGTCAGAAATGTAATGGCTGGTATTCAGAGTGGCGGGAATCAAAACAGGAGGTGATCGAGACGTGTATCCAATGGTACCACATACCATCACTCCAGGTGGTGACCCAGTATGCAGCTACCAAAATTTTGATTACCCTCAAAACTGCATCACTGATACGGGCGCCTTTAATGTGTGATTAATGACGAACCTGGACGCAGGGATGGCGTGAAGTCGCCTTTCAGACAAATCACAATCCTGTTTACAGCTTCAAGATTGCCTTATCCGTATTTAACGGCATTGTCAATAATGCACAATTCCAGCTGGGATTCGACATCGTCACACTGTCCACCACATGCAGTGATGGTATGCGGTTCCATTGAATACACGTCTCGATTACTTCTTGTTCGCATTCCCTGCACTCTGAAATGCGGTAATTAAATTTCTGGTGAGTTAACGTCCGCACCACCTCTCTATATTCAATGCCTCCGCAGCGCCACATTTAAGCAGGATAATGTACGACCGCAAGTTGTCAGTATAGTCTGGATTTTCCTTAATACATAATGTGTTCAACCGTTTCTCTGGTCAGCGCATTCTCCTGATGTCGCACCAATGAAATTGACTGTTTAATCTTTGAAAAACGACTGCCCCCCCCCACCACTCACCAGTAACTACGATCGATGAATTGGGGCATCGTGTTGAAGTTTCATGAAGTGCTTTACCCGTACATGTCATCCAATCGCTGTTTGATTCAATGCCTAAACAGATAAGTTCTGTTATTGCTCACAGAGGTCGCTGCTTTATGTACTGTTTTCTCAGTACATGTTACTCCAAATTTTCTGAAATTTTAATCAATTGTTCTTCTTACTATAATGTATGTGTCCAATAAATATCATTATGATATTCTCATTTCTTCTTGGTGTTGCATTTTTTACAAACAGCAGTGTATGTCCCAAACGTATTTAGATATTGCTTTATGGATCCATTAAAAAGTTAATTTATAAGAAATATTTTATGTTTAAATAGTGAAATTTCATAAGAGTTCCAGGTTATTTAAATATTTTTAATTACATTTTAAAGTCTAAATGAAAACAAAAACTATGATAGATACGTGGGTGTGTCAACAAGATGTCATTATAATTTTTATAAATTTTATTCCAGATTCAGTGGTGTTAAAACATGTTTAAAAATTTAAAAAATTAATTTTTTCACGACTTAAAAAATAAAATAACCTCACATTACTTTTTGAAAATTGCCTAAGTGCTTGCGGGAAGGGGCCCTTTCAATCGTCAGAGGCAGCTCTGTGGCGGCTTGCTCAGTTGCTCTGTGATGACTTGCTCTCTTGCAGTCTTCACGTTTCTGCACCAGTTACGGTTAATTTCTTGCGCTGGGTCGTTGTCATTACAGGTAAGAGGATTGAATAAGATTTCGACAGTTTCACGATTTGCGGAGTAAGTTGCGTTATTGTAATCAGCTAGTTTGCGAATATCGTTAAAATTGATATTGATAGGTTCGCTAGCGTCAATCTTGGTGAGTGCGGTAGTTTTTTTCCCAAATTTAATATCTGCAGAGTGTTCGACAAATCGACAAATTGACAAAGATGTAATCGACAAATTATACTGCAAAAGAATTAAAAAACTTAATGTTATTGAATATTTCAAAATCCTAAACAAAAATTCACTCCGGCGATCATGTATGATCGCGGAATCTCACAGAAAATTAAAAATGCCGCCAATAAAATTAATATCAAAATTCCAAAAAAACAAATAAAAATATCTATCAAACCATAAGGAATGAAAAAGAGAAAACCGATCCCCTTAAAACCTCTGGTATTTATAGTATTCCGTTTTCCAAAGAAAATAAAGACTCAGGCTACTACATAGTTATCACAAAACACAAAATTAAAAATTGTATTAAAGAACATTCTGCAGATATTAAATTTGGGAAAATAACCACCGCACTCACCAAAGTTAACGCTATTAATATCCATTTTAACGATATTCGCAAACCAGCTGTTTACAATAACGCAAATTACGCCGCAAATCGCGAAACTGTCGAAATCTTATTCAATCCTCTTTCCTGTAATGGCAACGACCCAGTGCAAGAAATTAACCGTAACTGGTGCAGAATCGTGAAGACTGCAAAGAACAAGTTATCACAGAGCAACTAAGCAAGCCGCCACAGAGCTGCCTCTGACGATGGGAGGGGCCCCTTCCCGCAAGTAGGCAATTTTCAAGAAGTAATGTAAGGTTATTTTATTTTTTTTATTTGTGATATTATGCTTCTTGTACTTCGATAATATAAAATATTTTTTATTTAAATAATTTTCAAAAAATTTAAATATTTTTTATATTGCATACATATATATAGTACATACAAATTACTGAATACATGCACCATCACTTTCTATCGTAAAAAAAACAATAACAATAAGAAAATTATAAAACACAGCTCAAACGAAATAAAACAATTTGCGTATGTGCGCTCGGCTTTTGTTAACTGTTCTCTAACCTACGTCTAACCTGCCATTTGAGGTAGGCTAAGTTTATGAACCTGAGTTACGTTTTAAGCGGCACTACCCTGAACCTGTGGTTCACTGATAAACCAGCGGTGAAGGTTGACGGTGAATTGGGCAGTAAGTTATTTCTAGCAGTTATTTTCCTAAGTTACTAACCGGCTAATTCACCGATAACCTTCAACTACTAGTTCAACCCCAGGTGCAAAAACCCTAGGCTTGCGACTCAAAACCTGAGTTGAATATTTGTTATTCACCGTTAACTTGCAAAGCTGGTTACTGAACCTGGAGGTTTTCAGCCTAGAATGAACTGCTGAAAGTTGATTGGTGAAAAAACGAAATCTCTCTGGCGGATGTCAAAGAAAGGCTTTTTATTATTGATTCCAAAGAAACAGTTTCTTTAGATTAAACAGCTGAGGTTTTCATAAAATAACCCATGCATTTAATTCTAATGTTGGTATAAGCTGCTGTCAGATATGGACAAGATACAATGCGTATTGTATAAATATATAAATACTCAACATTTTTTATCAAAACAAGCAAATAATTTGGCAAATTTTAAAATACAATATACACTTTATTCAAAAAGTGTAAAATAAGTAATTTTTCATAAGAGATGGCGTACCTACAACAATTATATGTAGATATTGTTTAAAAAAAAAAAAAAAAAAAAAAAAAAAACTAATTATTATTTCATAAGGAATAAAACAATTTGTAATAGTAATGGTGAACCAAAATAAAATTTTTGTATATTTAAGAACATTGCTTTTCTTGTGAATAAGTGGGAAATTAATGAGTATTTTTTAAAAGAAATCATAAAAATATTTTAAACGAATTTTTGAAACGCATGCTTTTGATATATTTAAATCAATGCTATCAATTTTTATTTTTATTTATTTATTTTTAATAAAAAATAAATAAATAATTCAGATTAAATGCACTTTTAGGATGTCTGTAGGAACCATTTTAGCGATTTTCTTTTTCTTCAAAATTAAGTTACAAGATATGAAATCGTGTGTACTCACCATGGAAAATAATTTTATTGATTACAATTTTAATAAAAAGAAATTGCACGGAATAAAATTATATTGAAAAACACAGAATAATATCTTGTCAATAAATAAGTTTATCTTTTAATGTTTAAATGACAAAGGATATAAACAAAAGGATATATATATATATATATATATATATATGTAATCGTTCAATGCCTTGCTCAGTAAAAAAAAAAATTCAATTTAATTTTAAAATTAAGCCCCAGTAGTAACTGAGTGGTTCTGTATTCAGAGCTGGTAGATGGGAAGTGCCAGGTTCGATCCAAGGTCGTGCTTGTCGACTTCGTTATTCTAAAATTTCCATGGTTTTCTCCGAAACTAGTATGAATACAAGCTAGGACACCTTAGAAAGATTCCTACGGAAGACACTCCACCTGCTGGCTTAGGAACCTAGAGTAGTTACAGTCGGCAGCACAATCATCAAAGCGAAGACAATAATTCATATTTAAAAGATAAACACCTAAATTTGTTTTGGTAAGTAAATATTTCTCGAGTCATAATCTTAGTCCTTTGCTGTTTATAAAAATGTAAGTTGATGATAAAAATTAGTAATCAAACTTAAAAAATAAATAAAGTAAAAAAAAAAAAAGAAAAGAAAAAAGAAAAAGAAAAGAAAGAAAGAAAGAAAGAAAAGTGTGGATGTGTGCTTCCTTAATTTTATATAGCTATTGTTCAAATATATATCCCAAACGTATTTAGATATTGCTTTATGGATCCATTAAAAAGAAATATTTTATATTTAAATAGTGAAATTTCATAAGAGTTCCAGGTTTTTAAAATATTTTTAATTACGCTTTAAAGTCTAAATCAAAACAAAAACTATGATAGATACGCGGGTGTGTAAACAAGATGTCATTATAATTTTTATAAATTTTATTCCAGATTCAGTGGTGTTAAAACCTGTTTAAAAATTAAAAAAAAAATATTTTTTATTTAAATATTTTTGAAAAAATATCAATATTTTATATATTGTATACGTATATATAGTACATACAAATTACTGAATACATGCAATATCACTTTCTATCGTAAACAGGAAACAATCACAATAAGAAAATTATAAAACACAGCGCAAACGAAATAAAACAATTTGCGTACAGTCGGTAACAAAAGTGTCCGAACACTAGCAAAAATTCCTATGTAAAAAAAGTACACTTCATACGGTTTTGTTAAATAAATCCTTGTCGAATCCTGTTCTTAGTCAGTGTAAGAAAATGATTCGATAAGGATTTATTTAACAAAACCGTATGAAGTGTACTTTTTTTACATAGGAATTTTTGCTAGTGTTCGGACACTTTTGTTACCGACTGTATGTGCGCTCGGCTTTTGTTAACTGTTCTCTAACCTACGTCTAACCTACGTCTAACCTGCCGTTTGAGGTAGGTTGAGTTTATGAACCTGGATTACGTTTTAAGCGGCGCTACCACAGAGGCGAGTTAACGCTGAATAGAATTTCCTTCTAAACCTGTGGTTTACTGATAAACCAGCGGTGGAGGTTGACGGTGAATTGGGCGGTTAAAGTTTCTACTGCTTGAGTTTGAAAGGCCAGATTTACCTCCCATTATTTCAGTTAAATAAAAACTTAATTGATTTTACTTCATAGTCTTGTGCTCTAATTTACCTTTAGATACTTAATTATAAAATTAAAGATAACGGTTGCGACCACGCAAACCTCACAACTCTTTCTTATTAACGATAATTTCTCAGTCCTTTTAATGAGGAGTGTTGCATGATTTCATTCCTTATTAAAAGGTGGCCGTGCAGTTCAAAGCTGAATGCTTGTAGACGATAAGTGCTGGGTTCGATCTCATGTTTCGTTGGTTGACCTAGCCGAAATATCTGTATTGTTTTACCCTATTTCCCTAATCCCCATAGCTAAAATTCTCAAACAATATGATTTTAAAATAATATTTTCACCTTCCAATAAACTCACCTTTTCTCAGTTAAAATATCCCATTGATATGCATAATTCTTGGGGAATTTATAGCATTTCCTGTCAATGTGGTTTATCATATATTTGCCAAACTAAACGCAGTCTTACATTTCGTCTAAAAGAACATATGAATTACGTCCGAAAACAAGAAACCAATAAATCGGCTATTTCTAAACATTGCTGGGAGGAAAATCATAATTTTAAATTTAATTCAACTAAAATAATTTGCAGACCTAAATCCATTCATGAACTCGATTTCTTTAAAGCATTTCGTATTTATAAAAATTTTAAAATCTTGTAAATTGTGATTTTGCTGTTCCCTATTTGTCTGATTGTTGGAAATTTTACATTCAATTCACATTTTCTTAATTTTTCTACTGTTTACACAGCTAACAATCCCAAATTCCTATTTTCCACACTCCCCACCTTTTCCGTAATCCTATTGGTTGAACTAAATTCTGTCCCTCTCCTATATATACGAGCACTTCTTCAGATTCAGAATTCTTTTTGCACTGAAGACGGTACCAAAACAGCTGTATGCATCTCAAATATTTTTCTTTGGCGTTTCTGACGTAGTAGTCTATTCGAGTTTTAATACCCCAGAATGGTTTAGGTGGATGGTCGCTGTATAATAAAACTTTCTAAAATTTGAAGAGTGATATCCAACTCTTAAAAAGTGGCATATCACCCTTTGAGCATGCCAAGATGAAGCCAAATCCCGAATAGGGAAATGTCTTTTTTTAAAAGAGCGAGATTTTCCACTTTCTACTGACAGTGATAATATTTTATGTCATTCTTCTCAGAAAAAAATAAAATAAAATAAAATAATAATAATAATAATAATACACGCATTAGGAAGGGGGGGGGGGCGAAATGAAATATCACCGATTCCCAACGCAATGGATACAGAGCAATTGTCGACGAAATTTTATTTTAGAGAAATCGTAATTTGAACCAGTGACCTCTGCATTAAAAGACAGGAATTTACCACTAACAGTTGTAAATAATTTACAAATGAGATGAATCATATTTATTATATTTTACTTCATTTATATACGAATTAAAAATATGGGATTTCGACGAATCTTCTTAAAATAGTAGTAGAATTTTAAAATCACAAAATACAGTTAGAAAAGGATTCCAGATAACAAAAATTTATTTATAAAGTAGCAAATAAAATCACTCAATTACACTCTTGCACATAAAAGTGGAAAGTGTTATGAAAAACCAGTAGTTCAAAAGGCAAGAACTGGATCACTAAGCAAAATTTAATGAAAATACTTGAAGCTTTTACATACAGTCGGCAACAAAAGTGTCCGAACACTAGCAAAAATTCCTATGTAAAAAAAGTACACTTCATACGATTTTGTTAAATAAATACTTATCGAATCATGTTCTTACACTGACTAAGAACAGGATTCGACAAGGATTTATTTAACAAAACCGTATGAAGTGTACTTTTTTTACATAGGAATTTTTTGTTACCGACTGTAGGTTAGTTTTCAATAACTATAATAAAAATATTAATTCCCTTAAATATTAAGACATTTATGCATTAAAAATTACACTGTTCTTTTCTTTAAATTTTATATATCTCTGAATAAAAATATTTCTACTATGATTTTTCATTTCTTTACAAATCCTAACGCTTTGAAAAGTGTAATTTTGTCGATTGTATTAAAAAAGCTTGTAATATTTATTGCAATACCTTTTAACTTAAATATTTTCTTTCTCTGTTCATCGAAAAAAAGTTAAATTCTGTTAAACAGTTGGTTAAACAAATACTACCATAAAACGTCTTTGATATTTCTTAGAAATAAGGTCAATAGATGGTACCAGCATTTTTCTCACTCTTAAAATGGTTCATATTGCAATTTAAAAGTGGTAAATTATGCTTCACCTTTGTGATAGAGTAACTAAACATCACTCTTTAATGAAAAATGAGAAAACTCGCCTTTTTGAGAGTGAGAATAATATTTTTTTTGCCTTTATTGGAATCAAACAGTGGTCACTTTTCTAAGGAGTAGGATTCTCACTTCAGAATTTTCAGGGACACAATATTTTTTTTTAATTTCTATAACAGTCATAAAGGTTTTATGAATGCAGATTCACTTTTTATAGGAGAAGGGCTTGATAGAGTTGATCTATACCCCCAGCCCCACAATGAAATGTATGTAAAATAAAACTTCTCAAACTTTTTTGAATTAGTTTTACAATACGCTCGAAATTCTTAAATACAGGTCAACTTATTTTACACCATAAATAGTAATAACATTTCATTTTATGTGAGGTAAGTTTGTTGGTTGGTTGGGTTTCACGTCGCACTAGTGCTGCGCAGATGGGCAATTGGCGACGGCCTGGGACTAACCCCTAGAGGTGGTCCGGAGACATGCCATCGCAATTTTGATCCTCCATGGAAGGGATGGCTCTCCCGCTTCGGTGACCCCAGAGGTATAATTTTTATTATGTGAGGTAAGAGAAAGTAGGGCAAGTGTCACACCAAATTATTCTATAATTATTTTAAATATAAGTACAAAAAAAACTGTAGTATATACATGATGGAAAGATCGAATTAATTTTCGTATACAGTCGGTAACAAAAGTGTCCGAACACTAGCAAAAATTCCTATGTAAAAAAAGTACACTTAATAAGGTTTTGTTGAATAAATCCTTATCGAATCATGTTCTTACACTGATTAAGAACAGGATTCGGCAAGGATTTATTTTACAAAACCGTATG
The DNA here is from genome assembly GCA_963930645.1 of Salticus scenicus. Classification (NCBI taxonomy): domain Eukaryota; kingdom Metazoa; phylum Arthropoda; class Arachnida; order Araneae; family Salticidae; genus Salticus; species Salticus scenicus. The sequence continues at coordinate 244,308,417 of OZ005657.1, read as the reverse complement.
AAGTGTACTTTTTTTGCATAGGAATTTTTGCTAATGTTCGGACACTTTTGTTACCGACTGTACGTAGGAAATGACAAAGCCAAAGTTAAAAATTTAGACTTAACAGATAAAATTAATTCGTCCTTTCCACCAACAGTCACTGTAATACATATGGTCGAAGTTAAATTTAAAATTGTTGATTGCTGTCTAGCAGACAATTTATTTATAAGTTATATAAATAAATAAAATAAAATTCTGTCTTTGACAAAATTTAATTTAGTACGACAGGACTAATTTGTATATTATAATCTCATAACTAACCTTAAAAAAAAAAAAAAAAAAAAAAAAAAAAAAAAAAAAAAAGAATGGACTTTTAGAGGTGTTCACCAACTATTCAGAAGACATCACCGACTTATATTAGGAAGATATAGCCATTTATTCAGAATACATTATCAATGCATATCCAGATGGAAAAAAAAAAATCAGAAGCCATAATCAATACATATGCAGAAAGATAACGCATAGAAGCCATCATAGAATACATTATCAATGCATATCCAGATGAAAAAAAAAAAAAAATTCAGAAGCCATAATCAATACATATGCAGAAAGATAACGCATAGAAGCCATCATCAGAACATATTCAGAAGATATCTCGAACAAATATACAGAAGCTATCCTCGATGTATGTTCAGGAGATATCGCCAAAAAATATACAGAAGCCATCATCAGTATATATTTAGAAGATATCGCCAACAAATATATAGAAGCCATCATCAGTTTGTATTTAGAAGATATCACCGACAAATATTCAGAAACCAGCATCAATATATATTTAGAAGATATTGCCAACACATATACAGAAGCCATCATCATTATATATTTAGAAGATATCGCCTACAAATATTAAGAAGCTAGCATCAATATATATTTGAAAGGTATCGCCAACAAATATACAGAAGCTATCTTATATGTATATTTAGAAGATATCACCAATAATATCCAGAAACCATCCTCAATGATATTCAGAAGATATTGCCAACAAATATTCAGAAACCATACTATTTATGAATGTTGATGGTCTCGGATAACAAGATCGGTAATTAATTTCTACATGCAATTAAGGAAAAATCCCTAGCTAAACAGTCGGTTTCAAAAATGTAAAATTTTTTACGGATTTGACAAAAAAAATTAAGATAGTTTAAGAAATTAAATGATAGAGTTGGATACTGGCAGGCATCATGGCAAAATCGAAGTAAAACACCACAAAATAGTAACAATGTAAAATCGCTATCTGAAAGAAATAGTTTTCTCGTACTAATAAATAAAATCATCCGTTAAACTGCGGATGTACTCGTATAACGTATGAAAAATTCCATTTTTCATTTCAATGATTAGTGCAAGTCAGATGTCCACCAGGTACCTCCATTTTTAGAGCATTGGTAGACTTCTTATGCAGATTTCAGGTTCATATGTTTGCCTGATCCCTTTTCGCTCTGGATTCTAATTCGGCTTTTCCGTCAAAAACTTGTGTATTACATATATACTAGAAGTCAAAATTAGAAGAATTATTGCAATATATATATATATTAAATTTCTTAATGACACGATGACATTCAATATTTAAAGCAATGTCAGTTAATGTAAATTTATAAACATAATGATTCTTATATTTTTATAAGAATATATATATATATATATATATATATATATTAGAATGATAACGTTGGTATTAAAAATACTTTTATTAATGCATAGTTAAAAACATAGAATACAGTCGGTAACAAAAGTGTCCGAACATTAGCAAAAATTCCTATGCAAAAAAAGTACACTTCATACGGTTTTGTAAAATAAATCCTTGTCGAATCCTGTTCTTAATCAGTGTAAGAACATGATTCGATAAGGATTTATTCAACAAAACCTTATTAAGTGTACTTTTTTTACATAGGAATTTTTGCTAGTGTTCGGACACTTTTGTTACCGACTGTACGTAAGCCAAAAATTAAATAAAAATTAAAAATGAGTTTTAAATTCGTAGATATGGCGGCAATATTGCAAAATTATAGAAAATTAAAAAATAATAGCAAAATTATAATAATAATAATAATAATAATGCATGTTTATTCCAAAGAGGATTTAAATCATATTTACCATGGAATTTTGTGCAGATATTTTAAAGTCTTTCATGAGTAAATGATGTTTGGAAAACGATATTTTTAACACATTTTAATTTAAAATAGCTTTAAAATGGTTCTAAGCTTCACTCAAAAGAAGCAGATCTGAAAGTTTCTTCATTTTTAATACGTTAGTTAATTTTCACATCAAAGACTACATTACTTTATGACAAATTTAGAGAGATTCTCCAACTCTGCATTAATTAGACGTCTTATATATTTTGCCACAACGTATTCTCTAAAACATAAATAAATAAATAAAATGAGTGTTAATTGCGTGAAGTCCAAATTACGGGACTTATTATATGTTTGGATTTTTAAATAGTGTAATTCACAAGTATCTAGTACTTAATGCTAAAACAGAGAAAATAAATTAAAACTGAAACGTATATTTTTCAGTAACAATATACTGTGGAAAAAAAAAAAAAACTTATTTTAATTTACAACAGTTACGCACATCTTTGTCTGTTCTAATATACCGCAATATATATTTATATATTAGTTATTAAATGTGCCTAAAAATTATTCTTAAAAACAAAACGTGTTCTATAGATGTAGAGTAGGCTGACCATATGTCCTCGAATCTCGAGGATCGTCCCCGAATCTCGAGGACAAAATTACCTTCGTCCCCAAAGAATTACAACATATTTGGGGACGCCGGTTATAAAGTTCTTAATGTTTTATTATAGCAATTTATTATATATATAATAAATAAGCTGAAATAAGTTCTTTTGGGTGCTTCATACGTAAAAATTACTAAAATTTTACAATTTAAGGTGATTTAATTATATTTTAATTTTTTTGTCCTGGAAATTCGAGGACGCCGCCATCTTTGTCCCCAAATTCAATGAAAAAAATATGGTCACTCTAATGTAGAGTCGCGAATATTAATAACTTTCATTAACATTAAATTGAAAATTTTTAAATTATGAGACCCAATTTTTTTATCTGTAATTCTACCATAAATCATAGAAATTTGCTTGTACTGTAGGGACTTTCATTAATTATTATGTGAATGAAAAGTGTTTTAATAGAAATAGACAATACGCGAAATTATAAAAATTAACGGATCGCGTTGATTTTATTTTAATAAACACTACAAAAAAAAAAAAAAAAAAAAAAATCTATTTTCGTTTTTTTTCTTTAACAATCAAATTCTCTATATGTTTAAGAAAACAGAACAGAGATAATAACTTTCCGCAGTATATCAAACGCTGTTTCGTTACTATTAAATTTATATACAATCATGTTTGTGAAAATTGCAACATCATGAAAGAATTGTCAGAAATTAATGAAATTTATTCCACATATTATTGATAGTGATACACATGAACGATCAAATGTACTAGACAAAAAACAAAAAGAACGTCTGAAATCAGACTTCATGTGCTCGCCAGGCTGAGCGATGAGAGCCTGTACACGTCGTGGCAATGAATCATACAGGTTCTAAATGTAATCCTGCACTGTTAAAAATATTTGTAAATTTAATGTATATATTTATCCAGAGTCTCTGTAAACTTACAGTAATTCTTAATTAAAAGGGAATAATCGAGATTCTCAATCTTTATTCTGTATTTTTAATCTAATTTTATTATTTAATTTTTTAATTAAAATTAAAAATGACTGCTTCTACTTCAGAAAAAGCATTCCAAGTCCGAAATATATTCTCACCAATAATTAATTAAATTAATATTTGTAATTAAAATGAATGTATAAAATTAGTTTTTTAATATCTCCGTTTATTTTTCTCTGTAATTTTAAGTAAAACTCAAGATAATAGATTACACAGAGTTTTCTATTGAAATTTTTAACAGTGTGGGGAATAGCATTCCAGATGGCTTCGACTTGACGCCAAAGTTCAATCTTACTGTGCGCCCCACCAGTTGTACAGTCGGTAACAAAAGTATCCGAACATTAGCAAAAATTCCTATATAAAAAAAGTAAATTTAATACAGTTTTGTTAAATAAATCTTTGTCGAATCATGTTCTTGGACTGACTAAGAACATGATTCGACAAGGATTTATTTAACAAAACAGTATTAACTCTACTTTTTTAACATAGGAATTTTTGCTAGTGTTCGGATATTTTTGTTACCGACTGTACATCTAGTAATATGTATATTTTTAGATAATTAACATCAATGTGAAGTTATATTTTTAACGTACATTTGAATATTTTGAAAAATTCGAATATTATGATAAATTTAGAACAATTGTAGCTAGGTGTCAAATGCAGGTATATAAGAAAGTCAAAGTGATTATGATTAAACTATTTTACTTAAAACTCGAATAAACGACTACGTCAGAAACGCCAAAAAAAAATATTGGAAATGCATACAGCTGTTTCGGCAGCTTTAAGCATGCCGTCTTCAGTGCAAAAAGGATTCTGAATCTGCAGAAGTGCTCGTATATATAGGGTATTTATAGTATATTAATATTATAGTATATTTGTATATACTATAATATGTATTATAGTATATTGATTCTTGGGGTATTTATAGTATTTCCTGTCAGTGTGGTTTATCATATATTGGCCAAACTAAACGCAGTCTTAAATTTCGTCTAAAAGAACATATGAATTACGTCCGCAAACAAGAAACCAATAAATCGGCTATTTCTAAACATTGCTGGGAGGAAAATCATAATTTTAAATTTAATTCAGCTAAAATAATTTGCAGACCTAAATCCATTCATGAACTCGATTTCTTTGAAGCTTTTCATATTTATAAAAATTTCAAAAACCTTGTAAATTGTGATTTCGCTCTTCCCTATTTGTCTGACTGTTGGAAATTTTATATTCAGTCCACATTTTCATAATTTTTCTACTGTTTACACGGCTAACTTTAATAAATTCCTATTGGCCACTCTCCCCACCTTTCCCGTAATTCTATTGGTTGAACTAAATTCGGACCCTCTCCTATATATACGAGCACTTCTGCAGATTCAGAATCCTTTTTGCGCTGAAGACGGCATGCTTAAAGCTGCCGGAACAGCTGTATGCATTTCCAATATTTTTCTTTGGCGTTTCTGACGTAGTCGTTTATTCGAGTTTTAATATTCCAACACCAAGTCTCCTGTTATTATTTTACTTACATATGTATGTTCGGAAATTAAAATAATTGTTTGTCGCTCTGTGACTCGGTTGGTAAGAGCGTCCTGTTAATTAAAATAATTGTGGAGTGACAACTCCAAAACCAAAACACTCATTTATGCAAAGGTTGACTAACAAGGGAAGTATGAATCAGTAAAATTGCTATTGAAACCAAATCAAGCTAAAATCAAAGAGCATAGTCGAAAACATTGGGTACCGTACAAATTTGCTGCAACAACTCCCATGGGGTGAGATATGCATTTATTAGTTATTTCTATAAAAGCCAACTAAACACGTAGCGTAGTGTGAGCAGATGGTGTAGTGCTAGCGTGCTTGACTTCGGATACGTAGGTCGTGGGATCGAGTCCCCGTAAGGACTTTTTGTATTTTTTTTTTTTTTTCAATTTTTTTTTCTTTACGTTTTTAATTAAATTAAATTATTAATTTAAGAAAATATATTTATTACATTAAGAAGATTTTTTTTTTTTTTTTTTTTTTTTTTTTAGTATTCCAATTAATAAAGTATTGAGAATGAATTTAAGAAATGCATTTTTTTATTTTTTTATTTATAAAAAAGAAAACCATGTTTAAAGCTACGAATATAGTTTCTAATTTGTAAAAGTTATAATTAAAAGTAGAAAAATCATGGAACCATAAGTATTTTTCACAATTAGAACAAGAAATATAAAAAGATTGATCACAATTATTTGAATTTCAATTTTGCTCACCGTTAATTATTGTTCATCACGAACATTTTGTCAAATAATTGGCTTTTCGTCGAGATTACTTGATTTGTAAAATTCATATTTACCCAGATTTTGAATTTTTTTAGATGTAAATTAATTATAAGTTTGTAAAATCATTTTGGGAAAATTTGTCATTGTCTTCAATATTATTGCCAGTTCTTCCGACAGCACGAAACTTGACAGTTGTTTAATGAAATATTTGAAATAAAAGTTAAATGCGACGTCGAATAGTTAAGCAGCAGCTGTTCATCATTCAGGATTTTTCATGCAAAAAATAGCATTAATAAATCTGTACTGATAAGTATAAAGGATTTAAGCCCAAAAATATCGATTTTGAGTTGAGTACATAGTCAGACACAGAAAAAAATTATTAAGTCTATGTCTTATTTAAGTCTATGTCATTTAGTCTTTGAGAAAATCCATTGGTAAAAAATGGTTCAAGTCAGAAATATACCATTCATTTATGGTATAAAATATTTAATTCGATTTTTTCCCGTTATTAAATGAAAGTTGACAATCACTGACAGGTATAAAGGGTATAAGTCAGCGAAATCACTTTTTCCTAATCGATTATTCTGATTTGTTTTTAGTTAGTTTAACTTTATTTTTCGTCTCCTGAAAAATCAAGAATATGGACTTAAATCCTTTATACTTATCAGTACAGAAATAATACCATTGAGAGCAGACGATTAACTCGTGCTGTTAATGTCGTCGTTAAAAAATAGTAATTAATAACTTATATAAAACAATAATTAAGAAAATTTTATCTGAATGTAATTATTAACAAAATTTTATCTGAATGTAATCATTAACAAAATCTTACCTAAATATAATATAAAAGTATTCCCCGTTAAATTGTTAATTTCTTTAAATTTAATAAATAAATAAATTGGTTAAAAATAAAAAATGCGGGTAAAAAATGTCCGCGCTGAAAAAAAAAAAAACTTGTTTTAATATAATTAATATATTTTCTCTTACAATAATGATTTAATTTAATTAAAAATGTCAGAAATAAATATTTCAGTTGAAATAAAAAATATAAATTACAAAATGGCCTTGCGAGGACTCGATCCCACGACCTCCGCATCCGAAGTCAAGCACGCTAGCACAGCACCATCTGTTCACACTACGTTGCGTGTTTTGCTGGCTTATATAGAAATAACTAAAACTAATAGAGGGCATATCTCACCCTCATGGGAGTTGTTGCAGCAAAATTGTACGGTACCCAATGTTTTCGACCATGCTCTTTAATTTAAGTGTGGTTTGGTTTCAATAGCAATTTTACTGATTCATACCTTCCTTGTAAGGCAGGGTAAGATGTGTCAGTAGTAAGTCTGCCACTGATCGCAAACTACATGTTGTAAATAAGCAAATCATCACTAAGCAGTTAAAAAAAAAAAATGGTATTTAAGTGCTAACTGCATGCTATTGGCAGGCTATTCATATACATAAATACAAATACGTAAGATAATACAATATATTTTATAGGATCACTTTTATGATAATCATAAGTACATATATACATAAATATTTAAATACACATACAATATATATTTTGTATTAACGACATGCCAGCGATTAATCTCTGGCAGGCAGTAATACTGAAATTTTCATTTAAAATAACAAAATTATGACCTATTACAATTAAATAAAAAAATTAAATAATTAAATATATATGACTGAACAATATAAATGCACAAAATTCCAGGTTGCAGCAGTCGCTATTTCGCACGTATCTATGCTCCATGTACAGTAAAAAGAAAAAAAATACCATTGGTTACTGCTACCTCACTCTGCACGGGATGTTCATAAAATGCATCAAATAACACACCGCAGTAATTACTGTTACATATGTATTAGTGGTTTGTGCACATGAAAACCAAAGCGCCCGTTACAAAAATGATACAGACATTATTATTTTTTAAAGACACAGACTATACAGATGTAAAAAATCACCTTTTAAATACAAAATACATGTACAATAATGTATGATAATTTAAAGCAACAAATAATTTCAATGTTAATTTACATTTCTGTATAATCTCCCCCTTTCAAAACACTCTTGTTCCAAACACAAATATCTTTAAAATGCAGAATATCTCTGTTATTCACATAATATTTATTTAAACATTAATCTTAATTCACTGAAAAGAATAATTAATATTATTTAATTTTTATCAAGAAATTACCTCTAAAGTACTCCATGTTCGCAGTTATTATGACATTTCAAATTACAACTACAAAATTCCACAGCAACAGAAACTAATATCGAAACAGTTCAGTAATTTTCATTATATTTCTGTTATTTACCTAAAAACTCACATTTTTCACTAAAAATATAAATCAAATCAATTTATATGAAGTGATTGTCCTTAAAGTATTTTATTTACTTTTTACAAAATCCAAATAAAATACACAATGAAAATCAAGATCTATATATTAACTCCATATATAATTGAAAGATAAAGTTGATAAGAAATAGATTATTTCTTCAATAATAAAAATATATACCAATTCAATAATATCTAAATTAATGAATCTCTTTAACTCACCGCTAAAGGTTATGGTTAGCTCCTATTCTTTTCTCTTAGTGGCTGGAATTTCCCTCATAAGATGTAGGTGGACACTTTCTTTAGATGAAGCCTTCAATTTGTTGTTTTCACAATAACCGAATCGATAATACTTTTGTATGTACATTTTAAATAATCACATACATAAGGCAATAATTCAGTTGAAATAAAGGTTTTGATTCTGTAAAATTAACAAATAAGTTTCTTTTCTTAGATAAACATAGATATGGGTAATGATAATTAATTATACACACATAGAAATGAAATAAAAGTAATAACAAACTATAAAAATTTGAACAGAAAGCCTGCATTAGTAATACTTTCAAATATCAACAGCCACTAACAGCAGCACAAATAAAAGATTTATATGCAGCAACTAATTACGTGACATTAAAATTTTGATAACACAAAAGCAAATTTTATCTCTTATTGCAAAGAAACATAATGCTATTTTTATCCTAATTTATCTATTCAGAATCTTTAAATTTAAAATAACGCTATATTATTTTTAAAAAAATAATATATTCGTAACAAAAAGAAATGTATACATACAATAATGTTAATTTTATATATGTAACAAACAAATTTCGAACAACATGTTATTTATATCAATAAGGTTTTTCAGAAGGTAATGACATTGATATTTAATTATATAACTAATTCATATGTATAAATCTCAAATGCAGCAAAAAATTTATGTTGTTTACCTTAGTTTTGCATTTACATTACACAGTAGATTCATTGATTGCAAGTCTCCATTAAATTAAGATGGACATTCACGCTTGTTTTCGATGTTCTATGTATGTAAAACGAGTAAATTAAGAAATTTAATGTTTAAAAATAAGCTTACCAGGAAAAATAAGTGAAAATACCTTTTCTACCTAAGTGCCGATTATTGATTACATAAAATATCTTTCTTCATCGAAGATCGAAGCAGTATCGTTTAATTTAAATTATATTTGTTCACAAAATGGCAACATCAGTCAATTTCAAACTTTTTAACATCACAAAATTACAGATATATTTCATAAATACAACAAAATTTTCTATTTATATAATTACGTAACATTTTAACTTTTCAGCAATTTCTAAATTTATTATACTTTCTTATAAATAAGAAGCGGGTTGTTTACCTAAACAGCTGATATTCCTATAGCCTCGAACCCAAAATGGGAATAAGGTTCATATACCTGGAACAAGCGACTGATAAGAAGTCGGTTCTCGTTCCACGCATGCGCAATCACTTTGTAATTCTAATCATTTACATGTCTTACCTCACTTTACATTTCCTGTAAGTTTGGTTCAATATGCATAATCCCTTCATGGTGTTACAATTTTCGCAAATATGGATGTAAAAGTGAAATTTTTATACATTTTCCCTGTGTTTTCAGTAATAATTTGAATGATTGTCCACATTTAATTCATGAGACATTATTAACCTGGCCGAAAGGTTATGTTCTCGAAGCTAGTGGAAAAGAAGTGCCGGGTTCGATCCCAGATCGTGCTTATTAAGCTATCATTTTGGAACTGCCCATGGTTTTCTCCAAAAAGCGCTTAAATACGGGCAAGGGACACTTAGAAAGACTTCCACAGAGACTTCCCAGGCCTAAGACTTTCGCTTAAGGATGCATGATAGTCAGATTCCCTCATTCTCCCTTCCATGTAATCCAATGGGAAATTTTTTACTTCGTGCAGTCGGTAAGAAAAGTGTCCGAACACTAGCAAAAATTCCTATGTAAAAAAAATACACTTCATACGGTTTTGTTGAATAAATCCTTATCGAATCATGTTCTTACACTGATTAAGAACAGGATTCAACAAGGATTTATTTTACAAAACCGTATGAAGTGTACCTTTTTACATAGGAATTTTTGCTAATGTTCGGACACTTTTGTTACGGACTGTATTTTAAGGATATCTCATTCAAAAATGAAGTTTCTCGAGTTCAAGTTTTTAAATGCCACTCATTAAATATATCACTTTTTATCTTAGGACGCATTTTTTAACACGCTTTTATTAGCTTCACCTGTATGTATGTTTGTTGTATGTGTCAATGCATGTTTGTAAACGCTCTGGGAGCAAACAAAAAATCTATATTGTAAAAAAAGACTTTCCCTACATGAACGCTGTGGCTGTGGGGTAAAGCTCCACGCTACGAACCTAAAGGTCAAGCGTTCGAGCCCAGTCAGGGGAGATTTTTTTAAAAATGGTTTTTGTTTAATTCTAAATTATTTTAATTAAAGATTTAAATGTATGTAAATATTATGGTGTGTCACTCACACGATTTTCTCTTACCCTGCATTTTAATACTAAGATAGATATTTTGTGCTTTTTAGTTCACATTTCTATAAAAGCGTGTTTTTTAATTTTTTTAAAACTATAATATTATTTTCCTTTTTTTTAACATACCTTTAAATATTTCTCTTCGAAATTGAAAATCAGAATTTTAAGTTTCCTTAATGAAATAAAATATTTAAATTTATTTTTAAAAAATGCTTCCTAAAATAAAAGGCAATATTTTCAAAGAGTTTAATTCCAAAAATAGAATATTAAAAAAATATTTTTGAGTGAGATATTTTTATAATACAAAGCAAAAAAAAATAAAAAATACTTTTTAATTACATGGAAGATGATAGAGGGAATCTAAATTTAATGCAGCCTTAACACCTACACTACACTACACCTTTTACGCCCTAATTAAAGTAAAAGATGATGATCTTCTAACATTTAACCCTTAAGGGAGTGAAAGGAGGTTCTACCATTTCTTCGCACGTGGAAAATTGCATATGTTTCCCGTAGGAGCTTAGAGTTTAGCAACGTGTATTCTCTTACGCCCTAATTAAGGTAAAATATGAAAATCTTCCGAAATTTAATTCTAATTTTTCTTTTTTAATTTTTTTCTAATGCAAAAAACCAATATAACTGTTGATTGTATTTTATTTTGGAGTTAAGATTATTATTCCTTTCTCCTTATTCTATCACCAGTAAAAAAAATATTGCCACATTCATATACAAGCATAGCAGTTTTCTCTAAGAATCTGCAAATTTCTCATCGAATGACTTCTGGGAAATGGCGTCATTTTCAAAAATGATAGTGTTTCATTTGGGAGATTTTCTGTAAGTGACGTCATTCTAAGATGTTATAAAAATTATTTTCATTTTAATTATATTAAGATACCGCGTCATTTTCACGTATTCACGGTAAAATATGTTTAAATCACATGCATGAAATTTTAACAAAAGCGTAATTTTAGAAAAAATTTTAATCATTTCAACACTTTTTAATTTCGAATTTTTAAAAGCCTCCACTTAGGGAAAATATATACATTATAAGTAGCCTATTAGAAGTTTATAGGTGCATTATTACTATAGAAATCATACAAATATGTTGTTTTTAGGAGAATTTTTCCTCAGCCCTCTTGCGCTTGCACTTGAAATATCAAACACATATGGTATTCCAACCCTTGTCTTAAGCAGTAACTGTGTCAAGCTTGATTGAAATTGGTTCAGTGGTTTGGGAAGAGATTGACATGCCCACATGCCCACATACATACATACAATGGCATTTATCTAGATTAAGATAAGATATCCTCATTGGCAATTAAAGGTCAAAAGTCACTTGTAAGTAGTGCAGCATTTCTTTAGATAGGCAGTGGAAAAGAATAAAATGGAATTTAGATCCTGGGACAAACGATAAGCCACTTACATAGTTGGAGTACAGCGGAGACTGAAAACTGAGGCTCAGATTTTTTCAGCCATGACAAATTTAACGTGCACCCAACAATGTTAAACATAAACCATAATACTTGTTTGATTGAAAACACACCCAGATGCGAAAACGTCTCTTATATTTTTAATTGGTTAACCATACAATGTTTTAACAAAACCATCTGTTGTCGAACCAGATAATTTAATAAATGTTTAATAGATTTACTACAGATGTTTTCTCATCCACTGATATTGAGCATGCACTCGCCTACATATATTATACATACATAAATACATATGTATAAACGCACAAATATGTGTGAGAAATTAAAGTAATAATCTCACATATCTGCGCATTCATCTTATTAAATATACCCAATAAACATTTACGTGCAAATGAATATTCACTTAAGTCCAAATAGAGAATCCATTAAACATCTGCAATAATATGACATCTTTATGCAAATGAATGATCTTAGTAATGATTTATTCATTTCTAAAACACACCACAAACGCTAATGTAGAACAAAGGGAAATGTATTTCACCAATATAGAAATGGTGTTTTACTATAAGCTGCAACATTGTAAATTTTATACTGCACGTCAACTAGCGTTTTCATTAATCCCTTTTGCAACATATTTATGCATGATTTTAGGATAGTTTCACAATGTTTAAAAATATAAATAATTTGAGATACCACTTCGTAATAATAAGATATATTTATTTGAAAATTTAAACTCTCTTTCGAAATTTTATACCTGGAGGTTTTTACCGAGAGAGAAAAACACGAAACATTATATTTACATCATATTACCAAATAAATGTATGTCAATGTTTTAAAAGCAAAAAAAAATTATTTTTTTTTAGCTATTTAGTAACTTGAATATTTTTTGACGTAGTTACAAAAACATAAAATGAGAGATTTTTGATTAACAAAGATCTATTCCAATAACATAATGATCAATATTTATCAGAGTTGTAAGATTATGCTTATATATATCTGCATGTAATAAATAACATTAAAAATTATGGTAAGCAACATGTGTTGTATATATAACTGCAGCTGTTATCTTATAGAGTTACACTGTGTAAAAAAAGTAGAAGGACAGTCGATTTTTGTAAATTATTTTCCATATTTTCATCCTGGCCATTAGTTTTTTATACAGAGTTTGTTTAACAAAGGTTTCTTTAATTTCACGTAAAAATGAAATCTCTACTACTAATGCTAATTTATGTATTGTAGAAAAACTGGTATTCATGATTTCGAGAGTGTAAGAAAGGTAGAAGGACACTTTCCAAAATCTGTTATTTGGCGGACTCTGCACGAATAAAAGAGTAAATAATAAATTTTCTTTAGCTGCTTTTGTTGAGGAAAACGTATTTTGTTAAAATTTGCATTGATATATTTTTTTTTTCAGACTGCCTAGAAGAATACCTTTGAATTATTTCCAAAAGGGGCAAACTTATACATATAAAATTGATGGTAAAGGTGTTAGACAGATTATTCGCATACTGTACGTCCTACCCAATACAGTTTCTAACTTTATCAGAAATCCAAATAGAAATAGGGAAAGAAAGAAGACTTGTAGGCCTTAAAAATTGACTCCTTACGATAGAAGAAAACTTGCTCGTGAGCTTAAAAAGAGCAGTACAGGTATTGTACAGTTCCAGAATCAATTAGGACTTATTCATATGTCAAGACAAACAGTTTATAACTACATAACAAGATCCAAATAATTAATTTTCAAAAAGCGGAAGCATTATCCAAAGTGGAAGAAAACACAGATTGATTACCGTTTATCATGGGCCAAGGAAAACATGCCATGGACCTCAGATGGGACTTCTATAATATTTTTAGACGAGAAGAAGTTTACCTTAGACGATTTAGATGGTTACCAATAGCACTGGCATTATCTGAGTAATACAGAAGAATTTTATTCAACTCGACAAATGGATAAAGGGGAGGGGATGATGGATTTTTAAGCAATTGGATATGGGAGAAGAATAAGTCTGGTCTTTTTCACTGGTACGCAGAAATATACAGACTATATTAAAGTGATGAATTATGAGCTTCTTCCTTATGGCTCTGAATTAGGAGGAGAAGAATGGATGTTTCAACAAGATGAAGCCTCGATTTACACCAACAATGGAGTTAAAAATTGGTTCTATGCAAATAAATTACAGGTTTTTAACAAAGTCAGCTAAAATCCTAATCTTAACAACGTGGAAAACATCCAGTCAATGCTTGTTCGTCAAGAATATGCTGGTGGGAAAATTTTTGAATTCCTTACTGAACTTCGAGAAGATTTGAATAGCTCATAGGCTAATTTTTGCCAAACAGGAATTCAATCTTTGTATGATTCACTGCCAAATATAGTATTCGAAGTCAAAAGGGCTAATGGGAAGAGTATTACTCGCGAATGTCACTTAGATTTTATATTTTGTATTACTGTCCTTCTACATTTTTTACAGAGTTTAGAAACGTAGAAACTATTTTTGTTGTCCTTAATAATTTATTTTTGAAAATCGGGATAATGATACTGATATTTTCTTGTTAAATGATCTTTAAAATATTACACATAAAAATAATTTCATTAAAAATAAGATTCCCTTTCTTTCTAAAAATATCTACTGTTCTACTTTTTTTGCACAGTATATTTATTATAAATACTTTCAAATTCTGTCATAATTTTATAGGTATTTTTAATATTATCTTATAGATAATATTTTTTATGCAAATATAATAAAATGACAATTGAAAGATTGCAAAAATATACATAGTGATTTGTACATTAATTTAAGATTTTTATAACTGTAAGAAAATAAAGAAAACCATATTACATGAGGTTCAAAAAAAGCAATTAATCTGGTTTGGTCATATTAAAGAATGAACGATGAAAGATTACCTAAAATCGCTTTTAACTATATACCATATCATAAAAGAAAACAAGGAAGACCAAGAAAGACTTAGATGGATAATGTAAAAAAAGCGATGAGGGATCTGGAAGAAGAGTGGACCCATGACCGGAAGACCTGGCACAGACTTGTGGATTCTGTCGGAAGGCAACACCCGATGCCATAAACCGAACATACATAACTGTTTGCATAAGATATGTTTGCAGTGTTTATTTATTTATACATGTTGACAAGTAAGACTATATTATGTAAAATTTTCAAAAATGAAAATTTAAAGAAAGTGTTAAAATTTGCTTCTAAAAGATAATTTCACATCTTCTATAAATATAGCGTATAATCTGTCTATGTGTATGTATGCGTGCTATCTGGAGCTCATTCAACTGATCGCAGAGCTACAAAAATTAGCTGATGAAACAATTTGGACCATATAGGGGTCACACCACATAGAGATTTTTCTGATTTTTGATTTTTTTTTTTTTTCAATTTTATTCATCGACTTTTCTTTACAATACTTGTTCTTAAAATTTTCCTTTTGTTTCAATAGTCTGAGTTCCTTAGCATTTGTTACCTTTTCATTCCACAGATTGAGAATTTGTTTTTCAATAAACGACTATAATTTACTAAGCGTTGTGATCGTTAGATTTTTTTTTTTTTTTTTTTTTTTTTTTTTTTTTTTTAAATAAAATTTTATGTTTTGGTTGAATATTTGCCACTTGAAAACAACTTTTTATGCGGCGAGATAGAAGTTACTTTGGAAGAAAAATAATATTTTTACTTATTTATTTCATCTATCTCAATCAAATAGTGATACAGTAGAAAAGATTAATTTTATTAAATTGTAAGCTGAATTAAAATGCAAAATCCAGTTCATTTATATTTGTTATTATTAATAATAATTAAAATTTTAAATTTCTTGTACTTATAATTCTTTTATGTCAGAAATAGGGCTCGAAAAACCGTGTTAATAACTGTCGCTAACGTGGCAAAATTAAATGTTTGTTAGATGCTGAGATGTAGCCATCTGTAAAATCGTAGTTCTTGAATAATAACAGCGTCATTTTTTGTTGAGAAACGCCCAAATTGAAGTGCTCATATAAGGCACTGAGACTTATATAAGACCTGGACCTTAAGGGCTCACGTAAAACTCTGACTCGAACACTCTCAGAAATGTAGTGCTCAAAAGTGAGTAAATGGACATACTCCTTTTAAAATTAATATATATTTTTTTTTTTTTTTTCAAAAAGGAAAACATGCTCGTCTCATTCTTGAAATATGGCATGTTTTGAAATTAATGCTTGTTCACTTCATAACTAATTATAAATGTGCTGAACTAAAAGAGTTTTTTAAATATAATATCTACAAGTTCAAACAGAAAAGATTCAAACACAAAATTTATTCTTTCAAATCTCCAGAACTATATTTCGTGGAGGTTTCATACAGTTTTGCGGAAGAATACATAAATTAGAATCTATGTTTGAGATACTGGTATTCGCGAGGGTCATTGCCAGTTTTTGAGCATGCTAATATACTCAAAAATAAGGACATGGGATTTTTAAATCTGAATATATTTGGTTCGGAGTTATTTTGAGTATTTAAAATACTTAAATTTTACACAAGTTTACACATTTTTGAGTATTTTTTATCCTTTATTATTATTATTATTATTTTTTTTTTTTTCAGTGAATACGAAATATTGTGGACGAGAACGAAGCTGAGGTAACCGGAACAAGGTTTTAATCGATTTCAATTGATTAAGGGGTGGGGGGGGGGGGGGAGGAAGTAAAAATTTTTCTTTCAAAACTGAAACGGATCATTTTCCAGACTAATCTAAGAATTCTAAATTCAGGCTGTATTAACTGCAATTTCATATTTTCTTAGAAAAGTCGCTAATAAAAATTCAACCCGCTCCAATTAATGACGCATGCGCTGTAGCATCCAAATTCGCAAACCTGGTTTAAATTCCTTGTTTATGCAATTATATGTTGTGGTTTTGTAGATGTTACACATGCACATGAGCTACTACAATAATAGCATGAAATGTTTGTGCTTTATGTGTTTTAATTTGTATTTTACAATGCTTCTTCCAATGAATGTCTCTTTTGTTGTTTTCAACATTTTAAATTAAATAAACGAGACAATGATTTTTAACTATTTTAAATTACTGTTAATTATTCAGAATGTAACGCTTTTAATATTTTGCTCGTTGATTATTCAATAATTTCGAATGTCTTTTCATTATTTATTATCAATGAATTGCATATTTGTACAGAAATAAATTATAAATTCAAATTTTCCAACAACTGAATTGCATGGTATGTGATTACGTTTCTGCATATGCTGATGTATGATATTTCAATGTTAATTAATAAACACAGTGTTTCTGAAATTTCGGTAAAAACAAAAATATAACTAAGAAAAGGAAAAGACCGCCACATATCAACTTTTTTTGCGTAACTTCTGGCTACGAAAAATTAATTTTATTTATTAAAAAAAAAATTAAATATAATTCTATAACCTGAAATAACAAATAAACGTTCGAAAAACCTTTAAATCAAACTGTTGGAAATTAAACAAATCACTCCAAAAGTTGAAAAAGAAATAGTTCTGAAAAAGTTAAAAGCATTATATACATATATATATATATATATATATATATATATATATAAATTTATTTATTTATTTATTTGTTTGTTTGTTTTTTAACTGATATGGATTTTTATATATTTATAACTTTCTAAAAATCATTCAGGTAAAAAAAAAAAAAAAGTTTTAATGCTGTGTTTTATTTAGTTTGGAAGTGTGTGTGTGTGTGTTGATGCTGGTGTAAATGTTAATCACAATTCATTACGAGGGCGCCCTAGACCTGGGTAGAATGCCCTCCATGAGGATATTTCTAAAAGGTCCTAACTCATCCGTATTCACCCGATATTTAGAAATAAAACCCCGAAAACCCGCTAACGGCCATGCAAACGAGTGTGACCTGTGTTCGAACCCAGCACTTCCTATCTATTGAAAAAACTCTCGGTCACTTGCTGTGCTGAATTGGACAGTGAAATCTAAATATTGGATATTTAACATTAAAATGAAAAAAAAAAATTTTCTTTATTCTTATTTTATATATTTAATAATAATAATAATAAAAAGTCACCAATATGAACCGCTGAAAAATAAAACACTTATCATTTCATAATTTTATGTTATGCATTCATATTAGAATTAATGCGCATGCAAAAAGAAATATAAGAAAAATATTGTTTCTACTCAAGTAAAAAAAAACACGTTTAATTTATGTATCTTTTAGTAAGGAAATCCGTTACATTAAATCATTTAAATTTCCCCGCAGAAATGTATTTTTAGAAAATGAGAACTTTCCTGTTTAAAATTCAAAAATTCTCTAATAAATTCTAGATTACAGATGGAAATATATTTGACAGAGTAAATTAATTAAAGACAATCAAGTGGAACTTGACTTTTGAAGATATGCCCTAAATTAATAAACTAAAATCAATTGCAACTATTTTTGAATATTTAAATTTATATTTTGTTATCGAATATGGAGATTGAAATCATTTTCTATGTTTAATAGTGATGTTGAGATCTGACATTTAATTAATGAATGAAGGAATTTATCAATTGAAATAAGTTGCACTACGACAGCGTAATAAAGATTGATCTAATAAGAAATGATAATTAGTTAACCAGGAAATCTTTTAAAATACCATATTCTAATCATTTTGGTTTCTGATTCAATTTCAATTAAACGTGAATTTAATGTCTGCGGAAAATTCCTTTGATAGATTTTTTTTCCAGAACAGAAAGGGTATTTTATTTATTCAGTAATCCATTACGATAAATTCCCGCAAATAAATATTGAATATTCTTATTAATAAATTTCAAAGCTGTAGATTTTAAATTAAACAATCTACATTATTTTTCATTCGTATATGATTATAAAATTTGAATAAATAATTTTAAAATATAGTTATTAAAAGAAACGAATTAATTGTTAGAATATTATAACTTTGTTATATCGTAGATATATTTTTTAATTTTTGGATGAATACATTTGTCGAAAATAAAAGTAATAGAAATTGTTTTAAATAGTTAAATCTTTTTAAATGTATCTTTTATAGTTTTAGAGAATATAATATATTGCATTTTATTCATCATAAATTAATTAAAATTGTTTAGAGTCTATAAAAATATCGCGTGACCAAGATGAATTTAATTATCAGAATCTTTGATCAGGTAACAAATTATTGTTATTTGTATCTTATTCTTAGTTTTCAAAAGCCAATAGGTTTGCTTTTAATATTTTTCACTTTTTATTTTTAAGTAAAGTATTATTAATTGGCAGAAAGTTATTCAATATATTGAAAAGATATAACCCAATGTGTTAATGGAATGTAAAACATTCTGTTCTCATAAAAAAAAAAAAAAAAAAAAAAAAAAAAAAAAGTAAGTTAATGAAATTTTTCTTCTGTCTCTATGAAAATTTTCATCAATCATAATTACACTTAACATCATAATGTTAGACTGTGATGGAAAATATCTTTATAATTATCCTTCTCTAATCGATTGACTTAGTATCATTTTAAATAAAGAAATGGGGATAAAAAGAAAGTAAAATGTTGTGAAATTTGGTTCTAAGCGTTAGAAAGAATAAGACGCCAATGGAATAAATATAATGTTTCAAAATTTTCACATGGTAAACAACAAATGGTACATAATGATTGTGGAAGTTGCACTGTTTATAAAACAGATATTTATTCATTGTGGCACATTTTACTTCAGAGGCAGAAGCCTGCAGGTTTCCATACTATGAAAAGCGATTTTTCAATTTTTGGAGAAGGAGTTTCCAAGCACTTTAGTACTATGTTGTTTAAACCAGTTTTCTGTCTGCCCTTTTTTTTTTTTTTTGTGTGTGTGTGTGTGTGTGCGTGTGTGAAGAGTCAATTACTTGTGAAAACTTTTTCCATGAATAACAATCAGTCAGATCCCTTTCAATGCACAAATTTTTCAAATCTTTAATTTCCTTTGAAATGCCGTTTTCTTTACACATAGATGCCAATATTTTCATTTACTCTCAAGTAATTTTTGCATCGCTTCTATTCCACACCGTTTTATTTTTTTAATATTTTTCTTCAATTGATAACTACAATAAAATAAGGTAGGTGAGTCAAAGGTGGCCATAGTTAAGATTTGAAAATTTTCTGGTTGGTTATATGGAGCTGGACTTTTTTTACTTTTTTTTTTTTTTTTTTTTTTGTAAAATGCTACACTTATCTCTTACGCATATAAAGTACAATTTTCTTTATAAAATATACTTTAGATATTTTTATAATACAATTTGAAAATTGTAGCTTGTGGGCCACCTTTTGGTGCACAGTGCTCCAAAGGTGGCCCACATATTGAAAGCACTTTTAAAATGTGCTTATAACGCTCTTTTGTTTTTTTAAGATTTTTCTTAAGATTTTTCAACCACTTTTTGTGCAAAGTAAATCAGGATTTTAAGTCTGGGATTCATTGACTTATTTCGGAAGTTTTCTGGTATTCTAAATAGTGTGGAAATTATTGGAGAATAAATAATAATAAGTTTTTTTCAGACATTTAAGCAGAAATTTTGTAATATATCCTTATTACATTTATTTGCGTATTTATTTGCTAAGTTGGCCTACATATTCCAAGGTTACCCGACATCTGAGCCACCTTGAGAACATTCATGTTGACGCCATGTGCACGGCATTAAACTTTAAATCTGATAAATTTGTTAAAAATGAAATTAATGTGGTTAAAGAGAAAGAAAGAAATTTTCAGAAAATATATCACGGCTCAAAGTTCTAAGATTTTAAATGCATGTTAATTAAAATATCTTCTTACCTGGAAATTAGAACGACTACTCCTCTAATGTGAAATCACTGCATGCAATGGCGGTCAGTTAAGATAATCTCTTCAAATTCAGTCTCGTATCCTGGAGATACATGACTTACAATTCAATGGAACCATTTTTTGATTAAAAATTAAATTAAACCTCTTTTACAGGAGTGGGCTACCTTAGGAACACTGGCCACCTTTAGCTCGCCTGCCTTAATAAAAATTTACTCTTAAAAAAAGTGGTGGGGTTAAAGACGGGGCTGAAAATGCTCCGGAATAAATTAAAATGTTGGTAACTCTGCTTTACTCTTTTTATCGGTAAATATCGTTGAATAAGAAAAAAAGTAAATTACACAGAGACAAAAATTTGTCAGATCAATTTCTAATTGCTAAAAATAATTCGACTTTCTATTTCATCAATAAAACTAAACCTTTTATTTTCCAAAGTATTTTTTTAAACTCATATTAGAGAACTTTTCAATGAAGATCATTTTACTACTCTAGCTATTTTTCAGGAAATATTAACTATTAACTAAAGATTATCTAAATAACAGCTTGAAAAAGTACATGCGAATGAAACTCAGAATACGATTAATAAATTAAGCATTTTTGTAGATAATCATGATAAATTTTATTAGACTTTTTTTTTATGTTTAGCTTTTATAGGTGACGAGTTAAAATCAAGAAATTCAATTTACGATAAAATTTAAATGATGAGGAGTGGGGGTCCACAGGAGCGAAAATTTTTTTTTTTTTTTTTGAATTACATGTTTGAGATTAAGTAATGGCTCGTATATCTCTTTCATAGCGCGACACCTCCCATCGCAGCCAAATTTACAAGATTAGAGAAAATATGGTTATAATTATGCTACGTATAAACACAATTTTTTTTTTTTAAATAAGTTACCAGACCAATATAATTCAAATGGTTCTTAGTAAATGCCAAATTTTCGCTAAATCAGTTGCAGGAAAACAGGAAGTTCAGCACATTATTGTACCACTTTTTTAGAACAAAGTATATGACACGATGTGCCAAACAATACATTATTTGCAAAGCGAAAGGAAGCCGAATTAGCAAAAATATATAACCTGTTGTTGTAGATCTGCATAACATTAAAGAAAGAATAATACATGACCAAAGATTTTGGGGGTGTTGCAATTAGAAATAGATATTTATGTGGGAAGAGGGAGGATATAAAAATTTAGGAGACACATATAGGATTGTATGTGAATTTAAGTTTTATTTATAGGTCATTAAAATGTTTTATTAAATTAAAATGATTTTCTGCAACTGTATAATTCTTTTTAGAATATGTGATAATTGGCATCACAGACTTCTCTCTTTATTCTAAATTATTCATAAATTTAGAGACAAAACATGTATTATAAATAAACTGAAATAGGCTTCTGAACTAAAGAATGAACTTTTTATTAATAACAAAACTGTATATACATTGTTTTTAATCAATCCGATAAATAACTGATCGCCAAGTATGAGATTTGTAGTTAATTATTTCCAACATGAACAGCTTATTCTTTGACATTCGATTAATACTTTACCGCTCAGATTTACTTTTTTTTTTTTTTTTTTTTAAAGTTAAACATCTAACTTGTTTGAAGGTCATTAATTTGCACTATTATAAAATATGAGTTTTTACGATGAACTACGGCATCGCAGACCGCACAAAACATTAATAGTGTATTTGTCTCCAGTGTTACTACGCAGCAGACAGTATCAAATTGGTTGACTAAATCTTATACAAGTAACTTTATGTTCACAAATGAATCACGCATTCATCCAGAATCAAAGGTTAAAGTGACTAACTAAACTTTACTGTTAAGTCTTACCCATCTCAGAGTGTCTATAAATTACCGTTGAAATTTGGTGTTAGCAAACAAGCAGTATTAACTCATTCAGTTCATATCGGTAAAATGAAAAAATCAGATAAGTGGATTCCACATGAACTGAATGAAAAACAAAAAAACAAATTCGTTTAGAAGCTTGCTTGATATTGCTTTCTCGTCACAAATCTGATCCATTTTTTAATCGAAATGTCGCTTTGAGGAGAAATGGATCCAATATGACAATCGCAAATGTTCAGTACAGTGGTTGAATAAGGATGAATCACCAAAACACACCCCAAAGCATAATATATATCAAAATAAGTTGAGTGTTTGGTGGTCTAGAGCAGTTATGATCCATTATGATTTCATGAAATTTGGCTCATCGGTCACAGCAGAAACTTACTGAACCCAACTGGAAGAAAAGATGTAAAAAATTAAAGAAAGACAGCTTAGATTGGTCAACAGATTGCACGATACCCTGCATAAATGACTGTGTCTAAACGTCTGGAATTGGAGTTAGAACTCCTTCATCACCCTCCACACTCTCCAGATCTATCCCCCACTTACTAACACTTCTTCTGCAATTTAGACAACGTTTTAATGGAAAAACAATTCAATGCCGACAAAGCTGCAAAAATTACCTTCCATGAAATCATTGACTCTCATCTGCAAAGATTTTATATCACCGGCCTGACAAAAGTGTACAAACAATATGAGTGCATAATTTAATGAATAAAATAAATCCTTATATTTGAAAGTTATCAAACAACATTTTTTTTTTCTATAAATTTCATCCTTCCCGACCTAATAACGATATGGTATGTTATCTGTAAAGACCAACAAATGAGCAAAAATTGAAAAACTCAGATAGAACCAAAATTTACCGTAAAAAAAAAAAAAAAAAAACTTGTCAGTAATTGCTTTTTTAATTTGAAGAAAACACTAATATAATTTTTCTAGATGAAAGTGGTCAGCTGGTTTAAATTGTTATTACTACTTAAAAGAATTATGAAATGTATGAACGACGATTGATACGTCGAATTTACCATAATTTTTCATACTACAGAGAAACGTAATTGTACGGGAAGTAGCGTCATATTATTGGTAGTAATTTCATACCGACTAATTCCCATTTCTGTTAATTATTTAAGTAGCAATAGTAGCCGAAATGAACTCGTCACACCCGAGGTGGGTGTAGAAGTGAGATGGCCTCGGACTCGTCAAAATAATAATAATAATAATAATAATAATAATCAAATTATTTCATACCGCTCCAAGCTAGGTGTAGCAGATTATTTATTCAATAAACAATAAGAAAATAGCCATCACCGATCTTGGAAATGGTGGATTATGCGTCAATCGCTAGGCCGAACCTATAAAAAATCTTAAAATATAAAGTTATTTCATACCGCATGGAAGTCATATTATGTTATTCTTCACATATCAAATAATAGAAAAATAAGAATCAACTGCTTTCGTAGTGGTGGAAAGACTGTTATCCGAGACCATAAATATATTACGGTGTACAAAATTCCAGCGTGGTCAAGTAACTTACATGGCAAAACTGACGACTTTTACTACGTTAAACAAAAAGCTGGAGGTAATATAATTATTTTTAGTCTTGAAACTATCACATATCGGTCAGTTCATTATTCAGCTTTATATAGCAGTGTTGCCAGAACATACTACTTTTAAACACCTCACTCTAGAAAGTGAAGATTGTGTGATGTGTGCTACTTTATTTTATTTATTTATACTTTATTTTATTTTTCGATATTATGCGTTACTTTTATAATCTTTTTTTTTTTTTTTTTTTTTTTTTTTTTAATAAGTATAATTTCAGCATTCTAAATATTTTTTGAACAAATTGTCTGCAAAAAATTCGATAACTCTTTGAAAAGCATTTGTTCTTTTTTTTCTTTTTTTTTTCAGATTTGAAGTGGTAACACTATAATTTCCTACTTAACAATATTTCTAGTAATTTATTCTAAGTTATTCCATTTCATAAAGCATTGTTAGTCAATAACGAATACGGTTGCAGTAACAAAAAAAAAAAAAAAAAAATCCATACTTAAGCTAAAACTGATGTATTTTCATTTCTGTTTTTTACACGCTTTTTAAGTATTTTTATACCATAATAATTTGTTTATTATTCAGTTTATACCCGACTTTTTTTTACATTAGTTTTCTTTCTTTCTTTTCGTTTTTTTTTTTTTTTTTTTTTTTTTTTTTTTTTTGGTAAATTATCTTTCTGTAATATGTAATTACGATTTATGAACACAAGAAGAAGATATATTCTGAAAAAACGAATAACAAGAAGAGGGGAGGGGAGAATTCTAAAAATTAGTAATATTGGCAGTTGGGAAGTATGCAATTAATTGTTATGGGATTCATTCTTATTATAGCTATCATAGATTTTTTTTTTAACTAATCTAGAAACATTGTTATGTAATCCACGTTTTTCGTCAGTTTAGTTTTTGCCGTTGAAATGTTTTAAAAGTTCCAAATGTCCACCAAAACAAACCTATTTTGTATGTTCTGCTGAATGAAAAACAGAAAATTAAACAGTTTTTCTGGAATTATTCTCCAAAAATGTTGAAATATACTAAAACTTCGTAAAAACAATTATCTTATTTTGGCCGATGCAAATGTACAAGTAAAATTAATAATTTGGAAAAAATACCACTCAATTTGCTATCGTTCATTTAGTGCATTCCCAAAAATATATTGAACCTGAAGAATCATCTTTTGGATCAAAGTAAGTGAAAATAATAAAATAATATAATATATTGCAATTCCGGACATTTTTTTTTTCGAATAATTGAAACTATATTTGTTAACAATAAAAATTCAAATATATATATATATATATACGGAACATTCTTCTCATGAGCCGCTTGATTTGTAAAAAAAAAAATTCTCAACCTACATCTAGGCATTTACTGATTTACCTAATACTCATAACTATAATTTAGATGAACTTCAATGTACAGTGTAAAAACTGATGAAGCTACTTTTTCATCAAATTTTAATTAGAAGAATTCATTTGTAAAATGTATAGTCTAAAAGGCATTGTTAACGTTAATTCAAGAAGAGTTGCGATATATATAAAAAAAAAAAAAAAAATACATAATGAACGAAAAAAAAAAGATAAATTTACTTCGAAACGAACGTTATCAGATGCAACATTTTCTCTGTGTAAATCTGAGATACGAAAAAAATTTTACGTACAATGTATATTTCAAATTTGTGGAGTCATGCATATAACTCTAATCTATCGATATCCCTCCTGGATTATGGATGGGAGATAAAAGAAAGTAAATATTGCTTTAAATGGTTTGATCCCTACTAAAAATGGTCCATAGAGATCAATACAAAAACTTATTGACATCAATAGAGTTCTATTGGTACGAAATGATTTCTATGGATATCCCTATCGCTATCAATAGAAGCTATTGATATCTGTAACCTATTGATTATATCCTCAACTGATATCAATAGACCTTTACTGACATCATTAGAAATATGATCAGTAGGCTATAGATATCAATAGATTTCTATGGATTTCCCTACCGCTATCAATAGAAGCTATTGACGTCTGTAACCTATTGATTATATCCTCAATCGATATCAATAGATCTTTACATACATCAGTAGAAATTCGATCGGTAGGCTATTGATCCCAATTGGTAT
Organism: Salticus scenicus; assembly: GCA_963930645.1. Classification (NCBI taxonomy): domain Eukaryota; kingdom Metazoa; phylum Arthropoda; class Arachnida; order Araneae; family Salticidae; genus Salticus; species Salticus scenicus. The sequence goes on along the minus strand of OZ005657.1, from coordinate 244,281,820 downwards.
CAGTAGAAAAAATGATAGCTGCAAATTTTGTTCATTTCTTTTTCCAAGTCCCGAAAAAAAAAAAGTTTAAAATGTTTAAAAATCTGTATCTCCCGTTTCAAAGCATGCAGAATCACGTGCTACGCATTGTTTTAAACGCAATAAAGTATTCCTCCAAAAAAAAAAAAAAAAAAAAAAAAAAAAAATTTTTTTTTTTCATGCTCCTCAGCCCCCCTCCCCTTTTGGGGGGGAATGGGAAATCAGGTTCAGTAACACAAAATTTATATTTCGGCTTCTTTCCACGATAACAAATAAAACAAGAAGTTTCATTAAGATTTTTCAGTAACTAAGCCTCTTTATGTATTTTTAAACACAATTTTACCCTGTGTCAGGTATAACGTTAACAAAACTGCAATATTCGAATAAAATGCGAAGTTTTGATCGAAATTTTAAAATATTCCATTTTATTTTATTGACATTTTATTATAAAACAGAATTAAACTAGTATGTTGTGGCCACCACAAGACTTTCTTCTATATTTACCTATACATATTCAATCAGTAACAATATTAAGAAAAAAAAAAAAAGTACGATTTTTTTTCTAAGTTTTTTTTTTTGTTGTTGTTAAAAGTAAAAAAAATCGATAACTTTGTTTTAAATTATCACAGATTTATAGTTCAACCATTCGTTTTAAAGGTATTGACGAGACCTTTCGAAAGATACCCATCTTGAAAATTTATCCCCCCCGGGGGTACTTCCCCCCAAGGGGGGGACCGATGCCCCCCCATGCAGAAAATTTTTTTCCTAGTTACATACTACTATTATCAATAATTCATATTAATTTTACAATCACAAGTTTAAAACAACTCTTATTATGCACATTTATACGAATTTTTGTCCTATGCTGCCATGTTAAAAATTTAGATAAATGCTATCACAGCGCCACCTGTTGAGCTATTGATCCCCAAACATAATCAGCACCAGTTAATGTAGGGGACAAACTAAATGCCAAGTTTGGTTAAATTTCGTTAAAAAAAAAATAAATAAAAATTGCGATTTTTTTTCTAAGTTTTGTTTTGTTAAAAGTAAAAAAAATCGATAACTGGTTTAAATTAACACAGATTTATGGTTCAACCATTCGTTTTAAAGGTATTGACGAGACCTTTCGAAAGATACCCATCTTGAAACTTTGCCCCCCCCGGAGATACTTCCCCCCCGGTGGGGGGGGGGGAACCGATGCCCCCACATGCACAAAATTTTTTTCCTAGTTAACTACTACTATTATCAACCTGATCTTTCGAAAGATACCCATTGTGAAAATTTACCCCCCCCTGGGGGGGGGGATATTGCCCCCCCATGCAGAAAATTTTTTTCCTAGTTACATACTACTATTATTAATAATTCATATTAATTTTACAATCACAAGTTTAAAACAACTCTTATTATGCACATTTATACGAATTTTTGTCCTATGCTGCCATGTTAAAAATTTAGATTAAATGCTTTCACAGCGCCACCTGTTGAGCTATTGATCCCCAAACATAATCAGCACCAGTTTATGTCGGGGACCAACTAAATACCAAGTTTGGTTAAATTTCGTTAAAAAAAAAAAAAAAAAAAAAAAAAAAAAAAAAAAATTGCGATTTTTTTCTAAGTTTTTTTTTTTTGTTAAAAGTAAAAAAAATCGATAACTTTGTTTTAAATTATCACAGATTTATGGTTCAACCATTCGTTTTAAAGATATTGACGAGACCTTTCGAAAGATACCCATCTTGAAACTTTGCCCCCCCCCGGAGGTACTTCCCCCCCGGTGGGGGGGGGGAACCGATGCCCCCACATGCACAAAATTTTTTTCCCTGTTAACTATTACTATTATCAACGAGACCTTTCGAAATATACCCATCTTGAAAATTTACTTCCCCGGGGGGGTACTTTCCCCCAGGGGGGGAACCGATGCCCCCACATGCACAAAATTTTTTTCTTAGTTAACTACTACTATTATCAATAATTCATATTAATTTTACAATCACAAGTGTAAAATAACTCTCTTTATGCCCATTTATACGGAATTTTGTCCAATGCTGCCATGTTAAAAATTTGCATAAAATGCGATCACAACGCCACCTGTTGAGCGATTGATCCCCAAATGTAATCTGCACCAGTTTATGTCAGGGGCCAACTAAATAACAAGTTTGGTTAAATTTCGTGGGAAAAAAAAAAAAAAAAAAAAAAAAAAAAAAAAAACGATTTTTTTTCTAAGTTTTTTTTCGTTAAAAGTAAAAAAAATCGATAACTTTGTTTTAAATTATCACAGATTTATAGTTCAACCATTCATTTTAAAGGTATTGACGAGATCTTTCGGAAGATACCCATCTTCAAAATTTACCCCCCCGGGGGGGAGGAGGGGGGTACTTCCCTCCCAAGGGGGTAGCGATGACCCCACATGCACAGAAATTTTTTCCTAGTTAACTATTACTATTATCAATAACTCATATTAATTTTACAATCACAAGTTAAAAATAACTCTCATTATGTACATTTATACGAAATTTTGTCCTATGCTGCCATGTTAAAAATTTGCATAAAATGCAATCACAGCGCCACCTGTTGAGCTTTTGATCCCCAAATGTAATCAGCACCAGTTTATGTCGGGGACCAACTAAATACCAAGTTTGGTTAAATTTCGTTAAATATATATATATACATATATACGATTTTTTTTCTAAGTTTTTTTTTGTTAAAAGTAAGAAAAATCGATAACTTTGTTTTAAATTATCACAGATTTATGGTTCAACCATTCGTTTTAAAGGTATTGACGAGACCTTTCGAAATACACCCATCTTGAAACTTTGCCCCCCCGGGAGGTACTTCCCCCCAGTGGGGGGAACCGATGTCCCCACATGCACAAATTTTTTTTTTCCAGTTAACTATTGCTATTATCAACGAGACATTTCGAGAGATACCCATCTTGAAAATTTACTTCCCCGGGGGGGGGGGGGGGGGGGAACCGATGCCCACATGCACAAATTTTTTTTCCTAGTTACCTACTACTATTATCAATAATTCATACAAATTTTACAATCACAAGTTTAAAATAACTCTCATTATGCCCATTTATACGAAATTTTGTCCTATGCTGACATGTTAAAAATTTTCATAAAATGCGATCACAGCGCCACCTGTTGAGCCCCAAATCTAATCAGCACCAGTTCATGTCAGGGTGCAACTAAATACGAAGTTTGCTTAAATTTCATTCATTGGTTCGTGAGATATAGCGTCCACAAAAAAATGATACAGACAGCGACAGAAAGACGTTTTCTAAAAACTATTAATTCGTGTTCTGGACATCCCAAAACATGTAAATCCATCAAAGAACGGAGTTCGAAAATTTTCGCGAAACCAATACTTTCTCTATATTACATATAGAAGAAAGTAATAACTCTCATCTTTTAATTTATACGAAATTTTGTCCTACTGCCATGTTAAAAAATTTGGAAAAAATGCGATCACAGCGCCACCTGTTGAGCTATTGATCCCCAAATGCAATCAGCACCAGTTTATGTCGGGGACCAACTAAATACCAAGTTTGATAATATTTCGTTTTAAAAAAATTTATGTATATATACGATTTTTTTTCGAAGTTTTTTTTTTTTTTTTGTTAAAAGTTAAAAAAAATCGATAACTTTGTTTTAAATTATCACAGATTTATGGTTCAACCATTCGTTTTAAAGGTATTGATGAGACCTTTCGAACGACACCCATCTTGAAACTCTACCCCCCTGGGGGGTACTTCCCCCCTCCAGGGGGGTGCGAACCGATGTCCCCACATGCACAAAATTTTTTTCTTAGTTAACTACTACTATTATCAACAAGACCTTTCGAAAGATACCAATCTTGAAAACTTACTCCCCCGGGGGGTACTTCCCCCCCAGGGGGGGACCAATGCCCCCACCTGCACAAAATTTTTTTCCTAGTTGACTACTACTATTATCAATAATTCATATTAATTTTACAATCACAAGTTTAAAATAACTCTCATTATGCACATTTATACGAAATTTTGTCCTATACTGCCATGTTAAAAGTTTGCATAAAATGCGATCACAGCGCCACCTGTTGAGCTATTGATCCCCAAATCTAATCAGCGCCAGTTCATGTCAGGGTGCAACTAAATACCAAGTTTGGTTAAATTTCATTCATTGGTTCGTGAGATACAGCGTCCACAAAAAAATGATACAGACATACAGACATTTTCTAAAAACTATTAATTCGTGTTCTGGAAATCCCAAAACGTGTAAATCCATCAAAAAACGGAAGTCGAAAATTTTCGCGAATCCAATACTTTCTCTATATTACATATAGAAGAAAGTAATATGATTTTTTATTAATATTGGTTAAACATTTTTTAATATATCCTCATACAAATATTAATTGGTTTATCAAGCTATCTTCTATTTAATTTACTTACGAAGTAAAATCTACTCAATCTCAACTTGAAAGAATATATCTATTTTTTGTTTAGCAGATTGCAGTATTTTGAAAAACAGATATGGCAACGAACGCTGTTTGTTTACAAGATCAAGGAGAAAATTAAAGATGGATGCCGCCTCGCGTGATAAGCAGAACGTGGTCTTGCAATTAGGTAACATTTTAATTATCAAGGTAAGTTCATGAATAAAATGTTTGTTACATTTTAAAATGTTTTCATTTTAAATTCAGAGTGCACTTATTGTTAAAACTTACTTTTGCCATATACTATTTCTACACTGCGATTCACTGTTTCGAGTTCGACTGTAAATTAAACTAATTTCTACGAACATATTTTTCTAGTGCTTGTATGGGCCTATAATATAATGGTAGTAATGACAGTAATGTTTTAAATTTGATTCTGTATGTTTTTAACAAAAAATAAATAAATTTTCTGTTTTATTATTATCGTTTTAATTTTTCTACCAAACAGTATTTTTCAAAATATAGTCTTCTCCCAAAAACGCACATTTCTTAAACGGACAAATTCTAGAAACTTACATATCACAATAAATTAAAACAATGAAACTTGAAAGTGTTCAAAACACAAGATAGCAGGAACAGTAATTTATTAGAACAGTTTAAAAAATATATATTTATAGGAAAAAAAAACATTGTAAAGCTGTTTAGCTTAGCATTTACTCTATATAATAATATTTGGTAGAAACTAGTACAGGCAATGTTTTAAACTGCTTTTCAAAAATATGTAAAAAATTTTGTGAAAGGATCATTATTTTTTATAAAGCAAAATTTTATTAAATATATTAAAAAAGGTCTTAGACCTGACTCTTGACTAATTTGGCAGCGCACAATATCCAGTGGCCCTCTTTAAACTTTAGCTTCTGGCAACCCTTTCCAATGCTATGTTTTGATGCCTTTAAATGTATTTTAAAATTAAATAAACTGCTTTGTGAATTTTGGTTAATTGTTTGGGGAAGCGTAATCAATTTTCACAAACTTACTTGATTTTTCACAAATTATTTTATAAATTTACGAAAGGGGTACCATTTTAAAATATTTGAATTAATCTATGGTGTAGACTGTAATCTGAATTTAAATACTCGCCCAATTCTTAGCATTTACTTTTGCAAGTTATAGCTTATTCTTTTAATTTTTTGTGTTTAATTTATCTGAGAAAAATATTCAAAAAATTTAAAAACAATTTAAAAATACACTATTTGACGAATGTTATTTTAAAATATCTTTCTTGTCCCAGTGGCAGAAACCCTGTGACACGGCGACATAGTCGTGGACGCAGAAAAACGTCTTGCAGACAGTTTTTGTCTGCACTAATAAAAAAATTAGTCTGCAACTTTCGGACACTCTTTGTCTGTACTAATAATCAAAAATTGTCCACAACTTTCAGACTGTTTTTGTCTGCAGTCATAAAAAATTGTCTGCAATTTACGGACATTTTTCGCCCACGACAATGCATTACCGATGTATGACGTGTTAGATGCTCTCTGTTAGGAACTCTAGAGCCCCCTATAGGTGCCTTGGTAGGAACACACAAAACAGTGCTTAACAAGGGCGACCTAGGAGTAAAGCTAGAAATTAGCGGTCGCCACTCGCCACATGGTGGCTAGATTTTTAAAAGTGGCGACTAAAGAAATTGCCTTTGGTCGCCACTGCAGTGGCCACTTCTCTTCTACCCATTCTTTATAAAATATACCCCATTCCAAGGCAAACTTGGATCGTGCGGCGGCTTTTCCGCGGTAAACGTGCCACACAAAGAATTCAGGCTGTTCTAAAATCTAACCTCGCCACTTGCAAACATATTTCAGAAGTCAATTTTAATAGTAAACACTTAAAATTCTTCTACCCATTCTTTATAGAATACCCCATTCCAATGCAAACTTGGATCGTGCGGCGGCGTTTTCGCAGTAAACGCGCCATGCGCCTCGAATTCAGGCTTTCTCAAATCTAACATCGCCACTTACAGACATTTTCAGAAGTCAATTTTAACAGTAAACACTGGAAATTGGCAGGTAGTCTTATTCATATACTAAAAAAATGTACGACTTTTTTCCATTTTTCTATAAAAGTATTAGATTTTGATTTTAAAAAAATGTCAAAATGAGAGTTTCGACTTTCGGGAGAAAGAGACGAAAAGAAAGCTTGTGAGATAATCAATCGGCTGAAACTCCGATTGTATTACGTTCGCAGAAAAATTAAAAACGTCATTCGACACATTTTCACTTCAATAGCCCCGTCTCCGAATGTCCAAAATTAATTCACATTCATCCAAAAAAAGTAAAAAAGTCCTTCAAAAGAAAATTAGAACGCACATTTAAAGCCTCTTTTTTTTTTTTTTTTTTACAAAAGGGAAAGAAAATTTCAACCCTTTTATTCAACAAAAATGTGCACCTGGCTTGTTTTTGTTGAATTCGCATTTTAGGATAAGAAGATTGCCACAGTTAAAAACAACTGTATTTAAAAACATGGATTTAATAATTGAATCTTAATAATATAAAGAAATAGAATAAAATAGATATAATTAATATTAAGAAAGAATAAATTATGCAATTTTCTTTTTCATGCACAAGTCCTACTTTTTGCATTAATTATTAATTAATTTCATATTTTATTAGTTTTACAGGTTAATAATTTTTTTTAATTTTTTGTGCACTTTGATTATACAATTTTATGTATTGTAAAATATTTTCTGTTCTTTTACTATTTTATTTTTCAATTATATGTAATTTGTTATGCCTAATCTGAGTTACACTGATGTACTACATACTACAGACCATTAAATTACAAATTTGATAATATCTTAAAATTGATTTCTTTTTTTTTTTTTTTTTTTTTTCTATTGAATTATCATTTAATGATTGAGCTTAAGATCTTGTTTATCCTTAAGATGAATTAGTGCTGCTAATTTTAAAATATTTCAAAATTAACTTTTTAAAAAGTGACAGCTACAATTACATTGTGAAATCTCGACTACAGCCACACTCTCTAAATTCAGTTAGAGAGGGGGATTATAATTGCAAATTATTAAAAATTCATTATTATTAAAGAAAAATTAATTTATAATTCATTTGTAACAAGAAAAAAAAAAAGGAAAAAGAAACTTGCAAAATAAAAAAGTATTATTAAAAAAATATTTTTTTTTATTTACATATACTAATATATTTTCATGAATAAAGATGTTTTTTTTTTTTTTTTTAAAGTAGAAAATCAACACCATTCAGGATAGTGAAGGGGCAAAAAATCAGAATTTTTCTGTTATAAAATAATATAACCAAAAGAGCATTTTAAACATATGAATTTTGTATTGAATAGTATTTTCTTACATTCATAGTATAAATTATGTAAATCTATTCCTTTTTCATTTACTAAAATTTATCAGAAATGTATTATTGTGGATGAGTTTCAAAAAGTTGACTACCTTAATTATTTTCTTAATGATTTGTCGAGACTGAACATCGAAAAAATTAAAGAAAAGAAAATTTTATTTTACTTTAACTTTTATCAGCAAGTGGCTAGTGGCCACTAAAAAAATGAAGGCTAGTGGCCACTGGCCACCAACCAAATTTCTTAATTTCTACCTTTACCTAGGAGCCTAGATCTCCCTTTATAGGCAGCGTTATACTTGTTACCTGTATCCTGTTACCTGTTACTGAGATTCTACGGGAATGTAGAAAAGTGCTAATTTCATTAAAAACTGCTCCAAAACTTCTCCTCCACTTCAAAATTCACTTATAAAAATTTCTGTATCAAAACTAATACTTTTATTATTTATAATTATTTTTATTGTGTTGTGTCAAACATTGCTATAAAATATTTAATTGAATGGGTTAATCTTATTATTTGACAGTTGTGTATACTAAATTGTTCTGTAGTAAAATTGTATTATGTATTGTATTGTTGCACGAGATCACCACTGTTGTTAACGCCCCCCCCCCTCCCCCCCCCTTCCAGATTGCTGCTATCATCTTTCAGGCTTTTTGAGTGTAAGCCATTTTCACCCCTGACTACATGCAAATATCACAGACAGATTATGAAGTTTTAAAAACCTGTTGCAGATGCAGACATCTACAAAATTTTCTGTCACTGAGTTCCTTGTAGTAGGGTAATTTTAATCTCATACGACAAGAAGCGATAAACATTCCAAACATAGATTGTGTCATTGCATAGGATTATAATTTGTCAGGGCCCACAGTTTTCATTTTTAGAATTAAGTTCTAAAATAATGTAAGAATAAAAACGTAGTGTCAGTGGCGTAGCTAGGTGGAGGCGGCAGGGATGATCTGCTCCGGGTGTCACCCAATCAGTTTGAGAAGATGCTTCATAAGTGTTTTTGTGGAAATGTTTATAAAATACATAACAAATTAGCAGGCTTTGCCCGTTTTTGCTGGTCACTATATTTAAAGAAAACTCTTTTCTATATAGCTTTATGAAAAAAGAAAAAAATACTGAAATCGCTCAAAAGCTCACTTTGGGTTCCCAGCACCTTCGGCAGCGATTTGTTTGTCCTCGCAGTCTCCAGTGCCTGTCTCTATTGCCTGCGACAATGGCTTACCCGTGAGCTTTCATTTGGGTGCTTATCATATATGACAGTTTCGATAAATTTGAAGTAGCCCTTTTATATTTGAATCCCAGTTACATATGAACAACATTATACGTGATGTATATAATATTTGCGTTCAAGTTATTTCCTATATTTATTTGAATTAATCGATCAATCATAAAATGACAGCAATTTTAAGCCAAATATAATATTACAATATGGTATGATCGGCTACGTCTATGGCATGAGATAATTATTATTATTATTTTATTTTTTGGTTATATATACTTCATGCTTAGTTAATAGTAGTTGGTATATAGAAAAATAAATTAATTAATTAATATGTAAACCTGATCATGGTACAGCCTTAATATAGCTCCCCTTGGCGACTTTTGAAATTTTGTCGCCGTTTTAGACCAAATTATAATTTATGCGATTATTTTTCCTATTTCTTTCTATCTTTTCTTTCTTTCTTTTTTAATATTTTATAATCTAGTTATATTTTTATGCGCTACTTGGCTTTAAGTGGTTGTCCTTGGCGAAATATGGCCGATCTACTTCAGCATCAAAATTAAAAAAATTGTCCAGAATTATCAATAAATACCTTTAATATAATGCTGAATTAGTTTTTATGCCAAGCGTGATTCATCTGTGCTAAAAAAAAATTAAAGTTGAGGTATATAAAAAAGTGCTGTGAAATAAAATTCAGAAGAAACGTGTTAGATTTGTATTATTACTATTTTATTTTAAAGTTATAAAGATGTCATTTTCTCATTTTCAATTTAACATTTAGTTTTTTTTTTTTTTTTTTTTTTTTTTTCGGTGTGAAAGCATATTTCATTTTATGTCGGAAAAATAATTAAATAAAAATGCCTCATAAACTTTTTTGGCAACAATTAAAAATTTAAACGGCTTATATTAAGGCAATTACCAGTTTATTATTTTCATATTTTAATTAATTTTAAAAGATCTAATCAAATTTCCGGCATAAATAGTAGCCTATGTCCTATTCCAGACTATTATCAATCTCTGTACCAGATTTTATACAGATTCATTTAGCCGTTGTGACATGATTGAGTAACAAACATACATATCCAATCTTTCGCATTTATAAATATTAGTATAGATATGTAAAATGAATTTTTCAGCCTAAAACATAAAGTAACTTAACTCTATTAGTAGTGATGAGATTGTACATGAAATAGAGTTACATAAATAAAACAGTTAACAAAAACTTATTAATTTGATTTAGGCCACAACAAGCACAGCACACGAGAAAGTCAAAATTATTGAAATTCTATTGGAACATAATAAATTCTTCTTTTTCGATTCTGAATGGCAGTCTTATTTTTAAATACACAATATACTAGTGAATGAACAAAAGCTCTGTGTTAAGGGCCCGATTAAAAAAAAAAGGTCTGGACCATTAGGCATAGTACATCTTGGCTGATGCACTTCCTAAAACATAGGGTTTGTTAAATTTTTGTTTTGACTTACCACATTAAATCGACTAATGCATATTGATAAGTTTTGAATATTGTAGTATATAATAGTTTTGAATATTTTAATTAAAGAAAAAAAAGTTACTGTTAAGAAAGGTGGTATTTTTTGCAAAATTAATATATATATATATATGTATGTATTTGTTTTCATAAAAAAATTTTCGATGCTGTCTGTTTTGAAACTTTCATCTGATAAGCACCCAAATGGAAGCCCACTGGTAAGCTATGGTCACAGGCAATATGGACAGACACCCGAGAGTCTGCAAAGGAGTGGACCGCTGCCGAAGGCAGCAGGGAACCAAAACGGGCTTTAAAACAATTTCATGATTTCTTTAAATTTTATTTTTGTTTGTAAAGCGGTATAGAAAAGAGTTTCCTTTAAATGTAGTGACCAGCAAAGCGAGAGAAACCTTCGTTGACCTTCATTGATTTCATGAATTAAAAAATGGTTTCATTAAGAAACTTTGATCTATAAGCACGTAGGCTGCATCAGGATGAGTTATGTGCATTTCAAGTTTGATTTTGAAATTTTTCCCGCATTCGGAATTTGGTTCGTTCCCGAACTGGGGCTTTGCTAGTTTAGCCTAATTGATAAAGGTTGCAATACTTTAAAAGCTGATTTTCGTAAATCACGATATCTTTATATAGCTGATAGCAGGGTTGGCAAAGTGGACCCAGCCCAGAAAAACCCGGGCGGGTTTTTCTGGGCGGGCCCACCAACAAAAACCCACTGGGTTTTTGCAAATAAGCGGGTTTTTGTTAAAAATTATTTATAATTTACAAATCCCATCTATAAAGTATAGAAAAACACCTTACCTTTAAAGAAAACTCTTTTATTTTCTATAAAATAGTATTAAACATAAAAAGTAACTACAGTTATAAATATAATAAAAGCAAGTTTATCTTCTATAATTGGTTCAATTTTCCTTTTCCTGTAAAACCGAATGATATTTTTGTTTAACAGTGGACATAAATGTTGTCCAGAATCAATATTTAACTAATTAAATTGCTTAGTTTTAAAACTTTATAATAATTTAATTTTAATTTTAGTACCAACATAATTATAAATCTAATAAAATAAAATTTTCTTCTATAACCGTTTCAACTATTAAAATACTTAAAAAAAAAAAAAAAAAAAAAAAAAGGATAAAGCAGTGCAACTTATTTTTATAATTAAAACTAGTTAGCATAAGTGGACTCTGCTCAGTTCCCCATCATATATATATTCTCATAAATTTCTAGTACAGGACATTCTCTTAACATGATTATTATGTTAAGAGAAATGAATCTGACCAAACACTTGACACAGAGATAGAATGAAATCCCCACCTAATAGGCTATCCACCGTACACTTTGATACATTTATCTTATTCTAATCTATTAATTTATTTTATTAGGATCAATTTTGTAGTTTTGTTTTCATGCTACAATTTCCAATTCAACAATCCTCAAAATGCATATTTATATGGGATATCCCCCCCATTTTGCTATGTTGATAAAATCTTAAATTATGAGTAACTTCCAAAATTTTCCTATTAGAATATTTGTAGTCAATTATGTTCAAACAAGTATCATAAATGTTTTTTGAAGTTGTCTGATATATTTATGATCCTCAAAATGGACATTTATGCTCAATTTTACCCTATTCTGCCATTTTAAGTAAATCGTAAATTCCAAATAATTTAGGAATTTTTTAAATTGAAAAATTTATGCTCTATGATATTCATAATCTATGATATTATGATCTATGATATTATGCTCTATGATATTCAGATGAAATATGCAGTAGAAAAGGGATTTTCATGGAAGTATTAAAAAATACTTCGTTTTTATCGCCTATATTCGCTCCATTCCAGAAATTGATTTGAACAATTAGTAAGAAATCTTTTAGTAAAAAATAGATTTTGTTACTCATTTTTGAAATAAGTAACATATAAAAGTTGTATAAACTATTGAAATTCAGTATTATTGATGAATTTTCAGTTTTTTGTGAAAAAAAGTAAACAGATATTTTACGATATTTGTTTTGCATAATTTTGAATGTTCAGCAGATTTCTTGAAAAAATATATTAAAAATATTCATAATTAGGTTTAATTGAAGTATGAATCATGATTGTTTTGCCTCATTAAGATTACATATGCAACAATAAAGTTATTTTCATGGAAATTTTAAAAAATGACACTTCGATTTCATCGCCAATATTTTCGAACTTTGTTAACGTGAATCTGAACGGTGGTAACAGATCTGTTCATGTTGTCAGTGGTTAATACTATAAGCAATTCGAAAACTAATCTTCCTGTTGACAGGGATTGTGGAAACAGTTCACGTTAAAAGTAATTCACATTAAGCGTGTTCACGTTAACGAGGTTCGACTGTATTCGGTAGCTTGCAAAAATGAATTTGAGCCATTAGAGAGAATTATTTTTGTTAAAAATAGATTTTGTTACTTATTTTTGAAATAATTAACATATAAAAGTTGTATAAACTATTGAAATTCAGTATTATTGATGAATTTTCAGTTTTTTGTGAAAAAAAGTAAACAGATATTTTACGATATTTATGTTTTGCATAATTTTGAATGTTCAGCAGATTTCTTGAAAAAATATATTAAAAATATTCATAATTAGGTTTAATTGAAGTATGAATCGTGATTGTTTTGCCTCATTAAGATTACGTATGCAACAATAAAGTAATTTTAAAGGAAATTTTTAAAAATGACACTTCGATTTCATCGCCAATATTGTCGAACCTTGGTAACGTGAATCTCAACGGTGGTAACAGATCTGTTTATGTTGTCAGTGGTTAATACTATAAGCAATTCGAAAACTAATCTTCCTGTTGACAGGGATTGTGGAAACAGTTCACGTTAAAAGTAATTCACATTAAGCGTGTTCACGTTAACGAGGTTCGACTGTATTCGGTAGCTTGCAAAAATGAATTTGAGCCATTAGAGAGAATTATTTTTGTTAAAAATAGATTTTGTTACTTATTTTTGAAATAATTAACATATAAAAGTTGTATAAACTATTGAAATTCAGTATTATTGATGAATTTTCAGTTTTTTGTGAAAAAAAGTAAACAGATATTTTACGATATTTATGTTTTGCATAATTTTGAATGTTCAGCAGATTTCTTGAAAAAATATATTAAAAATATTCATAATTAGGTTTAATTGAAGTATGAATCGTGATTGTTTTGCCTCATTAAGATTACGTATGCAACAATAAAGTAATTTTAAAGGAAATTTTTAAAAATGACACTTCGATTTCATTGCCAATATTGTCGAACCTTGGTAACGTGAATCTCAACGGTGGTAACAGATCTGTTCATGTTGTCAGTGGTTAATACTATAAGCAATTCGAAAACTAATCTTCCTGTTGACAGGGATTGTGGAAACAGTTCACGTTAAAAGTAATTCACATTAAGCGTGTTCACGTTAACGAGGTTCGACTGTATTCGGTAGCTTGCAAAAATGAATTTGAGCCATTAGAGAGAATTATTTTTGTTAAAAATAGATTTTGTTACTTATTTTTGAAATAATTAACATATAAAAGTTGTATAAACTATTGAAATTCAGTATTATTGATGAATTTTCAGTTTTTTGTGAAAAAAAGTAAACAGATATTTTACGATATTTATGTTTTGCATAATTTTGAATGTTCAGCAGATTTCTTGAAAAAATATATTAAAAATATTCATAATTAGGTTTAATTGAAGTATGAATCGTGATTGTTTTGCCTCATTAAGATTACGTATGCAACAATAAAGTAATTTTAAAGGAAATTTTTAAAAATGACACTTCGATTTCATCGCCAATATTGTCGAACCTTGGTAACGTGAATCTCAACGGTGGTAACAGATCTGTTCATGTTGTCAGTGGTTAATACTACAAGCAATTCGAAAACTAATCTTCCTGTTGACAGGGATTGTGGAAACAGTTCACGTTAAAAGTAATTCACATTAAGCGTGTTCACGTTAACGAGGTTCGACTGTATTCGGTAGCTTGCAAAAATGAATTTGAGCCATTAGAGAGAATTATTTTTGTTAAAAATAGATTTTGTTACTTATTTTTGAAATAATTAACATATAAAAGTTGTATAAACTATTGAAATTCAGTATTATTGATGAATTTTCAGTTTTTTGTGAAAAAAAGTAAACAGATATTTTACGATATTTATGTTTTGCATAATTTTGAATGTTCAGCAGATTTCTTGAAAAAATATATTAAAAATATTCATAATTAGGTTTAATTGAAGCATGAATCGTGATTGTTTTGCCTCATTAAGATTACGTATGCAACAATAAAGTAATTTTAAAGGAAATTTTTTAAAATGACACTTCGATTTCATCGCCAATATTGTCGAACCTTGGTAACGTGAATCTCAACGGTGGTAGCAGATCTGTTCATGTTGTCAGTGGTTAATACTATAAGCAATTCGAAAACTAATCTTCCTGTTGACAGGGATTGTGGAAACAGTTCACGTTAAAAGTAATTCACATTAAGCGTGTTCACGTTAACGAGGTTCGACTGTATTCGGTAGCTTGCAAAAATGAATTTGAGCCATTAGAGAGAATTATTTTTGTTAAAAATAGATTTTGTTACTTATTTTTGAAATAATTAACATATAAAAGTTGTATAAACTATTGAAATTCAGTATTATTGATGAATTTTCAGTTTTTTGTGAAAAAAAGGAAACAGATATTTTACGATATTTATGTTTTGCATAATTTTGAATGTTCAGCAGATTTCTTGAAAAAATATATTAAAAATATTCATAATTAGGTTTAATTGAAGTATGAATCGTGATTGTTTTGCCTCATTAAGATTACGTATGCAACAATAAAGTAATTTTAAAGGAAATTTTAAAAAACGACACTTCGATTTCATCGCCAATATTGTCGAACCTTGGTAACGTGAATCTCAACGGTGGTAACAGATCTGTTCATGTTGTCAGTGGTTAATACTATAAGCAATTCGAAAACTAATCTTCCTGTTGACAGAGATTGTGGAAACAGTTCACGTTAAAAGTAATTCACATTAAGCGTGTTCACGTTAACGAGGTTCGACTGTATTCGGTAGCTTGCAAAAATGAATTTGAGCCATTAGAGAGAATTATTTTTGTTAAAAATAGATTTTGTTACTTATTTTTGAAATAATTAACATATAAAAGTTGTATAAACTATTGAAATTCAGTATTATTGATGAATTTTCAGTTTTTTGTGAAAAAAAGTAAACAGATATTTTACGATATTTATGTTTTGCATAATTTTGAATGTTGAGCAGATTTCTTGCAAAAATATATTAACAATATTCATAATTAGGTTTAATTGAAGTATGAATCATGATTGTTTTACCTTATTAAGATGAAATATGCAATAATATGGGTATTTCTTTGGAAATTTCTGAAATATAACGCTTGGTTTTCATCGCCAACATTCGGTAGTTTTGCAAATATTGATTTTTAACCATTAGTAAGAAATATTTTTGATAAAGATGAATTCAAATGCTTAATTTTGAAATAAATAGTACATAACTGTATTTTCAAGATCTAAAATTTAGTTTTATTCATGGATTTTCAGTATATTTTCAAAAAATGTAAACAAACGCTTATTGCAAATTTTTACAAACAAAATTTTATGCTTGTAAAAATTTGCAATGTCGAGCAAATTATTTGCTAACATATGGTAAAAATGTTCATATAGGCATATTTGAAGTGTAATTCATTATTATTTTGCCTTGTTCAGATGAAATATAGAATTATACAGGTATTTTCATGGGAATTAAAAAAAATAACACTTTATTTTCATTGCCTATATTCGCACCCTCCCAGAAATTAATTTAAGCCATTAGTAAGAAATCTTTTAGTTAAAAATGGATTTTTTTATTCACTTTTGAAATAAATAACATGTACAAATTTTATAAACAATTGAAATTCAGTTTTATTGCTGAATTTTCAGTTTTTTGTGAAAAAAAAGTGAACACATATTTTACGATTTTTATGTTTTGCACAATTTTGAATGTTGAACAAATTTCTATTAGCGCTTCGCAAAAATTAGCAATTATTGGTAAGTTTTATTGTAAATATACAGTAAGAATTTTTAAATGTGTGTTACTTTAGGTGAATATAATGTTCCTTTTGTGCATTGAAGTATAAGTATGTAGAATAAGGGACTTTTGAGGGAAATTTTTGAGAAATTAGTTTTCGGATTTCGCCGTACAATGTTGCCCGGAAGTGAAAACTTATGTAATCTCATATTCAAAGATTTATATATTTAAAAGCTTTTTTTTTGCTCCATTTTAAAGAAAATAGATAAAAGTATAAAGTAAATCTTACCTAATTAGATTCCAGAGCTTATAAAGAAGTAGAATATTCACTATCACTCACTCGTATAATATTTATTTCCTCTCTGGAGAAAGCTCCGATAATTAATTATGTTTTCACGGATGCTGAACATTTCTACAATTCTTTTTTTAATTTATAAAGTAGATTATAGTCACCTAAACAAGCCTTAAAATGTCGGCGAATTATAGCATAAGACTCATTTGTTTCAGAGGTGGGACTGGATAGATTAGCTCATCATTACTTACATTTTCATCTTTGTCTTGCGAGGAAGATGTGAAAGTTTCTTTGCCATCTTCGGTCATTTCATCTCCATCTAATTCTTTAAATTGCACAAGCTCCATCTGAATGAATTTCACTGTTCTCAAAATCATTAATTACTTTTTCATCATGCCGTATTTCACATTCGATGTTTTCAAATTTTGCTTTTTGCAGCAACAGTGAACAATTTTTAATTACTTTTAGAAAAGGAAATCTGGTATTTTTTGATTGAGAATCATTTTTAATAAGAAAGACTTAAAATTTTATTTGAATAACTGGGGACAGTATGTGACAAATATTTGTTTTAATGGGGAAATTTAACATTGATCTTATGAGATTGATTTTGGTTCTAACAAATTTTATTTGAATAAGCGGGGTATTCGATTATAAATTACCCAATTAAATGGGAATGACTGTATACATATATATATACTCTATATGCATTTGTTCTTTCAGGAATGCTGAAGAATTATTGCTAGAAGGTTGAAAAGTCAAGAAGAAAAGTACCTAAAGGCCTCTGAACATTTAGAATGACAGCTGGATGATAAAATGGGTTGAAAAAGGACTGCAGGATGTCAAATTAGCCTAGAGTCAGCACTACTATTATCCAAAAAATCTTAGTTTTTTGTTCCCATAGGAAAAAAGTGTGATTATTTTTTTAAATATCTATTTTTTAAAAAAAATTGACATACGAATGGTTATTTTGGTCGTAATTGACTCTTTACCCAATTTACACTGTGATACTCCATTATATTCTATTTTTCAGTTATTTTATTTTCTATTGTAGCATTTTCTATGTTAAATATCTAATTTTACTTTTTCTTTCTATTTATAGAATTATTTCATGAAAGGATTATTTAGAAAGAAAAACAAGAAGACCCATTTGAAGAAACAAAAAAGCGCTTAGTAAAGTCAAGTTTGTAGCAGAAAAGACCTGCATTGTCCAAATATATATATATATATATATAAAATAATGATGATCTATTAAGCATAGTAAAAGCCAAGCAACAGATACAAGATCACTGAAACACCAATGACCAATAAGATTAAAAATTTCTTTGAGAAGTTCAGAAAAATGAAAAAAAAAATTCAGGGGATTAAATACATAAATTTAAAGAAACCAGATTTGTTAACAGCCTGAAAACAAACGAATCAATAAAGTAACACAACAAATCTTAACTTAAAACCATAAACTATATCAAAATTTATGAAAAAATAATTTAAGAAACTTAAGATAGGATGGAAGGAAGCAGGCGGCAAGACTTGTGACTTGACTATGGGGTTAAACTAGTTTCAGGCCGGCAACACTTCCCCAGCCAGCCAAGACCAGAATAGGAGTCATATGGATTTAAAAAAGCAGAATTTCAAAGCAGATGAATAACAATGAGACCTCGAAGCAACAATGATTGATTACAATGTGTTTAATAGCATGATTAGAATTTTAAGAATAGTTGCCAACTCAAGAAAGAAGAAACTGAAATTTTAATGAAAAAAGAAAGTTTGCATAGTAATACAAAGTAAATGCAACAAGCCTTCTGCTTTATTTTATTTTTTTTAATTTAATAATCCCACCCAACCATCCAGCCTGACAACACCACCCCACCTCCGTAATCAAACAACTGCCCACCCAACCACTACCTTTTTTATTGTCTTTTATTATTTTATAATTTTTTTGTTAATATACACAAAAGTGTACACAGTTTTTTTATTTTTATTTATTTTTTTATTTTTTATGTTTACATAAAAAAAAAAAAAAATGGTTAAGGATAGAAAATACAAAGTTTTTAGGAAAACCCATTTTAGCAGTGGCTGTGATCAGTTTATTAATATTCTTGTTTTTAAACTTCGCAGAGCATAAATTATTAATTTGAAATAAATGGTTGATGATGATGTTTCTAAATACTGAAAGATGCAAACAGGAATTAAAATGTGTAAATAAGTTTACTTTAAAACTAAAATCTTGCCATTTGTCATAGATATCTGTGTAAATTTTATTACCATCAATGATTATTTTAAGATCTAAAAAGTTAATTGATTGATTAGTTTGAGTATTTTGAGTTAGCTATATATATATATATATATATATATATATATATATATACTTTTTTGAAAAAAAAAAAAAAAAAAAATCATTATTTCACTTAGAATATGTAAACTGCTATTATTTAAAATATTGCGAATTAAAATTACACTCATGTTTGTGAAAATTGCAACACCATAAAGGGATTATGCAAATTGAACCAAACTTACAGGAAATGTAAAGTAAGGTGAGTCATGCAAATGATTAGAATTACAAAACGATTGGGCATGCATGGAACGAGATCTGAATCCTTATCAGTCGCATGTTCCAGGTACATAAAGGACTGTAAAGGTGCATTGAAATCTGTTTATCGTCCTATGTCGGCGGTAAACGTTTCATTAATGGTCAGTATGCCACATCAAAGAGGAAGATGCTATACGAACAATTAATGGAGTTCGTGCGAGGCCACATTGTTGGTATGCGAGAGAGAGGATTTTCGTATTGAGAAATCGCAGCCCGCATGCAGTGTAATGCCACAACAGTGATGCGTGTTTGGAAGAAATGGACAGAGGAGAATCAAACAAGCCTAAAACCTGGCAGTAGGGCACGCAATAGAACGACGAGACGACAGACACCCCATCCACATGGCTGTGATGGACCATACAGCTTCCTCTTGTGTGTTACTACAATGTTCGAGTACGGTTACAGGTGTTTTGTTGTGTAGCTCCATGGATCATCACCATTTGCTGCAGCATCAATTCCATGCAAGGGTTCCTCTACACAGGATTCTGCTCTTACTGAATCACGGACGCCTCCAACTTCAAAGGGCTCAGTAACACAGCACGTGGCGTGCCTAGTGGCAACAAATTGTTTTCTACGATGAATCTCGCTACAATCTGGAGTACAATGATGGAAGAGTGTGCATCAAACATTACTGAGGGAAACATCTGTTCCCACAGTGTGTTATCTAGTTCCAGCATCATGCTGCACAAATGCCTAGCATCATGGTGTGGTGAGCTATTGGATATAATTGTCGATCCCATCTAGTGCACATTGTATGCAACTCAACAGTGATTGCTACACGTAAGGGAAGTTTCAAAGCCAGAGGTCCTTCCCCAGCTTTGACGCATTTCTGATGCTGTATTTCAGCAGGATAATGCCCGTGCGCATGTTTCTCATACTGCACAGGCCTTCTTCAGTGCACAACAGGGTTAGCTTCTTCCATAGCCTGCTTATTCCCTGGATATGTCACTCATCGAGCATGTCTCTGATTTCATTGGTCGGTGACTTGCTCAAGCAACTGGTGGGGGGCACACAGTAAGATTGAAGTTTAGCATCAAGTCAAAGTCATCTGGAATGCTATTCTCCAGGATTTCGTTCATAACCTGTATGATTCAATGCCACGACGTGTACAGGCTCTCATTGCTCAGCGTAGTGGACACACACAGTCCTGATTTCAGCCTTTTTTTTTTTTTTTGTACATGTGATTGTTTATTTGTATCAGTAATATGTGGAATAAATTTCATTAATTTCTGACAATTCTTTTATGGTGTTGCAATTTTCACAAACATGAGTGCGTACTTCTTATAAATTAAAGTTTGTTTCTCTATATTTTAAATTTATTATCTCAAATTTGTTATGTATTGACCTATACGTGTGCTTATATTAGTAGGTTGATGGATGTCTGTGAAGATTAATTGAGCAATATGCTGTGGATCTTCATTTAATAATCTATAGATTTTTTGTTTTATCTATTGATGTGAACTACTGATAGCAATAGCTACGGATATTGATCTTTGTGGATATCAATTGATATCCGTTGCCCATTTCCACGTAAATTTTTTTTTTATTGATTTCTATGGATATTGATCTCTATGGATGTCAACTGATATCCGTTGGCCATTTCCACGTACAAATTTATTTTTATTGATCTCTACGGATATTGATTTCTATGGATGTCAATTGATATCCGTTGGCCAATTCCACGTACAAATTTTTTTTTATTGATCTCTACGGATATTAATTTCTATGGATGTCAATTGATATCCGTTGGCCAATTCCACGTACAAATTTTGTTTTATTGATCTCTACGGATATTAATTTCTATGGATGTCAATTGATATCCGTTGGCCATTTCCACGTACAAATTTTTTTTATTGATCTCTACGGATCATTTTTAGTAGGGATGGGGATCAAATTCCATCAAACATCCGCAGTATAACAAACATTGTCGGAGATTCTACAGGTATTTTTAAAATTATTTTTTCATGTGCCTGTACTAAATATGTAACTAACATTTATAGTTTTTTAATACAGTATTTTTTTTTTTTTTTTTTTTTTTTTTTAATGAGGAGAAAAAAAAAACATTAAAGGTATTTAAACAATTGAAGAAAAACAAGAGAGCAGTGGCAGAGACTTTAATTTAGAAAAAGACATTTCTGAAAGTTCAGAAGAAGATTGCGAGTCTGAGTTTTAAGCAGAATTTTTACGCTACATAGATATTTCTTTTTCATCAGTGTTTTAATTTCTAACTATCTTGCCAGTTACTAAATTGTTTATTATTAAATTGAGAAAATATTTTTAGTGTCATTTAATTGTATATTTGTATTTTGTAATTTTACGTAACTCTCTTTTTGTTTGTGTAATAGTGAATATTAAAAATAAATAAATAAATAAAGTGATTGCAGGATTGAGAGCATTTTAATACATCAAAATCAACATTAAAGTTAAGTATATCTTTTGTGATTGATATATATATAATAGTTTCAATACTCATTACAATAAATATTATCCTGATAACGAGATAAATGTCATCAGTTTAGCCAAATTACTAGACCGCGCTCGGATTTTATAAACCGAGGTCCATCTATGGCCTCGGCTGACGGTCTTTACACCATTTTCAAAGCAACGGATTGTTATTTTCCCGTTATTTGATGTATGAAGAATTATATGTATAACTTTCGTGCGGTATGAAATAGCATCATATTTAAAGATTTTTTACAGGTTCGACCTTGCGACTGACGTATGATCCACCATTTCCAAGCTGGCTGACGCTTATTTTCTTATTGTTCATTATATAACTATTTCCCCTACAACAAGTTTGGAGCGGAGTGATATAACTTTAAAATTAAGTTTTTTGACGACTTTGACCTCTAACTACTAACCCCCATTGCTACTGGAGCAGCTGACGGTCGAATGTCGGATGAAGTGGACGAGAACAAACATATTGATATGATTATCGGCCGGTATGAAATAATTGACCTATTTGCAATGTTACCCCCCTTAGTATTATGTGTCAAGTTTCCTAAAAATGGCTTTGCACTGTGTTTTGTTCCTTGCTCATTATAGTTTAAAAAGAAGGTCTTTTTTTTTTTTTTTGTTCTTGTTGTTGTTGTTGTTGTTGTTTGTTCTGTTCCTTGTGTGTGTTCCTTGCTCACTGTGTTTTGTTCCTTGCTCATTATAGTTTAAAAAGAAGGTTTTTTTTTTTTTTTTTTTTTTTTTTAAACCGTTATATCTTTATGAATATACAGGGTGGTTATAATTAAACTTCCTCTATAAAACATCATCCTAGAGCGTAAACGGGTGAACGGAATGCAACGAAATTTGGTATATGGACTGCACACGAGATGCGCTCACGGAATTTCGAAAGAAAAAAAAAATTAGTTTCAAGATGTCCACCAGAGGGCGCCTTTTCCGGAAAAACATTAAAATTATCAGAATAAACTACCAAAATGGAATACATAAAAAATATTAACATTTATTGACTAGTTTCTGATCACCTTGAAAAAGTGTGGTGTATCGTGTACAGTCGGTAACAAAAATCTCCGAACACTAGCAAAAATTCCTATATAAAAAAAGTAGAGTTAATACTGTTTTATTAAATAAATCCTTGTCGAATCATGTTCTTAGATTGACTAAGAACATGATTCGACAAAGATTTATTTAACAAAACTTTATTAACTCTACTTTTTTTATATAGGAATTTTTGCTAGTGTTCGGATACTTTTGTTACAAACTGTAAGTGTTGCGACGTTGAATGACTTAAAGAACTCCATAACGCTTCATATGTGAAGCATCACAACTGATCAGTTGCGATCTGCTGTTGAACACACTGTCCATCGACTTGAAATTTGCAGGTGAATGAGGATGGTCACATGAAGCACCTTTCCCTACGTCGTCCTAGACACGATCAACAACTGCTACTCCTGTGCAATTTCGTCCTAATCTGTTTTTGTTTTTGTAAACTGAACTTTTTTTTTTCTTTAAAACAGCGTACTGTTATTTTTTTCTTACCTTTACTTAATGTGGTTCGATGACCCCTTGCTATGTAAACTCTATTTTGTATTTTTACGTTTTCATGCGTTTACTGCAAACGTGTATTAACTTTCTCTTACTGGAAAATTTTTAAGTGGTCTATTTCTTTAGCTCAATTCTATTCTTTCGATCACGTTATCTCCAAAGATGTGCGTATAAAACGTGTAATAGTGGATAATGGAAGTCGTGTGGTTGTTTCACACCAAATTTTTTTAATGAATATTCAGCCCGTAGATAGAGCCTGTAATGTATCTCGCATATCTCAAAAACGGTTGTAGTAGAAAGTTGCAAATTGGTATATGGGTTTCTTATAACGTCTAGTTGTGCACCTCCCTTTTTGGACTTTATATAATTTTCTGTTTTGAGATATTTAGGAAAATTATATTTATAATGACCAAGAATACAAACGTTTTGGCTATTAAATATGACCTACCATCATAGAGATTTCAACGGAAGCTAATGATAGAGCTAGTAATGATATTATTATCAAATTTGAAGATATTTTTGCGTGTATAAAGTAATTTTTAAAGACATAAGCAGGTTCTTGTCGACGAATGCACTTTATTTAATGAATATTCAGCCTGTAGATAGAGCCCGTATTTTTGTTATTGTGAAAGTTGTCGACATTTTAGCGTTTCGAAATTGATTCTTTAAGACAGAAATATGTTCTAGTCGACGAATGTATTTCATTTATGAATATTCAGCCCATAGATAAAGCCTGTAATGATATGAGTAAAAGATGTATTGATAAAAGGCGAATAATGTACGAATTACGAAACAAACGAAAACATACTTAGGTAGAGTAAGCGAGCCCTATTTATTTTGGCTTAATGCAATTTAATTAATTATATGCTCCATTACTAAAACATAGTGTAAAATAATAAATGTAAAGCCATGATAAAACTTTCTGTACTCTGTTAAAGTTAATTAGCACTTTTGAAAATATACTTTATTTGCAAACAACCTCAGTTTCGATTCTCAGTTGGAGATTCCTAAACCTCTGAGGGGCAGACTTGGTTGGTTTGGATTGACGTCGCACTAGTGCTGCGCAATGGTCAATTGGCGATGGTCTGGGACTCACCCCTAGAGGTGGTATGAAGATTTTGCTTATTTAAAGTTAAAAACGACCAGAATTTATGAACGATTTTAGAAGAGAAGTAGTAAATTTTTTTAACGTGACTGAATATATTCATATTTTTACCGCCATGCTGCTGTGAACCGTTGTTATGACTAAAATCAAAATATATATCAAAATTGTATCAATTTCATAATTTTATACAATAAATAATTACAAGAGATTAAAAGAATTTTTTCTGCGCCATGTTTTTAAATTTTCTGTTCAATCATATAAACGCTTCCGAAGGCAGCGGGAATCCGAAATAATTGGCTAAAAGTATTGAAAAAATGCATTGTCACCGTATTCTGAGCTATTCTGAAAGTTTCAAATGTCTAGCTAGTCGGGAAGTTAGTTAAATAAATTTTCTGTTGAATTATATAAACGCTGCCGAAAGCAGTAGGGACCCGAAACAATTGGCTAAAAGTATTTAAAAAATGCATTAATACCGTGTTCTGAACTATTCTGAAAGTTTCAAATGTCTAACAATTTCGGAAGTTAGTTAAATAAATTTTCGGGTGAATCATATAAACGCTGCCGAAGGCATCAGGGACCCGAAACAATTGGCTAAAAGTGATTAAAAAATGCATTGTCACCGAGTTCTGAACTATTTTGAAAGTTTCAAATGTCTCGCTAGTCGGGAAGTTAGTTAAATAAATTTTCTGTTGTGTTATATAAACACTACCGAAGGCAGCAGGGACCAGAAACAGTCATCTAAAAATATTTAAAAAATGGGCTGTCACCGTGTTCTGAGCTTTTCTGAGAGTTTTAGATATCTAATTAGTCGGGAAGTAAGTTAAAAATCGACTGCAAGATTCATACTGGTAACGCTACCGAAGGCAGCAGGGACCCGAAACAGTTGGCTAAAATATTTAAAAAGTGCATTGCCACTGTGATCTCAGCTTTTCTGGAAGTTTCATATGTCTAGCGTGTCGGGAAGTTAGTTAAAAATCGATTGCAAGATTTTTACTGGACACACAAACATAGAAGAACTGAAGTTAATAAAAACATGGTAAAATTTTGGGAAACACTGCTTTTATTTTTATTTGTAATTACATTTATATTTTACACCACTCGGGGGAGAAATGTCCTGGAAGCGGAATTTCCGGGGTGCGAAATTTCCCGGGGGCGAAATGCTGGTGGGGGGGGGGGGAGAGTTCCGGATCCCACCCAAATTTCGTTGCATTCCGTTCACCCGTTTTCGCTGTAGGATGTTGTTTATAGGGGAAGTTTAATTATAACCACCCTGTATGTTGTAGTCTCACAAAAATTTATACATATAATAAGAAGTCTCATAATCACATGCTACAGGCAGAACGCTTTTCATCCGTTACTTTTAAAGGGTGATGCCAAATATTTTCTTTCTCTATTTTTTTTTTTTTTTATTATTATTATTGATCCCCCTTTTGCTTTCGGGGAAACACTCTCATTAAAACATATGAGGCATAACAGGTTCTTCACACTCCTGAAATTTCAAAATGATTCATCTAGTTTTTTTTTTAGAAATTTGACAAAATGTCTGAAATCGAAAGTGTCCGGTCATTAATGAAAAGAGAGTGTTTTTGATCTCTTTATTGATAGTCTGACGTAATGAATATCAAACCACTGTTACAAGCTGTACTTTCAGTGACCTTAAAAAATATATATATATATATATATATATATTACCTATTTTGACTCTATGTGCTATTTATATATTATTTATGTTGTAAAACTTAATAAATTTGATGTTGAAAGTTGGATGAATTTTATTCAGAGCAAAAATTGCCGTGGTCAGGACCAGGATTCTCAGAAAGGGAAATTTGAGTACCACTATTTTTATATGGTAATTTAGACTTGACTTGTAGCAGACATTCTTTAGTATCTATTTCAGAAATTAATATATAAAAATGCTGCTGTCCATGTTCCCCTTTGTGGGAACCCTGGTCAGGATTTACACAAATTATTTCAGTTCATTAATCTGATGAAACTTTTTCCTTTTACCTTGCTTTTATACCTTTTCACACTTTTAGAATCACCATGTATATGATACTCAACATAATACAAATCCTTCAATTTTCAGTATTTCACAAATAGTTTACATACAAATACAAAAAACATAGACGAAAACAAATTCTAAAGAATGAATTAGGTTAATATATATATATACATATACATAATGAAATATATATATATATACTGCTATAAAATAAAATGCAACATTTTATCTGATATTTGCGATTTTCAAATCCCTTAGTTCCTTATTGAAGTTTCAATCATCATGTTTTAGAAGAAAAAGAAATTTCATTTTTAATCTATAAAATATTTTTCTTTATCTTTCTTTTTTGCATTAAAACTTCTTTTTAAATTGCTCGACCTTCATTTCTCAAACTATTCTTTAGTATGGATTTTTGAATAGGATTTCTTTATGATGCATTTTTCATATTCTTTAATTTCAAAAGAACTTGGGATAACGCAATTTTCTTTTAAGATTATATTTTTATTTTCTTTAGGAGCTATATAATAAATTCAATTAATTTCTCACATAGGCATTAACTGAATCAAATACTTTTAGTGATAAAGCATCTATAAAGCATTTTCTACCGCCCGGGTTATGTACTTTACTGTTTTCGATACTACGCATACGTTGACACCTGTATGAATGTGTATAAATCTCAGAAAATTACAGAAATACAATTTATTATTATTATTATTATTATTATTTACGGATGCTAAGAATACGCAAACGTACATTCTTTTAAAATTATTTTTTTCATAATTATGGTCTAATTAATTTGCCAGAAAGTACATATCATACGCGTACTTAAAATCACATTCCTTAATTAAAAAGTACACAAGAAAAATTTTAAATTACTATACAAGTTTACGAAACAAATCATCAATTTTATTTTTATTTATTTATTTATTTATTTAATTTTTAAATTAATTAATTAATTTATTTATTTATTTTATTTTATTTATTTATTTTTTTTTATTTTTTTTTTAAGCTTTTTATTAGAATCGTTTTATTGAAATTGGACTTTGTCTGCGTGTCACGATAAAAAACAATGCGTCTCCACTTTAAAGAAAATATAAACAACTTATTTCGTCTCTTGTTGGCTCAGTTATGGTTAGCGCGTCATGGTGGTAAAACGAGAGTCATGAATTCGATCCTCGAAGGGCCGAAGTGTTAGTTTTTGCAGATAATTAATAGAAAGGTGTCGATTGATAAAAAAAAAATTCTCATTGCCTACTGAGTATCCTAAAAATTTTTGAAGAGTTATTTTAAACAGCTTTTTATCTAGTTACTAAAAAGCGAAAAATTAAAATTTAAGTAAATAAATAAATAAACAAATATATATTTTTTTAGAAGCTTTTTATTGAAATTGGATTTTTGTCATTGTTTCTTTGTGTCACGCGGAAAAACAAGGCGCCCCAACTTTTATGTAAATTTACAGACATTTTTCTGTCGCTCGTTAGTTCACTTGGATAAAGCAACGTGTCAGTAACACGATGGTCGAGGGTTCGAAGACCGATGGTTTTTTTTTTTTTTTTTTTTTTTTTTGCAGATAATAAATTGAAAAGATGTCAACTGATAAAAGAAAATCTTTCATTGTATGCGCAGTATCTTAACAAATTTCGATTATTTTTTATTTTCTTTTTTTCTTTTTTAGTTACTGAAACGCACAAACTAAAAACTTAAGTTAAAAAAAAAACCTGGAAGGTTTTTATCGTGGACCCAAAACAAATCATAAAATAAAAATTTATTCTTGCAGAAATATGCTATAAAAAATAAAAGTTTCAAGAATAAGAAAATTTTAAAGAAAAAAATATATATTTCCGTTTTGCAAGAAATACAAGTTTTTAAATATTCATATTTTAAAAAGCATTTGAGAACAATATTATTTTTGTGTATGTATTTGTTAGAATTTTCTTGCATGCTCGATGAATTTTTTCACTGTTTTTTTTTTTTTTTTTTTTTTTTTTTTTTTACTTTTGTTAGGTCTTTGCATAAATTCGTGCGGTTTTTTATTGCTTCATTTCATAAAAATACATCAAATCAAATGACAATTTTTAATCAAAATACTCTCCATTACTTTCTACAACCTTTGCCCATTTTTCGGGTAACAAATGTATACCACTGCGATAGAAGCTCTCGTCTTTGGAGGCAATAAAATGATCCGCGCCCGCACGAACTTTTGCAACGGCCTAATAGTTTGAGCGTTATGCTGATGATTGTTGTGGGTTCGATCCAAACAAGGGTCTATGACTTAATTTTTGCAGATAATTAATTGAATAGTTATCAATGGATAAAAGCGAATCTTTCAATGTCCACACACTGTCCAAAGAATTTCCGATTAGTATTTTACAAGCTTTCTTTCTTTGTAACTGAAAAGCACAACATAAAAATTTAAGCAAAAATATATTTTTTAACAGTAAAAGCTTTTTATTGTGGAGCCCTTAAAATCATAAAATAAAAATTTATTCTTGTAAATATATGCTATAAAGAAATGAAAGTTTCAGCACGAAGAAAATTCTAGAGAAATATATAGATATTTCTCTTTTACAAGAAATGAAAATTTTTAAATATTCAAAATATTTTTAAAAGCTTTCGTGACATTTGAAATTTATGGCTTAACAAATATTCATAAAAAAAGAACTACAATCACGTTTGGGAAAATTACAACACCAGGAAGGGATGATGCAAATTGAACCAAACTTACAGGAAACGTAAAGTGATTCAAGACATGCAAATGATTAGAATTACAAAGCGATTGCGCATGCGTGGAACGAGAACCGACTCCTTATCAGTCGCTTGTTCCAGGTATATGAAGGTGTGTAAAGGCGCAGTGAAATCAGTTTATCGTCCTCTGTCGGCGGAAACCGTTTCATTGGTGGTCAATATGCCTCGTGAAAAGTGGAGGGTGCCATACCAACAACTAATGGAGTTCGCACGAGGCCGCATCGCTGGTATGCGAGAGGTTGGATTTTCGTATCGACAAATCGCAGCCCGCACGCAGTGTAATGCCACAACAGTGATGCGTGTTTGGAAGAAATGGACAGAGGAGAATCAAACAAGCAGAAAACCGGGCAGTGGGCTACGCAACAGAACAATGGCACGAGACTACAGACACCTCATCCGCATGGCTGTCTCGGAACATACAGCGTCCTCTCGTGTGTTAGTTTAACGTTGGAGCAAGGCTACAGGTGTCTTGTTGTCCAGCTCCACGGTTCGTCACCGTTTCCTGCAGCATGAATGCGTTCAAGGGTTCCTCTACTCAGGATTCCCCTCTCGCTGAATCACAGACGCCTCCGACTTCAACGGGCTCAGCAAAACAGCACGTGCCGTGCCCGTTGGCAACAAATTGTTTTATCCGATGAATCTCGCTACAATCTGGAGTACAATGATGGAAGAGTTCGCGTCAGACGTTACTGGGGAACGTCATCTCCCACAGTGTGTTATCAAGCGTCATACTGTATAAACGCCTAGCATCATTTTTTTTGGAGCTATTGGGTATAATTCTCGATCCTATATAGTGCAAATTGCGGGCAACCTCAACAGTGATCGTTACATAAGGAAAATTTTAGAGCCAGAAGTCCTTCCCATTCTTCGACGCATTCCGGGTGCCGTATTTCAGCAGGATAATGCCCGTGCACATGTTTCTCAGACAGCATAAGCCATATTCAGTGCACAACAGGTTCCATTTCTTCCATGGCCTGCTTATTCCCCGGATATGTCGCCCATTGAGCATGTCTAGTATTTCATTGGTCGGCTACTCGCTTGTACAACTGGTGGGGCGCACAGTAAAATTGAACTCTGGCGTCAAGTCGAAGCCATCTGGAATGCCATACCACAGGATTATATTCAGAACCTGCATGATTCAATACCACGACGTATACAGGCTCTGATCGCTCAGCTTGGTGGACACACAAAGTACTGATTCCAGACTTTTTTTTTTTTTTTTTTTTTTTTTTTTTTTTTGTACATTTGATCGTTTATTTTAGCACTATCAGTAATATGTGAAATGAATTTTATTAGTTTCTGACAATTCTTTCATGGTGTTGCAAGTTTCACAAACAGGAGTGTAATAAATAAGAATATTAGTCTCGAATGCTTTTTAAAATATATTTAATATTTAAAAAAAAAAAAAAATTCTTGTAAAAGAGATAAATTTGTCTTTTTCTCTAGAATTCTCTTAGTGCTGAAACTTTCATTTCTTTATAGCATATCTTTTCAAGAATAAATTTTTATTTTAGGATTTTTAGGATTCCACAATAAAAAGCTTCTACTGTTAAAATATGTATTTTTACTTTTTTTTTTTTTATTATTTATTAGACACATACTTATTTTCTCCAAAAAAATGTCTTTTCACAAATTTACTTGTAAATTCATATATATTTATAACAATAATTGTTCAAAACTATATATATATATATATATATTATCAATGTTATATCTAGGGGAGACTTGGGCACAGTGGACCACTTTTACACTTATAAATTTTTTTCACCAAAAATAAAAATCAAGGTACTTGAAAAAATTAACAAACATTCTTTAAACCTTTCTCGACATGTCCTAATTTTTTTATAACAATAATTCGAACACATTACGAATAAAAAAATTAATTGTGTGCACTCACAACGTGGACCACTGTGCCCCATCACCGGGCCACAGTGGACCAACCTCTGTTGTTCATGTTCAATTAATATAAATTACTAAATCTTTTTCTTCTAAAATTAGTTTCTTATGCAATACTAGTCTAAACAACATAATTCGAACATTTTCAGGAAATAAAATTACAGGAAATTTAAAGGAAATTAAATAAAAAATCAAATTAGAGGAAGAATCCTATATCAGATTTCCTTTGTCTTTTCGCGCCATCACTAAAAACAATAAGATATATTTTTAATTTGTTTATTAATGTTTTATAGTTATAAAAATTATGAAATATATAATTAAACATTATATTACGATTCAAACATTTTTATTAATTATTTTGAGATATTAATAGTTTACATTATATTTGTGAGATAAGTTTAACTAAAATTATTCTGCTTTTATCTTTTACATATTATTTCTAAAAACAACAACAATAAATTGATATAACCTACTATTTATTATATCACGTAATCATTTTATTTATCTTTTTAATATTAAACAATTGAAATAGTTATTAAATTTAGATATTCATAATTATTATACTACTATTCAACTATTTTCCCTTTTCAGAAATTTATTTTATTATAACATTAAGATTATTATTATTTTTTTTATTATTTATTTTGAGTCACATAATATTTGTATAAGTAAATTTACCTAAAATAAATAAGGTAATAAATAAGGCGGTCCACTATGCCCTATGTCCAGACAAAACAAATAATAATATTAAAATTATATATAGACTATAAATATGCTAATATTTTTTATAAATTTAAAAACAACGTCTTAGCTTTTCTTAACAACTATCCAATATTTGGAGTCAATAGTTAAGTCCTGATAAATTTAAAAAAACTTCAAGCTTGAAAAATTACTTTGAGCAGCTCAAAACTTAAAAATTGTATAAAATGGCTTCCTTGGCATTTACCATGTGGTTTTTTGGATGTATACAAATAGTACCATGCGTACCATGTCATCTATGAGTCTCAATATAAACTAAAAGAGTTAAATATTAAGAGATTTAAATACGGGTGGTCCACTGTGCCCGTAGGTCCATTGTGCCCCAGTCTCCCCTATATATATAAACAGTAAACATTTTTTTATTTAATAACATATGGTGATTTATTTATCACACTGAAATTAGCGGCATGTATATTTGTTAAACGAAGAATTATTTATCATATGTAAACCTATAAATGTAATTAATACTCAAAAATTTGTTGAATGCATAACAATAAATAAATAGATAATATGTAAATGTAAATTTTATGGACAGTTTAATATTAGTGATTTTATTTTTGTATTTTTTTTTACAAAGCTATATCAGGGTTGTATTAACCCGCAGTTTTTTTATCAGCTCGATTCACAGACTGTTGCGAATACTTAAATTATCACTTTACTATTACTCATATGAACATCACAGTTAATGACATTCTACCTTTTTTAATTAGAAGCTTTTTATTACAATTGGATTTTGTCATCGCGTCTTCGTGTCACGCTAAAAAACAGGGAGCCTCCACTTTAAAGTAAGTGTAAGTAATTACTTTCGTCGCTGTTTGGCTTAGTTGGTTAGAGTGCCATGTTGATAACACAATGGTCATGAGTTCGATCCTCGAAGGGCCGACGCCTCAATTTTTTCAGTTAATTAATAGAAAATGTGTCAATTGATAAAAGAAATTATTTCATTGTCTACACTGTTTCCTAAGAAATTTTGAAGAGTTTTTTTAAGAAGCTTTCTTTTATTTATTGAAAAGTATAAAAGAATGATTTAAGTAAAAGAAAAAAAAAAAAAAAAAAAAGAAGAAGAAGAAGCTTTTTATTAAAATTGGATTTTTGTCATCGAGTCTTAGTATAACGCTAAAAATCAGTTTAATGTAAATGTAAGCAAGTTTTTTTTTTTTTTTCGTCGCTTGTTTGTTCAGTTGATTAGAGAGTGTGTTCGTGTGTTCGGTCCTCGAAGAACTGAAGTGTTACTTTTTTGCAGCTAATTAATAGAAAATATTTCATTTGATAAAAGAAAATCTTTCATTGTCTACACTGTATCCTAAGCAATTTTTTATCTTTTTTAAAAAGCTTTTTTATAGTTACTAATACCACACAAGATAAAAATTTATGTAAAAAAACATTAATACTAGAAGCTTTTTATTGTTTAGCCCTAAAAAGCATAAAATAAAAATTTATTCTTGAAAAAACATGCTATAAAATAATAAAAGTTTCATCAATAAGAAAATTTTAAAGAAAAATAGATATTTCACTTTTGCAAGAGAGGAAAAAAATTTTAAATATTCAAAATGTTTTAAAAAACATTCGAAAAAAATATTCTTAGTCATTAATTTTTGTAGAAGTATTTGTTAGGATTTTCTAGCATGTTCTGTGACTTTTCTTGACTGATATTTCACTTTGGGTTAGAGCCTTTTATAATGATAACGCAATGGTCGTAGGTTTGATTCTTCAAAAGCCGATGTGTTAATTTTTGCAGATAACTAATGGAAATAAAATGTCAATTGATAAAAGAAAATATTTCAATGTCTACACAATATCCTAAGAATTTTTCATCAATTCTTTTAGAAGATTTTTTTTTTTTTTTTTTTCTAACCAAAATGCACAAAATAAAAATTTAAGTAAAAAAGCATTATTTAAATATTAGAAGCTTTTCATTGTGTAATCGTAAAAAGTATAAAATAAAAGTTTATTCTTGAAAAGGCATTCTATAATAAATGCAAGTTTCAACAATAATAAAATTATAGAGAAAAATATACATATTTCCCTTTTTCAAGAGATGAAAATTTTTAAACATTCAAAATAGTTTTTAAAAGCTTTCGAGATCTTTTAAATTTATGGCTTAACGAATACTGATACAAAAACTAATAACTAAGAATATTGGTCTCGAATGCTTTTTTAATATTTTGAATGTTTAAAAATTTTCATCTCTTGAAAAAGTGAAATATCTATATTTTTCTCTACAATTTTATTATTGTTAAAACTTCCATTTTTTATAGCATGTCTTTTCAAGAATAAACTTTCATTTTATGCTTTTTGGGACTCCACAATAAAAAGCTTCTAATGTTTAAAAAATGTTTTTTTACTTAAATTTTTATTTAGAAATTAATAAGTGTTAGACGTAAATTACGGGAAAATTTGGGAAACCTTTATATACGTATTTAAAGTAAAACTCACAATAAAATGCAATGACGCCAATTTCTCAAGGCTGTATATGTAAAAAATATTTTCTAAAGACGAGATTTCACTTTATTTTATTTTTTATCATAAATTTTATTTAAAAGAAATACTGTAAAAATACATATAAAACAGAAATTTGCGAAAAAAATTGTGATAATACGTCATAAGAAGGAAAGAATATACAAAATGTTCTTAGGCAGTAATTCTTCTTTAAATGAAAAATTATATGCTACATTCGACAAAAAATAGATGTCTTAATAATGAAAACGAAATTTCAAGTATCCAGGAAAATAAAAAAGATAGTCTTTCAAAATGTGGTAATGTGTTATTTGAAATTTAAGGGTGTACTTATACGCGTAAGTCATTGCTATGAAGAATGATTAAGCATTTTATACTTTATTCTGTTTTTTAACTTTAAGAATTATCCATCCAGATATCCGCTAATATTATTATAAGCACGTGATAAATTGATAGAATTTTTCACTGTATTTAAACTGATGCTACTTATATAAACGATACAAAAATTAATCTACAAATCAACTGATTTTTTATTATAAAGTGTTTTTTTTTTTTTTCAATTATTTAAGAAAATAAATTTGAATTTCAAAATACTTTAAAAATGTTTCTAGTAAATAAATGGTTTTAATAACCGCATTACTAATAAATTGAAATATACAAAACTTACTTCCGGAACTAATATTTTTACTTTTCGAAATTTTCCCGAATTTCTCACTACTTCGAGGGAGAAGTTTTAATGAGGTCTTTTGAAATAATTTCAAATGCGGGAGAACTCAAAAAAGGAAAAAATTTTCAAGTAAGGAATTTATTTGTTTTATTTAAATTTTTAAGCATTTTTTTTCTCATTTGCATCTACTTAAAATCCAATCAGTTTTCTGTTGTTGCAATCATAATACATTCTCTGAAAATTGCAAGGCAGTTAATGGTGGTACTGGCGATTTGAAAAAAAGAAGAAAAAAAATCTGAAAAGAAATTTCTAAGAAAAAAGAAAGTGAAAGGAAAATTCCAGACGTTTAATGATATTTTATTGGCTGATGCTACTTGAAACAGAAATTACACAAAAACTCTGCGTTATAAAAATTGTTTTTATTTGTTTGCAATTATAGCTGTTTGTTAAAGAAAAATTAGTTTGAGGCTCAGCATTAGTCAGTATTGTTACACTTTCAAAAAGAGAAATAAGAAAGATGTTGCAACTTTCAAAGAACATATAATTTATCTTGTTTCTTATAAAATAAGTACACATATTCTTAAAAGGAAAACATCTTATGAATAAATAAAGCGTGGAACATAATACTTTTAAAGTTTTAATGATATTAAGAAACAATGATTTTTACTTATTTATTTAGAGACCTGTCTTTTAATATTAAATACTTTTAATAAATTCAGCGACTAGCTTTGTCTCGGGGCCCCAGGCTTAATCCATGCTGTCATTTCGTTTATCTGTGGCGCTAGCTCTTGCTTCTTCTTTATATATATATAATTATATGTATGCATGTATGTATATATATCATGGATCGCCAGCCTGCATCGATATTTCTTTGCAGCTCCTGATTCTAAAAAATTAAATCTGAATCAACAAAAAACATTAACATATTTATTAAATGCAACCCGAATATATTTCAACGTATTCAAAGTAATAAAGATCCATTTGACATCCTCCAAACAGCCAGCATCTATATAATTACTTTCCAAGATAAAAATAATCAAACTGAAAACTATATAGTTTTCAGCATGAAAAAACGAAAAATTAACTAAAGAATAAAGAAACATATGAATAACATAAATTTTAATGAAATTACCGCTACTTTAACTAAAGTAAATAGAAACTAAAAATTATAATTGATTTCCAAAATATCAAAAAACTTGCAAACTATAAAAACCATAACTACTTACTGACAAGGAAACATTCAAAAGATGTCGTCTTCAAAAAATATTGAAAAAGTATATGTGATTCTACTCTTCATAAAACACAAGAAAGTGAAAAAATTATCGGCTGAAATTAATTACATCAACCACAAAAAATTATCAAAATTAAGCATTTTTGGCGATTTAGCGCTGTTAGGCAATACGTTGGCTGGCACCACAGATTATTATACAGATAGGACACTCCCGTATATTCTTCGGAAACCAAAATTTGACTGCAACGACCCTATTGTCAACGGCTGTAAGTTTCTCGAGCTCTCCAGCTTACGCAATCGCTCGTCTTATTTTTATTGTATCTATGTTTATATCGTAATATTAGTGCAACGTTAAACCCAACAACCAACCAACTAACCATTGTATTGATGTTTATGGTTGGCAACTTTGTTATTGTTTAAGGACTTGATTGTCGAAAGCAATTTATTTTAAGAAGCAAGTACTAAATATTAAGCAAATAAATTTCGAAAATATACATAAACCAGATTTTTTTTCTTTAATTTTAAAGCATTTTGTATTATTTAAACCAAGCAGTGTTAAATATTTAAAATTTCATACCATACTGCTATTTCAGCATTACAGTTTGTTATATTAATTTGTACACTTGAACACGAATGTGTTTGGCAAAATTTATTTTCAAACATAATAAAAATTAGTTTTATTTCTTAGAAAATAACTGTGAATGTTATGATTTTGTGAATTTAAAAGTAGTAGAAAAAGTGAAGGAAAGAAAACTGCACATACGTTTTCGTTTAGCAATTTTATTATGGTTTACAAACTTGATTGTCCAAAGCAATTTATTTTAAGAAGCAAGTGCTAAATATTAAGAAAATAAACATTGAAAATATACATAAAATAAAAACATTTTTTTCCATTTTAAAGCATTTTGTATTATTTAAACCAAGCAACGTTAAATATTTAATGATTTCATACTGCTATTTAAGAATTACAGATTGTAATTTTAATTTGTACTTGAATATGAATGCGTTTGACAAAGCATATTTTTATACATTATAAAAATTAATTTTTATTTCTTAGAAGAATAGCTGTGAATGTTTTGAGGATAATTTTGTGAATTCAAAAACAATAGAAGTGAAGAAAAAGAAACTTCCCATACTAACCTGCTACTAACTACTCGCGAAATAGAAAAACAATTTTCGATCAAAAATGCTATTCATGTATACACATGTAGTTCTCCTCTGTACTACTATATTTCCGGTTCGTGTTTTAGCATCACTGTACTAAATGTATGATAATCTGTAGCAGGCACCGAGATTACCGTGTGCCCGTGTGCGAACAGAACCATGTTTTGCTTCTCCGCCAAGTACAAAAAATCAATCGCCTAACAGTGTGATATCGCTAAATATGCTTAATTTTGATAATTTTTTGTGGTCGCTGTAATTCATTCCAGCCGATAATTTTTTTCCCTTTCTGGTGTTTTATAAAAAGTAGAATCACATACATTTTTTTTTTCAATATTTTTTGAAGACGACACCTTTTGAATGTTTCCTTGTGAGTCGGGAGACAGTGGAAATTTTAGCAAATGAGGCGAGCTGTAAAAATCTGGAAACACAAGGAGACGTCGACGCATGCTGGTGATCCACCATATATAAAGAAAACAGAAGCAAGAGCTAGAGCCCAAGATCATCGAACAGACAGCATTTATTTGGCCTGTGGCCCCGAGGAAAAACTAGTGGTTGACTTTATTAAACGTATTTAATTTAGTTTAATAGTGAATTTATCGCTACAATGTAGTAATAAAACATGCATTTCAATTGAATTCTTAATTGGAGAATTTATTTCCTTTATTTTTAAAACAATACATTTAAATTAATATATTGACGTTAAAAAATCCGCATAAACATTAACACTGTAATGGAAAATTCGCGTACTAAATTGATGATGGGAAAAGATGCGGTTTATATGTTACATTCAGTTAGACGGAATTAATAGTAAGAATATTTGACAGGAATATGTACAGTTTTAAAAATGTGCTTTTGCTTAAGACCAAGCGATTAGAGTGCAATTTTCTGTAGTAATATAAATAATTAATATATTTTAATCCGATTTCGTATATGCTCGGCTGTCTTCTCATGAACCTATAAAACCAGAAAGACGCGAGAGGTACCAAATAATGAGAACTATCTCAAGTATTGCAAGCTGACGATTTAAATGAAACTTTTCTAATTTGTTTAAAAAATATTAATCAACGACATCAAAGTAGCTTTAGAATTTATTAAATATTTAATATCCAGCTGATACCAATAAAAAAAGTCATTACACGTT
Organism: Salticus scenicus; assembly: GCA_963930645.1. Classification (NCBI taxonomy): domain Eukaryota; kingdom Metazoa; phylum Arthropoda; class Arachnida; order Araneae; family Salticidae; genus Salticus; species Salticus scenicus. The sequence continues at coordinate 244,243,207 of OZ005657.1, read as the reverse complement.
CTTATATATATATATATATATATATATATATATATATATATAGGCGTAAAAAGAAATATATTCATTTACATGTAAATAATAGTATTTTTTAATAAAACTTTAGAAAAATTAAACTTGTACAAGCTAAAAAATTCTGGTAAAACTGATGTCATATGTCTTTAAAATTATTAAATGTACTATACCAATGATAATATATATATATATATATATATGTATTTCTTTTTTTCGATAAAAATTATATTTAGAATAAAAATAAATATTTGGAATAATCTACGTCATACCTGAAAATCATTTTCTTTCAAATTTCTCATCTTAAAATTATAACTTCAAAAATCAGGTAAAGTAAACGTTTGGTTCATTTAGTAGAAGCCTTCCTATAATTTTTTTAAAATCTGTATTTATTGGGGGCGGCATAACGATCTGCTCTGTAACCCCTTTCTGCCGTTCAGAGAAAAGGGGAGCTGAATTTCTAAAAATATCTTCTAAAAGAAATCTAAAAATCTTAAGATGCAATTCTATCACGGAAAATGAGTATATAAAACACAAAAAAAAACTTTTTTTTTTTTTTTTTTACAACCATTCTAAAAATTTTATAATCAGTTCAAGTACAGAATCAACTAAATGTTCCAATTGGTTTCTTTTTAATTAATTCTTTATTCAAGTGCCTCGTAAATCCTACACGTATTTTATTTTATTTATGTCTGCGCTGCAAACAAATTCTGTTAAAAAACAAAAAAACAAAAAATTATGTAACTTTCCTACAGTAATTTTTTGTTTTCTAAAAATAAAATAAAATAAAAAATAGTTTAAAATTACAGTTCAAACTGTCAAAAGAAACAGTTTTCTGGAGCCAGATAAAAATTGTAACCAATATTATAGATTTCATCTGGCTGTTACACAAATTCTCTGATTTGCATTCGAAAAATATGTTTCAAAGCAGAACTCAGAAGTGCTAATTAACAGAACAAATTGTATTTCTGTGGCTGAGAGGTAATATCGTCACCTACAGTGAGTTGGGCTCTGGCTCGATCGTGACTGGTAGAACTGCAGAATTTTATTTAATGCTAGAATTTTTACAATGAGGAATACGGATTTTTTCTGGCAGCTGTGCTGCCAAGAATTTTCTCTAATAATACAGGATTTTTTTTTTTTCCCCACATTCCACGACATTGAATTTCAGTTTTTAAAATGATGTGCTGTCGTACCATTGAGGCATACTTTCATGAAAATCAAGAGTGATAATCCCTTGTTTCATTTTCAATAGCAATCCTCTTTATTTGTAGCCACGACGGAAAGCATTCCACTTACAGTCCTAGGACCCTAGTGTGGTCAGTCACTCTTAAGCCACACAACCAACCAACCTTCGTTTACTAGCATACACTCCTTGTGCATAGACGTCATTTTCAAATGCAGCTGTTTATGCGTACAACTGTTATTTTATAAATTTGACATTAATTTAGCACTATTTTTTTAATTCTCATATGGGATTGTGACTAAACCACTGTTTTACACTCATACTCAAACATTTTTTTTTTCATATTTTTTACACACAGTGGTAATGGTTGGTTGGGGGGAATAAGGCCGATTGACTGCTCCAGGGTCCTAGGCCTAATGGGGAGTGCCCTTTGTGCGGGGTCTTTCTAAGGTGTCCTAGCTCGTATTTACACAGTGGTTACGAAAATATTTTACACTGGCTTAAATACATGTGTATTGATTTTAGATTTTTATTTTAATTGCAGTTGCATACAAAAAGGATAAGATTTTTTTTTTTTTTTAATTGATCAAAAATTTCAGGGAATCCTATTTCAAGAATTGAAAAGGTGGATATTTTATACAGCACTGATACAATATATATATATATATCCTAGACTAATTCCTAAAATGTGCGATTTATTTTTTATTTTTATTTATTTTATTTAACTTCATTTTATTTATTTTTTTTATTCCTAATTTTCAGTTAGGTGATTATCATGTAGTTTGACGCATTTGGCGATTAACACACATGACGTGTATATCAGCATAATTTTATTTTTAATTAAGAAATAATTATATATTCTTTACATATCTACATATATAATAAAATAAGACGTATATGTGTGTGTGTGTGCGGTGCTTTATAGGAAAACGGCTGATCACAGAGCTTCACAAATTTTCATGAAGTTCGTAATGACCTCTTCTGGTGCACCAATGCCCAATTTCCGAAATTTTGATTTTTTCAAAATTAATTAAAATATGAAAATAATAACATTATAATAGCTTTCATATTATCCATTTAAATATTAGCTTGAAATTTAATTGTTGCCAAAAAAGTTTAAAAGTTCTTTTTTTTTTCCCCTCCATAAAAAGAAATATATTTTCACGCGAATAATAGCAAAATTATCAAAAATTACATTTGATTATGCATATGACAAAATGACATCATTTTAAATTTAAAATCATTTTAAATTAAATTATAATAAAAATTAAATAATAGTAATAGACATAATAATGGGCTTTTTTTTTTTTTTTTTTTCTTTTAACAACAATTACACCGGACATTTTTTCCAAGGAGTCTACTTTCGTGACAGCAATTTTAAGACAAGTAGCGCATCAGAAATATAAATAAATTATAATATATTGAAAAAAAAAGAAACAAACAAACAAAACCAATCATCGCATAAAATATCTATTTTTGTCTCACTATATCATTTTACATAAAAAAGCCAAAATAGCGACAAAAATTCAAAAGTCGCCAAGGGGAGCTATAATAAATCGGTACAATGATGAGGTTTACATATCTATTTATTTATTTTTCTATTTAACAAACGCTATTAATCAGGGAATGTTTAAAATTGAAAATATATATAACCAAAAATATATATATATATATATATATATATAAAATAAATAAATAAATAAATTAGTTGCGCCGTACTATAGACGTAGCGCTCATTGCATTTTGTATTATAATATATTTGTGGTAAAATAGCTTTCGCTTTATCGTCGACTTGATAAATGAAATAAAATATAGGAAATAACGTGAAAGTAAATATTATATAAAATACGCAATTCATATGTAATTGTTATTTAAATGTAAAAGGGCTACTTCAATGTTTTCGATACTGTTCATTTCGAAACTGTCATCCGATAAACACCCAATTTGAAGCCCCGGATAAGGTATTGTCACATGCATTAGGGACACGTATTCGAGAATGTTTCAGGATGAGGAAGACTTTGCCGAAGGCAGCAGGTACCCAAAACGAGCTTTTAATAAAATTTCAATGGATTTCCTTTATATATATATATATATATATATATATATATATATATAAAGCGATATTAAAAAAAGAGTGATTCTGTTTTATACTTCCTTTAAATATAGTGACTAGCAAAGCTGGTAAAGCCTACTACTAGCTAATAATATTTCAATTACTTATTAGCTAGAATATGTTTGTGATTCATCACAGTTCATTTCATTTTAAATTTTTATTTTGAAATAAAACAATTAACAAATATAAATACAGAATAAAGATAAAGAAACTAGATTTATTATTTTTAACGGAAAAAAAAAAAAAAAAGATTTGTAAATAAAATTATTGAAAATCTGGATGATATTTTCTCTTAAATAACCGAATTTTTTTCACCGTATTTTTTATTGTTTGTACAGATTTTTACTTAAAGTATAAAAGTTACTAAACTTAAAAATTCAAGATGCATCAAATTATAAAAAAAAAAACTAGGAGCTATTGGTGCCGATTGCAGTTACCATTAAAAAGTCTGTGTATAAAATTTAATAATATGAATTTAAACAAAAAGCATATCGGATGTAAGCAAGAGTATCACCGATGTCAAAGATATCAGCAACTTTTTAAATACATGAATTAATATTTATAGATGTATTTTTATGGTAGTTCGAAAATTGGTATGAATTTGCAGGCTGTTTGCGACCATGAAACTGAAAATGCAGTATAAATTTCTCTTTAAACGTGATAGTGCATAGTTAAGTGTTGAAATCTGATGACTTGCTTGAAAGTAAAGTGAAACAGATTCCAAACATAAGTTCATTTCATTGTCAAGTCATATTTTGCAACTCAACTAAAATTTATATTATTAATATAAAATGAAAAGTAAAGGTTTTACATTGATTTAACTTTCTCTCAGTTGATGGTCATTCAGCTTAGTTTACTTTTCTTTTCTTATTTTTTTTTTTTTTTTTTTTTTTTTTTTTTTAATCTTTACACGCAGATTAAGTATTGAATACATCGCAAATTAAACCCAATTTTTAACAATTGTGTTAATACAAAAATTTTATTATCATAAAGATATGTTGCTTTTGTTATATTAATAATGTAAAATTCCACCTGTATAATTAAAATATGAAAAAAAAAACAGATAATTACTTTTTCGGTATTCGTTTTATACAGGTACTAAATGTTATCACAGTATCTGATGCTAAAAGTTTTACCAAATCTTATGGCTCTATTACATTGAATAATGTAGCGATGCATAAATATGTACTTATTATTAATAGATAATTGCTCTAATAAGTAATTAATAAAAGCTATAGAAATTATGTAAACAATACATTAAGATAAATGTGTGGTAACAATGTAATTAAAATAGTGAAGATTGAACAAGTAATTATCTTTTAAGAAATATTTATTAACTTTCTGTTTTTCTAAATCATGACTCATTTGTTCGGCTTTTAATTAACAAAGTAAGCTAAGAAAGAGTACTTACAGATCCAACATTTAAACACGATTATTTTTAAATTTACAGAAAAATGTTGATTTTTAAATTTTCTTCTTAATTTATTATAAAATCTACTTCTGAATTTATCATTACTAAATCAGCGGAAAAGGTTAAAACTTCTTCTTCTTCTTCTTTTTTATAACTATACTTTTTAAATTCCTTAAAAACAATATTTCTTGAAGCCTTTAAAAATAACATATTGTTACAATATGTAAATTTAAATGAAAGCTTAAAAAACTAACTTAATTAGTTAAAATCAAATTATCTCTCTAAAGATTAAGAGAGAGGTCGAGGTGCAGTATATTCATAGTAAACTAAGTAACGTGCTAATTAATGCTTTTGGAAAGAATAATCTATCATGTTGACGATTTTCTCAGTTCAATATACTCTATCATTAAATTCCAAATATTTCTAATGATGTTTTAATAAAACATAGCGATTCAGAATACATCACTACTAGGGTTTATTACGATTATACATCTAATATATAGTTCCAAATGTAATATTATCTATTCAAAGCTTATGATAGTGTTACAGCTATTGATATTGATAATTAGTTTACTTGTTGTTTTTATAATTTAAAATGTGGCTTTATAGTCATAATTAAATGAATACATAATTGCTTCCTTCTAAATTCTATTGGAAATTATTTATTTTATTTTGTATAAGAAAAAGCTAGAATAAAGCATTTTCTTTAAAAATACAAAAACAATTGTGATATAACAGTATATAGAGAATTATATGGTAAGTTTCAGATAAATAATTGCAAGATAGTAAGAACTTTTTATATACCATGTTTTTAAATTTTCTGTTGAATCATATAAACGCTACCGAAGGCAGCGGGGACCCAAAACAATTGGTTAAAAGTATTTAAAAAATGCATTGTCACCGTGTTCTGAGCTATTCTGAAAGTTTCAAATGTCTAGCTAGTCGGGAAGTTGTATGACTGTTAAATGAAATAAACGCAACCGAAGGCAGCGGGGACACGAAACAATTGGCTAAAAGTATTTAAAAAATGCATTGTTATCGAGTTTTGAGCTATTCTAAAATTTTTAAATGTCTAGCTAGTCGGGAAGTTAGTTAAATAAATTTTCTATTGAATCATATAAACGCTACCGAAGGCAGCGGGGACCCGGAACAGTGGGCTAAAAGTATTAAAAATACGCATTGCCGCCGTGTTCTGAGCTATTCTGTAAGTTTCAAATGTCTAGCTAGTAGGGAAGTTAGTTAAAAATCGATTGCAAGTTTTGTACTGGACATACAAACAAACAAAAATACGAGTTAATAAAACCGTGGTAAAATATCAGTCGAGATTATCATTCTTTTAAAAACATGTTTTAATATTAAAATGTTGGAATTGAAAAAACATATATATATATATTACATCACGTTTTCCAAAAAAAAAAACATAAATCTCTACTAATGTGAAATAAAACATTAACAATTTATAGTAGCAATTTCCCAAAAATAATATTTAAAATTTTCGAAAATATTTTTGTAACCCGGAGGTAAAGGACACCATGTCACAAAAATGTAACCTTTCAGGACAGCAATTTTTTTTTTTTTTTTTTTTTTTTTTTAATGCATGTTTCAATGCACTTATTTGCAAGGAGAAGTAATCACATACTGATACCCTCACACATCAATAATGACATAAAGTTCTAATGTAATAAAGAAAAATATGCACATCAAGGGCAGGTGCTAAATCTTTGCTTAAAACAATGGATATGGTGTCCTTTACCTACGGGTTACAAACTTTTGTTATTTTCTGAATATGCATCTACTCAATAAAAACTAGTTTGTAAATATCTACAAATCAAAACCAATACCAATAATGCATATTATGTGTAAAAATTATACTTATAAGTTAATAGAATCATTCATAGTACAACATCTTGTGAATAATCCCAGAGTGTAATATGGATTTTTCAAATGTAATAAGAGCACAAAAATTCGTTTACATCACAATGTTTTTAAATAAAATTGTTAATGCTTCTAATGTACTATTTTCATAGCTACTAATATACTATATTCAGCCATGTTGCAAAAGTCTTTTTGTAAAAAACACCTTATAAACTCATAAATCTTAGTAAATAAATATAAAATTGTTAGAGCTACAAGCCCATAAAGATTTTTTCACAAAAAAAAAAAAAAAAAGCAACGTGGTTGAAATAATTGGACCTCCAAATTAAATACATGGCATGTGAGAAACCTCTCTCTTATGAAATTTCAACTCTGAAAAATATCGTTCTTTTGTCGATAATTTGCTTAATTTTTACTCTATTCAAACTAACTTTTGACATAAGTTCCCCAATATATCTAACTTTCAAACTATATAATAAAAATTTCTACCTTTTGCGCCTGCACAGTAAAAAAAAAAAATATCTACTATAAATGCTCATATCTCAACGAACATTTGAGATTTTTGTTTAGAAATAACGTTTTTCTAATGTTTTGTCAATTTTGCAAGTTTTGTAAAGTTTTGTTGAAACCCATTCTTGTTATAGGCTTAAAACTTGCCAAAAATTAATAATTTTTTTTTATTAATTATATCTGCCTAATTAATATGTGATTTCCAGAAAAAAAAAGTACGAACATTGTACATAGTACAGTCGGCAGCAAAAGTATACGAGCTCTAGCAATAATCCCTGTCTAAAAAATGTACATTTAATACTGCTTTGTTAAATAAATCCTTGTCGAGTCATGTTCTTAGTCAGTCTAAGAACATGATTCGACAAGGATTTATATAACAAAACAGTTTTATGTCCACTTTTTGATACCGGAAATATTGGCTCGTGCTCCGATACTTTTGCTGCCGACTGTAAGTTCAACAATGTGTTAAAGATGCAAGTCATTTAAAGCTTTTTGTAAAACAGGGTGAACCAAAGTAACTGTGGTTTTCCTCAATTTGTGGTTGGTTCCCTAATTGCTCTCGTGACTAAATCAATGGTGAAAAGTGTGGGTTTATCTATATTCTTTGCATATTTGCAGTCCAAGGGCATTTCGTGCAGTATTCTTTTAGAAAACAGAAAAAATGTTTTTAAAAAAATATCTAATAATTTGTAGTATATTGTAGTAATATACTACATTTTGTAGTATTAAATGCAACTGAGATTTATTCTTTCAGATATTGTGGCTTCACTTTTTCATTTATTATTATTATTATTATTATTATTATTTTAGCTTGTCAAATCTATAGACTTTATTTATATTAAGCTTTGTTAATGTCTGGACTACCTACAGCCTAATGTTACGCTTCAGCATCACGTAGCTGTTATTTTATTCCATCTGCTGCTTAACTCTTTCAGAGCATTTTTGTATATTTTAAGCAATAATAAACACAAATCGCAAATTGAATACACTGTAAAAAAAATTCTGTAGTACTACTAAAAAAATTCTAGGAAACTGGTATTCCATAAACTTTTCTAGTAGCCAATACAGATTGTTCAAAAGTGATCTTACTCGATTAGAGTTAGTAAACATTACATGCACTTCGTTAGTAAATATACTAAGAAACTCTTAGTTAACGGGTCAAGTGCTTTTTTTTTATGTTTACTAAGATTGTGTTAGTAGCATTACTGAAAGTAATACTGCAATTTTACCAAGAAATGTTTTGTGTAGGATACATGGTTATTATTAGTGTAAATTCAAATAATATCCATGTAACCTTACTAAATTTGTTTTGTTTAGAATACAGATTTTTTATCAGTAATTGTGCTAAGGAAATGTAATTAATAATGCAAATGAATTTCGGTTATATTCACAAAAATGTTACAGTTAAGTTTACAGAAATACTACAAGTAATATAAATAAATTTACCCTTAAATACCCCATGTTACCTTACTATTTCAACAATATTTAATATTATGAGTAATATTGCTAAAAAATTTAAATAAATAATAGAATAATAATAGAAAACCTTTTATGTTTAGTTTTAGTTAAAAATGATGGCTGATCGAAAATGTTTATTTAAATATATACTTTTACAAAATCTAAATTGTTTGAAATATTAAAAACATATATCAATATCATTACCTTAATTTTTATATATAATTTATTAAACTTTTTTCTAAAGTCAAAATAAATAAATAAATAAGTACGTATATGGAATCACTTTTTATTGACAAACTTTAACTAAAAAAATCGATACCTTTAAAATATAATTGTGAAAAGAAAACATTTTTTGCAATAATATATGCATAACTTTATTTGGTAAATATGAGCATATATTTCACAATATTAAATTTAAAATTTAATGAAATAATAATAGAAAAATAATAAGAAACCAAAATAATTTAACATGTGATTCAGACAGCAAAAATTTTAAAAACCCTGAATTCAGGGGTAGCCTCTGAAAAGTTTTTGCCTTAATTTTTATACATAATATATTAAATATGTTTTTTAAAGGATATTTTCGTTTTGAATAAGTCAAAATAAATAAACAAATAAGTATATATATTAATATTGTACATTTAATTAATAAATTTTATTTTAAAGAATCGAAACTTTTAAAATATGATGGGAAAAGAAAATATTTTTTGCAGTACTATGCCAAATTTTATTCGGTAAAAAAAAATCAGCATATTTTTCAATTAACAATAAAGGTCATTTAATATTTTTATAAATATATTTCGGTGAAACTTAATATGGTATTTCTAAACTGCATAAATTATGCATACCATTTTCAGGGGTTAATTATGTAATACTTATTTTACAAAAAATAAAAACATTAAATTAAATAAGTACCTCAGAATAATAATAATAAAAACTACATACCTTTTTAACTTTTTGATTGTGTTATCCGTAGTAAATTATAATAATAATAAAAGCTTTGCCAGGAAAGTATTTGCGTTGCTAGCAATTTTAAATAAATAATCACTAACTAACACAAACCTTCACCTAGCAGGGGCTGATATTTGAAACGCGTCCATCATGCACACGGATTTCCAGTTTTCCAACACTTCCAAAATGAGGCTTAAGAACTGATAAAGTTTAAATTAAAATAAGATAACGTCAAACTAAGCATACTGTATTACAAATTAAGGATATATATTTATGACTTCTTACTTTTTCTAAAATGCAGATGTGTATAACGTTAACAATAAATAAAATATCAGAGATTAAGATTTAAAAAGTCCGCCTGATTACGATTTACGACAGACCCGACGCTTCGGCTCGTTCTTCTCTGGTATCTTCTACGCATGCGCACAGTATTGGCGTTTGCTCAAATGAAATCGCTCTCTTCGAACGGGGAGAGAAGAGACGGAGATGTTGCGATAGTAGGAAAAATGGAGTAGAATTACATATGTTATTTAAGCATTGAATACAAAGAGAATCTGGTTACAAAGTTTTCCCTAGTAGTTGAGATAATACCTGTACTATTACTAAGTAATAATTTGTAAATTGCCGTAAAATTTTTTACAGTGTAGAACTTATCATAGTTATCTAGTAAGAATAATTTCAGTTAACGGGTTTCCAACTTTCTTCTCAATGTTTTCTAATAAATGTAAGATTGGTTATTTAAATTTAACATGTGTGTTACTTTGTGTGTGTCATCATTTGAGAAAATTATTCGCTGTGATGATTGACACATAGACCATTTCTTGAAATTATATTTAAAAAGCGCTCTCAAAATGTAATGTTATTCTATATATCACATTAAGTTATAATCATCTATTTATATTTTAATGCGAATCTCTGATGGCGATTAATTGTTGTGTTATTAAGATTGGTATATTTTAGTTATTGTGTATGTACATTTTTTTTTATGTATAAGGGATATGTATATATGTAAGTATATGTATATGAGCAGTAAAAGAGTTTATTTATTTTTTAACATGGAGAAAGAATAAAGTATTTTCATTTTTAAAGGATTATTCTTCTGGAAATTAGCAAGAAAAAGAAGATAATTGGAAGAGGAACTAGTTTTTTTCTGCAAACAATAAATAAAATACCAAAATTCAGATCAGCAATATTTCCAGTTTAAAACAATCTAAAATTTCTATCTTGAACTATTTTAAAACTTTTTTTGTATTACCAATGTCTTTCGAGCTTCAACAGCCTAGTCTTTTTGTATTTTGGTTCAAACTCATCAGTAAAATCCTAACTTAACTGTCTCAATTTAGAAAAGCCATTAAATTCCTTCTCATTACAGAAACAGCTTAAATACGCCAAAAGAAACAGCTCTTCAGCTCATTTATTGAAAATAAAAAAGGAGGTTTTTTTTTTTTTTAAGCTGAACATTTTCGTGCAGTTTTCTGCTTGAAAGTGAATCTTTCTGAAAAAGGTTTTTTTCTGCTTAACTAAATGTTCTTTTAAAAGTATTTAGCTTAGTATTGCATTATTAAAAAGAAAACTAGATCAACTCTTTCAATAGCTCTGAAATATATATATATTGAGAAACTTTTATGGTATATTTTAAACTGAAAGAAATCAACGTGACACTCTTAAACTACTGTGAAAATGTATTGCGTTAACTAAAAAAAAACTAACGCTTGTTTATATTTACTAGATTTTTTTTCTGGGTGCATTACGTACATTATTTCTATAGTTTTTATAACAAAGCTTTAAAAAAATATATATATTTAACTTCTTATTGACATTAATAGCACTTATATAATTAAGTTATTTACATAAATTGCTTAACAATAACCGCAAAACTTCAAAAGTACGTATATGGAAAAGTACATGGCAACATATTTTTCGCTTTAAATTCACAATTAAAATTCAATTATCGTTCATTATTTTCTAACTGGTTGTTTCTTGAACAGCATAATTTTTTTCTGAAAAGGGACGAAAACAAGAATTTTGAATGCCGGAATACAAGACCAGATTTTAAAACAAAGAAATATCTTATTACAAATGCAAAAACCTAGTTAATTAATTCAGATCAGTAATATGTATTGCATAGTCTTGTAAAATCACTTTTACAATGAAAAAAATATATTAAAAAAAAAATATTTAGGTCTGGTCATTTTTGTAATAATCATGGACTTGGAGCTCGAAATTTAAATATAAGCCACACCCGTAATTACAAACCATAAAGAAAATATGTCTTTCTAAAATATATTTTTAGATAAAGTCAAAGAATATTTAATCATTTTAATGATAATACATTATTTTGTTTGCTCATGTACAGTCGGTAACAAAAGTGTCCGAACACTATCAAAATTTTTCTATGTAAAAAAAGTACACTTCATACGTTCTGTTAAATAAATCCTTATCGAATCATGTTCTTAGACTAACTAAGAACAGGAGTTAACAAGGATTTATTTAACAAAACCGTACGAAGTGTACTTTTTTTACATAAGTATTTTTGCAAGTGTTCCGACACTTTTGTTACCGACTTTACTATAAAATATTTGAAAATTTATCTTTCATTTTATATTTCATTGTATTTTTCATTGTATTTTTCATTTACATTTCATTTATCTTTCCTTCCGAGAACTTTATTCCATGCTTTCATTTTCCATAATTCTCATTAAGAAGGTTGGTTGTAGGATTTAAGGCCGATTGACTCCTGATGTGTCCTAGGCCTAGAGGGGGAATGCCCTCCGTGGGGGTCTTTCTAAGGGGTCCTAGCCCGTATTTACGCAAGTTTCGGAGGAAACCACGGAAAACTCCGAACGGCTAGGTCGATGAGCGCGACCAGGGATCGAACCCGGCACCTCCCATCTACCAGCTTTGAGCGCAGAACCGCTCGGCCGCTGGTGGGCCTCATTAAGAAGGAAAAACACCACTATGAAATAAACAAACGAAAAAAGGAGTCGTTCGCTTGTCAGAAAGGCGCTGTTCGTCTTCAATCGAATGCCAGTCATTCAACACTATCGCCAAGAATCACGTTGCTTTATTTATTTTCGTTACCAGTTCTCGGCGAACAGAGTATAGCATCAGTCAGAAAATGCTTGAAAAATAATCAAGGAAAAGACACCGAAAAGCGGAGAGTCTGAATACGGGTCCTTGGAACAGTCTACGGGGCTTTCTACGCCCCGCCCGGGATCCGGACATAATATCGCGGGACAGAATCTCGCCGTACAAAATATCGCGTCAAAAAAATAGTATGATCTATTTGAAAATTTGATTTTGGGTCACGTGTGATCTCTGGAGGGGGCCACAGGGCCTTAAAAATATTAATTAATTAATTAAAATAAATAAATAAATACATAATTAAATAAATCATAGAGTTGAATTTCATCATTTTATCTATGTTTATTTTTAAGTTATTTTATCTGTTGCTTTTCACTATTCAAAATACATTTTAAAAATCGTGTACATCACTGCTGACATTAAAGCTGATCACTGTTCACAAACTTGAATTAAAAATTTTAAAATTAATAAGCACGATTGAATTCATTATGACTAATTTTGACAAAAGTTAATAAATATAGGCTTTAAACTATTTTAAGTAAAATTTATAAAAAATTTTGTTGTAGGTTTGTCAGAATGTCAGTGCTCTGACTAAGGTATGTGTTGCCATGAAATTTTATACAACATTGCTAATAATTACCAACTCATTTTACTTTGTATTCATTTACGTCGGCGATATTTTGTCTTCGCGAGATTTTGTCCCCAACCCGCCTCGCCCAGTATCACCAGCGAAAATAAGGATTTCACTATGAGTTTACAATTTATTATTACTATATATATATATTATTTAATCGCTACTTTCTAACAACTTGAAGCTTCTAGCTAGTTTATTCAATAAATCGTAGTTTTTAGGACATATGGTTTTTAAAATGTTAATTTGTAATCCATGTTTACTTTCAATGGAATATATTTTGTTATCATTTTTTAGGTTGAAATATTTTCTGAGATTATTTTGAGAATGATCCATCAATACAAATATTTTTTTTTTTTTGTTAGGATAGTTATCAATTTCTTCAGTTTGATACGCACCAGAAAAGACCTTATCTCATAATGATAAAGTGAAAAAGCTTGACTAACGTATCGCAAAACATCTAATTGTCTTTCAAATTCAAAAAGATCTAGACAAAATCACGTTTAAAACAATAGCTGTATTAAAGTATTTTCATCAATATATTCTATTTCTTGCAAGCTGATAATGTTACACTTTGTCTTTTTATCACTTCGTAATGATAGAGTAGGAAATTCGCAAACTTCTTCTGGATATCTGATTTCGATTAGTCTGCATTTAAAATGAGAAGTTGCCTCCATTTTAATTTCTTTCAAATTTTCAAAAGAGAATTTTATTTTTCAGCCGGAGATAACAAAGAATTGAAATGAGTCTAGTAATCAAATTGGAAATCAGAAACAAATAAACTTGAATTGAGTTTTAGTATAAAGGAAACTAAAGGCGAAAATATTTAGCTGTTTAAAAATAAAATAAGAGCTTTTCTTTTTATTTATCCAAATAAATATTGATAAATAAAAATTTTAATTAATAAAATTACTTATATCGTTTATTTATGTTTAATTAAATGTTTAAACTAACTAGCGGAAAAAATAACATAAAATGTACAAGAATATAAAGTAAAGGCACAAAGCACATGATGAAGCGGTAAATGCTTTTAATTTTTGGATGAAAGGGGAGAAAGAATATTGTAGAATGTAATTTGTATTTAAATTAAACATCTAAAAAGTATATAAAGGTAATTACAAAATTAAACTCAGTCACGGAATGCATTACACATAGCATATTCTAATTTAAAACATTTTAAGGAGGGTTATTTTAGGGTATATATATATATATATATTTTAATGTGCTCAGCTGTAATAAGTTGTTTCTTAAAATAACTAAAATAAAGTACACTAAAAGTAATTCATTAATAATATATAAAAATAATACTTAGAATAATATTGGAGAAAAAAAAAAAAAAAAAAAAACAGGAAACTAGAAAATCTTTTAACTCGTATTTACAGATTTTTTTCTGATTCTTAACTTCATTTCCAGAAAAAAAAAAAAAAAAAAGAAAGAAAAGAAAAGAAAATAACTGTCACGCATTGAAGTAAAATTCACCAAAATTTATTTATTTATTTTGATTTATTTATTTATTTATTAATTTATTTAAATGGTAAAGAATTGTGAAAAACCCACGAATTAATATAAAAACATGCAAAATTAGTTTATGGTTAAAAAAAAAAAAAAAGAAAGAAAGAAAGAAAGAAAAAGAAATGGCATAGTTAACCAGGCATAAAATAAAAAAATAAATAAAAAAATAAAATAAAATAAAATAAAATGCAACACAAAGGTAGCAAAGGCGAAGATCAAATATTGCTGAGTGCGTAGCAGTCACAAAATGAAAGTAATAACATATTTCGATTTTGATTTCGAATGCTGTGAAACGGAAGCACCTGTGTAAGCCACCACGCATCTTCTGCTGTATAAGAAAGATTGCTGACGGAGTAAGGTGGAGAGGTATTTAAATTCACTGCCAACTGGGGAACAAAAAGCACAAAAGACCATAAACACATAATAAATTATGGAACTTAACGGTAAATGAAGCACAAAATAATAAAAATTAGTAAGGTTAAGGACAGCATTACAGAATTCGTATAAAGATTAGGAATAGCAAGAATATTTTTTCATTTTTTAAGAGAATTTTTTTAATTTTAATTTTAATTTTTTGTGGCATCGCATAATACAGTCATAATTTAGAAAATCTGGAAATGAAATCATAAAAATCCGTTTAAGGATTTAATTTTTCAAAAAAAAAAAAAAAAAAATCTAAATTATATTATAATTTAATTTGAATAAACCTACTGTAAATCATAATTTCCTTTATTAGTTAATTGCTGTATAATTTAAAGAAAATAGATCAATTAATTACTTTGATAAGAAAAATGACATTCTAAAATAAGTTTTTCCTAACAAATTAATGCTAGAAACACAATCAGTTAGTCCAACTTTATAAATTCACTTTTTCTGTTTTCAAACTTCCCTTACATTTTTTTTTAAATTCTTGATTTATTATTTCATTTACTTTTCTCTGAAAATCCTTTTTAATAAAACGTTTCTATCAAAATTTCCGACGCGCAATATTTCTTAGCTCCCGAATTATTTTAAGAACAACGTTTGAGAAAACAAAGCGTTATTTGGCGCTTTCTAGACACCCTGTATATCTTTATTTACACAAAAGATTAAATATCTAGCAGGTTCTAAGAAGAAATAAATTAGTGTGAAACATTGTCCCGGCATCTGATGCTCGCCTTTCTAAATCTGGAATGGTCTTCGGGCTATTATTACACTTCGTTTGTCAAAGACTCAGGATAAATTCTCCGGAAACAAATCCTCTTCCAGAAACAACAGAATCAATTAATCCACGAGTCTACTATCTACTCTTTCATTCGCTGAAAATGCAGACACTGTTTATCATGTCGAAAGCACTTCATGCTTAATAAACACAACCCATACGTAACGTACAGTGGCATATTAATGATAGAAAACTATTTAGATTAAATGATCATTTGTTCAACATGTGTTAGGTTAAAAATTACGTGAAAAACACAATGGAAATTATTGTATTAAAAGGAGTTACATTAAAGCTTTCGAAAGAATGGGGAATAAACCATAGTTATTTTTATTCCTCAATTAGTGTGTTTTTACTACTTGTCTGGAATATTAAAATAAATATAAATATAATGTACCAAGCGGCATAATTTAGATAATAGACATATTTTTACAAAGATTTATTAGTAAATCTCTGTTTGAAATTTCTTCAAAGAACTAAGAAAATAATGATTCATTTCAAATAAATATTACCCGTTTCAAAAATAGAATTGCCAAATTTTATTTCCAAGTTTAAGAGACAGAGATAAAATTTGATGATGTAAAATACATGCATCACGGTAACTGAACTGCGTTTGATTTGAAATGTACAGAAAAAGATAAATGTTTGTTAATTTCAATGCGTAAAACATAAAATACTAATATACTATTTTTAAAAAAGTTATAAAGGTATAAGAAATGTAACAAAAAAAAAAAAAAAAAAAAAAAAAATCGGTGAGCAGTTTTTGCAGTAAGATATGTAATGAATAATTAGATTTAAACTTTCGTTATAAAACAGCTTTCTGTTGCTAAAAGGGTTTAGCGGATTGCAACCAAATTTGGCATGTAAATGATACATGAGATCCTTTCAATTAATTAGAAAAAGCTTTTTGAGTTCAAGGAAATAATTCCACGAGGTGGCGTATGTAAAAATGGAAATCATAGGTTCAAAAGATAAAAAATTAAGCAAATTGTCAAATTGTTCAAATTAGATATAAATTGAGTCATTTCCATAATTATATTTCAGTTTTTTTTTTTTTTTTTTTTTTTTTTTTTTTTTTTTCATGCAAAGTGCCATCTAATAAGACTTTTTGAACTATTTTCAATTTCTTGAGAGCATATCATGAATCATCCACATACTAAATTGGCTTGCAATCTTCTCACTTGTTTTCAATACAGGATGCTGTTTATAAAAAAGTTTAATTACAACCACCCTAAATTAGATATTTCTACAAATATATCATGTCTTTCTTACTGGTGTTTGATCATTATAATTATGAATTATTATATATCGTTGCGTATTCGGGGTTCATATATTGCTCGTGAATGAATGTCAAGTCTTTCATAGGCTTGAGATTTATTTACAGATTATTTCAGAAGATTAACAGTCAGTCAACAAAGTATCAGATTCAGATACGCCAGTAAATACAGATTAAATATTTATTAGCTGGCAACATAAACACCATAGCTTAAACTGTATCATAAGCATAACACAGAGCATAAGCTGTATTCAACGACAGAGGCAAAGTCAGAGAGAGCTCACGAACTCGGACGGCCGAACGCAACCTTGTTCATAATCATAGTTCCAGAAGTTTCTGGCTATTTCGTAGAGTAATCCGTTTAGAGTTGCGATAATTGATATATCAATAATAACGGTTTTCTCGCCAAACTCGCTAAATTTGCCGCCAAGTTCATTTCCGCCTTGGCGAAGCTTTTTTATGGCTTTCTAAAGGGATACAAGCTGTGTTAATGCTAGATTAAGGCAGAAACACGAGAAATTAACAATTTTTAAACTGACTAAGCCTCATAAAATTACATTAAAAATAACTATTATTTACAAATTCGTAACAATATATATATATATATATATATACACATAAATAGAGAGAGAGATTGATAGATATAGATTGAGATAAATAGATAGATATAGAGAAAAGTGTGTGTATGTGTACGTGTGTTTCAAAGGATAACTTTATACTAAAAAAATCAATTCAATAAAACGTATTTTGAAAAAGAGAAATTATTTGTTTTTTTTACTCAGATTACATCCCTTAAAAACATCCTGAAATTATAAATGCAGCGCATTGTAAATTTAATTAAAATGTAAATGTAATAGAAGTTTAAATAAGATCATTCTTAATTTTTGCTGAGATTTCAGATTTTAAATCTGCACTATATGTGCTTAACATTTTAATAAATTATTCTAAGACCTATGTCTACTATACTCTTACTTAACATTAGCTTTAGGGTATACACAATTTGTGGAAAGATAGAGTAATTGTTTTCCTCAAAATAATTTTAATGAGAATGCATCAGATATACTTACGCTCCTTGCAATGTGTATAAAATGAGATAATTAAAATAACGTAAATCATGGTCGATGTTTAAAATTTAATATTAATTGTATTTAAGCAAAGAAATGTTTTAATAAAATGCTTCAAAATAAAAGTAATAAGAAATCTGAATACAGCCTTATACGTACACTTCAATAAATAAATTAAACTATTGCTCTGAATATTCTAACATATTTTCGCCTATTGAAAATTATAAAAGGTTTTTTTTTAAATACCTTTGAGAATATAAAAGTAAATATCTAAAATACCTTAAACTCCAGTTTCTAATTTCCATTCTATTTTCAATATTTCAGTTTTTTCTTAAGTTGTTCAATAAAATTTAATAAAATTTCAATCGATCTGACTGTATAAAATTAATTTACGCTGAATTTTTTTTATTATTATCATTTTACTAACATATCTAAAATACTTATGGAAATTTACTCTCTTTATAATCCATGATTCAGGAAACATTTCTTTTAAATTTAGGAACTACTAGAACTTTAAGATACTGTTAATATTTTATTTAATGCTCTATTTGCTGCTGATAATTTTCGTAATTGTTGTAACTTACCGAAACTGAATGACTTTAAACTTCTTTTCTCTATAATTTTTTTCTGTATGGCTTAGATATATTTAATATTCTGTAATTTTTTATTTGATTTAGTTGTCCTTATGCTTTGGCTGATAATGGCATAACTTCCAACTTATACGATTTTTAGCTACCAGAAATTCATAGTTGAAATCTTTTATAAAATTCTGTAACAGTTTTCACTGATCAAATAAAGTAAATGTACAATTAATGTGACTTTTTAAAAGGTAAAAGTTGGCAAATATGTATTGGTAAGATTTCTGAAATATGAGTAATTCAATGACTTCCAGACAAAGAATATGGAATGAGCTTTTATTTTGTCAATTATAAATGATTTTTTCTCATTGATCGCTTTTAGCATAGATTCTTTCCTTTACTGTGCTCGGATTTATTTTTTCCTCTTAAAAAAATATGTAGAGTAGACCGGGACTAGTTGGCCATAGGAGTATGTTAGTCCAGTCGCTATGATTTTTTAACTATCCATTACATAGTGCTTGTACTCAAGCCAAGTTGTTGTCCCGTCTTATTTCACTCGCATCAATATTATTGAAGATTTCGCGTCCATTAAAGAACCAGAAAGAAATTTCAAAATTTGGTCAGGCGAGTAGATTTCCTCGAATGCAAATAACCGTATTTTATCTTCTTGTAAATTGTATTTTATATTTTAATAAATGGTCTTCTGAAAGAAAATTATTCGTAGTTATTTTAGGATGTCTTTGTTTATGTAAATGTTTTAAAAAATAATCCTTTTTACTCATAAAAATTAAAAATGGCGATATGGGGCTAGTTGGTCCATTTCGTATAGGGCACGTTCGCTCGCGGACCAACATGCCAACATGCATCTCCAAAGCTTAATTCTAACAGAGGTCTTCAAAATCAACTTATTTAAACATTGGAAAAATAGAATTTGGCCTTGAGGGAATGGATTTTTTATATCTATATAATTAATGCAGCTTATTTGAATTTCTGGTTATTCGAAACAGCCTTCTTAAAAATGAAGTTATAATGATTTTTTCCCTTATCCTACATTAAATCAAGTGTTCTGTTGTACAAAAATATTAATAAATTTGATAATTATAGAGAATTTAAGTGTCCTATCATTCCCATTTTGTATTGTTTACTGTTCTGTAATGTACACTGCTCAAAACAATTAAAGGATATTGTAACTCTTACATAGAATAAGGCTATAAGAGTTTTTTTTTTCCCTAGAAAATGAAACAATGGAGTCACAAATGATAATTTTTCTCCTTTTCAAACTTTGGAGTATTCAAATTTTGATTCTGAAGGCAAAAACGGTGCTTTAGCGGCAACGAATGAAATTTGATATTCAACTTAATAAAAGACAATGCAGAAAAGAATTATCAACATTCAGTAAGTGCGTTGTTTCGATGAGTGCGATGTCTCCGCGAATTCGTTTAACCAATTCATGAGCTTGTAGAATTGTTGGTCAGTAAGTGAAGAGGAGGGAGGGGGGGGGACAAACACAAGCCAAAGTAGCAGCAGCCTCTGAAGTTTCACAAAAGTGTGATTTACAGGATCTGAAACCGTTTTTTTTTTAGACTGGGAAGACAGGACAAACACCAAGGCAAGATCGTAGACGTAGATCATAGATCAACGCCCAATGGAGATCGATATTTAAAGTTAAAGGTTCTACACTAGTCAGCGATTTTTCTTACTCAAGATGGCGGACAATGAAGTCTATGGTTTAGCAAGACTGTGAATGGGGGAAGGGAAGTCCGAAGACGAATGACTGAGAGAAACTTCTTTCAACCACAAGAATGGATATTTTTGTACTTCAGTGATTGATAGTATTTAAATCCCCCAAAGTTAATTGACATTTTCCTTGCCGGAGACATCAACAGAGAGATAATAATAATTGTTTATCAGTTAGAAAGGCTAAAAGGGAATATATGCTTGTGAATTATTGGAGAAGGCAAAGAAGCTAATTTACTTATGTAAATAATATTCAGCAATTTCAGTTTCAATTGAATAAATTAAAAAAAAGATACTTGTATCCAACGAGGAAAGAAAAAGTATAAAAAAAGAATTTTAAAGTATTTAAGTGTAATAGTTATTGAAATTGATGAAATTTTTTACTCTGATGAATATTCTATTTACACTAATTACAGCAACTGTTAAGTATTTACGCATATGAATTATATTTTTTCATCAGGTTCAGAAACTACATTGAGCAATGCTATTATATATGTATGACAAGTTTCCGTGATTTTATAAACTATTTGCATATATTTTCAAGGAAAAAAAAATTTACTTCAATCAGAACTTTTGTTCGAACTTATGTGGCACTGAAAATCAGACGCTTCTTTTTTAAGTCTAACTATTTAAAATTAATTTCGCTAAAAAAATTATTCGGTATTAAGTTTTTATTTCCGTTAAATAAAAAATCTGAAAGAGTCTACTACATGAAACTGACCATTTCAAATTAACTTTTGTTAAGATGTTACTTAGTTTTTTATATATAGATTTTTTTTTTTTTAAATATAAAACTGGTATTTAATATTAAAAATTGCAAAAACTAATTTACTTTCCTTTGCTTTCCTTTTCTTTTTCTTCCCCGTTTGCGCGTGTGTAAAAAAATTTTAAAAACGCTAAATTTTATTTTAATTAATCTAAAAAACAATTTAGCTAATAATACATAAAGAAATAAAACTTCACTTTTTAATGAGATTGTCCTTTTAGTAAATTATTTATTTATCTTTTTTTTTTTTTTTTTTTGCAACAACAATCAAGCCATTTGCCTCAAAAAAAAAAAAAAAACTGTCTTATTTAGGAAACAGAACGAAGTCAATGAAGCATATATATTTTAATCTGCAAGTTAAAGAACGAATAATTTGATTACAATTTTTAAAAATATTATAATGTGAAAATGTACAAGAATATTTTTAGAATTCAACTATTAGCCATACAAATAGTAAAATTAATATAAAGCGTATGAAGCATATGTTTAAAAATAAATAAATAAAATAAAATAAAAAAATCTGGTGTGAAACAACCACACGACTTCTATTATTCACTATTACACGTATTATATGCATTTTTGGGAAATAATGTGATCAGAAGACATAAACGTGACCTAAAGAAGTAGAAACCTAAAATTTTTCCGGTAAGAGAAACTTTATACACATATAAAGACATATAAAACGAAGCTTACATATAGCAAGGTAAAAAATAAGAGAAAAAAAAATGGAAGAGTTATTTTTTTAAGCAAATTTCCGAGATCTGAAGATGACCTACCTAAGCAGGATGACTGTTAATTTTCCTCTAATAACCACCTAATACTTGAGAAAGAAATGGATTTATATAACAATTTTCAAGAAAATCTTTACAGCCGTTTTTGAGATACCAGCTTTTACAAAAAATCAATTATTGACCGGAAAACAATAATTACATACAAAAGGATATTTAAAAGGGGGTTAAAATGGCGAATTAAAAAAAAAAAAAAAAAAAAAAAAAAAAAGTCGTACAGCCATTTTTAAAGGAATGCGCTTGCGAGACCTGAAATTGAGCAATTTATACAGGACGCCTATCAATTTTCCTGAACTAATCAACTATATCATTCGAAAGTACATCTAATAGAGTGTTTGTAGAGCGAATTTGCAGAAAATCGTTAGAGCCTTTTTTGAGATATGGACTTATGGTCCCAGTTCTACACACAGAAAAATGAAAAATCGAAACTTGTCAAGAGACGTGCCATCTTTGTGACACTAAACGTTTGTCAAGTACATTGACAAATTTGCACAAAATTACGCAAAATTTTAAACATTCACAACACTACCTGACAATCCCATTTAGTCATGAGACACAAAAGTCGTTTTATTTTACCATGTATCTTTAATGTGCTTCGTCTGATGATTCGTTTTGGCTCTAAAACTTGTCAGATGACTAACTTCCCAGGTACAGTTTTCATTTTCCTCAAATTTGACCGGTTAGTCAGATGAGAGAATAAAAATAAATTATTTCTATTTTGTCAATTGACTAAGAAAAATTTGTTTGGCTAGTCCAAAAGCTGAGCATTATTTTTTTTTTCCTTTTTTCCTTTCTTTCTTTCTTTCTTTCTTTTTTTTTTTTTTTGTTATTTGTTTATTTATTTTTTGTCTCCTTCTGACAACTTGAGTTAGTCAACCAAAATCGAAAAATAAACCCATCGAATTTCACGGGAAAGTGTCAGTTTCATTAATTCTGAAAAAGAAAATTTCGCTTAAAGTTATTTGCGAAACGCATATTTTTTATAAGAACTTTGTGTCATGCTAATCCCAGTTTTTGTATTTTTAAATCTAATAAACCATTTTCTAAGTATGATATGAAACTATAGCAAAGGAGCACGGCAATTTTTAATAACAGATAGAAAAAGAGTTTTTTTTTTTTTATTAAAACAAACATTTAATTTTTTACCCCAACTAAAATTAAAAAGACTGAAATCTGTATTCCATGCACGAAAACTTAAATAGAAATATCTTTCCACTGAGAAATGACACTAAGCGGCAAAATTTGTTCCAATGTATTAAAAAAAAAAAAAAACCTGTGTTACTTAGATAAGATATTTTTAACTATAAGTAAAATTTTGTGACCCCCCCCCCCCATCTCCCAGAAATTGAGCCAGGCCCAGTCTAGTTCGAGTAATAAATTAAAATAAATATATAAAAAAAAAATTAAACCCAACAAAACTTATAAAGTTCATCTTAATGTTTATAAATACTGCGTTATACACGTACGCTCTCTAGTACCCGTTGCTGTAGCCGAAAATATAGTTTTAAAAGTTAAAATACTCAACGATGTGTTTATGTAGCTTATAGTATGTGTTTCGTCTGCTTGTTTTAGGATTTTCTGATAAGGAAAAAAAAATCATTTTCAGATTTTTTCAACTTTTCCTCGCTTAATTATGCCCACCAGCGGCCGATCGGTTCTGCGCTGAAAGCCGGTAGATGGGAGGTGCCGGGTTCGATCCCAGTTCGAACTCATCGACCTAGCCGTTCGGAGTTTTCCATGGTTTCCCCTCGAAACTCGCGTAAATTTGAGCTAGGACCCCTTAGAAAGACCCCCCCCCCATGGACGGCATTCCCCTTGTATGCCTAGGACACATACGGAGTCAATCGGCCTTAAATCCTACAGCCAACCAACCAACCAACCTTACTTAATAACTTTTCATTCATTTTAATTACATATTTTAAAAAGTGTGTTTCTGCTAAAAAAAAAAAAAAAAAATCTGTAAAAAATATGATACAAATATTTAGAAGGATACCTACGCTGTGGTAGTTAGACTTTAATGTTTTATAATTAGAAATTAAGCCTTGATGCTAGCAGTATTTGAAGAAGTATTGTTTCTACATATAATGATCAATAAATAGCGTCGTTTAACTGTGATTTTCTTTTTTAATTAGAGTTATATTTTGTTAAGATTCCTGTACATTTAATAATATTAACCCCGATCAGGTTATAGTGGGTCATTGGATACCCGAGCTATTTTTCTTATTTTTCATCCGTCAGAATCCACGTATAAAAGAAATACCTATCTACCGTGTCCATGACTTTTTTCGTAAAAATACCATTCTTAAACTTTATTATGCAATTTGAATTTTTCAAATATCTCAATTTGTTCAAAAGTTATAAATTTTTAGTAGATGCCTGAATTTTATAGAAACGAGTGTATTTCTGATAAAATATGAAATATTTGTTAAAATTTATTTTGCAATATTCATTGTCTGCCCTTAAATTAGAAGTATTCAAGAATTTTATCACATTTTCTTTCATTACAATTTACGTGTTCTAACATTGCCCGGGTTCTTCAGCAACCTATGATAAACTGACAAGATGCCGAAACATACGATAACCTGATCGGGTTAATTTCTATTCTCAACTTGTTCTTCTGTAAATGCCTTAATTACAGTATCTCCTCCTCGTTTGAATTTTTCATAAGCTTTCTACTGAAAGAAACAAACTGAAGAGCAAAAAGTTCATATTAGTGGTTTAGGATTGTGCAAAATTTAATCTTATGAATTTTCAATAAATTTGTTTGAATCTAAATGAAGTTTCAAAGTGTGGTGTTTAATAAATTAATAGTTATGTTTTTTTTTTTTTTTTTTTTTTTTTTTAATGAGACACAACTGAAATTCTGTTTGTATTTTTATTTAGTATCTGCAATATTTATTAGAATGTAAGTAGTAGAGTAGCATCGTCTATTAATAAATAGTATGTATTATATAATGTTTATATATTTTTTAATAGGGCATGCTTGTGTATTAAACAAGAAAAAAGATCGAAATCACCCAAAAGAACCAGAAGATCGAATATAAATGCCAAGTGCAAAAACTTAATGTCAAATGAAGCTAATATAAATCAATGTGGAGTTTATAATTTAATCTCTAATTATGTATGCGTAGTAAATAATTGAAAATAGTATGCTTAATAAATAAATATGTTGTAAATATTTTCTTTTGTTATATTGGATGAGTTCTTGATAAAATATTCAAAAGTATTTTTTCTTCTTCTTAATGTATATATATATGTTGTTTAGAAACTTTTTTAATTTTAAGATTCTTTCCCTATGCTTTTGAATTCCCCTAAACAAAAGTTTTTCTAGGAATAAGTTCACTCACAAAAGTTTTAGGTGTGTAGAAAGAAAATTAAAAAAATTCATGTTGAATTAAAAATGGGGGAGGGGGAATCTTTTTGCAAAGAGTCTTATATCCCATTAGAAATATTAAAATTTTATTTTTTAAATATATTTTGTTCCTGTTTTATTCTGAATAATTTCATGTTCAGTTTTACAGTCTCATATTTTCTCATACTTAAATAATATAATGGCATTGATTTCATATCTGAATTTCCAGATTTCGCAAGCTTTTTTATAAATCCTAATTCAAGATTCAGTCAAACAAAATTTTGAAAGTAAAAATATTACATATTCTTTAACAAATAAAAATCTTCAAAACTCCATTTATGAATTTTCTGTATTATTTGATATAAATTCTCTCTGAAGTAAAAAAAAGTTACACAAATAAAAGAATAACTTTATAAAGTACTATAGTAAAAGTTAGAAAAAAATATCTTGAATACAGTAGTATCTCATGTTAACTCTAGGAATTGGTAACTATCTTTGTAGACGACAAACTACTAAACAAATGTTTATGTATGTTTATGCATTTGAAATATGAAGATTTTTTTTTATCAATGCTATATTAAGCATAAATAAGTTTTATTTTCGTGATGAAAGCCTTAATTTGATGAAAAAATGTCATACATCTAAACGTAACTCTAGGTTCTAAATACAAATGTTATGAACTATAGCTGCCACATAATTGCCACCTTTTATATAGTTATTTCTTGCCACTAAAGTTTTGACTTATTTAATAAATGAGAAATTTTTGTTAAATTTTAGTGGTAAATGAAAGTTTAAAAATGCTAGAAAAGAATATTTCTAAATATCAATTTTCTAAAAATTTGATTAGTAATCATATTATTGGTGATTACTCATATTGTTACATTTGAGAGGCTACGTTCATGAAGAGACAAGCTAATGTTAATCCATGGCAGCAGGTTCTTGGAACATTTTTTAATTGCATAATATTTTCAATTTCATGTGCAGTTTTTTTTTTTTTTTTTTTACCTCAGAACAGAAAAACTATAACCAAAATTGAAAAACAGTGCAATCAAATAATTTATCAAGCATACGAACTCGTGGGATTAACAGCTTGTGAGTTTCTTTTATGATATGAGCATAGTCACTTAGCCCCCCCCCCCCCTCATCAGACAGCTCTATGATTTCTTTCATAAATTCTAATCCTATGGTTGTGGAATGCTATCGCAATCTCAAAAACTATCTCCTCAATGAATGCATATTGTTAACTATACTTTCTGTGACATCTTAAAGGGTGTTTTTTTTTTTTTTTTTTTTTTTTTTTTAATATTTCTAAAACATACACTTAATTTTGTATTTGATGTATTAAAATTACCGAAGTTAACGATTTTAACAATTCAAATAAAAATGTACATTTTGGAAATATTTTGCAATGATGAGACTATAAGAGACATGGTTTAAGAAGAGTATGCAGATTAACAGTTAAAAATATTCATTTTTGAATATTATAGACATAGTTTGAAAATACAAAAGCATTTACGTTCAGGTTTACCATTATAGTAAACAAAATCGGAAAGCTGATAAAAGGCTTTAATAATATTGACCTCTATTGGAAATCTATCTGTAATATTCATACAAATTCTATTTTTTTTTCAGGGGGGGGGGTAGAAAATTTTGCATATAATCATATACTTGTAAAACAGAGAATTGTATATTTTTTTATACGTAATCCTTTTTTTTTAAGGAGACGTGGTACTTTTTACAGCAGTACTGCTGTAGGTGTCAGATAAAATCTTATATTCCCACTTAATATTTATAAATGGAACTACATTAGGCTTGTTCAATGAAATATATATTCAGGCAAAAGTTCTTATTGTTTTTTATGCTTTTTTCCCCCCAAGATTCGAAATATTTAAATTGAGTTTTCTCAGTTTAAATTTTTTTTTTCATGAATTCATGATCTTCAAATGCTAAAATTTCTATAGATATTAAAAAAAAAAAAAAAAAAAAAAAGATTTAATTTTTTAAAATATATATTTAATAGAACCTATTTAAAAGAATTAAGTATGAGTTTTGCAATATCTTTAAAATAAAAAATATTAAAAATAAAAAATAACAAAAATCTGTTTTTTTTTTTTTTTTTTTTTTTTTTTTTTCTTCTTTCCCTGAAATTTTTACATAGACATTCACTTTCTATTTTTTATCACGAAGACTAATCAATAAATTTCAAAATCATTCTTAACTCTTTTAAGTACGTTCTGTTAAACGTTAAAAGAATTAAGTCTCTTCTTAAATATGTGAAGCAGTTTTAGCATTTTGAAAATCATAAATTTGTCATAAAACGAAAACTGAGAAAACGCAATTTAAAAATTTCATAGCTGTAAAAAATATATCAAAAACCATAAGAATTGTTACCTATTTCATTGAATAAACAGACGTAATATAGTTCCCTTAATAAATAATAAACTTTTATATCAAACATAGTTTAGTGCTGCCGTAAAAGATACAAAACTCCCTTAATTTGACGAGCATTAGTACTTTTTTTTTTTTTTTTTTTTTTTTTTAACATACTGAACAGCCTTCTAATTTTACGGGCAATACTATTTTAACACACAAGGTTCTATTTTAATTTTACGGGCAACACTACTATTTTAACATACCAAGATGCCTTCTAATTTTACAGGCAGTGCTACTATTTTAATATACCGAGCTCTCTTTTAATTTTACGGGCAATACTACTTTTATTACAGGTTGGCTGTATGTTTCATCGCAACGTAAAATTACTGGCGATACGTCATTCATCCTCTAAATGTTTTTTTACGGGCTTTGTCTGGAATCTCTGCTGCCGGGCTTTGCCCGTAATTTTACTGCAGCATTTTTTACAGTGTACATAGTCATAATTTTACATATTTTTATACTACTTGATTGTTAATTAAAGAATTTATTTTTTGAAAACATGTAAGTTAAAAACGGAATAATAATAATAAAAAAAAAATCACATTAGCTTTAAATTGCAAAAAATCAGCTTTAAATTGCTGAAATGTTAAAAAAAAAAAAAAAAAAAAAAAAAAAAAAAAACACAAAAATTACTTATTTTTTTATAGTTTTATTTGAGTATATTTCAATAAATAAATAGTTTATTAGTTTATAGTTTAATGTGTTTATATTTTAATTCTAAATTAAATCTATTGTATTTCTATTTTGTAATTTAATTCGCTAATTCGATCGTCGTTTATTTTCACTAGCGTACAAATTGCATTTTGTATGTAATTACGTCGTAAAAATTAATTTTTAATAAATCTCTAAAATCCGAAAAATTCCGAAATCCGGAATCACCGCGGTCCCGCCGATTCCGGATTTTCGAGGTTCAACTGTACATATATATTGGATTAATCTTCCTCTTCAAGTATTATTAGACAGCTAGTCAAATAAAGACTAATTTCCCTTTTCATATGTTATCAGACATGCTAGTCAGGCAAATAGCCTTGATTAACATGCCTCTTCAAATATTCATTAAAAACTGACTCGCTTGCTTAGTCAGATACCTGGTGGCTGCTGACTAACCATCTGAATCAAGTGTAGATTCTGACTAACTTGCCTTGTCTGGTTAAAGTGGTTGATGTGGTTGATGACTAATCTTACTGGTCAGATAGTTTTGATTGTGGACTAGCCATCTTTGTTTGATAATATTAACCTTCCTAGTCTGGAGTAGTGTTTTGATGACTAGTTCAGCAAGTGCACTTTTTAGTTTTTGAGACTAGTTCAGCAAGTACACTTTTCAGTTTTGATGACTAGTTCAGCCAGTACACTTTTCAATTTTGGTGACTAGTTCAACAGGTACACTTTTCAGATTTGGTGACTAGTTCAGCAAGTACACTTTTTGGCTAGTCAGCTTTTTTGGTTAGTCAGTTCTGTATTGTCAGTTGAGCATTTTGCCAGGTCACTGTGACCAACTTATTTTTCTGTGTGTAGTTTCCGATGTCCCACTTCCGGCTTTTCAATTTTCATCAAAATATGGATAATTCATCTGTACACCACATCAGTCTCAATTCTGAATTTTTGTAGTTCTATCTTTATTAGTTTCGAAAATATGATAGCCAGAATATTCAACACATACATACATACACACACACACTGACCAATTGCCAAAAAACCATTTTTTTTTTTTGGACTCAGGGGACCTTAAAACTTGTAAATCAGGTGAAATCTCGATATCGAATTTTTGGACCAGATACAATACTTCCATTGCCTATGCTAACGGTAGCAGGGTAATGGAAGTAAAAAAAAAATTTCAAAACTTTCATAATAATTTTTATCATAAATTTTAGACTTTATAAAAACATACCAATGGAAATTTAGTTTACACTATCGATTAATTAAAAATAATATACACAGTAAATTAATATACACAGTGAAGCATCGATAATCCAGCATTGACGGGAAACAGACATTGCCGGTTTATGGATATATTTTTAATGATTTTGGGATAAAGTAATATGAAAAAATAATTTCGACATTTAAATTTAATTAAAGCAATTATTGATACATCATGTGGCCAAACATTTTGCCGAAGCTGTAAATTTCTATAGAAACTGAGATAGTCATTCCTCGTAGGTCATTCCATGAGAAATCAACCAGTCACCTAAACTGAACATTTAATATTACAATGAAACATCCAGGAATCATTTTTCTTGATGATATAAATGACAATACGAGGGTTGCTATTTATATTTCTGGCCTAATAATGAAAAAACAAATATGTAGGATCGAAATTGGTTTTATTGTTTTTCAAAATATTCTCCATGATGATCAATACACTTTTGCATGCGTTTGAACCAATTTTCAAAGCACTTTTTCCAGTCCGATTGAGGTAACTCCAAAACATGCGTTTTGAATGCATCAACCGCTTCTTCGGGGGTCGAAAATCGTTGTCCACGTAATTTATTTTTGATGTGTGGGAATAAGAAGAAGTCATTGGGTGCCAAATCAGGGCTGTACGGCGGATGACCCATCAGTTCGATCTTTCGCTCAGTCAGAAATGCATTTGTTTGAGTCGATGTGTGAGAGCTCGTATTGTCATGATGAAGAATGATTCGCCTGTTCTTCTGCTTTTTTCGAATTTCTCCGATGACTTCTGGCAAACAAATGGTCGTGTACCATTCAGAATTGACCGTCCTGCGTTGCTCTTACGCCACTGTTGCCACATAACCGTTAATGCCGAAGAAACAGGCAATCATTTGTTTCGATGTGCTTCTTCCTCGAACAACTTTTGTTGGTTTTGCCTCGCCTTGGAAGACCCATGCAGTTGATTGCTGTTTTGTTTCCGGCTCATATGCATAGATCCATGATTCGTCACCTGTGTAGATGTTATACACAGCCTTTGATGTACCTTGAACGTATTTTTCCAACATTTCCTTGCACCAATCGACACGAGCCTTTTTTTGAGCGTTTGTCAGATTATGCGGGATCCAACGCGAACAAATTTTTTTTACGCTCAAATGTTCATGCAATATTTTATTGATGCTAGTCATACTAATGCCCAAAGACGCCTCAATCTCACGGTATGTCACATGACGATCTTGCTTTATCAGTTCACGCACAGCATCGATCTTTTCTGGCACAACAACGGATTTTGGACGACCTGCACGGGATTCGTCCTGGATCGAACATCGACCACGATTTAATTCGTTATATCAATTTTTTACAGTGCTGTAGGATGGCGCTTTATCGCTGTATAAAGAATTAAGTTCATCGAAGCACTCTTGTCTTCACAATCCACGTCGAAAGTTATGAAAAATAATCGCACGAAAATTTTCACGATTCAATTCCATTTTTTGAAAGAGAAGAACTTTTCAATTTACTGTCAACAGCACAAATAAAGCTATAATGGTAAATAGTCTGCTGAATTTACGTTTAAAAATATCAAACTTTCGATTAAAATCGTCTGCGGTCGCCTAGCAACACTTTCTGTTGCCAAGGCCAGAAATATAAATAGCAACCCTCGTATACTTTTGGAAATTTTTCATTTCATTGAATATTAATTTTATAAATTTCTCAAATTTTGTAAAATCAACATTTTTGGCTTACATGAACACTTTCAAATTTCTCAAATTCTATAAAAGATACAGAAGTTTCTAACTCCTCATTTTAAAAAGAATTTTATAAGGTTTAATTTGATATGCAACTTGGATATAAAACGCAAAATAGTGTTTTTTTTTTTTTTTCTTTTTTTTAATGAAATATTTAAATTTAAATTTCAAATAATTTTTAAATGTATTTTCCTTTCTTTCTTTTTTCTTAAAAATAAAAAAATAAAATAAAAATAAATAAATAAATAATGATAATCTTTTATTAATAGTATTTATAGTAGTTATAGTAGTTATCGGGAAAAAAAAATGGCAGTATACAACAGAAAGGATAAAGCTGATTAAATTAAAATTTAATGAACATTTATTTGTATTTCATTTATGTAATTCATTTTACAAGAAAATCTAATTCAGGGGACCTCAAAATGTGTAGAAACACTAAAATCTCAAACTCGGATTTTTGACATGATTGCAATACTTTCCTCACTGTAGTGTTCGGAAAGTAAAAATTATATTAATTGGTAAAGTTACAAAAAATATATTGAGCAATATGACATACCTAGCTAATTAAATAGACTTTTTTTAATTAAATTTTCGGTTATTTTCAACTGAAAATTTCGTTATTTAAAAAAAAAGGAAGAAAAGAAAAAAAAAAAAAAAAAAAAAGAAAAAAGAAAAGAAAAGAAAAGACTACAAAAATTACTAAATCTGAATTTGCAGCACAAAACACTGAAAAGGGCGAGGAACTTCGGATATTAAGAACTTTGTATATAAATATCATAAAAATTAAAAGAATGGAACAATTATTTCGTGTTACAATCATCAGAAAATTAAAAAAGAATGAAAAGGAAAAGTAGGCACGAATATAGCGTGAAAGCGACAAGTCCGAAACAATATATGCGTGTTCTTTGGATTTTTATGTTGTTTTTATACAAAGATCTCTGCATCGACCAAATTTAAATGCTTTAGCTAAGTTTCTTTTTTTTTTTTTTTATGTCCCCATTCAGTTGTTTAGTAAAGAGAAATACGGTCGAATTTCCCTAACGGGCAACATTTTAAATATTGTTATGCACCTAGTATTCGCTCACTTTGAAAATACTGAGAACATAATATGAATTTTTATAATAATCAGTTAAATCTGTGTCCTGGACAGTTGAAACTTGTTGCAATGCGCAAAAGTATGCTGAAGGTAAAATTATTATTCCCCCTTCAATTCCGCCAGAAGAATTTAAATTTATAAGGAGTAGGTAAATATATACAGGCTAGAAAATTATTAATTAATGGAGAGGAGGGGATCTTTAGATTTATTTTAAAAATTATTTTTAAAAAAAAAAGTAGTATATTTCTGATATTGAAAAAAGAAATTATCTAATAAATACATATGAATAGTTTATGTGCAGAAAAACAAACTGATAGTTGAAATCGCGTATCGCACTTTTCTACTGACGTGGGTAAAAATTCGCTTCAGTGCATTTTCGCACTTTCAACTAACAGGAATGAAAACTAATGATCTGTCATCTTAATGCGTTTTCCATCGCCCATCGCTGTGACAAATGGCAGCAGAGTTAAATGGGAGAAAATTCGGTTATTTCAACTAAAAATTGCATTAATCCCCAAAATTATTAATATGTTTTTTAAATTTAAATATCATGAAAATCAATAATAATAAGTCGCATCATTTTAAAAGTTGTAGTATTTTTTAGATTTTTGATATTACAATGTGTTTATTATTTGAGAACGATAAAGAAAATCAAGTAAAAATTCGCCTTTTACAGCTTAATTTTTTTTTTATTTTTTAATTTTAAAAATCAATTTTTGAAAAAGGAGGCGTCATTTAATGTTCGTGAATTTTCCGAATGCGAAAACAGAATTTAAAAATATGTATTACGTAATGAGTAATAATGGGGATTATTTTCCAATAGGTTAATATGGGATTTGGATGACCTTGAAGCTCACTGATGTAGGGCCTTAACGG
Source organism: Salticus scenicus (assembly GCA_963930645.1). Taxonomy (NCBI): domain Eukaryota; kingdom Metazoa; phylum Arthropoda; class Arachnida; order Araneae; family Salticidae; genus Salticus; species Salticus scenicus. The sequence goes on along the minus strand of OZ005657.1, from coordinate 244,209,671 downwards.
CTCGAGACACCGAAATACGAATACCACTCTTCTTCAACAACAACTTCGTTTGGCTACCGCAGTTTTGACTCAAACTGTCCGAAACCATGTTCACGATGTAGCAATAGATCTGAGAGTCTCATTCGTATTTCGGCGACCGGTCAGAGCTCCATTTTGAATGGTGTGGAGTTCGGTGCGCCCATCCATGGAGATGTAAGCATAGAATCACCCACCACCGCTAAATCTGACACTTTCATGCACAAACGCAGGATTGTTTTTAGTGCCCCATTCACACCAGATGAAAATATGCCTATTATCATGATGAACAGAAAAACGGGGCTCATCAGAGAAAACAGTATTGCGCAATTCACTTCTCCAGTTCACTTGCCCTATTTCCCATCCCTTGCTGACGCGACGGTGCCTTGCTGTTAACGTAACACGTGCCACTGGTTGGCGAGAATACAGACCTACAGCATAGGCTGATTTCAGACAGTTTGAATCGAAAGTGTGGTGCCAGTAGCCGAGCGAATTTGATATTGAAGAAGAGTGTCATTAATATTTCGGTGTCTCCAAGCCGTTAACTTTAAATATCGATCTCCACTGGGCGTTGTTGCATGTCTATGATCTTGCCTTGGTCTGCCTTTCCAGTCTCCAAAAACTGGTTTCGATCCTATAAATCATACTTTGTGAAACTCCAGTGGCTTCTGCTACTTCTGCTTGTGTTTGCTGCTCTCCCCCCCTCTAACCGACCAAGTCTCCAAGCGTCTGAATTAGTTAAATGACTTCGTTTAGACATAGCACTCATCGAAACTACGCACTTAATGAATGTCAGTCATTCTTTTCCGCTTTGTCTTTCATTAAATTGAAAGCCAAATTTCATTCACTGCCGCTAAAGCATCGTTTAATACGTCAAACACAATATTTGCGTACTCTCCAGCTTTAAAAAAAAAAAAAAAAAAAAAATTAACTGCACTTAATCTGAAGACATTTGGAGCAAAAATCATAAAATCTTCAGAATAACTGTAGTTTAAAATTTAAAAAATTGCAATTTAGAAGCAAGTATTTTTGCCCCCTTAAACTTTTTATCGTTCTAAATGCCATCGGATTATCTGCAGTTTTGTGCAGTTTTTTTACTTTTGTAAAGTTTTTCTGGAGTTATTTTTTAGCTGGGTTCAAAGTTTGAAAACAAGAAAAAATTGCATTTGTAGCTTCTTCTTCATTTTCTGCAAAAAATCGCTTATACCATTATTTTATATAAGCCCTACAATATCATTTTATTGTTGTGAGTAGGACTGGGCGATGTAGCGAGTCTATAAATCGATTTATCTTCCATCTAACATCGCGATATAGAGATAAATCAATTTAACACTGATTTAGAAAATACCTCCTTCCTACACCTCCTACATATATAAATCTTTTAATCAATAGTATATAACCGAAAAGCAACGTTTCTATTACTCATTTTCTGCAGTTTCTCATTTTGCTATAAATCAGCATCTATGGCTTAAAATTATGCCAAACTGCATAATGTAAAATTTAAATTTTAAATTATGCAGATCAAACTGTAAAATTTTTATCAAGAAAAGTTACGTTAATTACACTTTTCTGAATGATTAACATTAGGAGGCGTTGTTATAAATATTGATATTAAAGAGTTCCTGATGGACTTTGGCACAACAGTTTTTGCCGTGTGCGTTGCCAATTGTTTGCAGCACTTGTGCCTACTTTGTTCACTTGATCTTTTTAAGTCGTGTTTTATTTCGACTCGAAACAATTGTTGCTAGTTTTTTTTTTTTTACATTTTATGGTGTTTATTTAAAGTTGTTAATGAATTACTTTTCAACCCTAGTCCTTTGATGCACTTTTGTTATTGTTAGTTTTTATAGGATTTTTTTTCTTTTTCTTTTAAACTGTTGAGCCCTTTTTTGTGTGTTCCTGATATATGATACAATACTGAACTTTGTATTTTGATTTATAAAATTTGTCTTTTACCACAGTCAGTAAATTAAATTTCCGCTTTCTTTAAAATAAATAAATAAGTAAAAAAAATTTCAAATCGATTGATAAATTGTACGCGATATTTTTGAACCAACTGCCCAGTTAAGTAATAATTTAGAAAAAAGTTTTTGAAAGCTGATTCCCAAATTTTTTATCATTTTACTAAAATTTAACAAATTTTCTGCTTTTTTGTGTAATATTGCCGAAACACGTTATATTCTGGCGGTCAGTATTCAATCTGCCTATAAATAAACCACACATCATTCTGAAAAAAAATCAAGACTAATTTGTTTGTTAAATGAAGCTTATTAATGGTATTATAAAGAGCGTAATAAAAAGTACGTAATAAGAAGCACCATTAAAAGTTACTGTGTACATTCTTTAATCCCCCCCGTCCTCTTACAAAATACTAATAAGAGACGTGTCTGACATACCAAATTATTGAATAAATAATAATAATGACAAACAGATATATCGTATTGTATTATTAAACTATTTTTATTGTGATTTACTGTATTCTTAAATATTGTAAAAAATAAATTTATTTTCTATTTAATTTAATGTAAAAAATCTATGTACTTGTGTTAATATTTATTACAACAATGCATACTGTAATTGCCAAAATAATTACTTATTACAAAAAGAAAGAAATCATTACTTAGCAAACAAATTGGAATCTCCGTAAAACTGCAAGAAGTTAAAAGTTTGCAACAGTTATGATTTATCTAAAATCGTATTTTCTTTTCTCCCCGATTTAGCATAGCGCAAGCGCAGTACTTCGTTTCTCCTTTGGAATAAACTGAGCACATGACAGGCGATTTAAGCGCATCGTCTCTCTGGTATCTCCTTTGAAATGAAAATCTGGCACGTAGCACAATTCATATTACGTTAAATCGTAAGACGGCTTTTGCTCTTACTGTTAAATTTTTTTCACAAAATCGATAAAACTTCCCTTGATGCATTAACTCGTAAGCATGGCGAGGAAACTTGAAGCCTAGCTAACATCGGATTTTTCCAGTTCCAGTCACTAAATCGATGTTGCCTTACATCGTCTAACATCGTCATTCCAAAATTTTGTAGTAGATGTTATCTTTAAATCGGATCGCCGATTTTAGCTATAAATCGATTTTTTCGTTACATCGATGTAACGCCCAGTCCTAGTTGTGAGCAGTGTATTAGTGACATGTATTTGTAAAATTTAAAAGGTCTTCATAGCAAATTAGAAATGTTCCTTTTTCGGATTTGATCATTAATATTATATCTGAATTGGGAAGATATTTTCATTAATATCATGTGTAGTGACCTACACATAATAAGTGTAGGTCAATTACGGTTAGCTGGATTTGATCCTGGGACCTCAGGCATAGAAATCAAATTTCATACCTCTGGACAGAAGGTTAACCCTTTGTTCATGGATAAGCTTTGATAATCTATCCGAGAAATGGCGTCGATGGTGTCGCTACACATGAAATACATTGTTTGTAGTGTCCGATTATTAAAAAAAAAAGTTTGATCCTTCTAGACAATTAAAGCTCTCTTCTATTATTTTTTTACTATGCTCAAAATTTGATGTTGTTCAAACTCACGACATCACACTTTTACCTTTCCACTTCACTGTAGCCTTAAGCTATAAACTTCAGATGGAAGTGTGTATGTCGTCTAAAAAAGTATATTAATTCAGTCTGCGATTATTGGACAATAATGAATGAACGTAAAGTGATACTGCATGATATTCTATAGTCGTAAAACCAACCCTTCTGCTTGCAGCAACAGCATTGAACATAACGGCGTTCAGGAAGACTGGCATTTTCCCCTGAATAAAGCTATTGTTACAAATTTCAATTTTAAGCCATCGTATATTACAGTTCGAACTAACCCATTCTCCACATCGTACCCCACTGTAGTTACCTTTCTGCATTTGCCACCCATTTCAGTGAGTTTTCTCCAGAGGTCATCTGGAAACAATCAGACATCAAACAAAAGCTTTAAGAGAAATGATTGTCCTTCTCTAGACGATGTGAGGCTTTTTCTAACTGCAGAATTCAGAAAAAAAACTTCAGCTAAAGCAAAATTGGAATTTTGTAGTATTGACTGGCACAGTAATTAAAGAAACATTCAGGAAAAGCAAATAAAAGCAAGAGAAAGAAAGAAAATCTGCATTAGAAAAATCGGAAAACAGTCAAAATGGGCTCTCTTTCTGAAAACGTAAAGTTTTAGAAAAGTCAAACTATAACGTAGAAGCAAAAAACATATAGCGAGCAAAGGTGAGGGAAATTGTGTGTCTTTCCTGTTTTCAATCATTTGATTTTTGTTGGTTTTCTTGTTGTAGGGTTTAAGGCCGATTGCCTACTCTAGAGTCCTAGGCTATAAGGGGAATGTCCTCCCTAGGGAAACTTTCTAAGGGTTCCTAGCCCTTATTTACGCGAGTTACGTAGAAAACCACGGAAAACACCGAACAGCTTGGCTGATCACACTGTTAAAAATTTCTGTAAAAATACAGAAAAAGTATTGAGAATCTCCGTAAATGTACATGAGTTCACTGTTAAAAGCAGTGAATCAAGAAACTCGGTTCACTATCAAAAATTTCTGTAAAAGTACAGAAAAAGTATTGAGACTCTCCGTAAATTTACATGAGTTCTCTGTTAAAAGCATTGAACCAAGAAACTCAGTTCTTAATTTACAGATATTTCCCTTTTCAAAACAACGTTTTCCCTGTAGGGATTTTGATAGATACATTAAATAAAAAACTATATAAATGCATAACCTTAAATTATTTTTATATTCAAGTAAATACCTATTTATATATATATATATATATATATTTAACTAGAAGTTTTGTAGGTAGAAATATACTGAATAGTTTGTTTCATTGCAGTGTACTATTACGTAAAAAGGGGGAAAAAGGAACGTTAGGGAAAATTACATTGTTTCTGCGGAATGTTTATCTTCGTATCTACTCATTAAAAGTTTGTTGTTGTTGACTGTATTGAAGAACTTAAAGCAATTCGTGTTATCATTTGGAATTCATAATTAGGTAAGTTAAATTTTATATAATCTTTTATCCTATTTTAATAATCAACACAAACAATGACTGTTTATGTTAGTTATATTAGTGGTTATTTTGGTTGGAATGTGCTTTACGGTCCTTCTTGGCGACTGGCGGATAAAGATGCCAACCTTAGTAACCACGGTGTTTATGCGCCGCTGAACGATCGATGTTTGAAATGTGGTAACCTCCCCATGATGTTTTGAAACTGATTTTCGCGTACGTTATTGTTGCCAAACGAATTTCGTGCATTTTAAAGACTCATGGAGTTTGTGTGAGACGTATTTAGTAATATTTTTTTTTTTTGGTTTTTATATACGGGTTACTGATCGATGCGAAACGAAATTTCCTACGTTTTAAAGATTCATGGAGTTTGTGTGAGACGTATTTAGTGATATTTCTTTGGTTTTTATGTACGCTTTACTGATCGATGCGAAACGAAATTTCGTATGTTTAAGAGATTCATGCAGAATGCGGGTGAGGTATAGAGTGATGTTTTGTTTGTGGTTTTCATGTACGCTCCGCGTACATACGTGCATATTACTGGTCGCTGCAAAACGACATTTCGTCCGGAGGACATCATTTGGATAAAATGTGCTTTTAAGGCAGTGATTTTTTTTTGTGTGTGTGGGGGGAGGCAGTGATTTATTTTTTCTTTTCTGGAGGGGGGAGTGAATTTTTTTTTTGTGTGTGTGTGTGGGGGGGCAGTGTTTTTTCTTTTTTGTGGGGGGGGGGGGAGTAATTTTTTTTTTTTTTTTTTTTTTGAGGGGGGGGGGGGTGAATTTTTTTTTTTTTTTTTTTTTTTTTTTTTTTTTTTTGTGTGTGTGTGGGGGGGGGGGGCAATGATTTTTTTTTTGAGGGGGGGGGGTGAAATTTTTTTTTTTTTTTTTTTTTTTGAGGGGGGGGCAGTGTTTTTTTTTTGGGGGGGGCTGTGATTTTTTTTTTTTTTTTTTTTTTTTTTTTTTTTTTTTTGTGGGGGGGGCAGTGAATTTTTTTTTTTTGTGGGGGGGCAGTGGGTTTTTTTTGTGGGGGGGCTGTGATTTTTTTTTTGTGGGGGGGGCAGTGTTTTTTTTTGTGGGGGGGCAGTGTTTTTTTGGGAGGGAGCAGTGTTTTTTTGGGGGGGCAGTGTTTTTTTGGGGGGGAGGGAGGGGGCAGTGATTTTTTTTTTTGTGGGGGGGGGGCAGTGAAATTTTTTTTTTTTTTTTGTGGGGGGGCAGTGTTTTTTTTGGGGGGGGGGCAGTGATTTTTTTTTTTGTGGGGGGGCAGTGAATTTTTTTTTTTTTTTTTTTTTGTGGGGGGGGCAGTGGGTTTTTTTGTGGGGGGGGGGCAGTGGTTTTTTTGTGGGGGGGGCAGTGTTTTTTGGGAGGGAGCAGTGTTTTTTTTGGGGGGGCAGTGTTTTTTTTGGGGGGGAGGGAGGGGGCAGTGATTTTTTTTTAGTGGGGGGGCAGTGAAATTTTTTTTTTGTGTGTGGGGGGGCAGTGTTTTTTTTGTGGGGGGGCAGTGTTTTTTTTTGGGGGGGCAGTGTTTTTTTTTGGGAGGGAGCAGTGTTTTTTGGGGGGGGGCGCAGTGTTTTTTTCGAAGGGGGCAGTGTTTTTTTTGTGGGGGGGCAGTGCTTTTTTTGGGGGGGAGGGGGTTCATGTACGCGGAGCGTACAGACGTGCATATTACTGTTCCCTGCAAAACGAATGCTTCGTTACTCATGTCATAAAGCTTTTTCGCCGGAGGGCCCTCCGCGTCCTCGGTGCCTCCCGCTTGCAGTGGACGCGTCCACTGCAAGCGGGAGGCACCGAGGACGCGGAGGGCCCTCCGGCGAAAAAGCTTTATGAAGCAGTAAATTTTGTTTTGTCCACGACAAGCGGGAGGCACCGAGGACGCGGAGGGCCCTCCGGCGAAAAAGCTTTATGACATGAGTAACGAAGCAAAATAAAGGGATTTTTTTAATTTTACTGATTGCTGCAAAACAAAATTTCGTAGGTTTTATACATTCATGCACAATGCGGGTGTGGTATCCAGTGTTTTTTTTCTTTTTTGGTTTCATATACGCGGACCGTACAAACGTGCATATTACTCATTCCTGCGAAAAGTCACGGAAGCACAGTGCTAGTGCGAAGTTAAATGCTACCTTACTGGCGTATCTCAGAGATTGTCGCCGAAGCGCAGTGCTAGTGCGAAGTTAAATGCTACCTTACTGGCGTATCTCCGAGATTGTCGCCGAAGCGCAGTGCTAGTGCGAAGTTAAATGCTACCTTACTGGCGTATCTCCGAGATTGTCGCCGAAGCGCAGTGCTAGTGCGAAGTTAAATGCTACCTTACTGGCGTATCTCCGAGATTGTCGCCGAAGCGCAGTGCAAGTGCGAAGTTAAATGCTACCTTACTGTAAGGTGACCATACGTCCGCGAAATTCGAGGACTGTCCTCGAATTTTGGCCTTTTCTATTTTTTGTCCCCAAAAATTCTTTGACTACTCGGGGACGCTAAATGTCCCGAAATTTAAATATTTGCGTGTATTTTTTCAAAATCACAGTCCATTCCGTGGAGGATCAAAATTGTGATGGCATGTCTCCGGACTACCTGTGGGGGTAAGTGCTAGACTGTCGCCAATTGCCCATTGTACAGCACTAATGAGACGTTAAACCCATCTATTCCAATCCAATCAAAATCACATTCTAATAATTGGATTATCTTGAAAATCAACGGAACTTTGAAATAAAGACCCTCATACTTCATGAGCAGAGAAAGAATCATGCACTACTAATCAGTATATAAATTCTATCTTGCCCGATTTATGTTAAGTGAAAAATAAAATTTGCTTAATGAAATTATTTCTTTAGTTATATAATCGGGAATAACTTCTGCATTTCAGGGAGTGGGGATTCTAAAGATTAAAATGAAATGGTGCTATTTTGTGTTTCCTCCTATCATCATAATCAGGGCCCGACTTAGGGTACCTGGAGCCCCGGGGCAAGCCTATTCTGGGGGCCCCCCTTGCAGTGGCAAAAGAGCTTTTTAGGTTGCAGAATTTCTGCATACGTCTGTAGGGGGGCCCCTTCCAGAAGGGGGGCCCAGGCCATTTGCCCCGTATGCCCTGCCGTTAGTCAGGGCCTGATCATAATAAAGTGTAAATGGGTTCTATAGACTTGATTATTTTAATAATGCTGGGATAGTTTAATTTGCATAAACTTACCTTAGGCTCAGCAATTTTTCGTAGAAAAAAGTGATTCAAAGCATTTTGTAATGTATAAATCAGAGTTCTTTTTATTAATAATGCATATAGATATTGGTCTATCGTGTCCTCGAAAAAGTCCCCAAATACAGTTTTCAAGGTCCTCGACATTTACTTCGATTTGGGGACAAACGGTAATTTGTCCTCAAATCAGTGTTTGAAAATATGGTCACCTTACCTTACTGGCGTATCTCCGAGATTGTCGCCGAAGGGTAGTGCTAGTGCGATGTTAAATGCAACATTACTTGCGAATCTCCGAGATTATCGCCCATAACGCAGTAGTAGTGTGACGTTAAATGCACTGTGCTTATCTGGGTTATATTTAAGGTTATTGTTGTATTCTCTGTTTTTTTTTTTTTTTTTTGGTCCTTTTAAGACTACTTATACAGTAGTCTTAGGTCCTTTCAGAAAGAGTCTGGTATTTCGATTTGTTTCTTTTGTTTTTTGAATTTTGGCAACAGTAGGCCGTTTCATTGCATCATATGTGAGGCATGGATGCACACGTTTGTTGATTTTCTTCTGTGAAATTGCGATTTATTTTAAATTGATTATTTGTGTTGAATATCATAAGAAATACGTTGAGTACGGTTTGCAATTGTGTTGATGTGGTTGGTGTACATGATAAAATCGAAATCTCCAGAGATTATTTTCTTCGTTTTTCCAAGAGTTTCGTTTTTCAGTGTGCCGCTTTTCTTATTTAGGTAAAATTGTCATTTGTTGGTTTTGTAAAATTGAATATTTAGATTGAGTATCTTAAAAAAAAAGCTTTTGAGTAGCGTTTATTGGTTTTGTACTATTGAATGTTTATGCTAAAAAAAAGCTTTGGATTAGTGTTTAAGAGTGATGCTAGAGTGGTTGGTGTACATGGTTATATCGTTATATGCAGAGGGGATATTTCTTTTTTTCAAGGAAAATGCTAGTTTTTTCGGAAATTATAAAACGGGTAAGTAAATAAACTTTCTTTTTTATTTAAATGCTTATTTATGTATATTAAGTTACTTGTGCTGTTTTTGTTTTGTAATATTTCTTAGATTTAATTGATAACAATTGTTAAAAATTTGTATTTTTCTTTACTCAAGTATTTGTAAGATATTTCTGACGCTTTATGTTTACATAATCGCTTTAAATTGCGTAAATCGGCCTTCTTGGAACGGTTAGAAAAACTGGGAAACCGTGCTTCCTGTCCGCCATTTTGGAAAGGACGGGAGAGAAAAAAAACACCGCGCAGACTCGGCGAGTTCGGAAAAAACTCGCCAAAAAATCGCCAAGAAGGACCGTAAAGCACATTTTTACCGTTATTTTTTTATATTTAAATCCTGAAACTTATAAACAAAGTTATTCAATTTAAAGATACCTAGAATCTAGTATGTAGTATCTAGCTACGTATTTCGGTTACATAATTCTTTATGTATTAACTGCGGAGGGCGAAATTATACAAATGCAGCAGAAATCAATTAAATTTTATATGTTAATACACAAGTCTTTTGTCGAAGTTAAATGTATGATACTGCTGCTAATTTTATATTAATAGATTACAAATATTGCATATGTATCTTTAACTTTATTTTTACATGCGTATCTTCTTTAATTTACAATGGAGCAAAATGATCAGAATGTCATAGTTATATCAATGCAGCGGTTCGGGATAGATATTCTTATCTGCGTATGATTTTGTGAAGCATTTAGAAGAGCTTCCAAAAGCAGTTGTAATTGCATTCGTTCAGTTCAAAGAATATTTCCATGTGGGAGAGAGGGTAAATGTTTCATAATACCGAAAGAGGCCATTTTAGTTAATAATAATAATAATAACAGATGCTTTCTTCATAAATTGCTCATAAAACAAAACTCTAGAAGACTGTCGTTTTCATTTTCCTACAAATTCCGACTATGCAAGGTACACAAAATCAACAGGGGAGGAGAATTGTTTTGAAACGACATAGACGTTTGACATTTTGCACGGTAGCAAATAAGAATAAAGAAAATTAGAAGTCCGTATGAGCAATAGGAATAGCAAAAGCAAAGAAATCATTAGAGGTGTAAAACTACGGCAGTATACGCTTTTAACACCTGACATAAAAAAAAGCCTACATTCAGCTTGCAGAGAAAAATAAGAAAAAACTAATAAATTGGTCTAAAATTTTTTCATGGATTAAAAGAAACTTAATTTAGATGTTCTCGACAACATGCATTCATACCGGTATGAGCTTTTAATGGAAAAGGACGAATTTTCGATATGTTAGCCAGGGGAGGGGGGACTTTCTTATAATTTGAGCCGCCTTTTCTTCTAGAGTTTGGAAGAAAATTGCTTTAGCAGAAGATTTACAAAATAAACATATATTAATTTGTTAGAAAGCAGTTATTGTAAAGGATGAAAAAAGTGTGTGTGTGTGTGTGTGGGGGGGGGGGTTGTTAAACACAGTTTAGCACATCCCTAAAAACAGAGAAACATTATTACAAATTATATATAAGTATTTGATGTTTAACATTATTTTTTCGGGGGCAAGGGAGTCGTACATCAACCCAGAAATGGTTTTTTTTTTTTTTTTGCCGAGTGTCAACGTTTAATATATAAATTAAGAAACAATGCAAGAAAAACGATAAAATTATTTTTTTAACACAGCGACAATACTGGATGGGGGGGAGGGGAGGGAGATTAGATTAAATTTTCAAACTATTAGCACAATCTGCTCACAAATTGATGTTTGAAGATTAAATGTATAGTTTATGAATCAAGCTGAGTAGAGAAATGTTTTATACTAAATTTTACACAGACTACATTCTGTGAATAAATTCAAATCGAAGTTTTAAAAAGTTCAATTTAATGCGGAATTATTTTGAAGTATAAAAACAACTGGATTATCGAATTGACGTTGATCACAGGTTAACTGCAATTACAAAAATACTTTTTTGATGAAATAAGTCAAACTTACACTGTCTCATCAACACAAAGTCCGAACGTTTTCCGACAAGATTTTGGTATGAATTAAAACATTATTTTTTAAGCGTTTCTTTTCTTTTCTTTCTTTCTTTACTTTTTGAGAAGAACAGATGTCTAATGGCCAGAAAAGTTTATTAAATGAGCAATGTTTTTCTCCGATAAGAATAAGGTTAAATTTTAATCAGAACCTTAAAGACCAGAAATATTATTGAAAATTATATAGATCTTTGATACTAAACATTTTTTAGTGTGTGTGTGGGGGGGGGGGGAGGGGGCTGATGGGAATGATTTGTATGGATACCAACACAATATTTTCAGTTTTGTTTTCTTAAATGTTTGAAAATCTGTTTGTGTGTTCAATATTTATATATTTGATACAACAAAACAGAAACAAGCAACATAGAAAAACTAATAAAATTGTTTCTTTACCCGCAGCGGGAATGAATGGGGGAAGTGGGGAAGAAGTTCAATTACACTTTCAAACTTGTTAATTTTCTGTGTACAAACAGAAATTAAAAGATTGAAAACAAAACATTAGGTTGTGCGAAGAAATGTTTAAATGAATGCGAAATTTTATCACGGTTACATTTTTCGAACCAATTCAAAACTACAACTTTCAAAAGTACAAGTAATGCACATATGTTTTTTGTACTTTTGTGCCGTAACTACAGTCATGACAATATTTCGTCCACAAATTTATTTTGTAAGGCAAAGATAGCCGAAATGAAAATTGGCTGTAATTTAAAACTACGTTTTCGCTGAAACGGATCTAATTGGTACTATCCTATCAAAACTGGGCCAGAAAATAAGCAGATAATTTTTACTTTCACTTACCCATAAGGTAGAGAAAGTATTGTTTTTGGGTCAAATTTTCGAATGTGAGATTTTTTTATATTTACACGTTTTGAGGTCCCCTGAATACGAAAATCATGTTTTTAGCAAATGGTCTGTGTGTATGTCTGTGTGTCTGTGTGTATGTCTGTGTGTATGTCTGTGTGTGTGTCTGTCTGTTATTAGCATATCTCAAGAACGAATAGTAGCAGACATTCCAAACTTGGTATTCTAAATGTGTATCATATAGGGATACTACAGTAAGATTTTCGTTAAGATCAAGCAAATGGTTCGAGTACAGGGACAATCAAGATAATTCTAATACATTACGTCTATGGGGAAAATTGCAGGTAAGTAGGGTTTAATGTCTGTAGACTGCACTAAACCAAATGAAACGAATATATATTTTTTGTAATAGAGATAGTCAACTGGGAAAAAAAAATTGTGTATGTAGAAGCTTCGCCTCCCCCCTGGGGGGGGAAGTCCCCCCTCGAGAGTAGTAAATTTTCATGATGGTTATCTTTCAAAAGAGCTCGCCAACACCTTTAAAACGAATGGTTGAACCATAGATCTGCGATAATTTAAAACAAAGTTATCGTTTTTTTTTTTTTTTACTTTTAACAAAAAAAGAACTTAGAAAAAAAAATCGTATTATTATTATTATTTTTTTTTTTTTTCAATATAGAGAATAAAATGGACTTTTTTGGATATTTAGTGTTATACTACTTCTCTAATATGGAAATCGTCTGCATTAACATAAAAGATAATTTTTTTAAATAATAATTTTAATAAATTATTTTTTTAAAAGATAATTATTTTTTAATAACCGAATTAAATTCTATATAAATGTAGGTGCACCAATGAAACGGGGGTTTGAGAGGGGCGGTAGCCCCCCCTCACACAGAATTAATTATCATATAAAACTCTTCCGAAGCCTAATTTGAATTGTTTAACATAGGTTTACATAACATCGTTATCTTACCTCTTAATCTCCAACCTGTATTTATAGTATTAAATTTCAGGGTAAGAGAAAGTCGTGTGAGTGACAGACCAGATTATTTATATACGCAAAAAAATAAAATAAAATAACTTAAAATAAAAATAAATAAATAAATTCATGTTAAGCATAATTTTTTTTTCTTTTCTTTGTGAGGTGTGTGTGTGTGTAGGGGGGAGGGGATTTTAAAGAACAAGAGAATTTTGTTCTGAGGATTAGACAGTTTAGGGATGCTTTTGAAAGTGTGTTTACTTACAGGCGGTAATTTTTCTAAATATTTTAATCTGTTACCTGTGATTTTTATTACTTTCTTCTACATGTATATATAGAGAAAGTATTAGATTCGTGAAAATTTTCGAACTCCAGTTTTCGATGGATTTACACGTTTTGGGATGCCCTGAATACGATTTGACTGTTTTTAGAAAATGTCTGTGTGTGTGTGTATCACAAATTTTGTCGACGCTGTATCTCACGAACCAATGAACGAAATGTAACCAAACTTGGTATTTAGTTGGACCCTGACATGAAATGGTGCTGATTAGATTTATGGAACAATGGCTAAACAGGTGGTGCTATGATAGCATTTTTATAAATTTTTAACATGACAGTATAGAACAAAATTTCGTATAAATCTACATAATGAGAGTTATTTTAATCGTGTGATTGTAAAATTAATATGAATTATTGATAATAGTAGTAGTTAACTAGTAAAAAAAAAAAAAAAAAAAAAAAAAAAAAAAAAAAAAAAAGCATGTGGGGGCATCGCTTCCCCCCCTGGGGGGAGTAAATTTTCAATATGGTTATCTTTCGAAAGATCTCGTCAATACTTTTAAAACGAATGGTTGAACTATAGATCTGTGATAATTCAAAACAAAGTTATCCTTTTTTTTTTTTTTTTTTACTTTTAACGAAACAAAAATCTCTGAAAAAAAAATCATTTCTTTTGATTTGGAAAAAAAACTGACATCTTTCGGCATTTAGTGATAATTCTATCAGATAAAAATCGTCTGCATTTGTAATTGAAAAGATTTTGACAATTTAATATGTAACTTGTATTGAATAAGTTTTGTGTAAAAATTATATAGAAGAAAGTCATGTGGTGGCCACATCATACTAGTTTTTAGTTTAATATCGTCTGAAACTTCTATCTATATCTTTTCTTATATATTCGTTTTACAGCCTCTTCCTGTCATTAAAAGTGTTTGCTGGCATTTGCTGAAAGACTGAAAAATAATCTAGATTACCTTAAATCAAAATAGTAGGAATTGAGGAAAAAGTAAGTCATTTCCCCATTATATAATTAATAGTTTAAATAATAAAAAATAAGTAAATTTAAAAATCGAAATACAAAATAAAGATTTTATAGATGGGAGTTTTATTCGACAATTTTTTTAATTATTTTTTTTTTTTTTTTTTTTTTTCCCAATGTTTTTAATTTTGCTTTCTGAAAATTTTGAAAATCTGCTTGCATATATATATATGTATATATATATATATATGCACAAGTTAAAAAAACACAATGTACGAAAAATAAAATTATTGTTGCTGTTGCCTAGCAATGGTAATAGAGAGGTGGGTTGGGGGACAAATTAAATTTTCTGACAAGTTAAGATTTTTCAGAATACAGTTTGATATTTAAAGATTCAAAGTGCAGAGTGTATATTAAATTGAGTGAGGAAATGTTTAAATTAATATGAAATTTTATCCAGGTTGCTATACGTTGCGGACTAATTTATATCTCAAAATAACCGATCCACATAAAACATTACTTTTAAGTACAAAATCCAACTGTATTTTCGAATTATACTGGATGAATATACCATAATCGTAAGCATGCCAAGACTGCGGTTACATGTTTATGAAGGGAAACGAACGCAGACGTTTGTGGAGCAACTGCAATTTAAAAATACAGTTTCACTGAAATATAGCTAATAGATTCTGCTTAATAACGTTTTTGCATTGACAGAAATAATTTTTGTTAAACATGTTTTTTCTTTTCATTCTTTGTAAGGGGAAGATTTTAATAACTGGACAGTTTTTAATTCGGAGTATTATAAAGTTAAGAGAGTGCTTGGAACTAAGGTCGTGTCCCCAGGCCTAGGACTCTCGAGTCCAAGGCCTGGGGTAGTGTGCCCTCTGAGGGGGATGTTTTTTAAGGGGGCTCAGCCCAGATTTATGTGAGTCTCGAATAAAACTACCGAAAACGTCGAACAGCTAGGACGACGAGCTAGACCTGGGATTGAACCTAGCACTTCCCGTTTATCAGCTCTGAGCGTAGAATGGCACGGCCACTCATAGAGTCATATAGTTTAGAGATGATTCAGGAGCAGTTCACTCTCTCATGAGACATTAAATTGTTTTATTTCCATATTCAAAGGGTGAAAAACTACCTAACATCCCCAAACCCTAAAAACTGCTATTTGTATTCAAAGTTAATCGTGGAAGAATAGATTAAGGTTATTATTACGTGACTATTATTTAAAATGTTTATTTATACCCATAATAAATGATATTTGTAGAATTCTGAAGGCATTGTAAGGAAAAATTTAGAAAGGGGGGTGGAAGAATCTGGAATTAAAGATAGCCCCTAAAAACTTTCACCTCTGATATTCGTTTATAATCTGCTACCGGATGTTTTCAATTTTTAATTTAATATTCTTCAGGTTTTTTCATGTTCTTTGTACAACTCTCTATGCCATTAAAAATGTTTACCGTTATCTTCTACGTGAAGACTGAAACATTATCTGAATTTTCGAAATCAAATTGCAAGAATTTGAGTAGAATTGAAATAAATCGCCTACATCTTGTATAAACAATAGTTTAAATATTGAAAATTTTATAAATTTAAAAACCGAAATACAAAATAAAGATTTTAGAATTATAAAATTCTTATTTATCAAGTGATTCAATTTTATTTTTTTTATTTTATTTTTAACTTTTAATTTTCTTTTCTTTCTTTTGAGGGGTTTGGGGAGAGGGGTGGAGTTAATGTTTTACCACCGGAAACCGGAAAGTGTTTGCATTAAATATTTAAATTTTTGGAGATAGAATATTTAAATAATTATCATAATATTAATAATGGAAATAAAGAAGGATATTAATTAAAAGAATTTACCTGTAGCGTAAGACCACAAAAAATTACTCTAATTTGCATTTATGTAATTATTAAAGACCAAATAATATTTAGAAAATAATTTTTAAATTTATTTAATAAACCGGAAATAGTTCGTAATTCAATTGTGTAAAAAAGAATCTACTGCACAATTATGTATTAATTCATATTACTATAATGATCCAATAGACAAAAGTGGGTCTAGGGGGCAGGAGTATCTGTTCTTGAAGCTGGTAGACAGGAAGTGATAATTCGATATGTAGTCGGGCATGCTGTCCTAGTCGTTCGGTGTTTTCCAAGGTTTTCTCTGAAATTCATGTAAATATGGACTAATACCCCTTAAAAGACAGCCCACGTTGGGGTTTTCGGTAATAAATTGAGGCTTACTTAAAAATGCCTAAATAATTTTCAATAATTTTTGAAAATGTCGTAATATATAGTTATCAAAGTCCCACTCTATTCGTTGTACCTTGGGAATGTCTCGGAATTTCTGAAAACTTTAAAGCATTTGTTAAAAGAAAAAGGGGGGGGGGGCTAGGGAACACAGGGGCAAATTTTAAATTTCATATAGGAAGGGGGGGAAAAGTCTTTTAAAAGCTCGGGGATAAAGTCTTTTCAAAGTAGGCCTAGGACCTACAGCTGTCAGTCGGCCTTATTCCCAAATCCAGTCCAATTCATACTTGTTTTTAATATAAAATACTTCAAAAATATTCCTGTTACACTGGCGTTCATAAAATGGTGCTTAAATATCTTATGATTTCATTATATAAGTGATTTTTTCCTGTATTAATGATTTAAAATACCATGTATATCTACTTTTATTTTCTTTAGATGATTTTTCATTAGATTCTAATTAGATGGAGTATATAAGATACACTTTAAAATTCACTTACGTACACTTAATTTTCTTTTTAGTGCCATGGAATTACAATCCTTTCTTTTCATTATTTGCTTAAAATGTCATAGGATGTAGATTTTGTTTTAAAAATTTATAGTTGAAGTGTTTACCTATAATAGTAATTTTTCATCATTTTTCTTTTTTCTAGTTATAATGGAAATTGATCCTGATATAAGAAACGAAACAAATTGTCTAAGAAATATGAAAATAGAAAATGCCGTAAAATACCCTCATCAGAGAAATTTACAAATATCAAATGTTTATCCTGTTAAAGACTTTTTCAACATTTATCTTTTATTAATCTCATTTAGAAAAAAAAAAGATCCTTTCAGTGTTATGTTAGTAAAATAAAGTTTAATTTAAATCTAATTCAGTATGTTTTATTTTTTAATTATTTTTAATTTTATGTTTTCTTTGCAGCAAAGATGTTTTTCTTCTTAGTGAGCTTTTTGTAATGATTCTAGTAAATTACCGGGATGCTGTTTTCATGTGTAAAAGCGCAGAATTTGTTTCTTCTTCTTTAGACCCTATTTTGTAGAAGAAAAATGTTTTAAAATTTGTTTTTGTAAAGAAATAATCTGGTGTGTCACTCACAAGACTTTCTCTTACCCTGAAATTTAATACTATAAATACAGGTTGGAGATTAAGAGGTAAGATAACGAGTACTGTTATGTAAACCTATGTTAAACAATTCATATTAGGCTTCTGAAGAATTTTATATGATAATTAGTTCTGTGTGAGGGGGGCTACTGCCCCCCTCAACCCCCCGTTTCATTAATGCACCTACATATATATAGAATTTAATTCGGTTATTAAAAAAAAATTCTCTTTTTAAAAAATAATTTATTAAAATTATTATTTAAAAAAATTATCTTTTATGATAAGGCAGACGATTTCCATATTAGAGAAGTAGTTTAACACCAAATATCCAAAAAAAGGCATTTTATTCTCAATATTAAAAAAAAAAAAAAGTACGATTTTTTTCTAAGTTTTGTTTTCGTTAAAAGTAAAAAAAATCGATAACTTTGCTTTAAATTATCGCAGATCGATGGTTCAACCATTCGTTTTCAAGGTATTTTCGAGCTCTTTTGAAAGATACCCATCATGAAAATTTACTAACCTCGAGGGGGGACTTCCCCCCCAGGGGGGAGGCGAGGCTCCTACATACACAAAAAAATTTTCCCAGTTAACTGTCTCTATTACAAAAAATATATATTTGTTTCATTTGGTTTAGTGCAGTCTATAGACGTTAAACTCTATTTTCCTGCAATTTCCCCCATAGACGTAATGTATTAGAATTCTCTTGATTGTCCCTGTACACGAACCACTTGCTTGATCTTAACGAAAAGCTTACTGTAGCATCCCTATATGATACACATTTAGAATACCAAGTTTGAACTTTCTGCCATAATTTGTTTTTGAGATATGCTGATAACAGACAGACACACAGACCATTTGCTAAAAACATGATTTTCGTATTCAGGGGACCTCAAAACGTGTAAATGTAACAAAATCTCGCGTTCGAAAATTTGAGCCAAAAACAATACACTCTCTACCTTATGGGTAAGAGAAAGTAAAAAAAAGTCGAAATTTTTTTAATTCAAAATAATCTAATGGTTTCTTTAACAAAAAGTTAGATATTTTAAAGATTTGAATTTATGGAATTAGTGACGAAAACCAAAAGAGTACCCGATTTTCATCTGCATTGAACCCTAAATTAATATTTAAAAATATTAAAAGCTCTATATTTCTTTATATATTATTTAATACGTACGAACATTTTCTCTCCACTTGCCGTCTACTTAAAAATATTTATATCCCAAAAACTGCAATAATTATGGAAATTATTCTACACACTGCAATGAATTAATTATAAAATAATCTGGTGTGTCACTCACACGACTTTCTCTTACCCTGAAATTTATTACTATAAATACAGGTTGCAGATTAAGAGGTAAGATAACGTTACTGTTATGTAAACCTATGTTAAACAATTCATATTAGGCTTCTGAAGAGTTTTATATGATAATTAGTTCTGTGTGAGGGGGGCTACCGCACCCCTCAACCCCCCGTTTCATTTATGCACGTACATTTATATAGAATTTAATTCGGTTATTAAAAAATAAGTCTGTTTTTTAAAAATAATTTATTAAAATTATTATTTAAAAAAATTATCTTTCATGATAATGCAGACGATTTCCATATTAGAGAAGTAGTATAACACCAAATATCCAAAAAAAAGTCCATTTTATTCTCAAAATTAAAAAAAAAAGTACGATTCTTTTTCTAAGTTTTTTTTTTTTTTTTCGTTAAAAGTAAAAAAAATCGATAACTTTGTTTTAAATTATCGCAGATCGATGGTTCAACCATTCGTTTTAAAGGTATTGGCGAGCTCTTTCGAAAGATACCCATCATGAAAATTTACTCCCCTCGAGGGGGGACTTCCCCCCCAGGGGGGGACGCGAGGCTCCTACATACACAAAAAATTTTCCCAGTTAACTATCTCTATTACAACATATATATATTCGTTTCATTTGGTTTAGTGCAGTCTATAGACGTTAAACTCTACTTTCCTGCAATTTCCCCCATAGACGTAATGTATTAGAATTCTCTTGATTGTCCCTGTACACAAACCATTAGCTTGATCTTAACGAAAAGCTTACTATAGCATCCCTATATGATACACATTTAGAATACCAAGTTTGAACTTTCTGCCATAATTTGTTTTCGAGATATGCTGATAACAGACAGACACACAGACATACAGACAGACACACATACATACACACAGACCATTTGCTAAAAACATGATTTTCGTATTCAGGGGACCTCAAAACGTGTAAATATAACAAAATCTCGCATTCGAAAATTTGACCCAAAAACAATTCTTTCTCTACCTTATGGGTAAGAGAAAGTAAAAATCAAATTATTTAGGTATCAAACCTTTAATATGTTCCTATGCTTCTACGATTACGTATTAGAAATCTGATCTGAAATGAGAATTCTTATTTTCAAATATAATAACTTTTAAAAACCAATTTTATTAAAAACAGAATATTGAAAAATGTTCAGAATTTGTTACAGTTTGAAATGAAATTTGCATCAAATTTGTTAGTCTTGGTTTAAGTGATAAGTTATGCATTGAATTAATAAGTTGCACAAATTAACTTTTTTAATAAACTATCAAAATTGTATGCATACTTTTTAAGGGAGATCTTTATATGGAAATGAATTAGTAATTTTTTTTCTTTAACTAATATAAAAATCAATGTGAGTATTTAAAAATTCAAATTCATTTAATACACTACCTTTCCATAAATGACCGGACACTTTCAAATGCGTTTTAAAATGACTCAAAAAGTACTTAAGAAATCATCTTGAAACTTCAGGAGTGTAATAAACAAGTTATACCTCACGTAGTTCAGTTATTTGTTGGTGCCAAAAGTGAAAATGGGAGCAGTAAAAAATTAAAGAAAAATGAGAGTATTTGGCATCACTCAGTATAAAGTAATGCTCGAAATACAATCTGGCTGTAGCATATGGTTATGGGGCTCATTTTCTGTATAAATTTTTAAGTCTCTACCGCATGTAATCAGGGAGATATAAAGATTTCTTAAAAAAATTTCCGAACAATTTTTTTTTTTTTTTTTTTTTTTTTGCTATAACATGCAAGGTATTAAATCCAGTACAAAGCTATATTCGGGAAACTCAATATACAACATTAGACACAACATACTGCAATCAGAATGAAAAAAAATATTAAATATCTAATGAAATGTGAGCATTTTTACTAAGTAATTTTTAACTGTGCATGACTAAGTTTTAGCTAAATTTCATTTCTATGATTTATAGCCAAATGCATTAAACTACTTATATAAAACCCCAAACAAGTATTGTGTAAACTCAAAAAGTTCTACGCCAAAGAATGAACTGGTCTTCAGTTTCTCTCGAAGAAACGCTAAAGTATAAGTAGTTTTACTCACATTTTTATTTTAATTCAATGAACGGTAATGCAATTTTCTGTGATTGTAAATAAATATTGGGAAAACCCTCTTAACAATTTCTTTTTTGGGGAACAGCTAAAATTCAGTTTATTCTATGACGTAGAACTTTTTGAGTTTACACGATTTAACCTGTTTTTATTAACTTCGATTCTTGTGTGTTTGTGTGTTTGTCAGGGACAAATCTTGCAATCGATTTTTAACTAACTTCCCGACTAGCTAGATATTTGAAATTTTCAGGACAGCTCACAACACGGTGACAATACATTTTTCTAATAAATTTAGTCAACTGCTTCAGGTTCCGCTGCCTTCGGCAGCGTTTATATGATTCGGCAGAAAATTTATTTAACTAACTTCCCGACTAGCTAGACATTTGAAACTTTCAGAATAGTTCAGAATAAGGTTAAAATGCATATTTTTAATACCTTTAGCCAACTGTTTCGGGTTCCCGCTGCCTTCGGCAGCGTTATCAGTACATAGATTGCGATCGATTTTTTCCTAACTTTCCGACTAGCTAGACATTTGAAACTTTCAGGATAGCTCAAAACACGGTGACAATACATTTTTTTAATACTTTTAGTCAACTGTTTCAGGTCCCCACTGCCTTCGGCAGCGTTTATATGATTCAACAGAAAATTTATTTAACTAACTTCCCGACTAGCTAGACATTGGAAACTTTCAGAATAGTTCAGAACACGGTGAAAATGCATTTTTTAAATATTTTTAACCAACTACTCCGGGTTCCTGCTGCCTTCGGCAGCGTTACCAGTACAAAGCTTGTAATCGATTTTTCACTAACTTTTCGACTAGCTAGACATTTGAAACTTTCAGGATAGCTCAGAATACGGTTAAAATGCATTTTTTAAATACCTTTAGCCAAATGTTTCGGGTTCCTGCTGCTTTCGGCAGCGTTATCAGTACAAAGATTGCAATCGATTTTTCCCTAACTTCTCGACTAGCTAGACATTTGAAACTTTCAGGATAGCTCAGAATACAGTGACAATACATTTTTTTTATACTTTTAGTCAACTGTTTCAGGTCTCTACTGCCTTCAGCAGCGTTTATATGATTCAACAGAAAATTTATTTAACTAACTTCCTGACTAGCTAGACATTTGAAACTTTCAGAATAGTTCAGAATACGGTGAAAATGCATTTTTAAAATGTTTTTAACCAAATGTTTCGGGTTCCTGCTGCCTTCGGAAGCGTTACCAGTACAAAGCTTGTAATCGATTTTTCACTAACTTCCCGACTAGCTAGACATTTGAAACTTTTATAATATCTCAAAACACGAGAGCAATGAATTTTTTAAAAAATTTATCCAATTGCTCCGGGTTCCCGCTGCCTTCGGTAGCGTTTATATGATTGAACAGAAAATTTAAAAACATGGTATATAAAAAGATCTTTTTATCTTATAATTATTTGTTTGGGGTTTTTACATAAGTAGCTCAATAAATTTGACTGTTAAATTTTGAAAATGAAATTTCACCGAACATTTACGCATGCGCAGTTAGAAATTATTTCGTAAAAATATTCATATTTCATTAGATATTTAATATTTTTTTCATTCTGATTGCAGTATGCAATGTTTATTATTGTATGTCGAGTTTCCTGAAAAATAATTTGCACTGTCTTTTCATACTTTGCGTGTTATAGCTAAAAAAAAGTGAATTT
Organism: Salticus scenicus; assembly: GCA_963930645.1. Lineage (NCBI taxonomy): Eukaryota > Metazoa > Arthropoda > Arachnida > Araneae > Salticidae > Salticus > Salticus scenicus. The sequence continues at coordinate 244,186,976 of OZ005657.1, read as the reverse complement.
TTTTTTTAGAAACCTTTATCTCCCTGATTATATGCGGTAGAGACATATAAACTTAAAAGAGTTAATGGGAAAGAGTCCTATAATCACATGCTACTGCCAGATCGTATTTCAAGCATTAATTATTACAGGGTGAAGCCAATACTTTCATTTTACTTTAATTTTTTTTTTTTACCGGTTCTCCTTTCACACCCCTGAAGTTTCAAAATGATTTGTTTAACATTTTTTGAAATACTTTAAAAAATGTCTGAAATCGAAAGTGTGCGGTCATTATGGAAAGGTAGTGTACCTAACAAATTTTTAGTACGTCTTTCTTTCTTTCTTTTTTTTTTTCTTTTTTTTTTTTTTTTTCATTTACAAAGTTTACACCTTTTTAAGAGCATAATGAATTTTAAACGATTAGTGTTTTAATTACATTCTTAATTGTTTTAAGTTAATATCCAATCAAAATGTAATATATATATACATATATTTGTGAAAATATTTTTTTAAGTGTATTTACAAAGTGGATGTATTTTTTGAATGAAAGAAACTGAGGTTGTTAACACAGATCTACAAATATAATGTTGGCAAAATTTAATTTATTTATTAATACCTATATTTTTAATCTGCTGAAGCCGAAATTGAAGCCAATTTTCCTCTGTTACACATAGCTTTCGCCAATACAGGGTGTCTACCGACACAATTTCTTCTCTTTCGGTAGTTTCTAGTATGATTCAATGATTAATTGTAATTAATCATGGAATTATAGTATAAAAGTAATCGTATAAATTATATTGGTGGAAGAGTCATGAAAAAAATAGCGCACCCTGTATTGATAAAAATATGTCAGTGATAGAGTAAAATCTAGTTTCGGTTTCAGCCGAGCAAAAAACATCAATATCAGCTATAATTATCAAATCAAAATTTTAGATTTAGACCTGTGAGATCTTTCACTATTGAGTCATATAAAATGAGGGAATTAAGTTTTTATTTTGGTATGGACTAAATATAACCGAGCAATATTAAGCAAATATATGACATATTTTGCAATTATTTCTGATAATTTTATTGGAAGTACCATAATATAAATCAGCTTCGTTTTTAAATTTTATATTAAATGTTTAATGTATGCAAAATGTACCACAACATTAATAAAAATTGTAGTTAAAAACCTGTTACAGCGCATCATTAAAAATCCTACCAAAGGTAATACAAGCTTAATCAACTTTATACCTCTGAATTTCAATGTAGTGTTGATAAAAAAATATATAGCATGTCTATATATATATATATATACTAAAGTCCGGTCTTGTCCCATCAATTTCCGAGGATTTCTTATCTCAAAGTTTGAAGGTGGGAGGTGCAAAGTTCGATCTCAGGTTGAGATTTTCAGCCTACCCATTCGAAATTTTCCAAGGTTTTCTTAAAAAACTTTTGTAAATAAGGGATAAAACACCTTAGAATGGCCTACACATAAGGCATTCTGTACAGGCCTAGAACTCTGGAGTAACCGATGTGATTTTACCACCACAATAATATTAGTATATTTAGAAGCCTATTCAAGACACTCTAAACTGACGCGCATTTAAAGTAAATCCCAAGGCTATGAATTTAAAAGTGCAAAAACATCCAACTTTAAGTTTTTTTTCCTTAAGTTGTATAAGAATCTGTACTTATGTAACGTATTTACTAGATTCTTACCTATATTCATGAAGATAAACTTGCTGTTGGATGTTTTTGTACTTGTAAATTGATAATAATGGAATTTATTTTAAGTACATGCCAATTTAGAGTGTCTTCGATACGCTTGTAAACATACTAATATTTAATAGGCGTTAGTTAAAGCCGATTGGCTGTGCTAGGTTTCTAGACCTGTGGGGATTGCCGAAAGTGTAGGTCTTTCTAAAATGTCTTATCGCATATTTATACAAGTTTTGGAGAAATCCGCGGAAAATTCCGAATGGGTAGGTCGAAAATCGCAACCTGGGATCGAACCATGCACCTTCCGCCTTCAATTGTTGAGAGCAGAGCTTCTCAGCCAATGGTGTGGCCTTCAAATATATTTTTACATGGATAAATTTACTGAGATTTTCATAATATTATATATGAAATTTACAGAGACTTGGATATTCTTACGTATGTAATTTTACAGAGACTTGGATGTTCTTCCATATGTAATTTTACAGAGATTTGGATGATTTTACATATGTAACCTTACGTGGAGTTATTTTTACAATGGTAAATTTACAGAGACTTTTACATGCTCGAATTTACGGAGACTTGCATATTTTTATATATGTAGATTTACAGAGACTATGATGTTTCACAGATTTAAATTTACAGAGACTTGAATATTTTGATCTATGTAAATTTACAGAGACTATGATTGATTTACAGAATAGTTTCTCTGCATTTTGACAGAATCTCTTTTTTTAATTCTCTGTAAATTTACGTAAGACTTAATATAATTAATTACCAATAGATTCTCTGTAAATTTACAGAAAATTTTTTAACAGTGCAGTGCGACCTGGGATCGAATACGTCACTTCTCATCTACCAGTTTTTAGCGCAAAACCGCTCAGCCGCTGGTGGGCTTCAATCATTTGAATGCAGTAAAAAGGAAGAACAATAGGTTCAATGTACCATGCACGAATACTGAGCAAACGAATCACGCGTTACTACTGGCGAAACGCTATCTTATGTTTGTTTTCGTAGTGAATGAAATGATATCAAGGACAGTAATTTATAATTTTATGACTTCATTAAAGAATATTGTATGAAATATTTCCTTTGTGCTTTATTTTGTTTTCGTTTGCACGAATTAAATTTTAAGCTTTGGTAATTTTTTTAACATTCCTTTGACTTCTATATTATCAGAACATTAAACAAGTGATGTGGGCTAACTTATTCCACAATCGGGGCAGGTTGGCCCAAGAAATTTGGTATGAGTTTTAGCTTCTTAATTAATACCTAATACTTTTAAGTTTTATCATGGTGACTTCTTTCTGAAGTTACACCAATAGTATTAACATAAAAACAAATTTAAAATGGTGAAATATTTTTTTAATTTCTTAGAAAAAAAAAATCGGGCCTACTAATCTCAGTCTACTCTGTATTTCATGAGAAATTTATTTTACACGACTTTTTAACTACAAATTTGATAAATAATGTAGTAAACCCTACAGAATTTATCAGTTTGAGACAACATTTATAAAAAAAATTCTTTTTAAGACTGCAACTGCCAGATGCGCTAATCATTATCAGTAGTCTGCGTCTGAAATATATAATGACTCACGGTTACAACATGTATAAATATATATTTGAAACTTATAAAAGAATCCTACTTTGCAGATCATGCAGTTTGGTTTTAGTTTGGATTTGGATTACCGCATTTGCACAATACAGCACGTTAAACCGGGGCCTACTGCTTAAAACGGATTCCGAACCACTACGACCATCCATGTTTGAATCGAGTTTCGAACCCGGCACCTAGCAGCTGAAGACGAAAAAAGTAAACATTTGTCTAACGGTATGGTAGTGTACGTGTTAAGGCTAATTGACAACAAGACTGTCCTACCAACAACATGGACATCATAAAGAATGAAAAATTGTAAATCATAAGCACACGGAGTAGATAAACAGTGAATAAATGCACAAATAATGTCCTGTTTGTATAAATTTATTTCATTATTAATAGGTAACTATTATATTACCATAATAAACAATCAACTTGTTCGTATAAATTATTTCGCTATATGGTTATATGTTTTCACACTGAACGTTGACCGAAAGATTTAAGGACCAAAATAATAAAAGAAAGCTTTGTTTCAAAATCTAATTTTAAATTGAATGTTTAATTCCTTTTTTATTGGAAAAAATATGTTCGTAAATTTACTTCAATTGCTTGTGTTAAATGAACTTTCATTCATTTTTTTTACGTCGAACACAGCAACTTTATATTTCTAAGAACATTTTTTTTTTTTTAACAAAAAGATTTTCTTTTATTTTCTTTGACGAATCCATAAGAAATCAATTTCAGAATAGTTTCTTCTCTTTTGACCAGGAATTGATCGAAATGCTGAAAAAAGCCTTATACAACTCTTGAAGAAAAATGGAGAGTAACACGTTTTGTAAGATGGAAAAAAATGAAATTTTAGGTTCCGTTATTATGAGAGTAAATTATGAAATAAATGGTGCTTTTACGGTTGTAACATTTCAATCAAGAAAATTGCGAATTACGATGAAATGCATTTCTTACTTTTGTTTTCAGCTAATAAAATGTTTCTTATACGATTCGTATGAAAAAAAATATTTACGTAAAATTAAAGTTAAATCTAAAGCATTCGTTTCACTTTGCAACAGTCAAAAATAATTATATTCACTGTAATTAAATAAACAATATCACATAATATTTATTTTGTGTTTAACATTATATCAAAATTTTGGTGTAATTTCTTATTATCGAAGAATAACATTAACTTATTTATCACTTTTAAGTATTACGTTTATAAATATTTAATAACGCACCATCAAGTTATATTAGTATCATTATAATATAGCTTACACCTTTTAAGAGTAAATTTTAAATATATCAGAATTACATAAAAATAAAACTAATTTATCGTCTCCTTACTTTTATAAAGTATTTTTGAAAATGTTTCTTCAAGTAGCTTGAAATTAAATTTTCCTCTTCTCGTTTGCGAGATTTTAATATTTATTAGTTTAAAGAGGAATAAAATTAGTTTACTATTAATAGTTTAGGAGATATTATGTAAATATTTATCAGCGTTATATTTATTTTATTTTTGTTTATCTTAAACTTGCAAAAAAAATTTTACTTTGATATTATATTTTGAAACCTATAAAAGATATGAAAACAAAAATTATTCCTGTAATATTCTTTAAAATATATCAAAAGCACTAGTTATCAATTTCTTAGGATGGTACGAAAATATATGAAAAATATGTTTATGAAAAGAAAGAGGTCCAAATTTGAATATAAACATTAAAACTAATAAGCACTCAAAGTGCATAAACATTAATACATAAGCATAATACTAACACATAAATGTAACATAAAGTGCTAAAAAATCCTATCTTTTTACTCTTTATTACTACTAATATTATTTTTATTGTTAGCCTGTTTATGATATTATTTAACTGTTATGTGTAAAACTATTTTAATGTTAACATAAGATTAGCCGTTTTCTGAGATGGAAAATGCTTCTTTCTTCTCTAAAAATATGTAAAATTAGTTAAGTAAATTTTAAAATAAAATAATATTATAGAGAATTGCAGAATATTTTATGTATGATTACAACTAGCATCATAATTGCAGTGTGTAATTTCCATATAATTTCTAAACGGTCTTTTACAAAATAATTTGTATTTTTTTTTCAAATATGTGCACTGAGGGCTACTACATTAAAACCTTATTTGCTTCCCTCCTTCCACGTACGTGAAACGATGAGATATGCCTGAAGTTATGGAATATTAATAGACCATATAACAACACTTCTCTGTGATACTGAAGTTCTATTTATTAATTAAACGATACTGGCAGGTTTGAAGAATGTTAATTTCATATAACAAATGTGTTTAAATTAATTCACTATCAGATTTTTTAATTATTTTTACGATATAAATAATTGAAATTATATTTTATTAAGTAAATTTACCATGCACTAAAACTACTAGCTTTCTTGTAATGTAGTTTAATTTACTTACATTTTATTGATTTATTTTAAAGTGACATAACGTAAAACAATTCTCTTATTATTTAAACTATTTACTTATTCAAATCTGTATTGCCAAAAAAGAAAAAGAAAAAGAAAGAAAGAAAAAGAAAAAAGATTAATTTGTTTTAACTGAATTTGCTATATAGAAATTAAAGCAGACACAAACAAATTTACTTTTATTTATTTTAATAAGCTTTCTAAAATTTTATAATAAATACTAATGAGTAAAAGCAAGACTATTTTTTAGGAGGAAAATTTATTTTTTGAATTATTGAAAGAAATATTTTTATGTTTTATTCATTCGAAAACACTTTTTATTCAGCCTTTCCTTTAAAAATAAATTGCTGAAAAAGATTCACTAAGATTTTCTGACATTATCATATTTTAATGATTGTTTTAAATAAAAAATTGAGTAACTTTCAAGTGCAATCAAATTCTTGCAGCATGAGAACTCCAAAATTCAAACTTTTCTTTTTCTAAGTTTTTCCTTCCTACTATGCACACAATTACTTTCTTTTCTTCATAATAATGTTATCTACCTTGTATACGATTACAGCCAACAATGTTAAATTAATTACATGAAATACATTTCAGTGCTAACCATTGTGAAGATTAGTTTTCCATCTTTTCACAAAAATTATTTCTTATATTTCTTATCATAAACCGGAATTATGCAAACATTTCATAGGCCAATTGACTCTCATTTTAATTCAAGTCTACTTATGCATTAATGCAGGTAGTCTCTTTGTATTTATTTTTCTTTCTGTTTAGTTGTAAACGATTACTTTTAGAAATTAATTAGAAAAACTGCAACTGAATGTTTATGTGTGATATACCATAGTCTTAATTCACATAGGATTTAAGCAAAATTTTATTTCACACACACAAATTAAATAAACAAATAAAAACTATTAGAGAATTTCTTAATATATATAATTTTTTTGAGCAAAGAAAAACTTTTTTTTTTTTTTTTTAATGGAGAGAAAACAACTCTAAAAGATCTTATTAAGAAAACAACTCTAAAAGATCTTTAAAAAAACAACTCTCTTTTAAATTTTTAGAAGTAACTAGGAGGTTCTGTCCCCTGCTCGCTCTGATCATCAACCACCAAGGGAGGCTTAGCCTCCCCCCCCCCCTCCAGATTCACTTTATTTATTAACCTCTGCAGGGCTCTGCCCGCCTATTCGCTTCTTTGCCTTTCATTGTATAAGGACTAAAGCAGAAAAATGTTTTAAAACTCCAAAATTCATTGTCAAATTGAAATACATAATATTTAATACTACGTTATTATAATTATTTTTTAATTAAATATTATGCTAAAAATAAGTACTTTTTTTTCTCTTTTTTTTTTTTTTTTTTCTACAATAGAAAGAAATTTGTAATATCTAGATCATTTTGCGTTGCAGATTTAGTATATAAATCGTTTGACGACTTTTAAATTTTTGACACTATTTGCCGATGAATTTTTTGGTATAATTGCTAGTTTAAAAAAAAAAAAAAAAAAAAAAAAAAAACTAGTACCGATTTTTTTCTAATGCCTATACTTCTTACAACTCCAAAATTTTTTAGTTAATTTAGGGCAGTATGTAATACTCTATATATTTCTAATGCACAGCTAGGCAATAATTTTACACATTCGAAAACATCTGAAAAGTAAGAAAGTTGGCACTTTTCCATTTCGCCGGCGCAGGCGATTAATTCGCCAAAAATGATACAACCGAAGCCATTCCTTTAGCACCTAAAAAAGAGTAATTGTTTCAAACGCTTCAAATAATTATAAGAGAAAGATTAAGGAAACACGGCCGTTTACTTACATTTTTTAATTATTATTATTTTTATTATTATTTTTTTTAAGAAGTAAATTTTCTGAAATTTTGCTTAAAGGTAGCTTTTAAAAGTATTGCCCCGTAATAAATATAACATCTATTTAATCAAACCCATAATAACGGATATAAATTAATTTTAAATTTTAAAAATAAAAATAAATCTAAGTTACAAATTAACTTTTAATCCATTAGTCTTTAGATGTCGCCAATAAAGTCTGCTTGGCTATATTTGCGCCAGCAAAATTGAAAAAGGATTTTTTTTTTTTTTTTTTTTTTTTTTTTTTTTGTATGTCAAAATATATTTGAAGTATTTTAAAATATGTTTCTAAATAAGAAAATGATAAATTACAGTCGGCAGCAAAATTATCCGAGCACTAGCAAAAATTTCTATGTGATAAAAGTACACTTAATACAGTTTTGTTAAATAAATTCTTGTCGAATCCTGTTCTTATTCACTCTAAAAACACAATTCGACAAGGATTTGTTTAACAAAACAATATTAAGTGTACCTTCTTTACATAGGAAATTTTGCTAGTGCTCGGATACTTTTGCTGCCGACTGTATACTTTAAAGACAAAAAGAAATGCAGTCAGTTGTACGGACATGACATTATTTCATTATTCACACACACACACACACACACACACAAAAAAAAAAAAAAAAAAATCTTATAAGAAGAATTTATAAACAATATAAAAGATTGCCAATAAGAAAATTAACTTTCTAAAAGTAGAAAAAAAAATTATATTTCCAGACGACAAATTACAATCCTAAATTCATTTTTTCATTGAAAATACCTACTAATAGCAACATTGACACTTATTTATTTTTTTTTCATCGTGGATCACATTTTATTTTTCCCGTCGAAATGACATCATGACAGAAAAACAATGTAGAAGAGAAACTATTTTCAAGGTGGCAAATAGAGTACCTTTATAAGACCGATATTTTTAGTTAATAACTTTGTTCATTAAAAGGATAGAAATTTCTAAGCAGCTGAAATGCCATTCTTGAAGTATTCCGCAAACATAGATACCTCTCGTGACACAAAGGACACTGTCCTTCGCGAGGAAATGCGGTTGCAGACAAATAAAAAATAATAATAATAATAATAAAAATAAAATGATGCCAGGAACAGTAACTTTTTTTTAGTATATAGAGATAGAACAACAATAATAATAGTAATGCTACTGACGAAAATAATCAAAATTGAATAATGACGAAATTTTTTTTTTTTTTTTTCTTTTCATTTTTTATTTAATTTAAGGGTTCACAAGAGTTTCTAAAGGTAAGAAAAAGCATATTTTTTGTCTATTTTCTTAATATAATAAACAAAAAAATGTATTCAAAATTTTGAGTATGTAAAAGCGTAACATTTAAACAATATTTTATAAAATTTTCATAAACAATTAGTAAATTCAGACGGTGGGTCCTATTCACCAGAGACCCTTCAGAAAAGCAATGGATACGATTTCTCAAAAGCTTATGCACCAATATTAATGAAGTTTTGCATATTTCTTTAAAACAGAATTGATTAGTGCTTAAACAAAGGATTAAAAAAAATTGAAATTTGAACCTTTGGCAGGGTTATACGCAAAAACAGTATGATTTTCTGTACATTATATCCCAGGCATAGCCTTGTAAAATTAGTTGCGATCGAGAAAAAGAAAAATTCTTCGTTCATACACTAGTTAATTCTACTCTGAAGAAATCTGCAAAGTTTTAGTAAGATCGATGTATTAATTTTTGAAAAATCATGTCCACTGCTTTTGTGAAGTGTCTCCGGAAGCCAGGACACGCCGGATGAACTTTCAAAAATTTTTCATGAAAATTTTATAAAATATTATTCAAATTTTGCTATTCTATATTCTCAAAATTTTAAATTAAAAAAGAAAATAATTTATTTTATGAAAAAATAGATAAAATGCTGTTTTTGCCTTCGAAACCGATTTAACCCTGTAATTGAATTGAATTTAATTATTGCTTCAGTGCAGTTAAATCGAACAGAAATAATTTAGAATTTGGTATTTATCCCCTAGAAGAAGGTAAAAAGTTTAATGAGATAATTCTTAGAAATTTTAGCAAAGTTCATATATAAAAAAAATTCTATGCTTTTTTTTTTTTTTTTTTTTTTTTTTTTTTAAGAGCAACAGTATAGAATAGTGTTGCTTTATTAAAAAAAAAAAAATTGCTGTTGATTAAGAAAAACGTTGAATTATGCAAACAATTCCTCCATTTCAGGCTTTCAAACTAAATACAACAAAAATAAAAGGAAACGACTTTAATATATGGAAGTAATAAAAAAAAATAATAATAAAGTACCTTTTTAATATTTATGGAAATTTGAACTAAATAGTGTACAGTCAGTAACAAAAGTATCCGAACACTAGCAAAAATTCCTATGTAAAAATGTAGAGTTAATACTGTTTTGTCAAAAAAATCCTTGTTGAATCACATTCTTAGATTGACTAAGAACATGATTCGGTAAGGATTTATTTAACAAAACAGTATTAACTCTACTTTTTTTTATATAGGAATTTTTGCTAGTGTTCGGATACTTTTGTTACCGACTGTATAATAACTCTTCTTTTGCATTCCGCAAAGCAATGAGAGATTTTATACCACAAAGTAAAACTTAATGATTTTGATTTCAGGTATTTTAAGTGATATTTATAATTCCTCAAAACTTGATTTTGGAGTATTTCTATCAATATATTTCGCCTGTAGACTTTTTAAAATACTAACTAAACACACAATATCAGTTTTATTCATCAGTAAATAAGCAGTTAAATTCAAATTCCTGCGCTGCTGCTTAAAAAAAAATTAATATAATAATAATATAAACTAATTATCTCTTTTAAAAGTGTTTTCTCGTATTACAGCTGCCTCTTATTACATACGTCCTCATCCAACAATCTTTTACAACTTGTAATAATTTCTTTCTTTCGTCGATTTTAGGAAACTAAAAAAAACTCGATATTTTTTAATGGACCAATTCGATGTTGAAAGTCTATTCACTTTCTATTATTTCAAAGCATTAATCACCTAATGAAGGCAAGGCGCTTGTATATTTCCTTTGAGAGAAAATTGCCGATTGTAAGGGCGGGGGGATCTCGGACACCAGATATCTAAATCGTCTCGTTTTCACCAGTGCCATCTAAGCGATGAGTACTAGGTGAAAGTTCTTTATTTTATTTATTTTATTTTTATTTGCAAGAGATTGAGTGGAAATCGTTGCTCTATAATAATAATAATAATAAAATAAATCTGGAGTGACTCCACTCGACTTTCCGAACATTGAGTAATTAACGGTTTTGTAGGTAAAGTAAAGTAAGAGGAGTTGTTAAATAAACAAAAAAGAAAATTATAATAGGTTGATTGGGTATTTTTTTATATAGTACACGATGTTTAATTTATCGCTATTTTACCAAACACGTAGATCCTAATGACAAAGAATAATTCATTGTGTCCCTGTAAAAACCTACAAATGCTAGATTCACCAAAATGCTTATAGTTAGTGCAACAGCCACTTATAATATTTATATAAATTTTCAGCTCCATCGGATAAGGCATGTAGACGCTATCGCACTTTAAAGTTTGAACCCATATGCCACAATTATAAAGAAATTTGTATTTTGTCCCTGTAAAAATAACCATTAAGTGCTAGATTCTCTAAAGTTCATAAAGCTCGTGTGACGGTGACGTATAATATGTATATAAATTTTCAGTTAATTTGAATAAGGAGTTTAGTCGCTGTCGCACTTTAAATAATTTAATTCTATAGGTCATAATGATGAACAAATTTTAATTGTGTCCCCGTAAAACTCGTTAAGAGCTAGAGTCACCAAAATCCATACAATTTCTGTGATGGTGACATAACACGTATATAAATTTTCCATTCAAACGGATTAAGCATTTAGATGCTATCGTACTTTAAAAACTTTCACCCCATACGCCATAATGGTACAGAGTTATTTGTTGTGTCCCTGTAAAAAAGATAGAAGTGCTAGATTCACCAAAACCTATATAGATCGTGAAACTGTGACCTGTATAATGTGTGTAATTTTTTTGTTCAATTGAATAAGGCGTTTAGACAATATCGCACTTTTTATAATTTGGTCCCGTAGGCCGTAATGATAAAGAATTTTTCTTTGTGTCCCTGTAAAAAATGTATAAAATCTAGATTCACGAAACTCTATGCTGTTCATGTAACTATTACCTATAATATGTGTAAAAATTATTTTCTCAGTTTAATAAGGCATTTTGACATTATCGCAGTTTTTAAAATGTGGTCCCATAGGCCATAATGATAAAGAATTTTTCTTTGTGCCCCTGTAAAGAAACTATAAGTGCCAGATTCTCCAAACTCCCCACAGTTTGCGCAACTGTGACCTATAATATGTGTATAAATTTTTTGCTCAATTAAAGAAGGCGTTTAGATGCTATCACACTTATAAGATTTTGGTCCCATAGACCATAATGATAAAGAATTTTTCTTTGTATCCCTGTAAAAAAACTATAAGTGCTAGATCCCCCAAAATCTATAGGGTTCATAATATGGTGACTTACAACATACGTACCAACTTTCAGGTTATTCGAACAAAGCGTTTAGACGCTAGCGTGTTCACTCACAGACATACACACACACATACCTACACACATACATACACACATACACACACACAGTCTCGTATTAGGTGGAAAGCGAGGACTGTATGTATTGCCTATCAAACCGAGGACTTCTAAAAAAATATTAATACAAATAAAAAATTAGTGTCGAACGTATTCAGTCTGTTAGTATAATAATATTTTCAAATAAAATTTCAAAATATCCTATTATTTTTTAATGCACCTGCAAACGAGGACTTGTTATACACACTGTGTGTAATCCGAATGTCATTACATACAATCAACCGAGGACTTGAACACACACACAGTCAACCGAGGACTTAGTAAAACGACAATCAACCGAGGACTTTGCAAACATACAGTCAATCGTGGACTTGAACACACACACAGTCAACCGAGGACTTAGTAAAAGGACAATCAACCGAGGACTTTGCAAACATACAGTAAACCGAGGACTTGAACATACACACAGTCAACCGAGGACCTAGTAAAAGGACAATCAACCGAGGACTTTGCAAACATACAGTAAACCGAGGACTTGAACACACACACAAATTCAACCGAGGACTTTACATGCACGGGATGGGGAGTTGATGGAGGAATCGTTTGCAGATACTTTCGAAAAAATAAAGTTATTTAGGGGAGGGGGGCAGGTGGGGCAGAGGGCAAAATAAAAAAATAGAAATAAAGCTTAGAAAATTGTCATTAAGATTTTTTTTGGTGGGAGGGGGGGGGGGTGAAGAATAGTTTGCCGATACTTTCGAAAGTCTAAAGTTATTAAGTTTAGGGGGAAATAAGGGGAAGTTTTTTTAAGATTAGGTTACAGTCTTTATTTATTTATTTATTTATTTTATTTTTTAAAGGGTAAAAGGGATTTAAATGGTAAAGATTTCATTGTGGATACTTTGGAAAGTGTAAAATTATTAGAGGGGAAGTTAAAGGGTGGATTTTTTTTAGAGAGATGCAGCTTTAAAAAATTGTATTTATAAGTTTTCGGAGGTTAGGAGTCTATTGCGAATAATTTAGAAAGTACAAAATTATTACGGGAGCAGAAGGGGGGGAGTAAATTTTTAAAAATAGAGATACAGGCTTTAAAATTTCATATCATCGAGTTTTGGGTATAACAAATAGATTGTGAATCTTTGGAAAGTGTAAATTTAGAAGGGGGGCAGATGGGGGTGCGGGAGCAAAAATTTTAATGTAGAGATAAAATCTTGAAAATTTATATTATTATGTTTTTGTGGGTAACAGATAGATTGCGGATACTTTGGAAAGTGTAAAATTATTGGGAAGGCAGATGGGGAGCAAATATTTTTTTATGGAGATTCAGCTTTAAAAATTTGTATTTTTGGGTTTTGAAAAGTTAGAAGTCGTTTGTAGATAATTTCGAAAGTGCAAAATAATTGGGGGGGGGGCAGATGAAGAAGGGACAGATAGAGGGTACCAATTTTTTTTTTAATTAGGGATACAACTTTGAAACTTTATATCATCAAGTTTTTGGAACGTTTCAAAAAATATCAATACAAATAAAAAATTAGTGTCGAATGTATTCAATCTATTAATAAATTATTTTAATGCACCTGCAAACGAGGACTTCTTATACACACTGTGTAATCCGAATGTCATTACATACAATCAACCGAGGACTTGAACACACACACAGTCAACCGAGGACTTTGTAAACGGACGATCAACCGAGGACTTTGAAAACATACAGTCAACCGAGGACTTGAACACACACACAGTCAACCGAGGACTTTGCAAATATACTGTCAACCGAGGACTTGAACACACACACAGTCAACCGAGGACTTAGTAAAAGGACGATCAACCGAGGACTTTGCAAACATACAGTCAACCGAGGACTTGAACACACACACAAATTCCGGGATGAGGGGGGGGGAGAATCGTTTGGAGATACTTTCGAAAAGTAAAATTATTAAGGGGAGGGGCAGAGAGAAAAATAAGAAATTGAGATAAAGCTTTGAAAATTGGCATTAAGATATTTTGGGGGGTGAGTAATAGTTTGCCGATACTTTCGAAAGTGTAAAGTTATTAGGCTTAGGTGGAGGTAAGGGGAGGATTTTTTAAGATTAGGTTACAGTCTTTATTTATTTATTTATTTATTTTATTTTATTTTTTAGATTTTATTGTGGATACTTTGGAAAGTGTAAAATTATTAGAGGGCAGATTTGGGGGGGGGGGGGATAGAAAGATGCAGCTTTACAAAATTGTATTTATAAGTTTTGGGGTTTTACGAGTCGATTGCGGATAACTTCGAAAATGCAAAATTATTAAGGGGCAGATGGGGGGCGCGCAAATTTTTAAAAATAGAGACACTGCTTTGAAACTTGGTATCATCGAGTTTTTTGGGATAACAAATATATTGCGAATACTTTGGAAAGTGTGAAGTTATAAGAGGGCAGATGAGGGGGAGGAGTGTTAACATAAAGATAAATCCCTGAAAGTTGTTATTAGGTTTCTAGGGGTAACAAATATATTACGGATACTTTGGAAAGTTTAAAATTATTAGGGGGCAAATGGTGGTGGTGGGGAACTTTTTTATAGAGTTGCAGCTTTAAAAATTGGTAATTATAGGTTTTGGGAGTTTAGGAGTCGATTGCGGATCATTTCGAAAGTGCAAAATTGTTACAGGGACAAAGATGGAGAAGGCAAATTTTTAAAAAGAGAGATGCAGTCTTGAAACTTGATATCGTTAGGTTTTTCGGTGTAATAAATAAATTGTGAATACTTTGGAAAGTGTAAAATTATAAGGGGGCAGATTGGGGGAGGGGGGGAGGGGCAAAAATTTTACATAGACATAAAGTCATAAAAATTGTTATTATTAGGTTTTTGGGGGTAAGAGAAAGATTGCGAATACTTTCTAAAGTGTAAAGTAATTAGGAAGAGGGGAAGCAGATGGAGGGCAAAATGTTTTAATGGAGATGAAGATTTTTAAATTGGGATTTTTAGGTTCTGGGATGGTAAGAGTCGATTGTCGAAAGTTCAAAATTATTAGGGGACAAGTATTTTTTTTAAATTCCATATGTATATATATATATATATATATATTTAAAAAAAAAGGGCATTACTTTTTTTCTTTATTCTAACAGATAGCGCTCATTCCTCTAAAACTTGTTCTTTTGAATCCATGAAACACTTCTATTTCTTCATACTTATTAATTGCGAATTTACGTAACACAAATTAATCTCTGTAATAAAATAAAATTTAATTTTAAATTTAAATTTTAACTTTCAGATTTATTAGTTAAAAATCAGAAGAAACTAATTAAACTAAAATTTAAACTAAAATTTATTTTTACTTAATCGTTCAGTAGATAAATTCGATTCCTTTATTAACTGTGAATTTAACTGTTTTCGGACTCATGGCTGTTGTGGAGTGTTTTACCTTTTTCGACGTGCTTTTCAAAAGCAAAAAAAGTACAAATTAGTATTTGAAGTTTAATATGTTTATTTCTCTCTTGGTTTTTTACACTTCATAAGTTTATTTCTCTCTTGGTTTTTCCACTTTTCATTTGAAATTATTTTCAAGTCTTTTATGTGACCTCGGGCATTGCATGCTGTATTATTTTAACAATTTGCATACAGCATGACAGAAAGATCACCTAATTTGCAAACAACATTCATTTAATGCCCTTTTAAAAGTAATGAATTTGTATGCTTCAATATCAAGTTGCTTATATTTTTCTTTTCGTTAACTTTATTCATATTTTTTTTAGTTCTTCATGTGATACTTGGTTTCATATAATCTAATGTTTAAAAAGGTTTTCAATATAGTTATATATATTCTGTTCATTTATTTTCTATAGAATTTGTTGTTTCATAATTAATGAACATTCATTTTACACAATTAACTAACCTAATCAATTAAATCGAAATTTTAGGAACAGTGTTGGTGTATGTTGATTGATTGTATACTAGGCGTGTGTAGAATGACCCCCCATGTCTATGTTACTAGGAAGACCTAGCTTGTATTTACATGAATTTCGGAAAAAAACATGGGAAACTCCAAACGACTGGCCTGACGAGCACAA
This sequence comes from Salticus scenicus, assembly GCA_963930645.1. Lineage (NCBI taxonomy): Eukaryota > Metazoa > Arthropoda > Arachnida > Araneae > Salticidae > Salticus > Salticus scenicus. The sequence continues at coordinate 244,170,749 of OZ005657.1, read as the reverse complement.
TTTGTTAACGTAATTGGTGATTTTTAGAGTCATCCTACAAGCAAAAAACAAACCAATGAATGGTAAATTTCAAAATTTCAAATAGCAAAATTTTGTTCAATGCTTAAAAATATGTTCAAATTTCATATTTTATCAGCTGATTTAACGGGATTGTTTATCGTAATGTGTGAAATATTTAATGTGGTAACATAGAAGAAAAAACGTAGACATTTGGGATTCTAACTAGAAAGGAGATATTCCTAAAAATTCCCTATAGCACAAATATTGATAAAAACAGTCAGCCTTTTGTCGTGATATGCCACTATTTTTTTTCCAAGCATTATTACACAAGATAATTTTTTCATTGTACTGTTTCTACTAATTTTCTATGATAAAATATTTAATATTCAGAAATAGTGATAATTATCTGCAATGAACCTGGAAATCGGTAATTGAAAGACACTTTCGTATATTTTTCATTTACGTTTGGTTTCAATTTTTTCTCCTTAAAAAAGTAACAATTATTAATTTACTGATAATGTTTAATCTGGTATTATACATATTTAAGATTAAAATTAATATTTTTAAAAGTGTTTGCGTAATTATTTAAACTCATTACACAATTTGGAAAAAAAAAAAAAAAAAAAAAAAACTTTGCATATTATAAAAAAATTGTAATTTGTATCGTAATGTTTGTCTAGAATTTTAGTAAATTTTCAATACTTTTTAATTCAAAATAAATAATCAAGATTCTGATTCTTTATAGTACATTCTTTAATATATTATTTTGCAAGAAAAGGTAAAATTAAGTGTTACTTCAACAATATGTTATAGATATACAATATGTAGGCATTTTTTAAAACTTATTGTAAAAACACTGATTTTGAAATACATTCAAAATACAAAAGTTCAAAAATTAGACTTTTTTATCTCTCTTCGTTTTCTGTCTGTCAGGGTCAAATCTGTCAACGAATTTTAATTGACTTCTTATCTCCCGATTGAACTGATATTGTGCATATATATGTTACCGTTAAAACTCGAAATCCGTTAATGTGCAGATTACCTAGCTAATCTGCAGATTAACTGATTTTTGCACTTTAGCGGTAACATACAACTGAGATGACAATGCATGCTGAAGATACGTACACTAATTTTCCCTAAATAACAGGACACTTACGATTTCAGAAGTTTTTTGTGATATTTAGAAAACTTGTCGACGAATCATCCTTAAACTTTAGGTACCTAAAGAACATATTATACCTCATGTATTAAAAAAAAATTTTCGAGAGCGGAAAGGGGATCATTAAAAAAATTAAATTAAAGAACAAAATATTTGGGATTAAGCTGTAAAAAATTAATACTTGAGATACATTCAGTTTGTTGAATGTGATTAATAAGTTTTCTTCTTATTACATGCATTCTTTACATGAGACTTGAGCAAATACTTACGGAGGTATAAACATTTCTTAAAAAAAAAAAAAAAAAAAAAAAAAAAAAAAAAAAAAAAAAATTGCTTTTTTTCTATTATAACATTCAGGGTATTAAACTTAATGCGATGTCATTTTTAGGAAACTTAACATACGAAAACTATTGAACGAATTGTACTTTATTTCTTAAATAAGAACGTTGATATTTTTAAATAAACAGCATTAAAAAAGCAAAATATTATTTTTTTTTATGAATGAGCTACAGTATTCAAAAATGGTCACACAGAAATGTATATCAAATAAAAATATTTCTACAATTTTTTGAAATGTATTGGAAGTTTTCAAAATATTCTTTTATTTTTTTCATCTTGGATCTACGATGTACGGCAAAAGAAGGTAGTGTAAATGTCACACCAAATAACTTTTTTTTTTTTTTTTTTTAATTTTATATCAATTTTCTAAATTTAAATGATATATAAAATAATAATAATAATAATGATAAAGAGCATAGATACGACTATTATTATTTATTTACTTATTTATTCATATACACAGAAAGACAGAAAAAAGTGTTGGGAAAAAATAAATAAATAAATAAATTGAGGCTATACAAAAGAAAAAAAGAAAGAAAAGGGTACAAAATAATTTATATGATATATTAAAATTATTACTTATTTATTAAAATTATGTGAAATTATTTATTGAAATATTTAATCCTTTGCCGTGCGGGGTAATTCGGATCATTTAAATTACATTGCCACCGGAATTCATGAACCAAAATAAAATAAAATAAATTTTAAATTTTAAGGTTGAAAAACAGGGCCTTTTCTACTATGTTATAAACTTAAATTTTTGCTAAAAAAGTTCCGGGATGAGTTTTTGCACATGAGATTTAAAATTAGGTGTTCCATCAGCGGTAATACTGCACCGAAAAGGGTTAACAAAATAATTTGTTAAATAAACCAAACATTTTTGTTCGAACAGCCTCAACAAAAATTTGGTTGTTTCAACATTTTTTTTTTTTTTTTTCCTTTTTTCTGTATTAGTTAAAGAGGAATAGTTTTCAGTCTTGATAGACAACCCGAAAATAACAAATATTAAAAGGCAATAAATTAATATTTCCAGATAAAATTGAATTAATTTCATTTTTCATTAATCAAAATAATTTTATGCTTTGATTATAAAATCATTACCCGACTTTTATTTATTATTATTATTATTAATTTCATTTAACACTTAAAGAGCTGCCAAAAATTCATAAAGTACAATTTTTACCATTTTCTATGAAAGTTAAAAGATCATTAAGGATTTCGGTAAGTTTGCCTGTCTTTTCGTGCTTTAACCAATAGCTTATATATATATATATATATATATATACATATATATAGAGAGAGATGTATTAATTTCCTTCAAATTTATGTATGACAATCAGATTTGCTATTGAAAATAGTTTACTGTTACATAATAATAATAAAAATGCTTTGGATTATTTTATTCTTGAATATTTATTGTATAGAATATTTTGAATATTTTTTTGTTAATCACTGTATATTGATTAACAAAAAAATTCGAATACATTACTTTCCAGTATTTCTTTTAAACATAGATTAATTTATACTAAAACATACATTATTCTTTCGGGTAAATCGATGGATATATTTTTTTTTTTTCTCTCTCTCTCTCTGCTGTTTTTTACGTATTACAAGAGATTGCAACCACGAGAAAGGCATTTTCTTGAAATCACTAACATTAAATTTTATAAGATTTTATAATTAACTGCTATAACATAAACTTGTATCAACAATTAACAAGAATCATGCAAATTTTTGGACAGTTCTAAAGCTTTTTTTTTTTTTTTTTTTTTTTTTTATGCTTATCAGCAATTCTACTCGAACTATGGAACTGTCGATTCCCTGTGACGTCACGTAGTCAAACGGAAACGGGTAAGTTATCGTCATATTCTTCATCAAAGGAATGAAGTAGCTCTTCTCTTATCTACACTCTACAGCTCTGGTTCGAAAGATAATTAAAATAAATGACATGATACCATATGTTAGCCATTAACTGACTATTTCAGCGTTTCAAGCAAAAAATAGATTTCACTGAGGATATTAATATTACTTATTTTCAGCTTGCGTGTCAATTGTCAATGAATCTGATCCTTAACAATTTTGCCTGTAGTATAGGGGCGCTGGTACTAGTTAAATGCTGACAAGTGATGAATGAAAGAAGGAAAGGGTGGAACGATTGTTTCACTTAACTTTATATGTATATAATTGTATGCATTTCATGGTACAAAAATAGAAAACAGTAGGAAAACACAGGGAATTGTACACAGACATATATATTTCTCATTATTAATATTATTGTTCTTGTTTTAAATTTATCTTTACCATGTGTTATTAACGGATCTCGTAAAAAAAAAAAAAAAGGCACTTTTTCAATTTGCAAAAAGCAAAATAATAATAATAATAATAATAATAATAAAATAAAAAATAAATACAGTTGAATATCGTCAAACGCGATTTCGTATAACGTAATGAAAAACTGCGACTATTCCTCATACAAGGCGATAGAGTCTGGAATAGCGCGTAAGATAAGTTAAACATTTTCTCACATTGTAAAAGTTCTGTAAATTTACTGGAATTATTATCCAGAGTTCTTGTTAATTAAAAATATTTCTCAGTGAAAAATATATAGTAAAAATGTCTATTTTTATTCTGTAATTTCATTTTTTTTTTTTTTTTTTTTTTTTATTAATATTTCTACTTCAAAAAATGTGTTATAAATCACTAATATACTCCGTCAACAGCGAATTAAAGTAATATTAGCCATTGAATGTCTATATATAATAGATTTTTTACATCTCTGTTTATTTTTAGCAGTAATATTATGTACGATTTAAGACAAATGATTTCCAGTAATTTTTCTGTTGAAATTTGTTACAGTGCATAGTTTCTGATTTTTTGCATAGAAAATCAATTGTATACACTAACCACGTGAGGAGTCAAGCTGACAGTTAAAAAAAAATAGCGGTTTATAAAAGTAAATCTACAAATAATAGGTCAAGAGGACTGGTAGTGGACCCTATACCAATAATGGATTCTTTTAAATTTAAACTCTGAAAACAAGCTTTCTAATTCTTGTATAGGAACGAGCAGAATTCAGGGTTGATATTTTTACTATTAATATCTATTAATATTAATACAAACATTTTCAGTCATCAGTTTTAGATTACGATTAGATTAACTGGAAAAAAAAAAAAAAAAAAAAAAAAAAAAAAAGAACTTTATGTAATTTTACTTCTTCTTCTTGTAGTTTTCAGTTTCCGTACTTGTATTTCAATCCTCTCAATTTCTTTTTATCTTATTCTTTGAGAGCAGAATTATGAGCATTCAATGGAGTTTTCACTCATCAATTACGTATATGCGAATCATTTAAATTGTACCAGTGTAGATGTTAAAGTTGATTGACTATACAAGGGTCCTGGGCCTAGGTGGGTCATTTTTAATGGCGGAGGAGGGTTCTTTCTAAGGCAACCTACACCTCAGTAGCACATGTTGCGGAGAGAACCATGGAAAACTCCGAACAGCTAGGCCGAAGAAGTCGACATGGAATTGATCCTGGCACTACCCGTTTACCAGCTTTGAAAACAGAACCTCTCGTCCACTCAATTCCTTTATTGTTTTGAAAAAATAGCGTGCTTTAGAATAGTGAAGGTAAATTTCTATACAGTCAAAATAAAAAATTCCGAAGTGTAATAAATTTCTTTTAGGCTTTATCAAGATAGATTTTATACGACGTAATAATGAAATTGATGAATCAGACGTCTGCATATATTATTTATTTCTGTTAGTTAATTATTTTTATTTTAAGAAAAAATTCCAAATACAGATGATCCTGATTTAAGCTTTTGACTTTATTTTTAATTTTGAAGATTCAGTTTGAGGTTATTTAGTTTACAATCGTACTGGAGTTACGCAATTTCCAATTGACGATGCTCTCTCATACATCCCTAGGGACAGTCCTGAAACATGCTATCACACATTAGATCCTTTAGAAGAAGATGGCTCTACCTCCACTTCTGCTACCATTTTTTACAGAATAGGTATAGTAAGAATATTTTGCAACCCGACAGATTTTACACGTATCAACCACCATTAATATATATCTATAGTAAGAACTCGCAATCCCCCGATTTTGAGCTCGACGCTCTACTGGCCAGGCTACGATGAACCTAATCTTCTGAAATTTAGTGTAAAATGAAGACTGTGATTCAACCTAACGATCACACAGCAATTACCGAAGAATTTCAAGGTTCGCCTGAACAGGCTCATCAAACCTTGATTGAAGAAAATACTGCAGTGTAAGTAGAACAAGAACTACCAAATAATAACTCGATAAAAAGTAGAAAGTATTGCTCCCATCTCAAGGATCAAACTTCAGTTGCCAAGTGCCAAGTTCGAATCCCAATTCAGGCAGTGTGATTCGGAATGCAATTAAAGCCACATGTTCTCCTCTAATGATCCTAAATGTACAAAATACGATCCTAAAGAGATACTTCATTTCAAGCCCTCATTGATCAGGCAGTTCAATCCAAATATTAAAAAAAAAAAATCTAAAGCAACCGGCGATTCCTTAAAATACGAGAAAAGATCGTATGTCAAATTTACTATAATGTAAAAATTGATATGAAAACCGCTATAAAAATATGAAAAAAGTACGATCAGAAATTAACAATGAAAAGATTGGAAGGAACTAGAAAAATTGTAGAGGAAAAAAGAATGTACTTTCGTTTATTATAAAAACATATTTTCCTGCAGAATCGTTTTTTTTTTTTTTTTTTTTTTTTTTTTTTTTTTAATTTTGCTTATATCTGTGAAAATTAAAAGATACCCCCCCCCTTCTCTCCCCCAAGATTTCAATCTATTAAAGTTTTTTATTTTGTCTTCTAGCGTTATACGTTTCTTCTCAACTTCTCAGATATTTTATATATTTCAGTTCACATGGCTAAAATATATTTGTTTCTAACGAAAATATTATTATAACGTATACAAATATCTTTTCATTTACTTATTTTCGTTGCAACTTTTATCATATCAATCTATCTTTTTCGAAAACTACCTTATAGTTTCTCTAACAACGTTGTGAAGTTATCTCGTGAGAATTTCTTTTCTACATTCAAGCTTTACTTTTTCACTGTAGATAAGGGCTGCCCCGTTACTAAGCCAACACCCGATGCTTTTGGTCTCATTACGGGTTGAAATCGTCCATTCAATGTAGGTCTTGTATAACGCGATTTCCTATTACGCGGAACACATCTCCCGCGTTATACGAGAATCTACTGTATATATATGAAATGGATTATATACTGTATATATATATATGGATTTAAAAAATGAATTTCACGTTACATTTTTAGAAATTTCAATTGAAATGGTACAACATCCACTTAGTATATACATGGAGAAAAATGGAATTGAAAGAATATAATTATTTTTATATTACATCACTTATATATCGCCGTGTTTATGACCTAATTTAGGAAATCAAATGGGAATGTGTTGTAATTCAAAGGATTCATAACATTCATAATATTATTTCGCCATCTAGAAAAGTGTAGGGTAGACCGGGGCACAGAGGACCACCCCTATTTAAATCTATTAATATTCAACTCTTTTAGTTCATATGAATACTCATGTATGACAGCATGGTATTAGTTGTATGCAGTCAAAAAAAAAAAAATAATAATAATAATAATAATGGGAAATTGTAAGGTAACCATTTTGAGCAGTTTTTATGTTTTGTACTGCTCAAAGTAATTTTTCTACATTAAAGTTTTCAAGATTTTATGAAGATAGAACTAGTGACTATAAATACTATATAAGTGTTAAAGGAAGGCAAGATATTGCTGTTTTTAAATTCCTTAAAATTATTAGCATATTTATAGTCTGTATATTATTTTATTATTATTATTTGTTTTACTCTGGCACGGGGCACAGTGGACCACATTCCAATGTGCCTAAAAGTACAAATTAAATTTAATACTTATATTTGTTTTAGTTAAATTCATAGATGCAAAGCATTAATATCTCAAAGTAATAGATATCTTAATGTTAAAATAAATAAAACGAATAATACATTTCTGAAAAGAATAAATATTTGAATGGTAATATAAGATCTGTTAATATCTAAATTTAATAACTATTTGAAATATATTGCATTAATAAAAGAAAAAGTGATATCTAATTTAATAAACAGTAGGGAAAATGTACTAATTTTGTTGTTTTTAGAGACCAAATGTAAAAGCAAAAGAAGTGGATTAATAAATTTTAGGAATAAAAAACGATTATCTATTTTAACTTAATAAATTTTGTTACTGAGATTTGATTTCTTTATTGTTCATTTTATTTAAATTTTGTTTAGTTTATTTCATGAAAATGCTTGAATTATGTTCTTTAGACATGAATTGTATAAGAAACTAATTTTAGAGGGAAAAAAAAAAGTAATTTATATTAATTTAATACAAACAAAATAGACTGGTACACTGTACCTCAGTCTTGGGGCACAGTGGTCCACTTTGTAAGTGCTCACATTTTATATTTTCATTCATAATGCATTGGAAATATTGCTATAAAAAAATAAGACATGTCACGAAAGGCTTAGAGATTGTTTGCGTTTTTTTTTTTTTTTTTTTTTTTCCAAGTACACTGCTTTTCTGTTTTTTGTGAAAAAAAAAAATTAAGAGTGTAAAAGTGGTTCACTCTGCCCCGGTCTCCCCTAAATTAAAAAATCTCTATCGTTTCATCTATTCAGTTTATTGGCTTAGCCTGTAAGTCTATATTTCTAGTTTAAATATTCAGAAAATGACTATTTATTCGTTCCAGATGGATGCGATGTATATTTCTCAGTGCATCCCTATTGGTTAAGTCTCAGCCATTGTTTTATCCTCCCCCTCAAAAGAAAAAAGAAAAAAAAAAAAAAAAAACTGCCAGCTAAAAAACAGATAATTCTCGCAACATAGGGCAACAAATAAGTTCTATTAAAAAGAAATGAACTTGCTAGATTAAAATCCCCCACGTGAAATTCCAGTATTTGGTTAGGAAATGATTAAGTTATGCATATATATGATCTGTTTGATAATAAAAAGAAAAGAATGAGAACGAAGAATAGTAAGTTAAATAAATCACCGCAGAAACATACACAACAAGGCCAATCAAAGTAACTATATATGTATATTATTGTTATTATTATCACCTTGAGCTCATTTTGTTTGAACAATAATCCATTTGATAAAAAAGAAAAGAATGAGAACGAAGAGTAGCCTGTTAAATAAATCACCACCATGGCGGTTCGTAATTGAGGGCCAGGGGGCACTGCCCCACCTAATTTTTTCTCGATTAAAATAATAATAATTCTTCTGTTTTTTTATAACTGTTCAAAAATATATATACAAAATAACAATTCTTTTCTAACTTCCTTCTTAATCTTCTTTCATTATCATTTATTTGTCAATATATTTTTTTCAGCTGTCACAAATCACTAATGACTGGCCGACTGCTACTTTCCTTCCTTATCTTAGAGAATGGGGCTGTTTACAATCGGCCCGAAATTGGTGTGTTTATTTGTACAGTTTATTCTACTAGAACAGCGGGTTAACAGATTTGGTGACGAACTCTTTATCAGTGTAAGCACGCTGTAATTTTTTCGTCGATGGGCCAGCAGAGAGTGGCCCTTTGGAACAAAACTATAGGGGGGAAAAACTGTCTCCTTAAAAATTTGTTAACAATGCAATTCACGGATAAAATTTGGCGACTTCTGCGTTGCGTTTTTTTTTTTTTTTTTTTTTTTTTTTCCCTCATTGATTTTTCGGTGAATTTTTTAGAGTTATATATGACGGTTTAAAATTAGTGTTTAAAGAAAGAAATCTGGTAACAGTGAAAAATATTTTCTAGGCTAGCCTTTGAGATAAGAGCCTGTATAAGAATTAAAGACCTCTTTTACTAAAGTGTTTTGAATTTAAATGAGGGGGGAAAAAAAAAAATAAAAATAAAAAGTATATGTGATTTTTTTCCCCTTTTCAGAACAGTGTATTGAAACTTTTATGTAAATAAATTGTAAAATTTTTGAATAAATAATTAATGGATTTACATGGATAAATGGATTAAATATCTTTATAAAATTGTGATTTATTATTATTATTAAATGATTTTTCTTTTAAATGCGATTTAATAGAAACATCTGCAATGTTTCTTTTTTCTTTCTTTCTTTCTTTCTTTCTTTTTTTTTTTTTTTTTTTTAAAGATGATAACCCGTCTTCTTTCTTTATTTGTTGAAAGTTAATTTAAATTATCTAAAATAAATTATTTATTTAAATTATCTATTTAAATTATCCAAATGCATATGTCGACGAAAACGATCTGATATCGAACTTGGCAATTTCCGTTATTTAAATTTTGATATTCCATTGATCAGAACATTGCAGAATTTTGCAATTGTATTTGTAAAACTTTAGTTTTTGAGATAATTTTATGCAATGTTTTCCATAGTGTTGAATTTAAGATTCGGCAACATAAAAAAAATAAAAAAATAAAAAAATTAAAAATAAATCCGAAATTTCGTTTTATACCCCATTTTATTAATGTTTGTTTGCATGTTTGAATAATGAATAATATTAAAGTTAAATTACGAATCATACGATGGATCGGGCCCCACCTGTGAAAATTTGCACGAGCCGCTACTGATCACCACAGAAACATATATAGGTCAAACGACGTGACTAGTTCCCTCAAATTGGATTTAATTTTAAGATTAATAATATTACTTACTTTAATTTATTAGATTACTAGCAGGCTACGCCCGCTTCGCTGGTCACTTTTTTTTTAATGAATCATTAAAATTAATGAATTCTCAAAATTGCATTAATTTTTATCATGTGAAAAAAAAAAAAAAAGAAAAGAAAACTGTGATTGGGAAAAATGTCGCACCGGGTCCCACTGCCTTCGGCAGCGTAGCCCCGTGCGCGATGCGCACGCGCGAATGCATATATATGAGCGCCCTAATAATTTTACAAATTCGAAAATATCCGCAATCGATTTGTAAGTATCAAAAGCCTCTATGCACCAGTTTTGAACGATCTATCTCTATTTTTATTTTTTTGCCCCTCCGCTCCCTCCCCCCTTCCCGCCCCTCCCAATAATTTTAAAAATTCAAAAATATCCGCAATCGATTTGTAGGTATCGAAAACCTCGATGTACCAATTTTGAATGATCTAACTCTATTTTTTTTTGCCCCTCTGCCCCCCCTTCCCGGCCCTTCAAATAACTTTACACTCGAAAATATCCCCATTCGATTTGCAGGCCTTTTGAATGGCCTAACTGTATTTCTATTTGTTTTTGCCCATAGCCCCCCCCCTTAACGCCCCTCCTAATAATTTTACAAATTCGAAAATATCCGCAATCGATTTGTAAGTATCAAAAGCCTCTATGCACCAGTTTTGAACGATCTATCTCTATTTTTATTTTTTTGCCCCTCCGCTCCCTCCCCCCTTCCCGCCCCTCCCAATAATTTTAAAAATTCAAAAATATCCGCAATCGATTTGTAGGTATCGAAAACCTCGATGTACCAATTTTGAATGATCTAACTCTATTTTTTTTTTGCCCCTCTGCCCCCCCCCCTTCCCGGCCCTTCTAATAACTTTACACTCGAAAATATCCCCATTCGATTTGCAGGCCTTTTGAATGGCCTAACTTTATTTGTTTTTGCCCATAGCCCCCCCCTTAACGCCCCTCCTAATAATTTTACAAATTCGAAAATATCCGCAATCGATTTGTAAGTATCGAGAACCTCTATATACCAATTTTGAACGATCTAACTGTATTTTTATTTTTTTGTCCCCCCCTCTCTTCTCCCCCCTTCTCGCCCCTCCTAATAACTTTACACTTTCGAAAATATCCCCATTCGACTTGAAGGCCTTTAAAACCTGTCTGTACCAATTTTGAACGGCCTAACTGTATTTCTATTTGTTTTTGCCCCATAGCCCCCCCCTTACCGCCCCACCCCCCCTACCCGCCCCTCCTAATAATTTTACAAATTCGAAAATATCCGCAATCGATTTGTAAGTATCGAAAACCGCTATGTACCAATTTTGAACGATCTGACACTATTTTTATTCTTCCCCCCCCCCTCCCCCTCCCCCTTCCCCCTCCTAATAACTTTACACAATCTAAAATATCCCCATTCGACTTGCAGGCCTTTAAAAGCTATCTGTACCAATTTTGAACGGCCTAACTGCATTTCTATTTGTTTTCGCTCCATAGCCCCCCCCCCCCCCCACTTGCTGCCGCACCTGGGGGCTGAATTTCTAAAATTCCAGAAATTTGTTTTTAGATAGTTGCATTAGCTATATTTTAGAGCAAAAATTTCACGTATATATTTATTTTTTTTTGTTTGAGATATATAGGATTATGCGAAATCACGTTTTACGCATGTGAAATTACGTTTTGCTGCCCCCGGGGACCGAATTTCAAAAATTCCAGAAACCGATTTTTAGACATTTGTATTAGCTATATTTTAAAACAAAAATTTTACGGATATCTGTTTTTTTGTTTGAGATATGAAGGATTTTGTGAAATTATGTTTTGCCCCCTCCCCCCCTTGGGGGGCGAATTTTGTAAAATTGCTTGCGGCGTTGTCTTTCTCGGGTCGTAAACCTTAACCGTGCCAAATTTGGTCCCGCTCGGTGAAACGGCCTAGGATTCTATAGCGGACAGACAGACAGACACACAGACTCTGCTCTTATATATATATATATATATATAGACAATACCTATTGAAATATAATATAGGACCGTGTAATTTGATGCAAAAGAAAAGAAGGAATATCATGATAGTATTATAAGGGGAAATAATAGAGCTTTCGTTAATGAAAAGAAACTTTTTATTTTGAGAAGAGCAAAAACCTCAAAATGTTATAAGACGTTTTTAAATGCTATCCTCATATCATTGAGTAAAGAATTGTAGGTTTTCTGTATTTGGTAAGCATTTCAGCAAAATAGCACATATATATATATATATATTATATACCATTATTATTATTACTTTAAAACGAAAAAAAAAATATATATATATATATATATATATATATATTGTTTTAAGATTCTGAATACGTAATAGCTACAAAAGTTAATTTTAATATTAAGTATTACGCCTAAATTATTTTTTGCAATCAATAGTCGCTATTTACCAATAGCGCAGTACAAATGCAACATGCAACACAACCAACCTACCAGAAATCAATAATTATATTTGTTCTTGTGTGATATCAATTAAACCAAGCCAAAATATTGAAAAAAATAAAGGTATTAAAATAACAGAAAACGCAGATAGTATATTACTTTAAACTAAACTTTCTTGGAATAGTGAGAAAATGTTGCCTTTTATAATAACAATAGACGGAAAAAATGATAAGCGGTAAAAATGGCAACAGGTGTAATAATAAGACATTTAGCATGTCTGAAACGTACTTAATATTTAAAACAATCGTAACAATTTGTTCTCAAACATAAATGAACTTTTGACTGACAGAGAAAAAGAATTCATGTTAACATTCACAGTTAAATTATCGCTTTTCTTATTCGATTTTCAAGAAATGCGAAAGTCTTTAAAAGCATGTATTTTTCATACAAGTAAAACAATATGAAAAAAATAATATTTATTTTAAAATAAATTATTTTAGAAGGCAAAACTTTCATATTTGTCTTTTAATATTTTTTTATTAATTTATTTACGTAAAAAAAAAAAAAAAACTTTTATTATTATTATTGTTGTTGTTGTTGATGTTGTTGTTTTTCTTTATTTGTGTTAAAATACTATTTTAGAGAGGAAAAAAAAAATAGCAAACATTATTTTAAACTATATTTTTTTCAACTGCATTTGTTGTCATAGTTTCTTTCCTTATCATACAATGCACACTACGGATTTGTTTAAATGTTTGAGTTTGATATGATTAATCCCTAAATATTGAAAGATACAAGTATTTCCCAGATTTCAATATCGCTTCCCGATTTCTGAAAAACTCTCTTAAATTATTTCAAACTAAAAAAAGAGTAAAGTATCAGTTTTATATACAAAGATTTCGAGAGGGCATACAGGTAAAAAAAAAAGGGGGGGGGTTGACTTTTATAGGATTTACTACTGGTTTAAATATACATATATATATGTGTGTCTGTTATATAATTATTACTTGACAGAAAGCACAGTAGAATTATAATGTACTTGAAGTATGAAGGGGGATGGGGTGCGCAAAGAAAATTTAATCTTTTTCTTTTTAAATTTCAATAAAATTTTGTATGATTTTTACATAGTAACTTATATTGTGACGACTAAATTTATATGCAATGGTTTTGGGGAGAGGTAGATAGCAAATAAAAAGTCTTTTTATTTTTTACTTTTTTATTTTCTGAGTTCCATGTAACTGTTCGTACAATTATTATTTACTGATTCAGAAAGAAAAAGTACACTATTTGTAAATGTATGTCGGGGGATAGGGCTAGAGGGACGTGGGGGGGGGGATAATGATTTTTATTTTATATTAAGTTTTACTGGTTAACGAAATAAGAAAAATCGCTGCAAAGTGAGGTTTTAAGAGGTGGGGCTGACAAGGAAAATAAAAAATACATACTGCCATATATATATATATTTAAGTCATATATATATATATTTATTTAAATCCTGCTTAAATGAAATATTGTGAAATAAATAAATATATAAAATAAGAGGTTGTTCGATATATAAAGAGGGGTTGGCGCTTCGGGAAAAAGAAAGGAGCTTTATATAATTTGTTGACTGAATTAGATAGAGTTTTATATAATTATCATCTAGTTATGTGGAGAAACACCCGAAGCTTAGACATAACAGAGGTACAGAAGGAAGGGATGTAAAAACAATCTCTTTTTCTTCAACTCCCTATGTCCGAGCGGTTCTGCGATCAAAGCTGTTAGATGGGAAGTGGCGGGTTTGATCCCAGGACACGGTCATCGACCTACTGTTAGGAGTTTTCCTGAGTTTTCTCCGAAACTGACGTAAATGGGGCTGGGACACATTAGAGAGAACCTTACAGAGGGAATTCCCCTTATTGGCCTAGAACCTTAGAGCAGCCAGTCGTCATTGAGCCATACAACCATATCCATATATGTGTGAGTGTCTATATGTATATATGCACCAAAGCTATAATATCCAATTGCCCTATAAGAGCCAATACTATAATATCCAACAGGGCAATTGGCAGTTTGGAGCCCCTAGGAGAGGGCTTCATCCTGCAGTGGATTGATAAAAGCTGAAATTGATTATGTATATATATATATATATATATATATATATATATATATATATATATGATTAAGCTCATGTGGTTAAATGACATTATAATTCTTCATATACTTTGATTCGAGCAGAAACAGTTTGGTTTCGGGTGTTACGAATGGTAATTTTTTATACACAATCAAATAGAGTACGTTCTTTGCATTTTTTTCAAATGTTAAAAGTAATTTTATTAAAATCTTGTTACTTTCTTTCATATTCAATAAAAGAAAATATGGGCTTCGCAAAAAATTTTAGACTTTTGGTTTTTGAAGGATTTAGCCATTTTGAAATCTTGAAAATTAATACGTTTATGAAGGAGAACAGTAATTCGAAAAATATACTTCATTTTTCATATGTTACATTTTAAAGAGGAATAACTTTAAAATCTTTATGAAAAGAAATATTTTTTTAACTAGTTACATGTTGTCGATTTTAAATTTATCAGCGTAAGAATAAATTCAGTATAGAAGACAAAAATATATAGTAACTTTTTTAAAAAGAAAAAAAAAAAAAAACTATCATAGTAACTGGATTTTGATCTAAAAAGACACCCGTAAGTCTGTATGTACCGAACGGAAGAGTTGGTTTTTCTTATGACTATTCAGCCAGTATATTTTTAATTTGTCCTTTTATTATTTTTCTCATTGCATTTTTTTTACTTTTTATCTTGGTTCACTTCATTTACACACTATATATATCATAATAATTAAAAGAAAATAAAAGAGGAATGAAGTTGCGTTAAGTTTATTATGAATTAATTTAACATAGCTTAATTAATAAAATTATTTGCTTTAATTATTATTATTCAAGGAGCTGTTATTATTAGTATAGTATTCATAGGATATTCAATTAAGCATATTAATTCTTTTTGGTTATTTTGGCTTTCGATTGCATTTATATGTATATATAAATATGTATATATAAATTCACACAAGAATCATTATATCCCTTTATATTAATTACCAGCAGGCTACGCTCGCTTTGCTGGTGACTATTTTTAAATGAATTTTAAAAATAATTGAATCTGTATTTATTTTTTATATCACATTATAAATAAAACTTTAAAAACTTAACATTGAAGTTGCTCTAATCCTCGTTTCAGAGCATCTTCTTTCCCCTCAGCACTACTTCAAGTTCAGGTTGTCACGGCTTACAGAAAGGTCTTTCCCTTCCCGGGCACTTCAACCTGGGTATCGATGACAGGTGGATCTGCTATTATTTTAGAACTACAATTTTCAAGATGACTGTATCTCATCATCTATTAAATATTTTAGATTAAAATCATGTATTTTATAGCCCTCGTTCCTTATGCCATATTAACGTATTATTCCGAACAGTATAATAAATCAGTAAAATATCATCACTTCGGTTACACTTCGGTCCCTACAGCCCTTTGCCGCCCGCACTACATCGGATCCAAGTTCCCACTACTTAAAGAAAGATTTTTCCAGGGCACTTGAATTTGTGTATTTATCGATGACAGGTGGGTCTACTATTATTTAAGAACTAAGATTTTAAAGATGACTGTATCTCAGCATCTATTAAATATTTTAGTTCTGAAGCATGTATTTTATAAATCTCGCGCTTTACACTGTATTATCAAATGATTCCTACAGAATAATAAATAAAAGTTTACATTAAAAAAAGGAATTAAATAATGATAATAATAAAAAAAAGATTAGTTTAATCTTTTCTGCTATGTTCTATCATTTTTTTCAATAAGTACTATAGATAATAACAATAATAATAATAATAACAATAATAAATCCCTTTCAAAGGAATTAAAAAATTAAAAAATAAAAAGTTGTTATACTATAAAAATTACATATTATGCATAAACATAACTGTTTTAAATGAGTTTTTTTATTTAAAGTTTAATATACTTATTTTTTCTACCGCATTACTATTTGATTTTAATAAATATAATAAAATAAAATAAAAAAAGAATTTGGTTGCCAAATAATTAATCAAATAAATAAAAATTAAACATCGTAACAGCAGTTGCTAAGAGGCGCAGACGTTTGAAATTAATTTTTTTTTTTTTTTATATATATAAATAAAACAGAGAAACCAACGTTTTAAGTTAAAAAATTAATTAATTAATTAATTAATTATTAAGATTAAAATTTGAAAAAAATCTCAATAAGGTGCACACCAATAGGGTCGCACCTACCAATCTGCCAAGTTTTATTGTTCTGGGATCAATAGTGTGAGCACCAGAGTACAGACACATAGATATACCAACACGCATATTCAGAGAGATACATACACAGATATTTCTCTAGCTGCAGCTAAATTGCATTGCACACGCAAAGTAAATAAAATTCTTTAAAAAAGGACAATATTTATTTTAAAATTGCAAATAAAAGCAAAAAAAAAAAAAGTTCAAACACATTAAAAAAGAAAGACATTAATTTGTTAAATGTGATGTAACTTTATTGTAAATACACATAAAAAAAAGATACTGTGGCCATCACAAAACCATTTTCTAAACCGAAAAAAAAAAAAAAAAAAAAAAAAAAAATCTTTTTGCGATAAATTTTTACCGTATTCAGTTTGATGTAAGTTTAATCACATGCAAAATCTGAGAAAGCAAGTAAAACCAGCGCCACCTGTCGATTGAGACACACAAATTGAATCTATATATATTTATATTAGGGTGGTCGTTAAAAATTAACATTTAAATTTATGTATGAGGCACCCACTTATTTTGTTCTATGCATAAAATAATGACTTCCACAAAAATTTCAAAATTTTAAAACAAGTTTTAAGGGAGGCTACCGAGATTTAAAAAATAATAATAATAATAAAAATTGATAAATTTGACATATTTTGTAATTTCATTATAAATTATTCTATTTTAATTACATTAAAATAAAGACAATATACATTAAAATATTCAATTTAAAATATTAAAATACACGTAATAAAAATTTTAACGTTTCGAGCCTTATTTTAGACTCTTCATCAGTAAAATGCATCAAAAGTAAACACTGAGAAGAGCAATAGATTTCCTTAACGAAAGTACAGCGTATTCAGCAGGGCTTGTGCATGCCTCATTAAGCGGTGAAAAATTCTGTTTCATATACCAGTCTTCCTGGAAAATTCTTGAATGATAATTTGGACAGTTAGATATACCAACGATTATTTTAGCATTGTTAGAAACATGTAGATAATCTGTTTCTATAGCATACTGCACTATTTTAGGATGAATATCGCGGTTTTTGAAATTTATTTATGTTCGAGAATTCGAGTATGAAGGGCACGACCAGTTTCATCAATATAAACAGAACTGCAATATTTACAAGTAATATTATAAATAACCCCTGTAAGTGAAAAGGGGGGGGGATAACTGATTTAAAATTAGAAAGGAAATTAAGAATCATAAATTGAGGTTTATAGAATCTAGCTATAAATTCAGAATTTTTTCTATAGTATGGAATAGTAACGAAAGATTTAGATGATTTGGAGGAATTAATATCATAATTACCAATCTTATTTATTCAATTTTCTTTTAAGCCAGTGAAGGGGATAATTATTACGTGTAATTCCGTGAACCCCTCTTCGCATAAGTCTGCTGTTTTTCATACTTTACTTCCCCGTGCTAAATCATATTGCTGTACTAAAGATCTTTTCCAGTTAGAATTAAAAAGAATTTTTTTGGACTTAAAACGCGATAGTTATTCTTCTCGCTGGCTTAAAAGAAAGGTAAATGAATACGATTTTAACATTGATAATAACGATATCAATTCCTCCAAATTACCTACATCTTTCATTACTATTCCGTACTATTGAAAAATCTTTGAATATATAGCTACAGTTTTACGCACTGTTAATATATCTGCATCATATAAACCTCAATTTCTGATTCGTAATTTCTTTTCTAATTTTAAAACTTTTATACCCCCACCTTTTCCCGTACAGGAGTTATTTATAATATCCCTTGTAAATATTGCAGCTCTATATTAGTGAAAGTGGCCGTTCCCTTCATACTTGAATTCTCGAACGTAAAATAAATTTCAAAAACCGCGATATTCATTCTAAAATAGTGCAGCATGCCATGGAAACCGACTATCTACTTGATTTTAATAATACTAAAGTAATCATATCTAACTGTACAAATTATCACTCAAGAATTTTCAGAAACAGCATTTTTCACCGCTTAATGAGGCATGGGCAGTCCTTGCTGAATATGCTGTACTTTCGTAAAGGAAATCTATTGTTCTTCTCAGCGTTTACTTTTACTTTTGATGTGTTTTACTGATGAGGAGCATAAAATAAGGCTCGAAACATTAAAATTTATGTTATGTGTATTTTAATATTTTAAATTGAATATTTTAATGCACACTGTCTCGATTTTAATGTAATTAAAATATAATAATTTATAATAAGATTACAAAATCTGTCAAATTTGTCAATTTTTTAATTTTTAAACCTCGGTATCCACCCTTAAAACTTGTTTTAAAATTCTGAAATTTTTGTGGAAGTCATTATTTTATACATAGAACAAAATAAGGGGTGCCCCATACAAAAATTTAAATGTTAATTTTTAAGGATCACCCTAATATATATATATATATATGTATAATGACTATTTTACATATCAAGATTAGGAATTTATACTCTATAGGACCTGATAAATAACTTTCCCGTAAACGGAGTTACAGTACAATATCGATATCATTCGGGCGATATATGCACACAGATTGAATCAGTATAATGATATATAATCATCCGTTGACGTATCAGGTTTCGGCTAATTATAAACAATGTATGTAACATGAGAGATATACCCTTCTAAAAAATATTACAGTTTTAAAAAATTAAAGAACACGCTTTTATGGAAATGTGAACTAAGAAGCACAAAATATCTATCTTAGTATTAAAATGCAGGGTAAGAGAAAATCGTGTGTGTGACACAACGTAATATTTACATACATTTAAATCTTTAATTAAAATAATTTAGAATTAAACAAAAATCATTTTTAAAAATCTCCACTGACTGTGCTCGAACGCTAGACCTTCAGCTTCGTAGCGCGGCACTTTACCTCACAGCCACGGTGTTCACATAAGGAAAGCCTTTTTGTTACAATATAGATTTTTTGTTTGCTCCCAGCGCGGTTACAAACATACATACAAGCATACATATAGGTGAAGCTAATATAATATTATAGTTTAAAAAAATTAAAGAACACGCCTTTATAGAAATGTGAACTAAAAAACACAAAATATCTATCTTATTATTAAAATGCAGGGTAAGAGAAAATCGTGTGAGTGACACACCATAATATTTACATTCATTTAAATCTTTAATTAAAATAATTTAGAATTAAACAAAAACCATTTTTAAAAAATCTACCCTTACTGGGATCGAACGCTAGACCTTTAGGTTCGTAGCGCGGAACTATACCTCAACGCCACGGTGTTCACGTAGGGAAAGTCTTTTTTTTACAATGAATATAGATTTTTTGTTTGCTCCCAGAGCGGTTACAAACATGCAAACATACATACAAACAAACATACAAACTTACATAACAGGTGAAGCTAATAAATGCGTGTTAAAAATATGATAGGCTCTAATTTTAGTCAAGATATATTCAAATATAAATTTAAAGAAACTATGTGTATTAGTTTTTGAGATAGAACTGACACAAAATTTTTGTCACAAACAAATGAATATTTTTATTTTTATTTATTTTTAATTTTTTCAATACACATAAAAAAAAAATATAGGACTCGTAAAAATATTCGATAAACAAAACAAAATTCATACAAAATTTCATATAAATAGGTAGCATGGGGAGGAAAAAACAACCACTTTTTTTATCCCCCTCCCTTAGCAACTACCCTCCCCCCCCCGCCCCCAGATATGTGTAACACTCACAGTAATTTTTTTTAGACAGTAAGTGGTATAATATACAAAGTTTTTTAAAATAGATATTAGGTTAGTTTAAAGAAGAATATATTTTATTTCCATCTGCGCCCCCCTCGCTTCCCCACCCCCCAGGTATATAATACATTATTTGTGATTTTCATAAAAAGTAAGTGATAGTTATACAATATATCAGTAAAATAGTGATATAAAAAAATCATGTTATTTTACCCTGCCCCACCCCTATTACATCTACCCAAATATATCTGACACTTGTTGTAATGTTTTCACAAATTGTACGTGATTATACAAAGTTTCATTAAAATCGGTAAGTGAGTGATACAAAAACAATTATTTTCTTTCGATCTGGTCCTCCCCCTTCCTTTTAGCCCGAGTATATACTAAGTGAATGATGTACCAAATCAATTGAAATGTCTAAAAATATAATTTGAAAGTCTTTCTTTAAATTCCTTATTTGATATTTATTATTTTGCTATTTGCGAATTGGAAAAGTGCCCTTTTTTTCCGGTGCCCTTTTCTCAACGTGCCCTTTTTTCCGGCGCCCTTTTAACCGGGATCCCTTTACATGTTTACAGGTTATTATTATTATTATTATTATTATTATTATTATAAATATAATATTAATTTGAATACGCATAAATGTTGATTTCAAGCCATTCCATCAAAATTACGTGCAAATTCAACAGCAGGTATTTTTGGTAGAGTAGTAAGATAGATTATGATTCTTCGATCTTATCAAATAACTGTGATTTGGCACCAGATCTCTATTCTACGCTTCTATCGAGCCAGCAGTTACATGTGTGATTGCATTTGCTTTAGCAGTATTAGATATTCAAATTCCATTAGCTATAGGGCAAACTGAAATTAAAAAATAAATTTATCACATTTCACTACATGAACATTCTTTTTCTCGAAGAATTGACGGTATTGTGTGTTCGAGGAAAAAAAAAAAAAAAAAAAAAAAAAAAAAAAAAAAAAGCTTATATATGAATCAAACTAGTCCAGTAGCTAACAAATCCGTATATCAACTGTAATTTATTCATTCGTAAGTTAAATTATATATATATATATATATATTGTCCGTATAACTATGAATGTCTAAAAACGTCGGGAAAATATATCTTGCATTATTTTTTATTAATTTTATTTTATATTGCAAATCATTGAAAATGAATTTGCAAATGCTTTTATTCTTTTAAATAGCATTAAACATTTGTAAATTATTATTCTTTTTTAAATCGATTTTTTTTTTCATATATATGTATATATAGAGATATGTATGTATGTATGTATATTGAATATAAACATAAAACTTTTTTTTTTTTTTTTTTTTTCAGATTTTACAAATTAAAAGTTGCAAATAGTATCATTTAGTTTATGATTAAACTTATTGTGATATAATGTTTGCGTGGTACATTGACTAAAATTTCTTATTCTCTTTAGAACCGAAGTAATAATAATTACGTAAAATTTATTCTATGGTATTTAAATAAGAACGTTGGCATAATAGACTACAAAAAGGTTTGGTTTTTGCAGGTGATAATTTCGAAAGCTAGTAATGTAAAGGCATACGTATGTAGAACTCAGGGCTCAACATAGTAAAACATAGAAAAATTAAAAAAAGAAATTTAAAATTTAAAAAGATTTCAGTGTTTCTCACTTTTATTTTTATCTTTTTATTTAATTTTAATTTTAATTTTATTTTATTTTTTTACTTATTTATTTAGTTTGTTAAATAGCTTTTTGCTTTTATTTCAAGGAATCTTCAGCAAGTAAATAAATAAATAAAATCTATAATAATAATAATTACAATAATTAGGGGAAAATATTTTCTAATTCATTAATTATGTGCATTTCGCTAAAGTGTTACAGAAACTTCTCTTGGTATAGATACTTTTTCAATCACTGTACATGCTATGTTAGTAACACAAATGCAATTTCCTTTCACTTTACTTTTAACTATTTTTGAATTCCTGTAGAATTTTGGTAAGGTGATTAACTGATAGGTTTGCTTAGAAGATGAAAGAAGGAAAACCTGATATGTCAAATCACTTATCGGAACGCTAATCACTTTTCGGAAAGAACAAGAATCCTCTCAATTTTAAACGTCTTTCTGTATATAATAGACCACATGTTGACCACATGTTTTGAAGAATTTGGGTGGCCTGAGGGTGAGGACTGAAAATTCTGATGCAAGTGGCAGGACATCAACAAAAGCATTTTATTATTATTATCATTATTATTATTATTATTAATTGTGTTCCAACTTATGTCTTATATTGAAAAAAAAAAAAAAAAGGAACAAAGGGAGAATTCAAATTCTATCAACAGACAAAACCCGTGTTATTTATTCTATGGGGGAATTAGTTTCCAGAATTTACTCAATTAACTCAAAACAACTATTTTTTCTTTCTCGTGATAATAATAGCCATGCAGTAGATAATCCAGGTCCTTTATCCCTTTCTTATAAAGAAGTGCACATGTTTATTGTTAGCAGACAGTTTACTGAGGAGAAGAATGAATAACTTGTTTTCATCGATAACAAACAAGCTGTGGTACAAAATTTAAAATATTTGAAATTCGAAGCATACAATACACATAGTGAAAAATATATTACATTATTTTATAAACTTCTTTATTTAAACTATGCATATCACTTTAAACTAAAAATAAATATAATAAAATTGATTTTAATGATTAAATTTTGAATTTTAATCTCGGACAAAGACACACACCTCACATCGCAAAATATTTTACAGTTTCAAAATTTCGCTCTTTACAAAGTAGTAAGAACTGACATAGTTTTATGATATTATGGTATTTTAAAGCTTTTGCATTAAAGTATGATTTTAGATCTAATACAAACAGCCTATGATATCGATGCGTAAACCTAGTTTTTACAAGGTCACACCACATCTTTTACTATCACTGTTTAATGGCAATTTTTTTTTTTTTTCCACTGAACATGTACTGTATAGGAATATTCGTAATGCATTATTCACAATACAATGGGACGATATTAAAAGTTGCTCACAGTTCTGTACATTTTAACTACACAATATCCTTCATTATTATTACTATTATTATTTTAAGCATGGCATAAAATATTGTGTCGGAAAATTCAAGATTCTAGGCGTCTCCTGCGGGAAAAATTTCAAAAAAGAAAGTCTGCAATAAAATAAATAAATAAATAAATAAATAATAATAATAATAAATAATCGAGGAGTATGAATAATTATTAAAATTGCACTTATTAGAATATCATATTTTAGTGCAATTATTTTTTATTTTAAATATTATGCTTGCAAAAAAGCTTAATATTAATATCGTTTTTAAATAATTTCTGAAGTTTAAATTTAAAATAAAATTTAAATCTTTATGTGGGATAGAATAGGTATTTCCAAAAAGAAACATGAAAGGAAAAAAGTTTTAGAAATATACAATAGAAGAAGAGAAGGACGCAAAATAAAATTTCATTTATTTATTATTATTATTATTTTTTAATTGTAGTCAAATGCAAATTAATTCATTCCTAACACATTCCTGCATCCATTTTCCTTCATAAGTATATGGAAATTGTAATGAAAGAAAAATTGTTTAAAATATGTTTTTTAAAGATTCAATTTCTTTTTAAAATAAATTTAAATATTTTATGTAAAAACCTAATACTTTGAAAAAATAAATAAATAAAACTGATTCTCACTACAATTGATTTTTTTTTTTCTTATAAATGCTGAAATATGTTTTAAAATCTATTTAGATTACATAATGTCTCAGATTTCTTTAAAATATTTTTATCAAACTAATTTAAGTATCTCCAGCACATCTAAATCTGTGTGATAATTTCAAGAAACAGGTTTTACTTCTGAATTACATTTCATTTAAATTTCGATCTATCTCTATCTTTATTTTTTTTTACCTTCCGCTCCCTCCCCCCTTCCCGCCCCTCCCAATAATTTTAAAAATTCAAAATA
The DNA here is from genome assembly GCA_963930645.1 of Salticus scenicus. Classification (NCBI taxonomy): domain Eukaryota; kingdom Metazoa; phylum Arthropoda; class Arachnida; order Araneae; family Salticidae; genus Salticus; species Salticus scenicus. The sequence continues at coordinate 244,146,114 of OZ005657.1, read as the reverse complement.
TCCGCAATCGATTTGTAGGTATCGAAAACCTCGATGTACCAATTTTGAATGATCTAACTCAATTTTTTTTTGCCCCTCTGTCCCCCCTCTTCCCGGCCCTTCTAATAACTTTACACTTTTGAAAATATCCCCATTCGATTTGCAGGCCTCTAAAACCTATCTGTACCAATTTTGGACGTCCTAACTGTATTTCTACTTGTTTTTGCCCATAGCCCCCCTTACCGCCCCACCTCCTTACCGCCCCTCCTAATAATTTTACAAATTCGAAAATATCCGCAATCGATTTGTAAGCATCGAAAACCTCTATATACCAATTTTGAACGATCTAACTGTATATTTATTTTTTTGCCCCCCCTCTCCCCTCCCACTTCTCGCCCCTCCTAATAACTTTACACTTTTGAAAATATCTCCATTCGACTTGCAGGCCTTTAAAACCTGTCTGTACGAATTTTGAACGGCCTAACTGTATTTCTATTTGTTTTTGCCCATAGCCCCCCCTTCCCGCCCCACCCCCCTTCTCGCCCCTCCCAATAATTTTACAAATTCGAAAATATCCGCAATCGATTTGTAAGTATCGAAAACCGCTATGTACCAATTTTGAACGATCTGACACTATTTTTATTCTTCGCCCCCCCTCCCCCTCCCCCTTCTCGCCCCTCCTAATAACTTTACACAATCGAAAATATCCCCATTCGACTTGCAGGCCTCATAAACCTATCTGTACCAATTTTGAACGGCCTAACTGTATTTCTATTTATTTTTGCCCCATAGCCCCCCTTACCACCCCACCCCCCTACCCGCGCCTCCTAATAATTTTACAAATTCAAAAATATCCGCAATCGATTTGTAAGTATCGAAAACCTCTATGTACCAATTTTGAACGATCTGACACTATTTTTATTTTTTGCCCCCCTCCCCCCCTTCTTGCCCCTCCTAATAACTTTACACAATCGAAAAATCCCCATTCGACTTGCAGGCCTTTAAAACCTATCTGTACCAATTTTGAACGGCCTAACTGTATTTCTATTTGTTTTTGCTCCATAGCCCCCCCCCCTTGCTGCCCCACCTGGGGGCTGAATTTCTAAAATTCCAGAAATTGGTTTTTTGATAGTTGCATTAGCTATATTTTAGAGCAAAAATTTCACGTATATCTATTTTTTTTTGTTTGAGATATGTGGGATTATGCGAAATCACGTTTTACGCATGTGAAATCACGTTTTGCCCCCCCGCCCCCCTTGGGGTGCAAATTTCAAAAATTCCAGAAACCGATTTTTAGACATTTGTATTAGCTATATTTTAAAGCAAAAATTTTACGGATACCTGTTTTTTTGTTTGAGATATGAAGGATTTTGTGAAATTACGTTTTGCCCCCCCCCCCCCCTTGGGGGCGAATTTTGTAAAATCGCTTGTGGCGTTGTCTTTCACGGGTCGTAAACATTAACCGAGCCAAATTTGGTCCCGCTCGGTGAAACGGCCTAGGATTCTATAGCGGACACACAGACACACAGACTCTGCTCTTTTATATATATAGACGTATCTAATTATGTCTTCAAAAATAACTTTCATTCACAACTTTTCATTCCTGTATTCATTCAACAATAATAATAATATTCTTATAATATCTAAATTCTAAACGATAATGCATAAATTCGTTATTGCATGAATTTACATATGTACGTGAATAATACAAATCAACTTCCTTTTCATTTGTTGAATGATTATCCTTCGATTTAAATTACATCGCAACGCAAGTTAGTTATGCTATTATAATACTACACTACTATTTTTCAACTTCAACCAATCGTAAACTTGTAGGAAACCTTTGACCTTGTAGTAATTTTGCCCCGCCTCTCGTAGTAAATTCGCCCCTCCTATCGTAGTAAAATAATGGATACTGTTTTTCACCGCACAACCGAGGACCTGGGTGTGTAAGCCCTTTCAAAATGTTTACACACTTCACACACAAAAATGTGCTCCTTTTATGGAAACTGAGGACTCGAAAAAAAATCACCTGAGAAGTCGTCAATGTACTAAATAATACTTATATATCACAGTACAATACGAATTTCTCATGTCTGGGAACCGAGGACGTCCTCGGTTCCTGAGCGTCCGCGCTTAGAAGGTGTGTATAGGCATTCAAGTCCACGGTTTCCACCTTACGGGAACACACACATACACACACACATACACACACACATACATCATCGTAAAAATAGTGAAAACGGACTCAGGGGATCTCGAATCGTATAGAAACATCAAAATCTCGAATTCGGATTTTTGACATGATTACAATACTTTCCTCACTATAGTGTTCGGAAAGTAAAAATGAGTACCAATAACCTTGTTTATTATTTAATAACATGTTACTAATTTTAAAATTAAATTAATGTTGGAAATACAAAAGCTACGCTTAAAAACATTTTTGTAATATGTATGCATGAAATCAACAATTTGCAAGTTTAAAATAGCACCCTATTTTATTTCAAAGACTAAAAAAATAAGTCTGACAAGGAAACATTCAAAAGGTGTCATCTTCAAAAAGTATTGAAAAAAATATATTTGATTCTACTCTTCATAAAACACCAGAAAATGTAAAAATTATCGGCTGAAATTAATTACAGCGACCACAAAAAATTATCAAAATTAATCATATTTGGCGATTTCACACTGCTAGGCGATTGATTTTGAGTACTTGGCGGAAAAGTAAAACACGGTTCTGTTCGTACACGGCAATCTCGGTGCTAGCAAACGTATCACCTAACAGCGCTAAATCGCCAAATATGCTTAATTTTGATAATTTTTTGTGGTCGCTGTAATTAATTTCAGCCGAAATTTTTTTCATTTTCTGGTGTTTTATGAAGAGTAGATTCACATATATTTTTTTCAATACTTTTTGAAGATGACACCTTTTGAATATGTCCTTGTAAGACTGTGAAATCTTAAAAACGAAATTTTGATGCGTTTGAATAACCAATAATTTTTTTTTTTTCTTTCAAAATTTGCTCAGTTTAGAAGAAATTTTGTAAACATTGTTTTTTAAACATAAAATCATGTGTGATAAGAATTACAAAGTTATCTGTTTTTTTTTTTTTTTAACTTTGAACATCAAAGGGAAATTAACTTCCAAAATAAACTGTTATAACAAATATCATGACCAGAAATATTCAAAATGCATATAATTTTTTAAAAACATTTTTTAATAAATTTTATCAAATTTTTGTACCTAATACAATATATCAAATATTATAAGGTCTTTATTATTCAATTTATATAGAGTTCTTAACATTTCAAATTTATTTCGGAACATTTTTAGTAACTTTTTTCATGCCACTTTATTTGAAGAACAATTTTCTTCTTATTTAATCGTAATTACATTTTGGAAATAAAAACTCTACAAAAAAGTGATGTGAAAAAAAGTGTGTACCAACAATGCTTCGTAATAAAAGAAAAAATTCGAGAACTCTGCATATAAGTATCCAGTACTGATTGTGGTAATGCGTTCTGAAAAGTTTTAAAATGATGGCAATTCGATGGCCCGTCGAAGTTTAATCATCTACGAATGGTAAACCTAAAATTCATGATTTATCTAACGATAAAAATTCTACATAAAGTAGTTCCTTTTTTTTTTTTTTTTTTTAACTAGTGCTACAAAATTACATAACTGAAATTAATATGTATGTTAATTTCTGTTATCGCAGATTTTTCATAAGCAAAGGTTTTATAACAGTGAACGCAGTAAAATAACTTTTGATTATATGTAGTTGTTTTCTACATGAATATTAACCCTACAAGTGGCAAAAATGTTTGCTCTCAAAGTTAGAAAACGGGAAGTGTCGAGTTTGAATCCACGCAGCGTTTCTCGGCCTAGCTGTTCAGAGATCACCATGATTTTCTCCAAGACACAAGTAGAAACGATTATCCTTATAACCCCCCCCCCCCCCCCCCCAGGCTTAGGTGCCTCGTGTCCACAACTGTTATTAATCCACACTCCACCAATACTCCCCGTGAATGTTTATGCATTAAATTGTCACAGAACTATTTATTCCAATGATAGCCAAAAACTTTTAAATACAATTTAAAAACATAGTTGCATTTATGGTGCTATCAATTTCAAAAATTTTTAATATTTATAAAATACGAGCATGAATTTATGTTTAAGTGTACAGTGCTAGTAGCACAGTAATTTTGGCCAGTCATACCGGTCAATATTACACAGCATATATTTTTACTAGCATCGGCGGATATCGGACTATGACAGGCATGTCGCTATACAGCGTATACTGGTTTATATTATTTATAATGTTGCTAAAACTGTTTTCTGCATTTTATGTTTCAAAATAATAAAAAGTAAACTTAAAACAAATTCTCGATTTTTTTTTTTTTTTAATTCAAGATTACAGACCCAACATTTGTCAATATCCGACAATACTGGACAAGATTGGTTAACTGTAGATCTTCGTCGATGTTCGTCAATTTTAGGTGATATTGTGTGGCTGTGGAATAATATTTCTGTGCTAATGGGGCGATTTTACAAACATCTTTATTATTATTTTTATCTATATTAGATATTGGGAGTACCATTTCTCACCAATTATTTCAGACATTTACATACATTGTTTTAGATTTTTTTTTTGGAAAAAAATCTCTTTTGAATTTTGGATCCGCTTAGTGGATTATACCTGTACTTTAACTGACACTTCTCTACAAAAAATTCACGATATATATCATATTACAAACTATTTTGAAAATAATATCCAATTTACTTATGAAATCGAAAAACAACGGTTCACTCCTTAACTTTGATACACTTCTCTCTAGCACTGTAAAAAGCTTCTCCACTACCGTTTATCAAAAGACTTGTCAGTTTCATTGCCTCTCCACGTTCATTCATGTCTTCAACCTACCCAAAAAATGATCACTTTTCGTATTTGTGTTAAAAGTGCCTTCAATATTTGTTCTGATTCCGAATCTTTTTTTCAATTCTGAAATTTAATATCAAAAATTCATCGCTGGTGGCAGGGTCGTTACCATAAAAAAATTATCGTTAATTGGAATTTCTCGGTACCGCTTTTTGTCTAATTGATGGAAATATTACATAAAATACACATTTTATTTTAATTTTTACCTACTTTTTCTATAGCACTTTATTTTCCAATTTCTTATTGGCTAATTTTTCCATAAAACCTACAATTCAATTGGTAGTATTCCGACGCTAGACTCCTATTTTTCATTATATTTATGAGCAGTAATTCAACTAACAATGGTATGCTTAAAGCTACCGAAACTGGAATATGCTAATTTTATTTTTTATTTTGGCGTTTTTAGCATTTCATCAATTCATTATTCACACATTAAGCCCATCCGTGGAGGATCAAAATTGTGATGGTATGTCTCCGGACCACCTCTAGGGGTGTGTCCCAGACCGTCGCCAATTGCCCATCTGCGCAGCACTAGTGCAACGTAAAACTCATCCATCATACATTAATTCATATCGCTGTATCTATTTGACGTCAAGTCAAGAATTTACATTTGACCAATTACTTACTTGGAAAAGGAATTATATTCAATAACTATATTCAATTTACTTATATTTCATATTTTCATATTTATTTGCAATATTAGTAATAATGGAATATTATTCTTTCTAGAAGTAAAATAAAATAGATCTGAATTTCTGTTTCACTTTCTTTTTGAGACATGTAATAATTTACGAACTTTTTACGACTTTTTAAAAAATTGATGGATTTTCTTCGAGATATTTGAAATAAAAAATAGTCATATTCCCTTTTGAAAGTTATCTTTTAAATACTAATATATTAGATTAAAATATACATGTATACGTATCATTATAGAAAAATTCCAAAAGTTTAACACCCAAAATTTCTTTAAATGATGTCTATTTACTTCGATACGTATGCCTTTTATAATATATTTTATGTTTTAAGATTATGTTTAGCATTCAAATTGATAAAGCCTTCTTTAAGTTGTTTCAATACGTGTAAAATAAAAATTTCTTCTGCAAAGAAATAATTTCAGAATTCTTCATCAAATAAAATATGTTTTAAAAATTCTTTTACGATATGGTGCGTAGTACCATGATATTTTTATGTTTATAAATTTACTCGATTGAAAAACTTTCATAAAAGACATTTTCAATAATAAAGGCACAAATATATATGCATTAAGAATAAAATGGAAAGAAATTCAAGATTTATACATACCATACACTTAAAAAAATTCTCATTCATTTAAAAGCAAAAATACTTTACTCAAAAGAATAATATTTGAAATGTGTGCTCAAAATAAAAAACGAACTTTACAAGTTCTAAAAGAATATTTTCAATCTTTTTAATGCAAAAATAGGCTGCAAAACCATTATGCAAAAAGCATTGTTTTGCGTTACCTGTAAAATTTAATCTCAAATAATTTTTTAATGCATAATTACTAAATGCAACAAGCAAATCGTTACCATTTACAATATTTTAAAAAAGTACATTTTTATTCGTAGTATTTTAATAATTTAGATAAAGAAAATAAAATTTTGTATTTTAAAAAATTAATAATTGAACACACTACATTTTTGCAATTACTAGTTCATTATTCCTAATTTTTTATTTTCTTTTAAAACATTTAAGTCTGAATCCTTTGAAATAAAAATGGATAAAAATAAATAATTATTTAATGCACGAATTTGATGCTCATGGAAAAGGAATTTATATTTATCGCAAACAGGAAATTTGACACGTCTCTCGATCAATACCAAGAACAGTGCAGGGATCTCCAGTGTCGCAATATCCTTTCAAAATTTCTATTTTATCATGAAAATATTTTTTGTTCAGTTATAAAAAATTTAAATTATGTGAGAAAGAAGAAAAATATTAGAAACAATCTTGCATTGCCTCGAAAAGAAGAATGATGACTTTTTTTAAGTTTAACAATTAAGAAACATTTAATAGGCAAATCTTGTTGTATTTTTAGATAATTTTAATTTGTATTAAGAGTATAAAAATTAAAAAAAAAAAAACAGTTAAAATATAAAATATACGTATTATGCGCAGAAAAAAATTATTGTTACGTGTTTAAACGGTTAAAAATGAAGACCTACGTTTCATGTGGAAAAAGAAGAGGAAAAGAAAAAGAAAAAGGTTCCTAATATTTACCATTAATATTAAAAAAAAAAAAAAAAAAAAAAAAAACTTCGTGCATTAAGTTTTCACATTGTACTGGTGTATTCTGCTAAAATGACACTACTTAAAATGCTTAAAAGGCGATACATAGATAAACAAATTTCTAAAAACATTGGTTGCAGTTAAATTAGAATCATTTTTCTGATTAAACTTAGGGTTTTATCTTTAACAGTGAGGTTCAATCGAATTCAGTAAATGAAAAAATAAAATAAAATACACATCAAATGTTTAATTTTCCATTCAAAACCAACCTGAATATTTGTAATACACACTTACTTACATTTAGGGCTTATTATCGGATTATATCATCACAATCATCATCAGTTTCAGACTTAACCATAACTTTATCATAACAATAATCCACTGCAGGATGAAGGCCTCTCTGATTCCAATCAGCCCTGTTTTCTACAATTCTTCTCCATTCTGCTTTTCCAAAATATCACAGTTTTATCTTCCCAACGACACTGTGGTCTCCTCTGCGGTCTTTACTTATATCTCGGTATCCAAAAGAGAACTTTAGTGGTCCATCTCTCATCATTTGTTCTAGCAAGGTGCTCCGCCGAGCTCCCTTTTAACTTCTTAACTCAACAAATGACATCAGTAAATTTGGTTTACTACCTGGGACATGTGTTTTGCTTTCTGTCTCTTCGGGTAAATCCTAACATGCATCTATTCATGCTTCTCTAGGTTATTTGAAGATTTTGTATTGTTTTACTCGTCAATGTCCAAGTTTCTGAAGCACAGGTTGATGCAAGCAAAATACACTGATCAAAAACTTTTCTTTTCAGACAAATTGTGAGGTCGCTTTTGAATATAGCGCTTTTTCTTCTGAATGCTCTCCATGCACGTTTAACTCGGTTGTTAATTTCTTCTACAATTTTTCCATTCATCGTAATGACTTGTCCCAGTTAAGTATTGATGCATACCATTCAGGGCGTATCGGACCCAGCAACTTTAGAAACAACCAATTTTTGAGCCGACTTTAGCGCCAATTTTTCCTCGACGAAAACAGCGTAGAGGTTACAATAAACGGGTGAAAAGTTGGAGGAAAGAAGACTAACTTCTGACGCTTATCACTTTTCTTCGCGCGAATAAAATACGCAATGAGTTGTGTTAAAATTCCCTTTCATTTGTGTAAAATATCGCATTATTATTTCTATTTTGATCTTTGTTACAACTATTGTCATAACGCTATTCGAAAATAAAAACGATTAATTAAAAATTCTTATCATTTAACGATAAAAATTCTTCTTCAAATCTCCACTTTAAGCGATTCCCGTGTTCCACCATCTTGGAAATATGACTTATGAAAATAGCCCATCCTGATTGGATGAGTCTGTGGAAAAATTGTGTGTAGGGAAAATTTTATCAAGACAGCTCTCAAAAAGTTGGGCAAGTTCGGTGCGTGCTATCACACTGGAAGTAGAGACAATTTTTTCCGAAAAATCAGCGCTGATCGGCTCTAAAAACGCCTATAAACTCGTGGAGTCTGATACGCGCTTTACTAATCTCTCTATACCAAAAGTGATCTTCAGTGGAGAAACAAAGAAATTTAACACAATTTTTGTCTTGTTGAATTTCATTTTAAATCCAACGAGCTTGCTTTTTTTTAACACTTTCCAACAAGGTTGAAAAGTGTTAATGACTTCGGTTTGTCTATCTGTCTGTCTGTCTGTCTCTCTGTCTGTCCGCGCTCTAACTCCCGTAAATATTTATGGAATTTATTGAAACTGATATATGTTATTCAAATTCACTATCGGATGTTCTCTATTGAAAATGGAGTTTATACCTCTACTAATTTGTGTACAGGGACACCCGAAAATATTTAAAAGCATTGTGTTCTATGGGAGGTATTTCTATAAACCATATTTTCCTACCTTTACTGTAGACATACCTTAATGAAATTGAAATATGTTATTCAAGTTCATTATTGGATGTTTCCTGTTGAAAATAGAGTAATTATCACCACTGGTTTATGTACAGGGACACTCAAAAGTATTCCAAAACATTGCGTTCTATGAGAGATATTTCTGTAAATCACTACGAAGTTTTATGAAATTGAAATATATTATTTGTGTGCACAAAAGAATGCTTTGCATAGAATATACCATGATTAGCATTAGATTTACAGGGTGACACAAAAATATACATTTATATTAAAAGCTATTAATAAAAATTTGCTAGAATTGTACTTTCGTTTACATTAAGCGGTTTTAACACTTTTTAACATTTGTCAAAAGTAAATACGATTTCAGTTCGTGTATATGTCCGTCTGTCCGTCTGTCTGCCCGTGGTTTAACTCCCGTAAATATTTAAGGAATTTTTTCAAACTGATATATGTTATTCAAGTTCACTATCGGGTGTTCCCTATTAAAAATAAAGTTTATACTTCTACTGGTTTGTGTACAGAGGCACCCAAAAATATTCGAAAGCTTTGTGTTCTATGAAAGGAGTTTCTATAAACCATATTTTAATACCTTTACTGTATAGAAACTTTAATGAAATTTTAATATGTTATTCAAGCTCCCTTTTGGATGTTTCCTATGCAAAATCGAGTATATTTCTAATTTTTTTGTGTACAGGGGCACTTAAAAGTATCCCAAAGCATTGCGTTCTGTGAAAGTTATTTTTATAAACCAAATTTAAATAAATTTACTTTGCACAAAGCTTAATACAATTGAAATAAATCATTCGTATGCACTAAAGATTGCCCTCTATATAATATAATATGATTAGCATTTGATTTCCATGATCACACAAAAATATTCATTTACATTAAGAGCTATTAATAAAAATTTGCTAGAATTGCACTTTCGTTTACATTAAGCGTTTTAACACTTTCTTATATTTTTAGTGGGAATATGATTTAAATTTGTGTATCTGTCTGTCCGATTGTCTACCTTTCAATCTGTTTGTTTCCGGCTCCTAGCGTCGGTAAATATTTTTAGATTTTTTTAAAAATGATACAATCAAGTTCACTATGGAATGTTCCCTATTTAAAATGACATTGATAGATCCTGTGCAACTAGTTTGTTTACAGAGACAACAACAACAAACAAAAAAAATGTCAATGTATTAAGTTTTAGGACAGATTTTCTTAAAAAGTTTTATTTAAAATATTTCTATTGTAAAAATCATAAAAACATTCACATGTATTTTTAATATTCTAAAATAATGTTTTATATAGAATATGATATGATTAACTTTTTCAGATTAAAAGCTATTCGATACAACAATTACGTACAGTTGGAAAGTATTACTAATCAATGCGTGCTGCCTGATTTTTCTTTCTTGTTTAATTCTTGAAGCACATTTTGCAAATCCTCAAGTGAGGAAGCAAGCAGTACAATCTCATAATACTATAATTTCACAATCTTGAGTTTATGTGGATAGAATTTTTCTAAATATTTGGAATTATAACTTGCAATATTCATCACAATCACGCTAATTTTTTTAGACCGCATAATAAATTATGAAAACATTCTTGAAATAATCACTATTCATTTCGAGAGAGAAATCTTTAGTGGAGCTGGACTGAAAAATCAGCTGCTCTCCTCTGATGAAGCAATTCAGAACAGTCAAATAATCAGCCGAGATTCCTTACTAGTCGTAACTTTCAGACCACCAGTACTCTTAGATTTTTTTCATTTAAAATTTTTAGAGTGGTTTTGATTAATACAAATTTTGGTTTTATTGGTGGACGTAGAGATTATTTTAGTATGTCGTGAATTTTTCTCAGAAATATGATACGTGTAACTACTGTATCAGTTCTTATCATCAAAAATTTACGACCGTCATTGCTCCTTTTTAACACTTTCCAACGAAGTTGAAAAGTGTTAATGACTTCGGTTTGTGTGTCTGTCTGTCTGTTCGCGCTTTAACTCCCTTAAATATTTATGGAATTTATTGAAAGTGATATATGTTATTCAAGTTCACTATCGGACGTTCCCTACTGAAAATGGAGTTTATACCTCTACTGGTTTATGCACAGGGACCCCGAAAATATTTCAAAGCATTGTGGTTTATGAGAGGCATTTCTATAAACCATATTTTCATACCCTTACTGTACAAAAATCGTAATGAAATTTAAATATGTTATACAAGTTCACTATCGAATGTTCCCTGTTGAAAATGGAGTTAATTCCTCTACTGGTTTGTGTACAGGGACCCCCGAAAATATTTCCAAGCATTGTGTTCTATGAGAGGCATTTCTATAAACCATATTTTAAAACTTTTACTGTTCACAAATTTTAATGAAATTGAAATATGTTATTCAAGTTCACTATCGGATGTCTCCTGTATAAAATGGAGTAAATACCACCACTGATTTGTGTACAGGGACGCACAAAATTATTCCAAAACATTGCGTTTTATGAGAGATATTTCTATAAACTAAAATTTATTAACTTTACTTTGCACGAAAATTTATGAAATTGAAATATGTTATTTATAAGCACAAAAGAAAATGCTTTTCATAAAATATAGCATGATTAGCATTAGATTTACAGGGTGACACAAAAATATTCAGTTATATAAAGATCTATTAATAAATATTTGCTAGAATTCTACTTTCGTTTACATTAAGCGTTTTTAACACTTCCTAACACTTCCAACAAGGTTGAAAAGTGTTAATGACTTCTGCTTGTCTGTCTGTCTCTCCACGCTCTAACCCCCGTAAATATTTATGGAATTTCTTGACATTGATATATGTTATTCAAGTTCACTATCGGATGTTCCCTATTGAAAATGGAATTTATACCGTTACTGGTTTGTATACAGGGACACCCGAAAGTATTTCAAAGCATTGTGTTCTATGAGAGATATTTCTATAAATCATATTTTCATAACTTTACGGTACACATATCTTAATGAAATTGAAATAGGTTAATCCAGTTCACAATGGGATATTTCCTGTATAAAATATATTAAATACCACCACTGATTTATATAATAGGGCACCCGAAAGTATTTCAAAGCATTGTGTTCTATGAGAGGTATTTCTATAAATCATATTTTCATACATTTACTGTACACATATCTTAATGAAATTGAAATATGTTATTCAAGTTCACTATTGGATGTTTCCTGTATAAAATGGATTAAATACCATCACTGTTTTATATATAAGGACACTCAAAAGTATTCTAAAGCATTGCGTTCTACGAGAGGTATTTCTATAAATCAAATTTTAATAACTTTACTTTCCACGAAGTTTTAGGAAATTGAAATATGTTATTTATATGCACAAAAGAATGCTTTGCATAGAATATAGCATGATTAGCATTAGATTTACAGGGTGACATAAATATATTCGGTTATATTAAGAGCTATTAATAAAAATTTGCTAGAATTCTACTTTCGTTTATATTAAGCGTTTTTAACACTTTCTAACATTTTTTTAAGTGTGAATATGATACCAATTTGTGTATCTGTCCGTCTGCCCGCGCTCTAATTCCCGTAAATATTTATGGAATTTCTTGAAATTGATATATGTTATTCCAATTCACTATCGGATGTTCCCTAATGAAAATTAAGTTTATACCTTTACTGATTTGTGTACAGGGTCACCTGTATGTATTTCAAAGAATTGTGTTCTATGAGAGGCATTTCTATAAACCATATTTTCATGAAATTGAAATATGTTATTCAAGTTCACTATTGGATGTTTCCTATATAAAATAGACTACATACCACCACTAGTTTATGCACAGAGACTCAAGAGTACTCCAAAGCATTGCGTTCTTTGTGAGATATTTCTATAAATCAAATTTTAATAACTTTACTTTTCACGAAGTTTTAGGAACTTGAAATATATTATTAAAAGAATGCTTTGCTTAGAATATAGCATGGTTATCATTAGATTTGCAGGATGACACAAAAATATTCAGTTATAATAAGAGCTATTAATAAAAAATTACTGGAATTGTACTTCCGTTTACATTAAGCGTTTTCAACACTTTCTATCATTTTTTTAGTGTGAATATAATTTCAATTTGTGTATCTGTCTGACTGTTATTCTGTCCGTCTGTCTGTCTGTTTTTCTGAGCTCTGATTCCCGTAAATATTTATGGAATTTCTTTAAACAGATATATTTTATTCAAGTTCACTGTCGGATGTTCCCTATTGAAAATGGTGTGAATACCTCTTCTGGTTTGTGTACAAGGACACCCAAAAGTATTCGAAAGCATTGTGTTCTATGAGAGGAGTTTCTATAAACCAGATTTTAATACCTTTAATGTATAGAAACTTTAATGAAATTTTAATATGTTACTCAATTCCCTATCGGATGTTTCCTTATAATTTTAGTGGGAATATGATTTCAATTTGTGCATCTGTCTTTCCGATTGTCTACTTTCTATTTGTTTGTCTCCGGTTTCTATCATCCGTAAATATTTTGAGAATTTTTAAAAAATGATACACTCAAGTGTCCCTAATTAAAATGTCATTAAAAGGTCCTGTACAACTAGTTTGTTTACAGGGACAACAACAACAACAATAAAAATAAAGCCAATGTATTACGTTTTAGGACAGAATTTTTTAAAAGTTATATTTAAAAAACTTTCTACTATAAAAATCATAAAAACTTTGACATGTATTATTAGTATTCTAAAATATTGTTTTGTATAGAATATGATAGGATTAACTTTCAGATTTACAGGTTTATATTAAAATATTCAGAGAGATTATAAGCTGTAATTATAACCTAATGACTGCATTTTCTTTTGCGTTAAGCCTTTTAACAATTTCCAAAATGCCTAAGAGTAATTTTAAAATCAATTAGTCTATCTGTATGTTTTTCCGTCCTTCTGTCTGTTGTGCGATAACGTAGGCAAAGAATATTAATAGTTATTCGACACAACAATTGCGTACAGTTGGAAAGTGTTACTAATCAATGCGTACTGATGATCTAACGGCTGCATTTTCTTTTGCGTTAAGCCTTTTTAACTCTTTCCAAAATGCATAAGAGTAATTTAAAATCAATTAGTCTATCTGTATGTTTTCCAGTCCTTCTGTATGTTGTGTGATAACGTAGGCAAAGAATATTAAAAGTTTTTCGATACAACAATTGCGTACAGTTGGAAAGTGTTACTAATCAATGCGTACTGCATGATTTTCTTTCTTGTTTATTTAAAATCAAGATTTTTTTAAAATTATTGTTAGTTATTTTATACAACAGGAAAAACTTGTTTTCCGTTATAAATTTTCGTTTAATTTAATTGTAGTAGGATATTTTTCAACCTCATAAAACTGTAGTATCGCGACATGCACCAAAGTCATTCAATGTTATCACAGGTTTAACACGCGGAGCTTTTTTTTTTTTTTTTCATAGGGAGGTGAAGAGAATTACAAATCGTTGACTACTCCAATACTGTCATCTTCTACGGCACAAATCTTGTGTATCATGGCTAGATTTCGATGTAACAAGTTCTTTAAATACCAATAAGCATTATAAACAACCAATTTAAATTGTTTACAAATACCAGGGCTACCTTCTATCATAAGTAATATATAAACGAAATGATTGGAAAGACTGTAATACTAACAGAACTGCAGAAGAAATTCGTTAACTGTGTTGTATCCGAAACAAATATTGTCTTGATCGAACAATTCATATAATGGTGGCGGGGAAAACGAAGGCATAACGTGGTCATGTGGACTGTGGAAAACTGACCAGGGTGAAAGTGTTCTTGACAAGCCAATTAAGTTTACACGGAATATAGTCAGTCAGTACCAGTAACTGAGAGGTTCTGCTATCAAAACTCGTAGACGGAAGGTAACAAGAAATTAGCCCTCATCAACTTAACCTTTCGGAATTTTCCGTGGTTTTTTACAGAAGAAATATTTTCTTATTTACACACACACACAACAACAACAATTAATAAATTCAATCTTCTAATATATATCTTTTGTTGGATATCTAAGAAATTTAGAAAACTATTTATCAAAATCCATATTTAACAAATATATAAACTGCCACTTTTTTCATACACATAGATTTTTGGATCATTTAAGCACGCCAGTTTTCTGCAAGCTTTCCTCTAATCAATGAAATGTCTTTTTTTACAATGAAACAATATCTAGTATTCCGTTTCAATGTTTTGTATACGATAGCTTGTAAGAATACATTCTTATTCAAACGGATACCCTAGCAATAAACATGAATATTTTCTATATTTTCCTAATTTTTTTGTATTTGCCATTAGCCAAAAGTAATTTATAATGACATTTTACAATATAAAAGTAGAAAATAGAAACTGAAGATTGAAAAAAAAAGTAAATAAATAAATCCATCATTAATGAAGAAATGCAACATTTTTAATTTTAGAAGCATAAATTTTTAT
The DNA here is from genome assembly GCA_963930645.1 of Salticus scenicus. NCBI lineage: Eukaryota > Metazoa > Arthropoda > Arachnida > Araneae > Salticidae > Salticus > Salticus scenicus. The sequence goes on along the minus strand of OZ005657.1, from coordinate 244,130,585 downwards.
GGTTTCAAATTCTAGAAAAAATAACCCGGATTATTTTATTTTACTATAAACACCTAGATTTTAATTAGTTTCCCTTTCTAAGAAATAAAATTTATAGAATTACCCATAAAAAAGCATTCATTTAAAAGGAAAAGGAAGTACTTCTTGAACTATACTCGTTAGATATTTTACTGGAAAAATAGAACAATTTTCTTGTATTAGTTGAATTTTTATTTTACTTCATTTTATTTTAAATAATGTGCTATTTTAATAGTTCTTTTCAGTCTATAAACTTTATCAGCAGATTTGAAAAAAAATACGTGTTAAATTACGTTTTACATAATAAATAACTTAACTGGCAGCTTGCAGAAAACAATTTATTAAGAATACTTTTTATATTATTTTTTAAAAAACACAGTATATTTTTTGTAAGTAGTCAACACATAGCCGAAGTTCAAAATAATTTTATTGAATTTTTTAATTAAATTTAATCGGGAGACACAAAAGGCATTTAAAATATGAATTTTAAAATGCCTTTTAGTTTGTAAATTCAATTAAACTAGAGTGGCTAGCATCCATGTAACTCAGAACCACTATTTTCAAATAATTTCATTTAGTAACATTTTGCTATTATGATATAAAGTGTAATGTATTGCATAAAAATAGTGTCTGTGAAACTCTGTCCATTCTGTAAACATTACATTTTTCATCTTCCTTTGTTTAAATTCAACTATTTTTAAGAATATTTAACACAATGTATTGTCAGTAAATTATGTTTACAAGTAGTATTTGATAACAAAAACAGTAATAAAAAATTTAGTTTAAACAAATTTAGTTTAGTTTAGTTTAAAAATTTAGTTCTTTTTGTGGACTCGTTCCATGCCGCATTAGAAAATAACAAATTCTTAAATTCTTTGCTAAAGTCATTTCTACCTAAAACTATTAAAGTTGATTGAGTCTTTAGCAAATAACTTAAAATGCAAATGCTGTAAAGTATTATCGATTTTCAAAACTATCATAGGAACATTTTTTACCTAAAAGAAAAAAAGAAAACTCTTATACAAATTAAGCATTATTACTTCAAATACTTTTTATTTATCATTGTATTTGAAAAATGATATTTCATAATGTTTATTATCACAAATGTATATTTTAATAATGGAAGAAGAATTAGATATTTTTAAATGAAATTTTCATATTTAAGATTTTTTTAAAAAACATTAATTCTAAAATATCATCAGAAATCACATAAAGAAATTACAACACATTTAGCAGCATTTAAATGAATTAAAATACTACTCAAAACTTTATTCCTAAAATTTGCTAAACAAAGCTATTTTCAGTTATTGTCGTTGGTTATGTTAACCCTACAAAGCCCATGGTGATATATGTTGAACAGCCACTTTAAATGTTCCTCCACCTCTACTAAATACTGGTACTGACATCTATCGGCATTTGAGATTAACTACACTTATATAGCAATTATATAATTCTGGCAATGGCCAGAATGTCACTACTGTTCTTTAGTGTCAAAATAATCTGAAATTTATACCGTAGCCTTGTGTTCGACGTTTGTCAAAAAATAGTTTTTAATTTAAATTTGACTCCCCCCCCCTTCCCCCCCCAAAAAAAAAAAACAAATAAATAAATAAAATAAATAAATAAACGAAAGTGTGTTCGAAAAAAAGGTTTACATTGCAGAAGTAACTTAGTTTTTGCATTACTGTAGTTTACGTATTTGGATATCAAATTTTTATGAAAGTTGCACATTATGATTATTGCATATTAAAAAAATTATTTTCTAGTAAAATATTTAGTTATGTTTTCATTATTTTTTTCCAACTATTAATCATTAATATCATCACATTTATTTATTTAAGGCACAGAAAAAAAAAAAAAAAAACAGGTTTTGTAGGGTTAACGTCTAATTCTAATAGAAGAATTTTGTTCCGACGGATGATCATTATATTGCGTGGTTGTTTGTTCTTTATAATATATCAAGCTCCACCAATAACCGATTTAGATCGCTCCAACTCAGCATCTCTTCGTAAAAATTGAACCAAACTGCATAGACAAAATGTTAATTGCGAGAAGCTAAGTTGGTTAAATTTTTTGTATGTTAATCGGTAGGAGACGCTATTACTGATATACAGTTTTGTAATGATCCCAACTTGCAAGTTTCTTATTATTAGGTTATATTGAAGTTCAGGAAATAAAGATTATTAATATTTAGAATTTTTGATGTGTCGGTAAGATTTAACACACCTTATCTGTTGATTTTTTTTTTCACTTTTACAATAATATTTACAAATATATTGAACATTTATAGTTGCTGTTGCTTTTGTGTGGGGTGTGGGGAGGAGAGGAATACAGATATGGTCATAAAAAAATTTTCCATTCATAAATTATTTCTAATTTTTTTTATGAATTCATGTAGAAATGCAGTATCATTTAAGATAAGCATGCTGTTTTACTTTAAAAATATCATAAAAATGAAATAGTAAGTAGTTATGTACATCGTGATTAAAAAAAAAAAAAGGAAATCTTGATCTAGACATTATTTAAATATTTAAACATAAAAATTTCTTAACACACCATAAAATAAAGGGAAGCACTACTGGTTTCGAAGGGACATGGCTTTTTTTCATCAGGTACAGAAAACACGTGTTACTACTACCTTGGAGGCAAAATCAAGATTGAAAAATAGGGAAAAACCCAAGAGGGAGGAGTGGCACAACCATCCAATAGAATAGATGCATGCAATAACCAAACAGAAGGAGACAAAAGAACAAAAAATTGAGGCAAAAGAAACAAACATTAAAGAGAAAAGGGACTTATTATTATTATTATCAATTTAATTATTATTATTATTTTATTTATATTTAACTTATTTTATTTTATTTATATTTATATGTCACAATTTAAAATTTTATTACATTATTTAACAAAAAGAAAAAAAATTTTAATGGAACTAAACAAGTTTTTCCAAGCTGAAGGCAGCAAAGCGGAATCAGATTTTTCATTATCAATTTTATCACAATTAATGTAGATAGATAAATTTTCCAGGAAACCTAACTCAGAAACACGTTTGGCATTAAAGATATTTTTGGTTTGCTGAAAATAAAAAATCTGGTCAGATTCCCAACAATGCTTCGCAATAGAAGATTTAGAAATTTCTTGCTTTGTGACATACCGAAAATGCTCACGTAAAACGAAATTCAAGGTTTCTTTTAGTTTGGCTTATGTAATACAAATGGCAATTATTACAAGAGACATTATAGATACCCCACTTATGAAGCTCGGGAACGAGGGATTTAGTTGAAGGAAATTGAATTTTATTAACTGCTTTGAAAATAACACGAAAATTAAGACATTTTAAAGCTTTTGCTAATTTAAAACATAAGGAGGATAAAAATGCAAAACAGTAGGGCTACCAGGTTTAATTTTTGCAACACTTGATGCTAAAAGTTTTTGCAACGCTTGTTACTAAAAATTGCAAATTTTCATATGTAAATTAAGCCTAAAAACAAGGATAACGTAAATGAATAAACACATTGCGCGTAATTCATCAACAAATTTCTTTTAAAATACCTCTAAGACTTTTTATGATACAATGTTGAAAATTTTAACGATATTATTAATGGGTTATATAGGTTTGAAAATTTCAAATAATAAATTTTTTGTTATCTAATAGTTCAATATGTCGGGAATATTTTTCCAAAGTTTCAAGGCAGTCGAAGTAAAAGTCTAAGGAACAGAGTCTTTGGAAATTCTCCTCATTGGGTCCTTATTCCTACTTAAAGCTTTTTTTTTTCCTTTTTTTTTTTTTTTTTTTTTTTTCTCAAAGCACTATTGTTAAAATCAGTGGACACGATTTTTATTTTATTTTATTTACTTATTCGTTTCGATTACAACTAATTTTACAAGGCTGTACGTTGGATACATTGTACTAAAAATTGCATAGTTTTTCATACAATTCTGTCAAATTCCAAATTCATTTTTTTTTTTTTTTTTTTTTTTACTTTTCAGATAAAATTATCTTGACCATCACCACAAGGACAAGTTTTTTCTGAGGGGTCTCCAGAAACGAGGTCTCACCGGCTGATTTTTTTCAAATATTTAATGAAATTTAAAAAATAGTATATTGTCCAAATACTGCTGTCTTACATGATAAAAATTTTGAATAAAAAAATTCATTTATTATATTTAAAATAATAATAATAATAATGAAAATATGTCTTTTTTATCTCCAAAACCCATATAACCCATTAAAGAGGAAACACATTTTACTAGATGGACATGATTTTCAAAAAAGTGTAAAAAAAATTAAATTTTATTTATTTATTTATTTATTTTATTTTTATTTATTTATTTATTTATTATTATTATTATTATTATTATTATTTTTTTTTTTTTTTTTTTATTATTTCCCCTGACTTTTCTGGTTGAAATGATAAAAATCTGCATTTTTTCTTACCCATTTTTTAAATCGTTTTTTACAGCTTCAAATCAATAATTATGGAACAAAAACCATTATCAAAGTTTATTAAACATATATATATCCTAATGCTATATGTACATTAGTAACTAATTGTTTCGAACATTGATTATTTCTTTGTCGGATATTTTCATAGCAATAGTTTTTATTTAAGAAACTAAAATTCGTGTTGTACCATTATTTCTTTATGTAATGAAATATATGCAATTCCAATTGAGGTTTAAAAATTAGGTTAAGCTGCAATATTTTTTTAAGTCTTAAACATTCTATGGGATCTTCAAAAAGTGAAATCGTTATTTTACTTTGTTTTGCATTATTTATAACAATATTTGCTTCGAATATTCACAAATTGTATTTCTTCACTGTACCACTCCTTTCCGGTAAATTATATTTTAAAGTTGAAATTTCAGTAAAACATTTGTAAGCAATTTATAAAGATATCCTTTACATATGCAACTTAGTTAATATTACACTAAGCGTTTAAATTTTGTGGGTACTACCAAAGTGTGTCAGATGAACTTCGTAAACTCGGTATTTAAATTTGGACATATCGAAAAAAAAAAAAAAAAAAAAAAAAATGCAACAATTCTAATTAGGTCTAGAACAGTTCACATACATAATTTTGTAAAGATTACAGTGGCGACTTAAATTTTGTGTATGTCAGGATAATTTAATAAATTTCATAAATAATTTAATAAATTTTGTGCGTCTGACATAACTGCAGCCCAAAGTGTATGAGTCGATTTTTGTAGTACTGTCTATTATTACTCATAACCTCAAAACTATTTTTCATTTCACTTATTACATATTTAAAATATTTGAACGAGAAATTTTGAGGGATGCCAGACCACACTCACTAAGTCAGAACGAGCTACACAAACATTTCTGGTAAACCATTGGTAAGTATTTTGTTTTTAAGAAACAACTATTATAATTTATTTTAACTCTTACAAGGAGAGGACACGACATGGAAAATTCAGATCGGGACGAAATTGTGCAGGATTGTAGTATACTACGAAGGTAACAACATACTAAAGCAGTAAGACCCACTAGCCACGGAATTTCGAGAAAAAAAAAGTTTAAGGTTTCAGTAATCTTTAAATACAAGTTATTTCGAAAGCGAGTCAGTGCCCTAGTGGCGTGAGCGTAAAGCGCGAGGCTTCCCCCCAGACGACTTGCGTCTACGGGACTTTTTCTTTTTTTTTCTTTATTTTTTTATGTAATCTAAACTTTTTATTTATTTTTACTTTATTTTATAATTCAATTCAAAATTTGAAAATTTTAATTAAAAATTATTTAATTTTTTTTAATATAAAATAAATATTTTTTTCTGGTTTTAATATTTATAACTTAAAAATACAATAAATTTCTATAACTTAAAAAATAAATTTTTTTTTGTTTTAACCATAAAATAAGGTAAAACTAAAGAAACTGTTTTTAATTATTTATCTAAATATTTTATTTTATTTTAGGTATATTTAAAACAATACTAAATTTTGTTTTTCAAATTACAAAAAATAAAATATATTACAGAGAAATGATGATTTTAATTGTATATAATTACTATCCAAATTAAATAAGTATTTCTCCAATCAATAAAGCTTCTTGAAAAATTATAGTATAGGATTACTATGCTATTAAATAATTACAGACAAAGAAATATTATCTTTAAATGTAGATTTTAAATGTTAATCAACATACTTGCTTCTTCGACAACGATTTCCTTTTTTTTTTTTTCCTTCTGTGCACGAAATAAAATTCCACCTGCTCTTTATTATTAAAAAGCTAAAAGCGTTTACTTAATTTATACACATTAAAACCAAATCAGGAAGCTCAAACCAAGATTTAAGTACACCTGCAAACTATTTTACACTTTGTTTTACAGCTTGCTTATTTTTTAATTATTTAAATTTTGTCTGTTTTTATTTTTATTTGTTATTTAGGGTTTTGTAAAACTAAAATTTATTTTATTCTTTTTTTTTATGTTATAGAAATTTATTGTATTTTTTAGTTATAAATATTAAAAATTGAAAAGCTTATTCATTTTATATTCAAGAAAATTAAATAATCATTAATTAATAATTTCATATTTTGAATTAAATTATAAAATAAAGTAAAAATAAATAAAAAGTTTAGTTTATATAAAAAATTAAAGAAAAAAAAGAAAAATATTACATTAGGTAGCCTCGAACCCAGGTCGTCTGTGTTGAAGCCTCGTGCTTTATGCTCACGCCATTGGGGGCGCTGACTAGCTTGCGAAATAACTTGTGTTTAAAGGTTACTGAAACATTAAACGCTTTTTTCTCAAAATTCTGTGGCTAGTTTGTCCTATTGCTTTAATATGTTGTTACCTTTATGATATAGTACAATCCTTCGCAATTTCCTCCCTATCTGAATTTTCCACGTTGTGACCTCTCCTTGTCAGTCGTGTTTTGCATGCCAAATGTAAGTTAGGGATTTTGCATGAGAACTATGGAACTCTTTATAGAAGAGAATGGATGTTATGATAGCTAATTATAAAACTTCTTTGCAATTACATTTGAGCTGGGAAGATTAAAGTACGTGATTGTCCCAAATTGAGTTGTTTGGAAGAAATTTTACAAATTTTTTATTAATTCTTCTTCTGAAATTTTAATATTTAGATACTCTAAAACTGCTTTGGTTTTACAGGGTGTCTATTGAGTCATCATTTTTTCGAAATACTCTTAGCACTATATTCATTTTAAAAATTTTCTTTTAACTTAGAGTAGAAACATAGTATAGAAGTTTACTATATAAATATAGTGGTGAAAGAGTCGTGAAAGAAATTGTGTCAGTAGACAGCCCATTATATATATATATATATATATATATATATATATATATATATATATAATGATTAGAAGCGAATTTATAGACGTTACAACAGGTATACAGCTGTAACTTTTGTATGAAATTGAATCTTTAAATGCGTTTTCTGCAAAACTATTTTTTACGTTATTTTTGTGTGTGATAAACGGTATCGTTCAAAAGATTTTTTTTAAATATTGCAGTGAAATTTCATAAAAATATTTTCTATATGTCTGTCTGTGTGTTGAACAAAAAATCAACCCTATCTGTAAAATTTGTAATTTTATAGTTTATTTTTAATATATAAAATTTTGAAATAAATGTATAAGTTTATATACACTGTTGCCCATCCAAAATGAGGCGAGCACCCCACCGCACTTTAGAATGTAAAAAAAGAGGAGAAAAATAGCTAAAAACCCATAGAAATAGCATGGGAAAAAAACCAAAAAAACTCACAATGTCAAGTGTATTAAAAAAAAAAAAAAAAAAAAAAAAGGCTTACACCGGAAGTAATAAAGGGACAAAATTGACTAGAAAAAGACATCGAAGAGCGGGAACGGGCGGGCTGGGGCGTTAAATATATCGTCCATTATTATTACGTCTCGCCTAGTACCAAGAAGGAATGCAAATATCAGAATAGTATTTTCTAGACACATACAATATAGTAGGATGAATAACTGATTAAAATTTCAGGAAATTTAGAGTAATATATACTGGGAAAACAGTAGATATAGCAGCGACCCCTGTGAAGAAATAACAACACTTATCTGTCTAGGCATCCAACCAAACAGAGATTGTATAATATGTATGGGTAGAGCACTTCATGAAGCTTCAACACAATGCCAGTGTTCATCGATCGTAGTTATTGGTGAGTGGCGGTGTGCCAGTCGCTGTTCAACTAATAAACAGCCACTTTCATTGGTGCGAGATCAGGAGAACACGCTGGCCAATGCAACAGTCGAACACATTCTGCATCAAGGAAGGTCCGGACAATACGGACAACTTCGGTAATGCGTTGTCCTGCTTCGATGTTGCACTACGAAGACCTTGAATATAGGGCAGAGCGACGGGCTCGAATGAAATGTTCTCGAATGAAAAATTCTCGTCAGAAATGAAATGGTCGCTATTCAGAGTGCCGGGAGTGAAAACAAGAGGTGATCGAGACGTGTATGCAATGTTTCCACATGCCATTACTCCAGGTGGTGGCCCAGTATGCGACTATCAAAACTTTGATAAACCCTAAAAGCTGCATCACTGGATAAGGGCATTTTTAATGTGTGATCAACGATGAACATGTACACAGGAATGGTCTGAAGTCACCTTTCAGACAAATCATAATCCTGTATACAGCATCAAGATTGCCTCATCCGTATTTAATCCGCCGTTGTGAATAATGCTCATTGCCAGCTGGCATTCGACATAGTTATACTGTCCATCACATGCTGTGATGGTAAGAAGTCCCATTAGATACACGTCACGATCACTTCTTGTTCGCATTTCCGACACTATGAATAGTAACAATTACTTTTCTGATGAGATGAGGCCCGCCGCTCTGCCTTATATTCGAGACCTGTGTAGCGCAATATTTAAGCAGGACAATGCATGAACGAAAGTTGTCAGTATTATCCGGACCTTCCTTGATACAGAATGTGTTCGACTGTTACTCTGGTCAGCGCGTTCTCCCGATCTCGCACCAATGAAGATGACTGTTTAATCATTGAAAAGCGACAGGTCCGTCACCACTTACCAGTAACTATCACTACCGTCAATTAACAGTGACATTGTGTTAAAGCTTCATGAAGTGCTGTACCTGAGTATGTCATACAATCGCTGTTCGATACAATGCCTAGGCAGATAAGTGCAATTATTGCTCCCAGAGGTCACTGCTTTATGTACTGTTTTCTCAGGATATAGTACTCCAAATTTCTTGAAAACTTAATCAATTGTCGTTCCTACCCAATACATATCATTCACTCATTCCCATTCCTTCTTGGTGTTGCTTTTCGGGTGGCCGTCAGCGTATATTTATAAATTCGGTGTTTTCCAAGAAAATTGACTATATATAAGTTATTTTCGAAAGTATCATTAAACTTTTAGTTTGTTAACACCAATAAGTGCTGTAGGATCTCGATGGGTTGGTTCGTCGAGGTATGTGGAAGTGTGGGGAAAATGTTTCCAGATAAACAGTCTTTGCTCGCTGGTAGTTGCGGACTTTAATCAACTATTTACACATTTATATATACAAAGATCTATTTTAAGATTTGAACAGCTTTCTTGCACTCTTATAGTGCACAAACCATCATAACAGATTAAAGCTAGAGACCGGCAGGACAATCTCCTCCGACTCTTCCAAAACCAGCTCACACACACTCACTGATGCTTTTTTCAGCATCCCCCTTGACCCCTTTTAGGGTTGCCATGACATATATTCCCCCTCCATAGGGGCTACCATATAGGTGTAGGACTCGCCGGCATTACACCTCCCCCCCCAAGATCGTGTCTCAGCGGCCGTCCGATGACACTATCTGAGAAATAAAAGGATGCCGGAGACTCCCACTCCACAATATTATTTACATCACACACTACTAAATAACAGTACATAAATTAACATTGGTAACAAAACCACAATTAAATAATGAAATTAGCAATTAAAAATAATAGAATAAAATTATAAGACCCTTATACCAACAAAAAAAAATGTTATACAGACTGGATTGAATAAATTCCTTTTCGACGTTCATTCTCTGAAAGAAATAAAATAGTTGTAAAATCACAAACAGAAAGTTTTAATTCAAAATTGTCTCTATAGAGTTAAAGTCCAATGAATTGTTCATTCAAAGTTTATTTAGAGTTTAATAAGAGTCTAACTTGTTCATAAATACACAATTAACTCTAAATAGTTAACCAATGTGTAAATTCGCACTTTCAATAAAACGCGTTGAGACATATAAAAGCTTAAGTTCCATTTTTTTTTCCAGTGAAAACACAATGTTATTTCGAACGAAATTAATTTCTTGACAACACACACACAATTACACGCTTTTAGCTCCTTCGAAGACACAATTAACTGTTTCGAGTGATTTCTTTGATCACTGGGAATTTCAGTGACATCCTCGGGGTATGACAAGTCAGGTTCCAGATAGTCTGTCACCATGGCGTTCACATTTTTATTTCGAGTACTAGATCCTTTGAAGTTGAAAAACACATGTTTACTTTTAGCATGAGCCCTATGTGCTTTAATTGGCACGAAGACAGGGTTGCTTTCCCCTGGGGGAGTTTTCCAATTCTCCTTCACACTATACAAAGATGAAGTCACATTTCTTTCGTTGTGGATAGTTCTGAAGTCGGCGGCCTTTCCCTGTTTATTCTCCTGTATCTGTATCAAGCCAAAATTTTCTTCAGGTTGTGAGCATTGTCGTGCTGTTTCACCAGGACCGGTCCAGCGAGCGTATAGAATCGCCTGATCGTCCGCTCTAAAATTCCAAAAAAATGAACGTCTAATTTCGCAAGCCCAAGGTAATGATTTCAAAATACCAAATAACCAATTAAGTTCTCTATTAGCCCTCCCACAATCATTAACGTTTACATTCGGAATCTCCGCACGCATAAAAATATCGCATAGAGAACTATAACTCGCTTTGGTCGTTAAAGTTTTTAACTCGGTAACTGCCAGCCACCGCCCATGCTGTTCCCCTAAACATAATTCAGCGCACGCGACATCTCTCAAACGCACTTCAGAATGCCTCATCCCAGGCCAAGCGAAACTATCCCGAACTCTCCCTTTAGTTTCGTTTTTGCATAGGACCACTTTTTGAGCTAAGTTCAATCTTTCCTCTCCCCTAGGTTGCAACAACACTGTTTTATCCAGCGCTTTTCTACTCCTCTGAACTTTCACTCCCTCGATAACGCTAGTTTCTTCTCGCTTTTCCAAATCCGTACCCTGCATCTCGAATTTCAAATGGTCAGTTTTGACCCTCTCTTCAATACAAAGCGTACTTTCCCCATCGGCTTCCATTCCCCCCTCCGCGAAAACTGAAACCTCTCTTTCTCTACTTTCAGGCGATCCCCCTTCTACAAACGGAACGCTCTGTCTGCTCTCTCTCTCTTTTTCATCCCTTTCTTTAAAGTTCCCCCTCAGCGAATTCCATATCCTAGGTGGGAGTAAGCAGGGAACGCAAAGTTTTCGAGTCACCGCCGCGAGAATTTCTTGAGGTCCGTCAACGGATGTTGCGCTCGTTCTGAGGGAAACGGGGAGTTTACATAATTTAGCTTCGGTCTGATCGCCAAAAGCTGATGTGAGAATTATCTTTCCTTGCTCTTTAAGTTCTATATCTGGTAGAGCCACAGGGTTAAAAATCGCAAAATTTGTGCCAGAATCTTTTATTGCTTTCACTTTCCGTCCCTCAACCATTATTTCAATGTGCTCTAACGGTTCAATCGCGAGTTGGGAATTTAGAAATTCAGTTTTGACCATAGCGGTAAATATTTCGCTATTATTTTGCTCCGATTTAATATTTTCACTATTAAACCTTTGTTTTCGTTTATCACAGTCTCGCTGTAAGTGGGAATTAGATCCGCAAGAATAACAAGATTTGGTTCTAGGTTTATAAGCATAACTCGACTGGTTTTTGGGTGTACGCAAATGAGGAGGTATGTATTTGTTATTCCTTTCCGTATCTAACAATTCCACCGTTTCGCGTGGTTTTGGTATCTCTGAGAAATTTTGTTTATGTATTGACTTGCCTCTCGATGTATAAAAATTATCGCAATCCTTGCCCATTTCTGTCGGCCTAAACCAATTTTCACCCTGCCGTATACCTATATGCGTTTGCGTTTCTGGATCTAAAGTAGAAAATAACTTATCTGCTACTATCAGATCACGCAAGGTGTCAAAATCATCACATTTTCTTAGTCGGAGGTAATAATCGAATGTTGTTTTAAGACGAGATGCAAACTGCATGTGCGTCTCGCCCACCTGCCTTTTAGCTGTATTGAAATGTTCCAAGCAATTTGGCGCTGTCGGTACGAATTCTCGTAACGCGAGTGTTTTTAACTTTTCATAATCTTGGATCTCGTCATCGTTAATGTAAACTAAAATATTGGCAGCTTTTTCGCCTAATAAATTTAACAAAATTTCGGCTTGAATACTTTCGTCTACATTTTTTGTTTTGAATGCGCGTTCCAGAGTTGTGAAGAACAAATACCACAACTCTGGTTTTGACGGACAAGGAATCGTTAGCGACCTTATCGTTTTAATTACCCGATCTAAATTATCCCTATCACTACGCTGGACAGGTTCCGGCCTAGGGCTTGAGCCTTGAGCTCTAGCAAGCTCCAATGCTCTAGCGTGCTCGTCTCGTTGCTTGCGATCTTCTACGGTAGTTATAATAAATTCTGCAACAAAATCAGGTGACGTTTTAAATTCATCAGATTTTAAGATCTTTTCTTTAAGATCTTTTATTTTTAATTCTAAAGTGGTGCTGACACCTATTTCTTCTGCTACCGTTATTAAATCTTCTTTTTTAAGACCCTTCACGTTAAAAATTTCGGCCATGTTGGCAAATTCTTTAAAATTTATCTTTCACAATCAGCAGATTTTAAACAGTTTTCTAGGTATCTTTCAGCAACAGTCACTTTTCATGCTTATTTTATTTTCCCCCAAAACATAAACAAGATAAGAATCTTCTTACCTCGATCCTGACGGGTGCGCCAGTGTAGGATCTCGATGGGTTGGTTCGTCGAGGTATGTGGAAGTGTGGGGAAAATGTTTCCAGATAAACAGTCTTTGCTCGCTGGTAGTTGCGGACTTTAATCAACTATTTACACATTTATATATACAAAGATCTATTTTAAGATTTGAACAGCTTTCTTGCACTCTTATAGTGCACAAACCATCATAACAGATTAGAGCTAGAGACCAGCAGGACAATCTCCTCCGACTCTTCCAAAACCAGCTCACACACACTCACTGATGCTTTTTTCAGCATCCCCCTTGACCCCTTTTAGGGTTGCCATGACATATATTCCCCCTCCATAGGGGCTACCATATAGGTGTGGGACTCGCCGGCATTACAAGTGTAAAAATAGTTTCCAGTATAAATAAATTAAATTTTATCAACCTAATTCTAGCGTAGGAGGTTTGACGTATGCGGTAAATTTTGTTGAATTTTTGCTGAAAATTGCCGATATTTTCATATTTTACAAAACCAATGCTAAAGTACTATTTGAGTTTTCATTTTTATGTGATATTTAAAATAAAAACGGGTATAAATAATCAGTTTACAATAATTTTTGGGAAAAAAATGTTACGAATGCAGTGAAATACCTTAAGGCAAATGGTTAATATATTTTTTTTCTTTTTTCGTTAAGAAAAGTTTACATATCGATTTAAAAGACTAAAATCACTTTATATCCTTTTAATTTTTTTAATTAAAAATTAAATATATATGTACATGATTTTAATATAATAATAAATATGCTTTAACTATCACATATCGGTTAACGTGTTGATAAATACTTTTAATTTAATATTTTGTTAATAAGTAATAAAAAAATTCATCATATCTGACTCACACAGAAAAATAAATTATAAGCACACTCATGAAATATGATTCAAATTTCTAATTTAAATATATTCCTTCACTTCATTATAAAACTGCAATCAACGTAAAATAAATTTTTATCTAAAAGAAGAGCAAAACGTAACTTATTTTCAATAACCCAGTTTAAAATGTTTAATTTTCCTCTGTCGATGTTTCATTCTTTAATCGAAATACTTTATTGATTATTATCTTTATCAAATGAAATTCTACCCCATTCAGTATTGACTTAGCTAGGGGAAAATATCTTTCTCGACTCTATCGGATATGAAAAACCTGTCTTGAATCTTATTTCATCACGCAAAGAAAATATTTTATATTCAGAAATGTTTTTCAGAAAGCTTGTTCCAATCCCGAATATTTATGATGATCAAGGAGGAAAATTTATTTTTTATATTAATCAGCATATTTTTGTGCGCTAGAATTTTTCCGTATTGAAATCAAACAATTTTTTCGCTTAAAGATCTTCTACCAATTTCCTAATAAGCTCAGAGGTATGAGATATGATGTCTCCGACTATCCCTACCTTCTTATACCTGAATAAATTTTTATACTGGAACTTTTTAAAGAATAGCGAACCCTTTTCTTGTTATATGATTAGTGTATCAATCTTTTACACACATGTAATGAATACTAACGTTGAAATTCAACAAAGGTATGTTTGTCGAATATATTACTTACCTATAAATTAAGATATATTTTCATTTAAAATAGAAAATAAATACATGTTATCATCAGATATAATAATGGTTCAGGAATTTTTAATATTCTTTCTAGTTCATGGACTGAGATGATTATTAGTATTCGTCTTAAAAATATACTTAAAAAAATACTATTAGAATGTATACTTAAATGCATGTTAATACTTAAATATATTTATTTATTTTAAACATATCCATTTTTTTTTCATTTTGTGCTTAAATATTACAATCAAAAATTTTCTTAATTCTGTACTAGAGATTCTTTGTTAGACGTTCTTTTTCATTACAAATACTTCTCTGTTGAACTCGATTTGTAGGAACGTATATAACTTCGATTTAAAAATAAAAATTGTTGGCATAGGGGTTCACCCCTCCTCCCCCTCTCATATAATTAATTTTTACTAAATTTAACTCGTTTTAATAAATTTCTACTACAGGACATACATTCATATTAAAATAAATGGATTTCACCGTTCGTTTCCACGGTAACAGACTGAAATACTCCACCTAATGGACTACCCGCCATTTTGTTCAATGCCTTTAACTTATTCTAATTTCTTAACTAATTTTATTTTGGTTAGTTTTATATATTAATTTTGGTAAAATTCAATAATATTTATAATGCAATGATCCCCATAATGTAATCTTATATGAAATATTGTTCTAATCTGCTATTTTCAGGAAGTCTTAAATTTCGAATGACCTACAAAATTCTCAAATTAATATTCGTAGTCAGTTATGTTCAATTGTTATTAATGTCTTAAATTAAATTTTAACTCAAATCTTTACGAGGAAAATATACCTGAAAATAAACGTTTATGCGAAATTTTGCCATATTCTACCTTGTTAAAAAAAATCGTAAATTTTAGATAACTTACGAATTTATAAAATTAGAAGATTCGTAGTCAAAGATGTCCCTGCCAGTATCCTAAATGGTATTTTAAATGTAGTCTGATATCTTTACGATGAAAATGTCCGTCAAAATGGATGTTTATGCGAAATTTTGCCCTATTCTCTCATGTTAAGAGATTTGTAAATTTCAAATAACTTACGTAGTTTTCAAAGTTGAATTTTCGTATTTAATTATGTCCATTCAACCATCTTAATTAATATATTAAAGATGGTTTCACATCTTTACAGTAAAAACATTACTTTAAACGCAAGTTTAAGCGAAATTTTCCCCTATTCTACCATGTTAAGAAAATCGTAAATTTCGAGTAAATTACAAAATTTTTAAATTTGAATATTTCAAATCAATAGGGTTCTTGCCAGTGTCCTAAGTAATATTTTAAAACTATTCTGACACCCTATGCAATCATTTGTTCTTGAGATATCGTGGGCACAGACTAACAGGCTTACACACTAATACACTAACACACTGACAACACAAAATATGATAAAAAAGTGCTTATATTAGAATATATATATTTAGTAGGCGAAGCATGAAGAAGTTGAAATTTTTGAATAGCTCTATCTATAATGGAAATATTATAACCTCTGTCTATTGCAATGGCTTTTAGATATTTAATTTCGGAGCTTAATGACACAGAATCAGTACAAATATTACGGGAATGGTTAATAAAATAGAGAAAGCTGATCTTTTTGGGGTAGGAAGATGACACACCCGCGTTTTGGGGTGGTTATTACGATAGTCGGTGGTGGTGAAGCCTTTTTCAGTGCGAGAGAGAAGGGTACCTAAGAAAAAAAGTGAACTATTATTATTTTCTATTTCATATTTGCTTTGGAAATCACTGTCTTTTGGGGAGAGTGATGTACCTATTTCGATTTTTAACTTCTAAAATTGAAGTTATGTTTATATTTGTAAGAGAATATTTAAATACTTCAACATTCTCCTCTATAGTATATATATATATATAATATTATTAAGATCAACTAATTTAGTTTATATATTTTAGGTTTGACATTATCAAGATCCACTAATCAAATCTGTAATTATTTAAATGGTGCAACATATTCTCTTAATTCCTGAAGATATATTTTTTTTTTTTTTAAATGTACTCCTTATAACATTTTTTTTGTTTGGACCTGAATTAATTTAACTAACTTATTGTTTATCTAGCTAAACGCTAGATGGCGCTTGCTCACTGCTGACTTAATGTTTTCTAACATTAATTTCCTTTCTATGAAAGTTTCAATGTTCATTGATTTACGCATAATTTAAATTAAAATTTAACTAATTTAAACTTTAACTAACTTAATATTAAAATTTCACTAACTCAAAAAATAATTACTCAGTGAATTTTATCGTTAATGAAAAGCTCAGAAGTTAATTCTTTATCGATTAATCGATGTTTGAAATGCTTTTATTTTTAATTTCAATAATTTGTTGGCATCTTCCTATTCTCCAGTTTGTGTAAAATTTTTAACATGTGGCTACTCTGCTTAAATTTGAATATTTCAAATCAATAGGGTTCTTGCCAGTGTCCTAAGTAATATTTTAAAACTATTCTGACACCCTATGCAATCATTTGTTCTTGAGATATCGTGGGCACAGACTAACAGGCTTACACACTAATACACTAACACACTGACAACACAAAATATGATAAAAAAAAGTGCTTATATTAGAATATATCTATTTAGTAGGCGAAGCATGAAGAAGTTGAAATTTTTGAATAGCTCTATCTATAATGGAAATATTATAACCTCTGTCTATTGCAATGGCTTTTAGATATTTAATTTCGGAGCTTAATGACACAGAATCAGAACAAATATTACGGGAATGGTTAATAAAATAGAGAAAGCTGATCTTTTTGGGGTAGGAAGATGACACACCCGCGTTTTGGGGTGGTTATAACGATAGTGGGTGGTGGTGAAGCCTTTTTCAGTGCGAGAGAGAAGGGTACCTAAGAAAAAAAGTGAACTATTATTATTTTCTATTTCATATTTGCATTGGAAATCACTGTCTTTTGGGGAGAGTGATGTACCTATTTCGATTTTTAACTTCTAAAATTGAAGTTATGTTTATATTTGTAAGAGAATATTTAAATACTTCAACATTCTCCTCTATAGTATATATATATATATATATATATATAATATTATTAAGATCAACTAATTTAGTTTATATATTTTAGGTTTGACATTATCAAGATCCACTAATCAAATCTGTAATTATTTAAATGGTGCAACATATTCTCTTAATTCCTGAAAATATATTTTTTTTTTAAATGTACTCTTTATAACATTTTTTTGTTTGAACCTGAATTAATTTAACTAACTTATTGTTTATCTAGCTAAACGCTAGATGGCGCTTGCTCACTGCTGACTTAATGTTTTCTAACATTAATTTCCTTTCTGTGGAAGTTTCAATGTTCATTGATTTACGCATAATTTAAAAGTAACTTAATATTAAAATTTCACTAACTCAAAACATAATTACTCAGTGAATTTTATCGTTAATGAAAAGCTGAGAAGTTAATTCTTTATCGATTAACCGATGTTTGAAATGCTTTTATTTTTAATTTCAATAATTTGTTTGCATCTTCCTATTCTCCAGTTTGTGTAAAATTTTTAACATGTGGCTACTCTGCTTTTTTTCTAGTTTTCTCTCTGTTTCCCTTGTTGATTTGATTTAATAATTTATTTAATTTCTCAATCAAAATGGTTTTACTGTTTGATCGGGGTTGAAACAATATAAATTGCTATGATTAGCTATATTGTTTTACGAAATCGAAGCAGTATTCTTAGCTTTATGAAGTACATGCCCCCTGATGAGTTTTTACTTCTAATTTTAAGCATTTTTATCCAAGTATTATTTCTGTGGTCCTTTATTTATTTTCTCTATCATTAAGTTTAATGGTCCTTTTTTATTATTATCATTCATGTCCGCGTAAGTAATTTAAATTGTTTTTGTCTCTTATTGGTTCTTAATCTGTATCGAACATTTTTGTGTAAATTTTACCTATGAGTTAAAATCAGTTCTTTTTTTGTTGTGTTGGTATTGTTTTGTATCTATTAATTGCTAAATATTAAAGTTAAATTTTATTACGATACTATCATTTAAATATATATATTCATATTACTTTAAACAGTTTGTAAATAAAAAATTTTCAGCCATTTTAAGTAGGAAGTGTAAAATGTCCCAAGGTACAATACTATGTTGTTTCTTGGGACATGCCTCGTTGTACCTTAGGACATGCTTCAAAATTTATGCAGTAGTCTTAGCCTAAACCAGTTTTATGGAAATAATTAGAAAAAATATATTTAAGGCATTAAATTAAAAAAGTACTCTTGCAGATGCATTACACAAATAATAATAAATTTTAAAGTTCAAACCTTTTTCGTAAATTAACTAAGTTTCGATAAAGTCTTTATTTTAACATTATATGCTGTAAAGTCAATAGTGCGATTTCTCTTTCAGACCTCAGTGAGTGTTTAACACTCAATATCTGACGAAATACCATTATTTGCATGTCCATAAATAAATTTGTCGCTTTTCCCTGTGCACTTTAAAAACCTTATTGTTAATGACCTCCAGTACTTCAGATCAAGGTCGTAAACAAGGGGTGTTTCTGGAGATTCAAACATAGATGTTAATATATTTATATTATCATTATTTCAGATACTTTTGTAAAAATAATAATAATAATAATAATAATAATTTTTCTGTATCTATTTTTCTAATGTGTCTGTGGTTTGATCATATTCAAAATTGTCATCAACTGTTCTTGATAAAATTCATTTATCAATATCAGA
The DNA here is from genome assembly GCA_963930645.1 of Salticus scenicus. Classification (NCBI taxonomy): domain Eukaryota; kingdom Metazoa; phylum Arthropoda; class Arachnida; order Araneae; family Salticidae; genus Salticus; species Salticus scenicus. The sequence goes on along the minus strand of OZ005657.1, from coordinate 244,111,260 downwards.
TTCCGAACTGCTAATTTCTTGTGTAGGTGATTCTTTACTCCCATTCTGGATGCAGTAGTTTTCTGCTCTGCAGTTTCAATTTCAATGTTACAGGAGAATCTCTTAAATGCAAGAGTTTTCTTTTCTTCTACTGTCTTTTTCTTTTTTTTTTTTTTAGCTGAAGCTTTGGGAAATGCTTAAATAATTATTTGTGATGTCACACCTTGAGAATCTGAAGATGAACGTGCTACATGATATTATCTCATTTGTCGCATTTACTGTTGTAGATTCGACAACTTCATTTAACACCTGAATTTAATCAATTGGTCTGTCGGATATATATGAAGATATAGATGTTATACTGAAAGATTATTAATTATTGTATTAAATTATTATTATTAAAATGTTTTATTAAATCATACTAAAAGATATTTACAACAAAACAATACTTAAATTATTGAGAACTATGTGTATGACATGTGTTGTTCCTTGGGACATTTCCAGAGGTACAACATGGTTTACTTTCCCAAGGTACAATCATCACACGGTTTAAATAAAATTAAGATGGTGGTCAATCAAAATGCAGTATTATTTCTTTTTAAAAATCAAAACATTTAAAAATCTTCTGTTCAATATCCCTTTAAAATTGAATAGAATAGTTTTACAAATACTAGTTCGGAAATCGAAATTAAAATGAGAAAAATATTAACTTTTATGTGATGAAATTTTCTTTCACTCACTAAGCACTGTGTTCAGCATTTCTGATGCTGTCTTTTACTGTGCTATTATCTTTTTGCTAGAGTCACACTTAAAAAAAAAAAAAAATTAATATTGCTAATAGGCTTTTAGACATTGCCAATCTCCCAAGGTACAACACTCTCCCTTAAAGATTATAGTTCACAAGACATGAATATTTTATTGAGATGTTTCAATAAGCATTAAAGTATCATAAACGTAGCGGGTTCAATGAGGAAAAAAAATTCTCAAAGTGTGTACGTTCAAAATAACGCATGTAAATGTCAGCCAGAATTGGGGAAAGAAGAAAACCCAATGCTAAAAATTCTGATTTTATTTTTTTTAAGTAAATTGGAGTGTAAAGGTTGATATTTTTTATTTACCAACTATGTGAAAAATACCGGAGCCGGGAATCGAACCCGGGCACCTCCGCTTAACGCACGGATGCTCTACCACTGAGCTACCCTGGCTGATAACCAGCTAGGCATTTCTCACATAATATTCGTTGGCCAGGTCCAACTGAATTGATGAATTCATTAATGAATTCATTAATAAATATTCCTAAATTGAAATTTCGTGGTCTATGGAGTTGTGCTACGATTAATATTGTCACTTGATACAGCTGCGTTTGCAGACTCGGTGACTTAGCCAACGAATATTATGTGAAAAATGCCTAGCTGGTTGTCAGCCAGGGTAGCTCAGTGGTAGAGCATCCGTGCGTTAAGCGGAGGTGCCCGGGTTCGATTCCCGGCTCCGGTATTTTTCACATAGTTGGTAAATAAAAAATATCAACCTTTACACTCCAATTTACTTAAAATGAATATTCACGGTTGATGAATTCATTAATAAATATTTCTAAATTCTGATTTTATTTGGAATGAAAAAATAGTTTTTGGTCAAATATCTAAGAGTCGTTGCAATAAAAAGAGATTATAGACTTCCATTACAGAAAAATCTATTAAAAAATTGCAACTTCCTTGTACTTCGTCTGCTAAATCGCTTAATATCAGCATTGTTTTACCCTATTCTTCATAATCAAGTCATGCCATAGCTAATGTTCTCAAACAATATGAATTCAAAACATTTTTTTTTTCAGCTTCCAATAAACTAACTATTTCTCAGTTAAAAGATACTGTAGAAATTTACAACTCTTGGGGGCATTTATAGTATTTCCTACCAGTTTGGTTTACCATACATTAGTCAAAATAAACGCAGTCTTAAATTCCGTGTAAAAGAACATAGCAGTTACGTCTGTAAACAAGAAATCAAGAAATCAACCATTTCTAAACATGTTTGGAGAAAAACTATAATTTTACATTTCATACAACTAAAATAATCTGCAGTCCCAAATCTATACACGAACTCGATTCCTTTGAAGCAATTTTCATCTACAGGTTTCTTAAAAATATTGTAAATTGTGATTTCACCCCATTTGTTTAGTTGTTAGAAATTTCACATTCAGTCCTTACATTCAGTCACATTCAGTCACATTTTCTTAATTTCTTCAACATTTTTTCACAGCTACCGTTTCTCAATTTCCTATTGTCCAATCCTCCACATTCCACGTAATTCTACTGGTTAATCAGAATCCGATTATTTTCATATTTATAGGAGCCCTTTCCTCTCATTTCTTTAAGCACTGAAGACGGTACACTAAATGCTGCCGGAACAGCTCTCTGCTATTCAGTTTTTACTTCCTTATTCAAAGTATAAGGAAGTATAGTAATCCCGATTTGCGAAATGGATTTTGCATTTCACATTGCTCGAAAACGAATGGTCGCTGAATGTTGCCAATTTATACGTGTGACTGTCATGATGTCTAGTTGTACACCTGCAAGTGTCATCTTAACACGAGCTCTCGTTTTAGAGATATAAGGGACTTTACACGATTTTTCGTGACGTCTGTATGTGTGTGTGTCTGTGTGTGTGTGTGTGTGTGTGAGTATGTCGCATAACTCAAAAACGGTTGGACATAGAAAGTTGCGAATTGGTACATATGTTTGTTATAACATCTAGTTGTGCACCTCCCTTTTTGGACTTTGTATGATTTTCCGTTTTGGAGATATTTAGGAAAATTAGGTTCATAATGGCCAAAATGTATCAAAAAAATCTGATGTGGGCACCACATGACTTCCTTATACACTTTTAGAAATATACATAATGTTAAAAAACATTGTCACTGGACCCGAAACATTTGGCTAAAAATATTTTAAAAAAATGCATGCATACGTAAAAAAAATAAAAAATAAAATTGTGCCTTGAGGGGACTTATGTCAAAGTTGTGCCTTGGGGGGATTCATGTCAAAGTTGTGCCTTGGGGGGGACTCATGTCAAAGTTGTGCCTTGGGGGGGACTCATGTCAAAGTTGTGCCTTGGGGGGACTCATTTCAAAGTTGTACCTTGGGGGGGGGACTCATGTCAAAGTTGGGCCTTGGGGGGACTCTTGTCAAAGTTGTGCCTGGGGGGGGGACTCATGTCAAAGTTGTGCCTTGGGGGGGACTCGGGTCAAAGTTGTACCTTGGGGAGGGGACTCATGTCAAAGTTCTGCCTTGTGGGGGACTCATGTCAAAGTTGTGCCTTGGGGGGACTCATGTCAAAGTTGTACCTTGGGGGGGACTCATGTCAAAGTCGTGCCTTGGGGAGGGGACTCATGTCAAAGTCGTGCCTTGGGGGGGACTCATGTCAAAGTTGTGCCTTGGGGGGGGACTCATGTCAAAGTTGTGCCTTGGGGGTGTCTCATGTCAACTCATGTCAACGTGTTCTGAACTTTTCTGAAAGTTTCAAATGTCTAGCTAGTCGAGAAGTCAGTTGTCCAAACCGTTTTTGAGCTATTACCGTTTTTTGATACATTTTGCCCATTATGAACCCAATTTTCCTAAATATCTCCAAAACGGAAAATCATATAAAGACCAAAAAGGGAGGTGCACAACTAGATGTTATAACAAACATATGTACCAATTCGCAACTTTCTACGTCCAACCGTTTTTGAGTTATGCGACATACATCCACACACACACACACACACAGACACACATACATACAGACGTCACGAAAAATCGTGTAAAGTCGCTTATATCTCTAAAACGAGAGCTCGTGTTAAGACGAAACTTGCAGGTGTGCAACTAGACATCATGACTGTCACACGTATAAATTGGCAACATTCAGCGATCATTCGTTTTCGAGCAATGTGAAATACAAAATCCATTTCGCAAATCGGGATTACTATACTTCCTTATACTTTGTATAAGGAAGTAAAAAACGGTAATAACTTAAAAACGGTTTGGACAAATCTTGCAATTTAACTGACTTCTCGACTAACTAGAGATTTAAAACTTTCAGAAGAGTTCAGTTCAGAATGCAATAACAATGCCTTTTTTTAATACTTTTAGTCAAATGTTTCTAATACCTGCTGTCTTCAGCAGCGTTTATGTGATTCAACAGAAAAATTTATTTAACTAACTTCCCGACTAGCTAGACATTTGGAACTTTCAGACTAGATCAGAACACGGTGAAAATGCATTTTTTTAATACCTTTAGCCAACTGTTTAGGGTCCCTGCTGTCTTCGGCAGCGTTACCAGTGCAAATCTTGCAATCGATTTTTAACTAACTTCCCGACTAGCTAGACATTTAAAACTTCCGGGAAAACTCAGAACACGGTGACAATGCATTTTTTAAATATTTTTAGCGAATTGTTTTAGGTCACTGCTGCCTTCGACAACGTTTATATGGTTCAACTGAAAATTTATTTAACTAACTTCCCGACTAACTAGACATTTGAAACTTTCAGAATAGTTCAGAATACGGTGAAACTGTATTTTTAAAAATACTTTTAGCCAATTTTTTCGGGTCCTTGCTGCCTTCGTCAGCGTTACCAGTACAAATCTTTCATCGGTTTTTAACTAACTTTCAGAAAAGCTCAAAACACGGTGCTAATTCATTTTTTAAAATATTTTTAGCCAACTGTTTCGGGTCCAATGTCAATGTTTTTTAACATTATGTATATTTCTAAAAGTGTATAAGGAAGTCATGTGGTGCCCACATCAGATTTTTTTCTTTTGTGTTCGAGGCGTTGAAAATTTTTCCTGGGTCAAAAAAAAAAACAAATGGTTGTTTGGTTGCATGGTTTAAGTCCAATTGCCTACTCTAAGGTTCTAAACGTATAGGTGGAATACCCTCAGTAGGGGTCATTCTAAGTGGCCCTAGCTTGTATTTACGCAATTTTCTAAGAAAACCAATGAAAACTCCGAATGGCTAGGTCAATAAGCGTGACTGGGATCGAACCTGGCACTTCCCATTTACCAGTTTTTAGCCAGAACCGCCCGACTACTGGCATGGCAAATTAGAACAATGGTTTGCAGCATGTAAAAACAGAATTCGTAGGATTTTATTTTCTCGCTCATCCCTGTCAGGATACGCAGTCCTAGTGGCATACAATGTCCAGTCGGTATTCAGTTTCTCTCCAGGTACACTACAGAAACTACACGGTGTCATGTTCAAATGCATAGTAGTATTCCCAAATCTTTGTCCCAGAGCCTGATTAAGGTCGAGGTACACACTCACCACAGTATTTGACAATCCCTTTTTTACTTATTTATGATAGAAATTCCACACTTTAGTTAGAAATTACTTTTATAAAAAATTAATGATACCAGAGAATCGAATTTATGCAATGTCAGTTAGATACAACTATTTTATAAAAAAGTTCGTCTCCTTATTTTAACGAGGAATTTCTGTTTATTATAAAATGAAATTCATGTTTAAAAATTCCCGTCCTTATTCAGGCCCTACTTTGCTCATCGTGCCCACTAATTTTGTAGGACTCCTTGCAAGTGTCTGTCACCTTTTGTCCACTTTAGCGTCTGAAACAGATGTACAACAAACCACTTGTTTTGGAGACTGCTTGCCTGTCTTCAAAAATTACGTATGCCGAGCCCAAAAATTTTAATTGTGTTATTTTAAATTCTGTTTTCTTAACTTCAATGTGAGGTTAAACTAATGTTTTTATATGTAGCTTTGTGCTTTCTTTTAAACTTTTGTTTATAGTATTGTGGAAAATAAATATGATAGCATGTAGATCTGTCTCAAGTCAGTTAGGTGCCCTATTCAAGTTAATTTTCCAAGCTGTCTGGATGAAGGCTGTATGTGTTTCAACAAAAATGTGAAGATAAAATTATGTTTGTCAATATGTATGTACATGTCTTATATAGGCTCCTCCTTATCCTTTCTTCTTCTGCAACACAGATTTAAGCGTTTGTTCTATTATCACGTAAGAGTTTTTTCGAACTAACTTAGTTCTTAGTACCGTAAATACCGTTTATGAAAGCCAAATTATGTTTCGCACATGTTCAAGGAGAAATAAGCAGAAATTTTGACTTCTGTTTTACTCTCAAAGTGACCGTGATGATGGTGTACCAAGCCCGAATAAATGGTCGGAGCTGTATTTCTCTTCTAGTAAATTCCTTCTATAGTGCACTTTGATATCGGATTTCGTTTCTATAAACGTAAAGCTGTTTAAAATAATTTATAGGCTTCTAATATTTAGTAAAGGAGTACATTAATTAGTTTTGAAGGAATTATTGTATAAGATGTTGAATTTTATTTTTTATTGAATATTAATTAAATTTATTGTAAATAAGATTTGCATGCTAATTAAATAATTTTAACATAGGAATTCAATCTTAAAGTGATATGGGCAGTGCTGTGCGCATTTCAGTGCACGCATTAATAATAAGACGATATAATTACATGAAACTCATTATTATTTTGTATCATTATCATAAATATTTATATTGCGAATATTATTATTGTACAATATTATTTACACGTGCAGTTACCTTGAAGTTTTCGCTATGTTCCATGAAAATAATATCTCTGGGATTTATCGAAGCAGAGGATAAATATTGTGATGGCGTAGGGGAGAGTGGGGATGAATGGGGATGAATGGGACATTTTTCATGTTTTCATTGATAACGTCGGCCATATGTAATTCAAAATTTTGTACAACACTGCTCATATGTACACTTCAGCAATCAGTTACATATAAACATACTAACTTTAATAAAAAGTTATCATTTTTAATTAATAATAATAATAATAATAATAGTAAATAAATATATATATATATATATTACATGCATGTGCATTGTCCCATTCATCCTCACATATAGGAATGAATGGAACATGATTGGGGATGAATGGGTCAGGAAAGGAGTTAACAAAGAAAATAAAACAAAATGGAAAGTAAATAAATTTTTAAAGTTAAATTGGTTTATGTGATTCTATTACACTTTATGAATTTACTGAAATTAACATAAACTGATGTATTGACTCAAATTAACATCAAAAGACAAAAGTCCTTTAGTTCGTGCATTTCCTAGTGCTCTAGGCTTTGGTAATTTAATCAATAAGACCTAATCTAAAAATAAATAAATAAATAAGACACTAGAAAGAGATAAATCATTATAATAAAGTAAAAATTATCCAGATAAATTTTTGTTTCCGACTCATCGGGAAAATAAACATTCTATTCTGTATTACATTAATAATCATCAGGATTTATTTAATTAGCTTGATTGAAATTGTGATTTTAATCAAATTATTATTAGTTTATTCATTTATTTTTTTCTATTATTATTATTGATTTAAGTGTCAATGAATATTCTAACTTATAATTTTTTTCATCATAATTATCATAAACAAAAATCAGAACAATTAATTTCAATTTTTTTTTTCTAAGTCCACAAATTTAAAAATCCTGATAATCAATAAGGCTAATTTACATAATTAAAAATATAAAATTATTTTATAATGAATTAACTAACCTTGTATAGATCCTAGTAATAAAAAATAAAGAAAAAAACTGTTCATCCTTAACTTTTACTAATATTTCTTTATATTTAACCTACTTTCACTAAATTCAAATGCTACTTTTATAATTCCATGTATTAACTGATGAACTATAGGTTATAAAAATATTGAAAGTATATTAAAAATTTGTCTTAATATAATCTTTGTGTACAATTTTAAATTAGTACATAGTGGGGAATATCCCATTCATCCCCATTAAAACTGTCCCATTCATCCCAACGATCACATGATCATATAAAACAGGAAATAGTCTTAAGGAACAATTGTCAATATTCTTCTTGAATATCATAAACACAATAAAAGATTATGCCTTTTCCCCATATAAGAGTTGTATTAACTTTAAGCAAATAGTTAATTTCTTAACTACTACCTAATTGAATCGGTAAAAACATACTTTGGCATCTGAAAAAGACACTTTAATTTTTTTCTGACCTTCTATGGATAGCACAATTCTGAAACTACACTTGATAAATGACCTTAGTGCTGCCATATATAAAACAATTTGTCAGGTTTCCGGTGCTTGCAAAACATAAAAAGTTTGCTGTTGTCCCATTCAATCCCACTCTCCCCTATACTCTCACCACACCTAGAGATGAATTCCAGACTATCGCAAATTGTCCCCTTTGTAACTCTAGTGCGACATTCAACCTATTCAGTACCAAACCTCAACTTTGAGATTTTCCTCTCGCATTTAAAGTTACAAAAATTACCCTACCTAAAGAAATTACATAAATCAGAAAATATCCCATTCTTCTTTCCTTAAGTTGCTTGCGGTATAGTATTTCAACAACAATCTCCTAAGAAATTATTATCTATACACTTTTCTGCGATAATTAATATTTACAAATAATTCAATTTTTAAAATAAAATTTTAAATAGACATTCAAAGATAATAAAAAATTGTTACAACAGCAAATAGAGGAAGATTTTCTTTAAAATACGGTAAACAAATAATGTACATGCAAATAAAGCAAGTCTATAGAAAATGCGGCTGAAAATAAAGAAAAGTTCAAACAGCAGTGGATTAAAGTAGAAAAATTTATTTTAAAAGAGATTTCAAGTTATAGAATATTTTCGTCACAGGAAAAATATACTATCCCAAAATTTCATATTTAAGGCTTTAAATTTTGAATTCGATAACATTTTATAGAAAAAATATTTGTTCCTTTATTTTAAAAAATATTTATGAAAACTGGGTCGACAACAGTTATTAATTCAAACATTTTTTTTTTCTTTAAGTTCCAATGCCAATCATTTTGATGTGTAAATCATAAAAATTATAATTATCAGCAAATAAATAGCGCAAATATATTTCTAATTACTAAAGCCCCACTAATAAAAATAAACGATGCCTATTTGTTTACAAGCGAAATTCTTTACATTTAACAGCACAGAATAAATTATCGTTACATTATTAAAAGAAGCCAATGTTGCGCAGGCATTCCACACTAATTTAGAGAAATATATCTATGAATATTTTTGTACAAATCGAGGACGTAATGCATAACTAACTATAATGTATTTTGGAAATCGCAATAATTTTCATAATAAAGTGATTATGTTTCCAACTGTAAATAATAAATTCTGCAAACGAGTTGAAATTGTTGTTAATTCTAAGATATAGGAAATGATTCATGTCAAAGGCTTAATAATATAAAACATGCAGAAAATATTTTCAATATATTTAAATTTAAAAAATGCACTGAAATATTAATAAATACATACTTCTAAATTATTTTTTTTATAAAAGTGCTATATCTAGTAATTATTGAAACATGCAATGGTTCGTGTGAACTTATATTGATCCATGTCATATTTATATACGAAAAATAATTGGAAATATTGGTTAAAAAAAGGATTATCAACTTTTAACTTGACATAACATTTATTTTAAAAATGTTCCTATTTTACAGTTTATTGTAAAATACACAATTTTATAACTTGGCAAAAATATACGTATATATTTTATATAATTTAATAAATTAATGAAATGTTTTCATACTGTTTAATAACTTTTAATTAACAACATCAATATTTTTAAGCCTACCTATACCTTTGAATATTTTGTAGAATATTTCTAATACTTTGAAATAGAACAGCATAAGAATATTTTCATATTTTTATGTGTGTGTCTCTGTAGTCTTAAAAAGAAAAAAAAAAAGAAAATCTGGCAAATTCTTAGAAAATCTGGCAAATTTTTGCAAGTTTAACCGCAGCATGAAATTGGAAAAGATATTTTTAATGCAACTAATTATCAAATAAAAAACAGAAACCAGTCAACTTTAAAGTCTATTATTTAATTTTTGTGCTTAATATTCTTTTTTAAAGATTTTTCCACATTTAAGTTGTAAGATATTTTAAACTTTTAATTGCAACAAGATATGTCAGGTAAATTTTGTATTTAACTGATCACATTTATCTGCAAAATTTTGTCATATAAAAAGTTAGGTTTAATTATGGGAAGTACTTTTAAATTCAAAACTTGCACCATTTTACACGCTAATGTTTTCTTATCTTTATATGCACTGTTAAAAATTTCTGTAAATTTAATGTAAATATTTATCCAGAGTCTCTGTAAATTTACAGTAATTCTTAGTTAAAAGTGAATAACTGAGATTCTCAAACTTTATTCTGTATTTTTACGTTATTTTATTATTTAAATTTTTAATTAAAGTGAAAAATGACTGTTTCTACTTTAGAAAAAGCATTCCAAGTCCAAAATATATTCTTACCAGTAATTAATTAAATTAATATTAGTTATTAAAATGAATGTATAAAATACGTTTTTTAACATCTCCGTTTAATTTTCTCTGAAATTTTACGTAAGATTTAAGATAATAGATTACACAGAGTTTTCTATTGAAATTTTTAACAGTGTATTGCCCATATATTTAATCGTATATCTATTTTCATATAAATTTAATTCTTGAAACAAAATTCTTACATCTTAATGCATTTTATACATTCAATAAAATTAACAAAAAATTATAAAAATAACGAAAAAAAAAAAAAGCATCTGTAAAAAGCAATTAGTGCTGAATTTAATCAATAATGTTTTCCTAAATAATAATACAAACAAAATTTAAAACCTTTTCTATGAAGCATTTCTTATATGTATTTTTAATATATGTAAAATAATATTGATTTGAACGATAACACAATAGTTTAAAGAGAGAAGCTTAACTATACCTCCTTTTTATTAGTACTATAAATGAGAGCGTTTCCTTTTGTCCTCAAAACTCGAAAATCTGAGTAAGGTTTCTGTGCTCTTACAATATAAGGAATTTTATTTCAGCATTCAACACGTTATTATGGAAAAGGACAATTTAGCGATGTAATAATAAATATATTTGAAATTGAGTTTTCTGACTGTTAATAAAGTGTGTCTGCGAAGTTCTTTATAGTTTATCTAACTATTCTATTGGATGAAGAGAATAATATGGAAGACGTTTGAGAAATATAGCTAATACACATTAAGGCAAAAGTGTTGGATCAATTTGAGAAAGAAAATTGATATTTGAGACTTATATTTCTATAATTTTATTACGCGTTGAAAAAAAAAATATTTACTTAAAAAGCAATTATACTTTTTAAAGAAAAATTTTTAAATATATTTCATATTTTTTCAAACACTGGTATATATAAAAAATAAATAAATAAATAAATAATAGCAAAACTAGGAATATTCAATATGACAAAACAGCAATTTTCATTAGCAGTTTCTTTCTTTTTTTTTTTTTTTTTCCCAATATGAGTATTTTTAGAAATAAAATTATAAAATGCCTTAAATAGATATTACATAAAGATGTTTTACTTTAGGGGAAGTATTATTGTTATAAAAATAATCAACACTGATTACACTGGTCAGCAAATATAAGAATAATGGTAATAATAAAAATCTGATGTGAAACAACCACACGACTTCCATTACCCACGATTACACGTATTATATTCTTTTTTTTTTTTTTTTTTTTTTTTTTTTTGAGATAATACGATCAGAAGAGATAAAGTTGACTTAACGAATTATATAAACCTAAAATTTTGCCGGTATGAGTAACTTAGAGTAAAGACATATAAAACAAAATTTACATGGCAAGTTAGAAAATAACACAAAAACTGGTTGAGTTATTTTTTGAAACATCAATTTCCGAGATCTAAAATTAACGTACTTAAGCAGGATGGCTGTTAATTTTCCTGTAATAACCATGTAATACATGCGAAAGGATATCTAAAATTGATTTATGTAAAAACTTTCAAGAAAATTGTTAGAGCCGTTTTTGAGATACCAGCTTTCTCCAAAACTTGACAAACTCAATTGCTGACCGGAAAACAACAATTACGTATAAAAGGATATCTAAAAAGGAGTTATTATGCCGAGTTTGAAAAAAATCCGTACAGCCGTTTTTAATGGAAAGCACTTGCGAGACTTGAAATTGAGCTATTTATACAGGGCAACTATCAATTTTCTTGAACTAACCAACTATACCATTCGAAAGGACATCTAATAGAGTGTTTAAATAGCAACTTTGAAGAAAATCGTTAGAGACATTTTGAGATACGGATTTACGGTCCCACTCCCGGTTTCCGATGGCCCCCTTCCGGTTTTCCAATTTTTACCAAAATTTGGAAATTTTATTTGTACACCAAACCTGTGTCAGTCGGAAGTTTCGTTGTTTTATCTTTATTAGTTTCGGAGATATGATAGTCAGAAGATTCCGCACATACATACATGGACACACACACACACACATACACAGTGACCAATTGCCGAAAACCTCTTTTTTTGGACTCAGGTTACCTTAAAACGTGTAAATCAGGTGAAAAATCGACAACGAATTTTTGAACCGAAAACAATACTTCCATTACCTACGGCAGTAGGCTAATGGTACTAAATCCAAAAATGATCTCCATTTTTTCTTTTTTTTTTTTTCTCGTACTTTTTTTTTTGTTGTTGTTTGTTTACATTGAAATAAGCAAGTTCATTCTTATAATTAAACAAACAGTCCCTTTATAATGTATTTAGTATATACTGTGTTCATCCTTTTTTGCCTGTGAAGCATTTTTTGTTCTTTTTTTTTTAAATCTTTTTTATGCCCTTTCCCCAACTATCTACCTATATTCTCTATTTTATATTATTTTTAGATTTACTCTTATAAATATTGTTTTAATACATAAAAAATAATTATTGAATATGGTTTTTATTATTATCAATAAAAGGAATCCTGTTTTATATTTTTTACGCAAAGTTAAACTGAAAATCTTAACTTTGAAAAAAAATAATAATAAATAAAAATAAACGCGGTGGAATCGTTTTCCTATTATTTTCAGTTTAATGAGTAAAAATCTATAAGGAATAATAATAATAAAAATCCTATGTTATTATTTGGTTGCAGGCCTATGCTACTTAGTTTTTAACTACTTATATCAACTATACTGCATAAAAATGTTTATGTTTGAATTAAATAGTTTAAAAACGATTATATTAGAAATGGAAAAAATATATTTGTATCTTTGAAACATAACCATTTCAGTTTTCAGTGCTGAAATACCTTTCATTTAAACCCTTTAAAATTTTCATTTATTACCTTTTAAAATTTAATTTTCGGTTTCTAATTATTAATAATATATCTTTTAGTAATGAAATTTTAAGGCTTACACTTTAATATATATTATTGATAAAGGTATCTTGAGTTCTTCTAAGGGAGGTAGTTTTCAATTTATTAATGTAACATTTTGCTTCTAGTATCATTATTTACTTCTATACAAAAATAATTTTTCTTAGTTCAAATTCATGTAATCCTTCGATATGTTATTGTAAACTCAAATATTCTAAACATTCCTAGACAGTATATGTCGAGCCATGTGCTATAAACTATGATGTTTAAATATTTATTTATATCAAACTCCGAAATTAGACTAACTATGTTCAATATGTTAGTCGGTGCATTTTCTGTACTTACACAGAGCTTAAAACTGTTAAATCTTCGTTACATAGTTAAATACTTCTTTTATTATTAATTTTGAAAATACTATAGCTGATATATTTTCCTAGTATATTTATTGAACAAATTATAAAAACTACAAAAACCAGAAGGCGACAATAATATATTGTTAAATTACATAATAAAGATGCATTGCTAACGGACTTCTGAAATGCATGAAAAAGGCTTTATTTTGTATTTTTTATGAAAATTCAGTTGCATGTTTTTATAAATTATATATATGTATATTTTGTTGACATTGTTTGTTTATTGTGTACTCTGCGGTTATCTCACCACGAACGAGAGGACCACCATCATGGAATTTACTCACGTTTGCAGAATAACCCAAAGAACATATATTTCCCTTGGTCTCGAATTTTTATAACCCTGTTTAACAAAGTTATCAATCAGAAACGTCACGTTAAAAAAGTACTCTATTTGTAACTTACAAATAGTTGTTTTTTTTACGCCCTGAAGCACCTATCCAAAATAGCGTTGCTTCGAAAAATTCTGGATTGTTCTCATTATAAAATTGACACTATCCTGTCCAGGCGATCTCAGATGAAAAATAATGACAGAATCGAATACACGTACATAGTCTTTGATGGTTCACTTTTTTTAAATACGTATTTTAGCTACTTAAAATATGTATATATATGTGTATATATATATATATATATATATATATATATATATATATAAGATCTTCTTAAAAAACTTTTTAATGTATTTTTCATGTATCTACGAGTATTTTGAAGTACTTTTTTAAATGGCTCCGTACATGTAAGTAATTATGAAATTGATTTTTTTTTTTTTTCGTTATTGTATTCTATAGCCTCAACTTTTCCCTCTCTAAAGATGCATTCAAGCATGCAAATAAGTTTATATGTATATATATATATATATTCGGTATATTTTGTTTGACTAAAGCTACATTTTTTTCCATAATTTAATTTTAACATTTTATGAATGAAAAAATGACAGTCTTAATGACTTTAAAACTTTCCTCTGATTTTGTGTCGTTACTAAGCTAATATATACAAAGTGTCAATAAATTACCTCAAAAATTTTTCTTTTGCAGATTTTGTTTAAATTTTCATTTCAAGAACTAACACTTAAAATTAAAAAGTATTCAGTTCGTGGTAGATTTTTTTTTAGGGGAGAGGGGGGATGAAAAATCGATTGAACCACAAAAATTCGCGTTTGCTGTTAACCTTTACTCTGCCAGTTAAATATGGCAGAAAGTAGGTTTATACTGAATACATCTGACGCTTTTAACAAAACCTTAGGGTTAAGTGTTTTTTAGAAAACAAACCCGTCTGAATGGTCCTTATCTTCAGTTAAAATATTTTTCACTGTTAATCCACACTCCTCCTTTACAGAATATGACAAACTTTTTTTTTTACAGAAATTGATCTAACAATTTTGGATTCTTGAGATTGAAAATTCATCTTGTTTATCATTATCTTCGTAAAAATTCGCATTCATTGTTAAGCCATATTGTATCCATTAGAAAATGTAGCAGCAACTTTTTTTTTTTTTTTTTTTTTTGCATTTATTTTAACGATTTTGTTAAATACTTAGTGTTAAGCACTTTTTGAGATGACAAACCCATTTGACTTTTCTTCACCTTTAGGAAAATAAATATTCACTGTTAACCGTTACTCCACGATTGCAAATTGTGGCAGAAACGTGTTTTTCTGGGAAAGGATTTTTATAATAGTTTGAGGCAATGTGATATTTGAGATTATAAATCCTTCTGACTTATCATTATCTCCATGAAATAACCTTTTCTTAATTCTCTTAACCCTCACTCCATCCACTGGAAAGTATGATAGAAACTTGGTTTTCTGAGAAGCGGATCTCTCGATTTTGATAAACGATTTTACGGTTACCATTTATTATTATTATTATTTATTTATTTATTTATTTTGGGGGGGTGGGGATGAGAAACCCATCTGACCTTTTCCTTCTCTTTAAGCATATCAGCGTTCATTATTGTGTTGACATTCATTCCGCAAGTTGCAAAAGATGGAAGATTTTTTTTTTTTTTGGGGGGGGGGAGGGGGGAGATGCTTGCTAGATTTTGATAAATATTTCAGGTTTAGGGTTTTTGAGATGACAATTTAATCTGAATTACTCTCATCATCAGAAACGTTAATAACTTTCAAATTTGGCACTCACTCTGCCCGTGCAAACTCTGGCTGCGACTTGGTTTCTCCGAAATGGATCTAATGATTTTAATAAAAACCAAAGTTTAAAGGAATTTGAGATAATAAAGCCACAGAAGTAACCTTCATTTTCAGGAAATTTAATGATCTCTGTTAAGACTTACACCTCCCGTGCAAATTATGGCAGAATATAGGTTTTTTGAGAGATGATTTTGATATAAATTTAGGGTTTTGAAATTTTTCAGATGACAAATCCATCTGGCTTATCTTCATCTTCACACAAATTAGCGTTCACTGCTACCCTGACAACGCCCGTTGAAATCTGTGGCAGAAACATTGTTTTCGGAGATATTTTTTTTTTTTTTTTTTTTAATGATGGGAAACTTATCTGACTTATTTCATCGTCACAAAAATTAGCAGTCACTGTTAACCTGAAATCCGCTCGTGGTAGAATGTGGCAGAAAACTTTATTTTTTGTTTAGAAACTATTATTATGATTTGGATAAAAAATTATAATTAGGGTTTTCTTTTTTTTTTTTTTTTTTTTTGAGTTTACAGTTCGATGTGAATTTCCCTCATCTTCAGAAAAATTAACTTTTACAGGTACCCCGCACTTTTACACGGAAAATAAGTGCTGACACTTTGCGCTTTTTTAAAAGTATTCGAAGAATTTTGATAAAAATCTAGAGTTCATGTGTCTTTTGAAATGATAATAGTTTGATCTGAATTACCCTCCCCTTCAGGAAAATTAACGTTGAGTGGCACCTTGTACTTCACTTGGGAAAAATACTGCTAAAACTTGGTTAGAATATAAAAAGAAAGGGTTAGAGTGATTTTTTTTTTTTTTTTTTAAGTGAAAAAAGTTTGAGTTATCTTCTTCATCATAAAAATTAGTAGTTGCTGGAATTCGTACTTCGCTTGGAAAATAATACAACAGAAACCTGCTTTTCTAGGAAACTACTCAACTAAATTTGATAAAAATTTACAATTATGAGTTTGATATGATAGTTCAATTTGTATTTTATTTTTTGCAAGAAAAATTAGGCTTCCACTATTAACTCTCGCTCCACCAAGGGAAAAGATAAGAAATATATTTCTGAAAGCAAAATTCTGTGTGTTATACTATGAATGGTTTCTACAATGAGACCCAGTAAACTTGGCCATCCAAATACTGTATATTTACTGTTCTAACGTCTATGATCGCTCATTTAAAAGAAAAAATTAATAGTTTTTCAGTTACAAATGAAACATATCTAATTTATAGTTAGTTTCCATATAGAGAGTATTGATTCAATACATTTTGCATTGAATATAAATATTTTCATTAAAAAAAATTATTTTTCACAGTTTTTACTGTTAAAATTCAGAGTTTTCATTACTTTTAACAAAAACATACAGAACATTGACAACATACAGAAGCATTGCAAGAGTACACCCAAAGTATCTTGCTAAAATTTCAATTGCTTACATTAGAGCATTTAGTAATACATACATTTGTAGACAATCATTCCCAAATGCTCCTGACAATTTTTTTTTATCATGATTTGTCAAGCATAGAAATATATATATATATATTATCTCCATGCCAATCAAGAATTATGTGGTAAAAAGACAACAAAACGAAATGTCTTTATAAAATTTAAAAAAAAAAAAAAAAAAAAAAAAACTTAATTTATTAAAATTAAAAACCTTATGTACCATGATATAGGATTTTTTCATTAAATAATTTACAAACTTCCCATGTTGAAACTTTAAAATGATTTGTTTAAAATAAAACAGTGTAATAATGGTAAATTTTGTTTGCCAAATTGCCTTCAAAAGCTTTCTTTAAAGACATTCTTCCGAGGCAATATGTTCAAAATATTGTCGTAGCTTTTTCATTTTAATTAAATTTTATTTCGACGCAGAAAGCAGATTAAAATATTCTAGTAATTTTAAGAAGCAATAATAACCAAATTCTTTGACCAATAGGTAGTAATTTTTTTTTTCGATTATAATAAGTTTACCAAAATAGATTATAATATAATTTTTAATGTACATTAAAGATGCATCTATTCTCTAATCTTCTATCAAATGTCATATACAAAATTAAACAGTTTTATTTTATTTTATTTTATTTTTTTTTTTTAATTAATTTTAAGTGAAGGATTCTTTTATTAATTTTGAAAAACACTATTGCTTATATATTTATTCTTGGTATATTTATTGCACAAGTTATAACACTTATAAAAACCAGTGAGACGTGAATGATATATTGTTAAATCAAACGGTTCAGTAATAGTACAATGGTAATAAATAACTAAATGCTAATTGATGTAATATTTTACACATTGAGTTTCAATTTAATTTATCATTTAAATTCAGAAACGGATTGCTGTATCAGGCACCAAAATTAACAAACGCATACATTAGCATTCATAAGCATGCATCAATTGTTTCCAGTCGAAATAAATAAATAATTACCACACTTCATCAGACGAAAACACAAAGGCATACTTGATGTATGAAAGCTACTTTACTGCTGCATTCCTGCTCATGTATTTTTGCCTGATGACGGGTCACGGGGAAGACAACTATTTATAAACACTTTTTTTTTTTTTTTTTTTTTTTTTTTTAGTTAAGGTAATGCTAGGAGATTTTTTGCACAATTCAACAGAACGATATAAAAAAAATCCAAATATTTTTTTTTTGCTAAACAATTGATGCATAATTTTGATACCCATCTTTTATTATTTATTAAAAATCTTTTTTCATAAAAAATCTTCCGCACAAAATCTAATTTTTACTTGGTTTGAAATATTCTCCTTTCAACTTTAAAACCCTTTGTACTAATTTACTTTATTTTATTAAAATTTAGACTATTACAGTTGGTAAAAATAAGTTTAAAAAGACTGATAATTTTTGTTTGCATTCAATTTTATCGCTTATGTTTAAGCATTCGACAGCTGCACAAACTTTGAGCATCGAACTTGAAAATATTGCAAAACTAAACAGATATACAATAACATTTAAATACTTTGAGATAAATTTCACATAGGCTAACATTGGCATTCCAGAGTTAAAGCTCACTAGAGGTGTGGCTTTTGTCAATCGTTGTCACTCCTGCATAGCTGCCACATTTTAATTTATTCCGAAGCAATTTCAGCCCCACATTTATTTCGCCCCACTTTTCTCCAATATGTAATTACGATAAGATAAGAAAAAATTTTTGTTTAAAAAACGTGGTATGGAATAAAGGCGGGGCTAAAAATGCTCCGAAATAAATTAAAATGTTGGCAGTTCTGCTTCTGAATAATGTTCAATTTCGGATTCTGGGAACGAAATGTTTCGTCATTACCAAAATGCTGCAAAATCTGTACTAGTACAGAATTTAATATAATCAGTGCGCAATCTCTCTCCTAAAAAGCAAAAGCGTAAACTCTCCTATTTTGATAGGAGAGATTACTCAGTCTTTTAATAAATAATTATTTGCTTTTAGAGAGAATCGTTGTGCTCGTACCGTTAGTCTGGGTTAATAACTTATGAGAAATCATTTAATTAAAAAATATTTTGTACTACTACCATTCCATAGAAATTCCTATGAAAATGAAAGCATTTATTTTTGAAAACGAAAAAAAAAAAAAAAAAAAAACGAAAAAGAAAAAAAGGGCCACGTTTTATCTTAGACTCTTAAAGCAATTAACACGCAGATCCAAGTTGGCACTCTACTAACGTTGTACAAATATCTGGTGCAGCAGCTCGCCACTCTACCCTTTCCCGCCGATCCGCTATGCGCACAATTTCTCCTACAGCGCAATCTCTCCTAGTTTTGCCTTATTTGTTATTTATTACATTTGCTTATAAAGTTTTCCACCATTTTTAGAAATGAATAACGGTAAAATATTAAGACTGAACAGACAAACTGCATGAAGTCACTACAGACTTTCAATATATAGTAATAAAAGATATAAAATATATAATTAATAAAAAGATCTATGTGATGGGGAACTGTACAAAGTGCACCTGTGTTAAATAGTTTTTCTCGTTAATATATGAATATATATATTTCATTTTCGAGGGTATTGACATAGCAGGACTATGCTACGTTACCGATCAAATATTTTATTTTATTAATTTCTACATCAAGATATGCTACATTCGTCAAAATAACAATGGACACTTGTCTATCACACAATCCGAACAGTGTTTGAAATGCTTAACACACTAGGCTACCGTACCTGTTCGGTACATTAACCTTCTTCTGATTTGGTAAGTAATTTTGCTAGCGTAAGTTTCGCAGATTAGTTTTCCCGCAGATTTATGTAATTTCCCATGCAAACATCTGAATGATGACAGTTTACACGAAATATTGCCCTATTGTACCATGTTATGAAAATATTTAATTTACAATAACTTACAAAGTTTGAAGTAGAATTTTGATAATAATTATTATTTATTCTAGAATAATAAATCATATTTTAAAACCAGTCTGACATATTTTCGATGAAAGAATTTTTATAATACAAGTTTATTCGTGATTTTAACTGTCTCATATTAAAAATACTTATGTTTTCAAAGCACAATGGTGATATTCATTAGGATTGTGGGAAATATAATAAAATAAATGCTAAAATTAGTTCAATATCTTTGCTATTATTAACTTTTGAGACAATGTCTACATAGAGTAACAAACTCACCTAGAAACTAATTGAAATATAGATAACTTCACATCGATTTTAAGATTTTCGGATTCCTCATATTCAAAACGGGCGAAAACGTCAACAAACCGAGGTCGTAAATTTTCACGAATGCCAGAAATCTTCAGATCTATTGACTTTTGATGTCATGTCTTTTGACCACTCCTAGCGGTAAATCCCAGCCCGTCACCAGTTGACAACTTGATATAACTAGAACCACGTTAAACATGATCAATATCAATTTCAACTCCATATTTATTGTACAGTGGAGAATTAATATAATCTGATGCATTGCTTTTTTACTTTTGAAATAGGCAAAATGAGCTTGATTTCGAATTTTCAGTGAAGATTTAGTCACGTAGGCTATTAAGAGACAATAAACAAAAGATACCTATTTCCTGAGAAGAAGAATGTTAGAAAAGATCAAGAATTTTTACAGTTAATTTTGTTGTTATATTCAATATTTGTATTCATTATCATATAAATAATACCTATAGCTATAGAAGAATGCCAAAAATACCCGTTTAAGGTATATCTTTCACGCACTTAATTTTAACATCAAGAGATTTCATTTTTCATAAAATTTTCCGAAACTCTAACAAAGTACGCGCAAAGCTTCGAACTAAAATTTTAATTAAATACTTAATATTATTCAATGTTAGTAATAAATAGATGTAAGTGATAATTTTTAAATGCTCGTTTGCAAAGTATTATACTTTTAATTCATAATGCAGTAGACATCTCTTCTTTTTAATATGCAAAAATATCAGATCAATATCATGGCTATTCAGAAAGTTGACAATATAGTTATCTGAATTTTAGTTTACCTTTGAAAATGTTGATGAAAATTTTACAAGCTTAGAATAAAAATAATAATAATAATACAAATATGCAGCATTTTTTTTTCTCCTGAGGTAATTGCCGAAACGTCAGTGGAGGCCCTCTGTTGAGACTCAAAACGGTTTTGGGCTGTGTCTGTCTGTCTGTCTGTCTGTCTGTCTGTCGCGCGATAGCGGCCGCAAAAATAGCGCTATTGATTTGAAATTTGGTACACATGTTCATGAGCCCCACGAAATCAGCTGTACAGTTTTTGGTATGTATTCCATTTGTAGTTCGTATACAGGGACACGCCAAAGTTTTTCTTATCATTACGGCCTATGGGAGGAA
Organism: Salticus scenicus; assembly: GCA_963930645.1. Lineage (NCBI taxonomy): Eukaryota > Metazoa > Arthropoda > Arachnida > Araneae > Salticidae > Salticus > Salticus scenicus. The sequence goes on along the minus strand of OZ005657.1, from coordinate 244,089,683 downwards.
TTTGTATGTATCGTGGTAGCGGCCGCAAAAAAAGCGCTATTGACTTGAAATTTGGTACATATGTTCATGAGCCCTACGAAATCAGCTGTATAGTTTTTGGTATGTGTTCCATTGCTAGTTCGTATACAGGGACACGGCAAAGTTTTTCTTATCATTACGGCCTAAGGGAGGAATATATATGTATCGCGAGAGCGGCCACAAAAATCACGCTATTGACTTCCAATTTGGTACACATATTCATGAGCCCAACGGAATTAGCTGTATAGTTTTAGCTGTGTATTCCATTTGTAGTTCGTGTACAGGGATACGCCAAAGTTTTTCTATCATTACGGCCTATGGGAAGAATCTGTATGTACCGCGATAGCCATTGCAAAAATCAAGCTATTGACTTCCAATTTTTGCCGAAACGTCAGTGGAGGCCCTCTGTTGAGACTCAAAAGGATTTTGTGTTCCGTCTGTTCGTCTGTCTGTCTGTCGTGCGATAGCGGCCGCAAATATCACGCTATTGACTTGAAATTTGGTACACATGTTCATGATCCCCACGAAATTAGTTGTATAGTTTTGGGTGTGCATTCCATTTGTAGTTCGTGTACAGGGACACGCCAAAGTTTTTTTTTTTTTATCATTACGACCTATGGGAAGAATTTGTATGTACCTCAATAGCGGCCGCAAAAGTCCTTCGATTGACTTGCAAATTGGCGCACATGTTCCAGCTTTGCATATAAGTAGCTGTATAATTTTTATTGCTATATTGTTTATAAACTGTGTATAGGGACACGAAAAAATTCTTAACATTACGGTGTAAGGGGTGAATTTCTTTTTAACGCATTTTAATATCATTACTTTGAAATGAAGAAAATGAAACTAGCGTACGTGAGTAAGATGCTTAAACTCATGTGGTTTGAAGAAAATATGTGTTCTTAAGGTTTCTAATTAATGTACAGGACCTTACAAAAGTGTTCTGACAATGTCACGTAGTCATCCAAACGATGTTAAATTTGGAACATTTATTAGTTTTAAACGCAAAATAAGCCGAATAGTTTTTACTGGTGTACACAATGTTTATGGTTTGTTTACAGAGACACAGGAAAGAATTTCGCAACATTAGAGCCTATAGACAAACTTTTATTTAAGCGAGCTTTTTAATGCGTTTATGCTGAATTGAACTTAATAAAATTAAAATACATTATGAAGATGCTTAAAATTATGTTTACTCTTAAAAAAGGTTATGTATACACTAAATAATTTATGGAGCCACACAAAATAATTCCGAGTATGTACTGTAATTATCCAAATGATGTCAAATTAGTTTGAAAAATTAATGAGTTATAATTAATTAAGTTCATTCTTATTATTGGCGTTTATAATGACTCTGGATACTTTTCCGGGATACATAAAATAATTTCGTACTTTACGGTCTATAGTCGATATATCTTACAAGTTTATTTTAACATGGTTAAACCCCATCAAATATAATGAAATTTTATTAGAATTTTAAAAGCATGTTTTCCTGTTGATAGTTATGAGCATAGAATTGGAAATTAGTTTAAAGGTTACGCAAAATATTTCCGATATGCTACGTAATTTTTTTTGTTTGAAAATTGGTAGTTATGAAATTTGGTATTTATGAATTTCAGGGAAATAATACAAGACCGTCGTTTATTAAGAATGCATATTGTTGCGTACTTGGGGGTCCGTAAGTTGTCCGAGACTGAAAGGCGAAACTTGCAAAAATTCAGTGATGTATTCACAGAAAGTTCCAGAAAAATACAGGTCTATAAACCAAGTATCAGCTTCAGTTCAACCAGTAAACACAGCTTAAACAACAGCCGTTAACAGCAAAACAACAGTACAAACTGTTTAGCAATAACACATAAAGAAAGTCTCATCCAAAGAGGCTCAAAGCAAAGCAAGCATTTGACGAAACTGACACAGATCTGACACGGACCGCCTTGGCGAAAAAATGCTCCTTTTATACTTTTCTATCGAACACAGGCTGTATCTCGTATTCTCGTATCTCATAAAGAGATTAGAGCTTCCATATTTGGTATATCCCTAATAAGGATTTTCTCGCCAAGGTCACCAAAAAATCGCCAAGGAGGGAAACAGTCGCCAAATTTGGCGTCAAATCCATTTCTTTCTTTATTGGAGCTTTTTTAAGAGTTTTTAAGGTAAAATTAGGCTATTTTAACGCTAAAACGACTAGAAATGCAGAAAGTTAGCATTTTATTAACTTTACTAAACCTCTTTGAAAGAATTTATACAAAAAAAAATGCAATTATTTATAATTCCGTAACACTTTATAAGATATACAAATAGAGATACAGTGGGGGGTTGAGGCGGGCGGCAGCCCTCCTCAGAAATGTATCTGATTATGGTAACAAGTCGATCAAATCAATATATACGATTATATAATAAGGAATAAATGAAAATGACCTATTGAATATTGTCTGAAGTAAATAGGACGTTGAGGCTCCTGATCTGCAGATCCACTAGTTTATTTAACTTGTTTCACGTAATTTATACTTTTGCATATTTTGCTTATAACATTTATACAGCCTATTATTATTGTGCTGAAGATTTTATAATATTAAATTAAGTTGATAATAATTTGGTAAAATTTTATCATGCTGCTACATTTCATAAACGGCTAAAATTAAACTTACTGTATCCTCATGGTTTTATACTATGTTTTAAATTGATGATAAACGAAATTTGATATTAAAAAAAATTATTTTCAGATTTGCAACTAAACATTATCGCTTTCAAATGTTATGTCACAATAAAAATTGAAACTGGTCAAATTTTAATATGGTTTTTCTAGTATAATGCATGAAATTATTAGTTTTGAAAATCTCCTTATATTATTAAAATCTGTACGCATCTGTCTGTCTGTCTGTCTGTCTGTGAGAAATGCCTTGTCATCGCTAAAGCTCAGGCGCTAATGGTCGCATCGACTCGAAACCGGTGTCGACAGACGCAGAATTTCTTCATCTCGACATCGCGATAATTCGCTAAGCGATGCGACCCTAATTAGCGGAGATATTAATTAAAATGTCGACCCATATCTACCGAAAAATGATCCAGAATTCATGATTAAATGCTTAAAAAGCGACATTTTTACGGAAAAAGTGGAAAATAAATTAGAAATATCAGTCGTATTGTTACAAACAAGATACCATTGGAAAGGGCTTATTTTTCTCAATCCGATGGTTTAAACGGCTTATCGATCGGACAATTAGATTTTTTAAAATTAACTAAACTATAAAAAAATGTTGGCAACAAATCACAAAAATCTTAGCTTTGCAGACGATAGTCTACAGTCTTGAACGGAAAGAAACACATCTGGTATTTAATGAGGTCACGTGTTTTTGTACTGCGATTAAAAATTGCAATTTTCTATTTTCTTTAATTTTTCAAAATTCGCACATTTCAATTAGTATACAATCTTAACATCACAAAACAAACTTGCAGTTAAAATTTCATCGATTTTGGTCAATAAACAAAAGATTTACATTTTAATTGCAAATTAAATTTTATCTTTACACGCCTGACATTTTATCTGTCGAAAGAGGATGCCAGTTTCAAAACGACACAAATACACTTAAGGTAAAAATATTTCTTTTTCTATTTACTTCCATTAACCGACAACCGTAGATAATGGAATTCGAAATTTCACCTGACTTACACGTTTTGAGGTGTCATGGCGCTGAAATAATTTAAAATTTCAATATTTAAAATTCTAATTATGTTAATTTTTTTTTTTAATATGTCATTCGATACACCTTTTAAAGTACGGTTACATTATCGAAAGGGGAATTCGAGATTTCACCCGATTTACACGTTTTGAGGTCTCCTGATTAGGTTTTCTTTTGCATCGCAATAGTGGAATTCGAGATTTCAGCTTATTTACACGTTTTGAGGTCTCCTGAATGGGTTTTCTTTTGTATCTCAGCGACTAATTAAAGTGTCGAAAGTGGAATTAGAGATTTCACCTGATTTACACGTTTTGAGGTGTCCTGAATGGGATTTCTTTTGTATCTCAGCTGCTAATTAAAATAATTTCATACGTAATACATCAATTGAAAGCTTTGTTAATTTGGAATTGAATAGTAGATTACAGAAATTCGATATTTCGACATTTCTCCTGATTTAAACGTTTTCAGGTGTCCTGAATGGGTTTCTCTTTTGTCTCAGTTACTAATTAAAAAAATTTCATAAGTAATGCATCATTTGAAAGCTTTGTTGAGTTGGAATCGAACAGAAGATCACAGAAATTTCTACCGCCAGATGGCGCTGTAATATTTTTAAATTACAATTTTTCTATTTCTAATCATGATTAATTTTTTTTAATGCGTCATTCGATACACATTTTACAGTACTTTTACATTATCGAAAATGAATTCAAGATTTCACCAGATTTACACGTTTTGAGGTCTCCTGAATCAGTTTTCTTTTGTATCTCAACTACTAAATAAATAATTTCATAAGTAATACATCATTAGAAAGCTTTGTTGATTTGGGATCGAACAGTGGAATACAGAAATTTCTACCGCCAGATAGCGCTGTAATATTTTCAAATTTCAATATTTCAATTTCTAATCATGATTAAATTATTTTTAATACGTCATTCGAAAGATATTTTAAAGTTATTTTATATTAACGAAAGTTTTCAGCAGATTTACACGTTTTGAGGCGTCCTGATTAGGTGTTCTTTTGCATCTCAGCTAATTGAGTAAGACCGTTCAAAATTGGTATACGTAGGTTAATTAGAAGGGGCTGAAAGGGTGGAGAAGAAATAGGCGTGCACCGCGCGCGTATCCCCTAACTAGTGCGCGCGCAGCGCGCACGGGACTGCGCTGCCGAAGGCAGTGGGGACCCGGTCCGACTTTTTAACCGATGAGAGATAATTTTTTTAATTTTCTTTTCTTAAGAATAAAAATTTGATTTGAGAAAGAATACGTGCGCGCGCAGCGCGCATGGGTCTGCGCTGCCGAAGGCAGTGTGGACTCGGTGTGATTTTTTACCCGATCAGAAATGATTTTTTTAGGGGGCACAAAGTGTCAGGGAAGGAATGCGGGCGTGCAGCGCGTGTATTCTTTAACTAGTGCGCGCGCAGCGCGCACGGGACTGCGCTGCCGAAGGCAGTGGGGACCCGGGCCGACTTTGTACCCCATGAGAAATGATTTTTTTTTCTTTTCTTTTCTTAAGAATAAAAAGTTGATTTGAGAAGGAATATTTGCTCACCGCGCATGGGTCTGCGCTGCCGAAGGCAGTGGGGACCCGGTGTGAGTTTTTACCCGATCAGAAATGATTTTTTTTTTTTTGGGGGGGGGGGGGCACGAAGTGTCAGGGAAGGAATACGCGCGCGCAGCGCGTGTATCCCTTAATTTGTGCACGCGCAGCGTGCTGCCGAAGGCGGGCGACATTTGACCCGATCAGAAATGATTTTTTTTTTTTTAATTTCTTTTCTTAAGACTAAAAGTTACTGTTAGTGATTCATTAATTATAGTGATTCGTTTGAAAATACTGACCCGCTAGCGGGCGAAGCTCGCTAGTTGTTCATTAAAAACAGCATAATCAATATGTTTAAACCTTGTAAAAGATTTATTATTTTTTTTAATTATTATTTATATTTATTATTATTATTATTATTATTATTATTATTATATAAATATTTTAAATTATGGTTCAACACAGAAAACATTATTAAGATTTATGATAAACTTAAAAAGTTAGGCTTCGTTTAACATCGTAAAGCATTAGTACTACATTTGTTTTTTTTTTTTCTTAGTGTCTTAAGATATTTCAAATGTTCTTATTTTAATAAATGTTTAAATTTATCGTCTATATTTATAAGGAAACACAAATCCTAAAAAAAAAAGCTTAAACATTTTTTTTTTCTCCTATATAAATAGCAACTAATTTGGATATTCGAAGAACAATCATTAGGATATCAATTATGTTAGAAGTGTTGTATTAGTTATGCACTGTTAAAAACTTCAACAGAAAATTACTGGTAATCATTTATCTTAAGTCTTATCTGAAATTACAAAGAAAAATAAACGAAGATGTTACAAAATCTATTTTATATATGCATTTAACGACTAATATTAATTCAAATAATTATTGGCGATAATATATTTGTGACTTAGAATACCTTTTCCAAAGTAGAAACATTATTTTTTAATATTTATCGAGAAACCAAATAATAAAGATAGATAAAAGTGTATAATAAAGATTGAGAATTTCGATTATTTATTTTTATTAAAAATTTACAGAGACTAGATAAACATTTCAGTAAATTTACAGAAATTTTCTACAATTATTACATTATAAAATATTAATGTAGATATATAATTATATATATATATATATATATAACAGAGCTGCCAACCTAATCCGGAAAATTGTTTGTACCGCCCCTTTTTCTACACCACTTAATTTTAGAATATTTGTTCTCTTCATTCATCGTAAATATATTTGAAGAGAATTACACTAAAAATTAAGCGGTGTAGGAAAAGGGGCGGTACTAACAATTTCCCGGATTAGGTTGGCAGCTCTGTAATACATATATATATATATGTATATATATATATATATATATATATATATATATATATATATATAGATATAGATATATAGATATTATATACAATATATAATTAATATAATTAATATTATATTAATATTTGGTTGGCGGTTCTGATATATATATATATATTTAATATCAATATATATAAAAAAGTACAAAATTAACATCTATAAAATTTTAGAAGATTTATATATATATATATATATACTATATAAGAATTTTTTTTATAATATCTTTTTAAGTATAACACCATAAAAGTTTGTAATTTATTATGTAAAATTAATTTGACTAAAATTCAGAAATGCATTTAAAAATCGAAACCATTCCCAAATTTTAATTAATTGAAATTACTAGTTTTTCAAATTAAAATACTGAAATATTTTATGTTTAAGATTAATTAGAAATTTTACATAAATTAACTTATTTTATCGATAAGGGTTTAACTTTCAAACTGTTGGCCAAAGAACTATTAACAGATTCACTCCCCATAATTTAGAATATATGCTAAGCATATCTGCAAGAGATTTTCAGCTATACTTGCAATTCAAATTAGTTGCGTGGAAGTGAAGCAAATATAGGACAGTATAACCGAACTTCAACTTTAGCTTAGATAAATTCATATTTACTATGCACGTCAGCAGTAACAAGAGAGTTATTTCTAAAGTTACCTAATTACAGTACCAAAACTTTTCTCGTTGTCTTCAATCAAAATATATTTAGCCGATAACGTCAATTTTTAGAGATAATGGTGAGAAATGCCTTCAGAGTTATTATGAGTCTTAATTTTTGCAAGGTGAAGCATTATTTTTAATTCAATAACTGGGTATTAGTTATTAAGTTAGATGATAATAATAGAATACCTTCGGAAATATTTTCATTTTACAGATGTTGTGGACCGAAAATTTCAAATAAAATGGATTTCTAAATTTATTAGTTTCAAAATCATATTTCTTTCAAAAGGCAAGTCGAAAGGCATTGCATATAATATATATATATTATTTATTATCTAAAAATATACTTCATATGCTTGATTAAATATGATTTAAATGTTAAATATTCTTTTAAAAATTAAATAAAATAACCAGGTACTCAAATTTAACAACTACTTAAATATAAAGTATTTTCCTATTTTTGGATCAATCTTGTGATACAGTGAGAATCCATGGAAAACGCGATTAATGATTCTCAATTGCAGAAATTCATCCAGATATTTAAAAAAATATATTTACATTTATAGGTTAGCTAGAAAAAAAAATTCATTTCATTTAACATTGTTGGTAAATTATAGTGGCTTTCCATATAAACAAGCGTAATTACCTTGACCCTCACAGCGTTAAAATCTCCAAGGACCAAATTTCCGTATTAATTTTAGCATTTGATGTATAGCTTATGAAAATTTTGAGTGTAATTTGTTTTAAAAATCAGTTTTTTAGGCATAAGTGAAAGACAAAATATAAATATTTCTTTATCATACGGATAAGACGTAGCATGTGTGATATTCAAAAGCACTTAAAATCAGTGGACACATATAGAATTTCTTTTTTAAAGAAATAAACTTTACTGACTACGAAACATAATTAACTTTTAAAAATGTTTCTTAATCTTGAATTTTCATGCGTATGAATGGAATATCGTTAAAAATGTGCTATAAAACAAATGGATTGTTTAAGAATCATTATAGATATTACATAATTTTAACCAATACAAAAGTTTCAAGCTTTTGAGGTTATTTTCTTTTCTATAGGTCTTTTTTGAATCTGTTTCTTTTATGCTTGGCCCAACATGATTTATAAGAATTATAGCTGACCTAGTGGAAGACAACAGTTTTAACAGATTTTACTGAAACCACTGTACTAAGATTTTTTTTTTTTTTTGCCTTTTTTCGTCATGTTTATAAAAGGTCAATTTACTAAATTGAAGAAAATATGAATTTTTTTTCCACTTGGGGCAGAGCGTAACGTAAATATAAGAAAATTCTCTCTCTTTTTTTTTTTTTTTTTTTTTTTTTTTTAATAGAAAATAATTTAATTTTACTAAACAATACACACCAGTAAAAAAAACCGAAAGTTTTCTTTTATTCTGCCACACTACTTTCTTTGTAGAGTAATTTTTCTTAATATGTTATTACAATTAAATATGAAGAAAATTACTCTTAAAGTAAAGTGATGTGAAAATAGGAGCGCACTAACAATGCTTCTGATTAAATTGAAATTTTGGCAGGTCTGCATCAGAAATTTCTGCATTTGAGTAAGTTTGTAGTAAGTAAGTAAACTCATGGTTTAATGGCAGAAACGGTCGAGTTCATTACTAATAGAGGCTTTATTTAGACTTTCGAAAAGCAAGAACTTCAGTTAAATATACTTTTAACAGGGATGAAAAATTGGCGCAGACCTCGTACCAGAAATTGTAAAAGAATTTTTTTTTCTTCTTAAATCAACGATTTTTATAAAGGGGATAAATTTTTCAAATAAATTTCGATATGAGTTCTGCGCCAATTTTCCACTACTGTTTTAAAATAATTACGAAGAATTTCAGAAATATATTATAAGATAAATTTGTTGTTATACACGATTAAAAATTAGAGATAAATTTGTTATAAAAATAAATAACATATATGAATAATGAATGTTTTCCTGAAAATTTCTTAATGAAAATAATAACTATAACAAAAACATTATAATTTCATTTTGATAATGTCTACACAATACATTAGTTATTAGGTAAGACAACAAAAGTAATATAAAAATTTACGTTAATTTGTAAATGATAAAAATGATCAGAACACATATTAAACCATTTTATTAAATCATAGAATAAATAAATCAAAATACAGTGTGTCCTAAAAGATACAGTACTGACGCTGATGTATTTTTTATTTACAAAACAACAAACCTTAAAACGATTATTTTTATGCTAATGATAAAAGGCACATTTAAAATAAAATTTTTTTGTAAAAAAAATAGAACCGACTCCAAAAAGGAACTACTATTCAAACAACTAAAAATGAAAGAAAATTGGCAGAAAATGGAACTGTAAATTGCGCCTAAAAGTATAAAATAATTTCCTTCGCCAAACAACCTATAACACTACAATTAATCATAACTTTTGAAGTCGGCGCAAAATTAAATAAAATTTAATTAGTTTTTAAAGGTTTGTTTTTAGATCGGTAGCAACAAATGTTGCTGTCTCGAATGATCCATTTTCAAGTTCCCTTTATTATTTTATCACTGTCTACAATTGGTCCATTAGTAGCATCTATATAGAACAGTGAACATTCATCACAATGCGGTATTTATGTTTCTACGAAGTTAGAGTTGCCATTGCAAATTTGATATAACATTGATAACTATCATCCTTGATGGCTTTCGGATTTGGCGATCAAAACGTAAGGCAAAAATATACACGCAAGATGTATATTTCCATAATATATATTGTAATATATATGTATTCATAATATATATGAAACAACACATAGTTGTTTCATATTCTTGATTACTCTCTTGATATACCTTTTCAAAATAATCATGATAGCCCAAAGAAATTAAATATGTTTGCCAGATAATTTTGCGATTTTTTTTTCACCAAGGACGTCAGATACCAGCATCTTCGCCAACTTTTGCTGCTTACGAAATCTTATTTGTTTTCTTGAATCAAAGTAGTTTTCGGCTGCGTTTTTCAGGTAACAATGTGAAATGTGTATTTTGAATAGGATTTGATTTTTGTATTGAATAAAAGGTATCAACTTTTATTTAATTTTGCGCCGACTTCAAAAGTTATGATTAGTTGTAGTGTTATAGGTTGTTTGGCGAAGGAAATTATTTTATACTTTTAGGCGCAATTTACAGTTCCATTTTCTGCCAATTTTCTTTCATTTTTAGTTGTTTGAATAGTAGTTCCTTTTTTGAGTCGGTTCTGTTTTTTTACAAAAAGATTTTATTTTTCTCTTTTTAGTAAAAACTTATTTATATAGCAGAGGATCAGAAGACGTTCGACGGAAGTTTCACAAATCACAAATTCCAAGAAAAGTGACATTACTCAAAAAATGGTTTATGTCAATAAAAAATACATGAAATGCACCCAATATGAACAATAAAAGTTACATCTCCATCTAGAAAGTTATCCACTCGAGAGACAGTTGTGCGAGTTTTATTCTAGTCAAGTTATTTTTAATTTGATTTTTCTCAAATGCTGCATTTTTAAGTTGTGTCACTTTTCTTGCCTTTATCGGATATGAGCAAAAAACTATCTATTGAACGAACATACGTTAAATTAAAAAATCTTCAGAAATGTAAAGAACGGATACGCTGTATTCGTAACCGAAAATTCTGTTAGGTATATACACTGAACTGTACAGTGAATGCGTGTCACCCGCTGAGCTGGAAATTGCGCAGCGTAAAGTTCAAACAAATAGCAAAATATGCATTGCAGCTGACGGACAGAAGTTTCAACATCGATACTTACATACTGCTTTTACCAGTGTAGCTGCATGCGTTCAGCAGTTAGAGTGAGAACAGACATTTGCGAGTATCCTGTAATTTGTCTATGAAACCTATTTCAGGCCAAGATCATTACGACAACAAAAAACAGTATTAAAATTACTCATCTCTTACGAAGTTATAAGCTAAAAAATTTCAACAACAACAACGAGAAACATGGTTTGTATTGAGAACCTCTTCCTTTATGAAGTCGTTTTAAAACGTCTATGCGTTAATCGATGTGACCGCTTACAATAACCATACTTTAAATTTTACATAGCATAAATGTCAACCGCTACGCTACAACATATGCAATGTTGTTCAAGTGTGCACAAAATAGGAAATTGTGAACAAACAAATGCACGTTTTAAGCGTTCTGTTTTTAGCATTAATGTTTAAACTATTTTTGCGTACTACATCGATGATGCTCTGCAATTTTATAATTCACTTTTTTCCCCTGTCTTGAAACGTTTCCGAGATAGGATCGCTAACTCCACTTTTTTCCACCAGGTGGCGCTTTAGCCGGTTGAATCGCGTAGCACATGTCCACTTTACTATACCTACATACCACTTTTATGAATATAGCTGCAGCTGTTCAGCAGTTAAAAGAGTCGGGACTGACTTTTTTGGGCACCCTGTATTTTCTTTTGATCGCAAAGATCTTATAATGGGACCTATTTCAGACCGAGACCTTTGCAATAAAACAAAAAGTATCAAAATCGGATCATCCGTTCAGAAGTTATGAGCTAACAAACAAAAACAAAAACAAAAAACATACGGTTTGAATTCGGTTAATTAGAGCATCTCTTACGAAGTTATAAGCTTACAAACACCAACAACAACACATAGCTCGAATGAAGAATACCCTCATTTCTGAAGTTGGTTGAAAACGACTTTGCGCTAATTGATGTGACCGCTTACAGTAACAGTACTTTGAACCACAGAGCATACGTGACATCCACTACGCTGCAAAGTGTGCAACGTAGTTCAAGTGTGCACAGTGTAGGAATTTGCGAACAAACAACTGCACGTTTTAGCATTCTAATTTTAGCAATAATGTCTAAAAACTGTCTTTTCGTAGTAAATCGATGATGCTCTTCAGCTTCGTAATTAACTTTTCTCCCATCTTGAACCGTTTTTGAGATAGGAGCGCTAATTCCGCTGTTTTTCACCAGATGGCGCTTTATTTTCTTTAGAGTGTAAAGATGTTATAATGAGACCTACTTCAGACCAAGATCTCTACAACAAAACAAAAAGTATCAAGTAACCGTATTTTGAACTATATAGCGTATGTCTCACCAGCTACGCTACAACGTCAGCAATGTAGCTCAAGTGTGTACAGTGTAAGAAATTGCGAACAAAAAAAATGCACGTTTTTAGCCCTGTAATTTTAGCATCAATGTCAAAACTATCTTTTCGTACAAAATCGATGATGCTCTGCAATTTTATAATTCACTTTTTCCCCCTGTCTTGAACCGTTTCCGAGATAGGAGCGTTAGCATGAATGTCTAAACTATCTTTTTGTACTAAATCGGTGATACTCTTCAGCTTTATAATTCACTTTTTCTTACGAACCGTTTTTTAAATAGGAACACTAACTCCACTATTTTCCACCAGGTGGCGCTGCAAGCGGTTTAACCTTGTACTGCATGGCCACTTTGCTATACTTACATACCATTTTTATCACTATAGCTGCAGCTGTTTAGCAGCTAAAAGAGTTGGGACTGATTTTTTTGGGCACCCTGTATTTTTTTTAGATCGTAAAGATATTACAATGGGACCTATTGTAGACCAAGACCTTTTCAACAAAGCAAAAAGTACCAAAATCGAAGCATCCGTTCAGAAGTTATGAGCTAACAAACATAAAAAAAACATACGGTTTGAATTGAGAATCTTCCTTCTTTTTTGAAGTCGGTTAATAACGGAGGAAAGAATACAGAACTTACATTTATAATAAATGTTCAAAATGTCCACCCTTTTCTAGGAGACAAAGCTGAACTCGTTTGCGCATGTGTTTAGAAAAGCGTTTTAACATGCTGGAGTGACTTCTTGTAGCTAAACCTGTAAACACCTGCACAGAACCTGTATTACGAAATTGTCAATCGAGCTGATATAGCATGTTTTTACTCGGTATTGCATCATCTGAATATTTATATCGCCAAACATCTTTGCATCTTTCATACGATTTACATTCAAAATAAGCTTAAAACAGCGTAATTCTCTGAATGCGTGATAAACTCATTTCACTATGAAGAACAAAATAACATAAAACTTTATTCTCACACAACTTGAGCGAGAAAAGAAACAAACGATAAAAATTAAAGAATTGATGCAATAATAAGCAGACGATAAAATTTAATATTTAGAAAAATATCATGGACATAATGAGTTCTTTAAGTTGGAGTACTGGAACTTTTAGGACACACTGTATAAGCATTTAAAATAAGAATCCCGCATATAAAAGATAAAGCAAACAAAGCAGAATAAGGTCATTGGGATAACAATAAATCAGAAATACGCAAAATAAATAAATAAATCCCCTTCGCTTCCCTCATCCACTCATACACACTAAATCGTTCTTTCTTAATTTGTGTTTATTGGTAGTTTTGCAAAATTATACGCTACCCGTAGTATGCCTGTATCAATATCTCATACCGTTTTGATATCATAATAGAAAAGCAGTAAATTTGCTAATTTTCGATAAAAGTATAAATAGTATTTACATTTTTTTTTTTTTTTATGAACGACTGAACTACTATAGAAGCTGAAAATAATACCTCAAAAAACAAAAAAGAATTTGGTTATTTCACACAACAACGATAATCGAAGATTTGTAAAAGTCCATAACCAACAACGACAAGTTTTCAAAAAAGTTTTCTTTTAATTATACTCTTAGTGTGAAAATGGATCATCTTGAATAATTCTATCTATCTAAATGATACCACAAAGCAGTAGTCGTGAACCACTAGTGGCCCGAGGAAAAATTTTGGTGATCCACAGAAAAGTCGGAACATTATTTGACTTTTTTTTTTCCCCATATCGCTTATTAATAAATTTTCATATCACTTATTAAAATAAATTCTCACAAAAATTAAAAAAAATAAAATAAAATCGGTCAAAATTTCGGTTTGAATATGCGATGCCTTTGGCAGCGCCTTTTCCAATCACTTCATGCTGGGTCTGGATTCAAACTACCTGTGGCAGCGCTTTACCCAAGCGCTCTACGCGCGCACGGAAGTTACAGCATTACCACAGGAAATTTGGTCGGAGTCTCCTCTGCTTGCGGCAGTGGCTGCCTATCTTCACCTTTAATTTTACAGTCTCAAAAGGAAGTTAGATAGAGTGACAACGGCAAGAACTGAGAAACCCAGTTTTTATGGCTTCTAGATTCATTTTAAATTAAAAAAATAACTGTCTCCTTTTTCCATCATAAGATTTTCAGCTTCGAAAGTATGCACAATCTATTCCTCAGATTAAAAAACCTAGTTGTATGGACGTGTTTCTAAGCCCCTGTTGAATTTTGATATTGTTAAATACACATGCCTAATATTACCCAAATTATTTTACAGCTTCGAAAATATACTTAATCTATTCCTCACCCCTAAAAATCCAGAAACTCGATTTTTCAAGGCCTAAACTCCAACTTAAAATTTTAATTTATCTGCCCACCCATTCTCCTATTAATTTTATAGCTTCCAAAATACACTACAAAAAAATGAATTTCCAACCTAATAATTTTAAGGATTCGAAATTGCCCATTCCTCACTTCTAAAAATCCTAGAAACACAGATTTTAAAACCCGAGCTCCAATAGATATCTGTCTCTTTATATCTATTACTTTCCGAACACTATAGTGAGGAAAGTATTGTAATCATGTCAAAAATCCGAATTCGAGATTTTGATGTTTCTACGTTTTGAGGTCCCCTGAGTCCGTTTTCACTATTTTTACGATGATGTATGTATGTGTGTGTGTATGTGTGTATGTGTGTATGTCTGTGAGTGAACACGCTAGCGTCTAAACACTTTGTTCGATTAACCTGAAAGTTGGTACGCATATTGTAAGTCACCATAGTACGAACCCTATAGATTTTGGTGAATCTAGCACTTATAGTTTTTTTACAGGGACACAAAGAAAAATTCTTTATCATTATGGACTATGGGAGCAAAATCTTAAAAGTGCGATAGCATCTAAACGCCCTATTCAATTGAGCAAAAATTTTATACACATATTATAGATCACAAATACTCAATCTGTATAGATTTTGGAGAATCTAGCACTTATAGTTTTTTTACAGGGACACAAAGAAAAATTCTTTATCATTATGCCTATGGGGCCAAATTTTTAAAAATGTGATAGCGTCTAAACACCTTATTAATCTGAGCAAAAAATTTGTACACATGTTATAGATCACAGTTAAACTAACTGTATAGATTTTGGTGAATCTAGCACTTACAGTTTTTTTACAGGGACACAAAGAAAAATTCTTTATCCTTATGGCCTATGGGACTAAATTTTAAAAAGTACGATAGCATCTAAACGCCTTATTGAATTCAGCTGAAAATTTATATGAGTATTATAAATCACTGTTGCACTAACTATAAGCATTTTGGTGAATCTAGCATTTATAGTTTTTTACAGGGACACAACGAAAATTTCTTTATCATTATGATCTATGGGCTCAAAGTTCAGTAGCGTTAAATAAAACAACGTGTAATAGATGGAGAAAAATACTCAAACACTCTATTATGGTTTTCTCTCTTTTGTTTGTTTAACAACTACTCTTTCTTTACTTTATCTACAAAACTGTTAATTACTCAATGTTCGGAAAGTCGAGTGGAGTCACTCCAGATTTTTTTTATTACCATGTTCTTATTAACTTCGATTCTTGTTTGTTTGTGTAGGGACAAATCTTGCAATCGATTTTTAACTAACTTCCCGACTAGCTAGATATTTGAAATTTTCATGACAGCTCACAACACGGTGACAATACCTTTTTCTAATAATTTTAGTCAACTATTTCAGGTCCCGCTGCCTTCGGCAGCGCTTATATGATTCGACAGAAAATTTATTTAACTAACTTCCCGTCTAGCTAGGCATTTGAAACTTTCAGACTAGTTCAGAACACGGTGAAAATACATTTTTTTAAATACCTTTAGTCAACTGTTTCGGGTTCCTGCTGCGTTCGTCAGCGTTATCAGTACAAAGCTTGCAATCGATTTTTCACTAACTTTCCGACTAGCTATACATTTGAAACTGTCAGGTTAGCTCATAACACGGTGACAATACATTTTTCTGATACATTTAGTCAACTGTTTCAGGTCCCTACTGCCTTCGGCAGCGTTTATATGATTCAACAGTAAATTTATTTAACTAACTTCCCGACTAGCTAGACATTTGAAACTTTCAGAATAGTTTAGAACACAGCGAAAATGCAATTTTTAAATATTTTTAACCAACTGCTTCGGGTTCCTGCTGCCTTCGACATCGTTACCAGTACAAAGCTTGCAATCGATTTTTCACTAACTTCCCGACTAGCTAGACATTTGAAACTTTCAGGATAGTTCAGAACACGGTGAAAATGCATTTTTTTAATACCTTTAGCAAACTGTTTCGGGTTCCTGCTGCCTTCGGCAGCGTTATCAGTACAAAGCCTGCAATCGATTTTTCACTAACTTTCCGACTAGCTATACATTTGAAACTTTCAGGCTATCTCATAACACGGTGACAATACATTTTTTAATACTTTTAGTCAACTGTTTCAGGTCCCTACTGCCTTCGGCAGTGTTTATATGATTCAACAGAAAATTTATTTAACTAACTTTCCGACTAGCTAGACATTTGAAACATTCAGAATAGTTTAGAACACGGCGAAAATGCAATTTTTAAATATTTTTAACCAACTGCTTCGGGTTCCTGCTGCCTTCGACAGCGTTACCAGTACAAAGCTTGCAATCGATTTTTCACTAACTTCCCGACTAGCTAGATATTTGAAACTTTCAGGATAGCTCAGAACACGGTGACAATACATTTTTTTTAATACTTTTAGTCAACTGTTTCAGGTCCTTATTGTATTCGGAAGTGTTTATATGATTCAACAGAAAATTTATTTAACTAACTTCCCCAGTAGCTAGACATTTGAAACTTTCAGAATAGTTTAGAATACGGTGAAAATGCATTTCAAAAATATTTTTAACCAATCGCTTCGGGACCCTGCTGCCTTCGGCAGCGTTACCAGTACAAAGCTTGCAATCAACTTTTAACTAACTTCCCGGCTAGATAGCTATTTGAAATTTTTATAATAGCTTAAAACACGATAGCAAGGAATTTTTTTAATACTTTTATCCAATTTCTCCGGGTTCTCGTTGCCTTCAGTAGCGTTTATATGATTCCACAGAAAATTTAAAAACATGGTGTATAAAAGTTCTTTTTATCTTGTAATTATTATATTTAGAGCTTTGAAATCATGCAAAATGCATTTCTCAACTCCAAAAGAAAAAAAAAAAAAGGAAGGAGGCTTTCTAATCCTTAATTTTATATTAAAATTAAAATTTTATTTAAATAAATTTTAATTAAAGTTAAAATTTAATAAATTGAATCTTTTATTGCATATTACGATATGGAATTACTTTCAATATATATACAATGACAAGTGTATGTACCTTCAATATATATACGGTATATACAGCGACAAGTGGCGCTGTTATACTCAAATTTCCCAGTTTGCGGGAAAGCTTTATCTCAGTTTCTACAGAATTTAAATGTCTCAAATTTAATTGGCGAAACGGGTACTATTCAAAACTGTAAACATAAGAAGAAATAAAAAGAAATTGGTGCAAGTAACACGGATATTTTTACGGGACATCAGCGATAATTTTAATTTTCTCACGGATTATTTACATTATTTTTGCATTTTATTGTTTTACTAATAATTATACTGAATTATACTGATGTTAATTTTAACTTTTTTTTTTTTTTCTGAATCACTCATACACACAACATTAGACTTCAGAAATTTCTAGATGAGCGAGAAGTTAAAAGGAATATTTTTTAATCATCTATCACAAAAATTTTAATTTCATATCAGGCATAGAAAGAATTTTTTATCTGTATTTGGTACGTAGCTATAATTGGTCTTAATTTATCATATTATTCGAAATTTTCAAAAATTTGAAATGTACGTTGAGAGTATAATATCACATTGATTTTAATTACACTGCGCTGCATAAAAAAAAAAAAAGAAAAAAAGAAAAAAAGAAAGAAAGAAAGAAAATCGAGCCCTGATACCATTTCTGCTGATTTTTATGTAAAATGGCCACTTGAATCCGAATATGACTTCCATTTTACCCAATCACCAACCGTTTTCATGGGTCGCCACCCCTTTCCCCAACTTTTATCACAGTTCGGTAATTTTATGGCCACGATTTTGATTTGGAAAAGGGAAAAGTTTTATTTTAACACTTAAAAACAGAAAAAATATAATGTATAATATATAATAATATTAACGGATTAATAAAATGTAATAAATGTAATTTATAATTTTAGTGGTAAATCCTCCCCCCCTCCCCTTAAATTTTCCTCTTGTTGCAAGTGTTCATATTTTGGAATTTTTCACTTTTGTAGATCCTCAGAAGATATTTAACAGTTAAAATAATCCTCTCCTCCGATACAAATTAAATTTATAATCATAAAATTACCGAAAAGTGATAAAAATAGGGGGCATCCCCAAAAAACGGTGGACGATTAGTTAAAATGAGCATGATATATTCGAATTCAGGAATTCATCCTACATAAGAATTTGAAAAAGTAGTGTTGGGGCCGATTTTCATGCAAAGCAGTCTTATCTAAATATATATATATATATAGTTTTATATATAGAAATAGAAATTTATTGTAGTAATATAATTCGCGGTAATTCAAGCTTTCATCCAATTCTTACAATTTGGAAGCAATAAAAAGTGTTCATGATTTCCTTTTAATTGTTTTATTATAATCAAAGAATTTTTAAGCATCATTGTTATGATTAAATATGTATACTTATCTTATAATAATTTTTTTCTTGCAATTAAATAAGTATTTCTATTGTTTTACCGTAAATAAGTTTATTTAATATTAATAAAAGGGTTTTCTCTGATCTTTATTCTAGAAATATATTTTACATTTCTTAAACAATCATATTAGCGGTCCGCGGGATATTAAAATATCAGTTTGGTGGTCCGTGAAGTCGAAAAGATTGGCGACCGCTGCCATAAAGGACAAAACAATATTTTTAAATAACTTTATGATGACGAGAAACTTTATTTCAAAGAATTCTACTAGTTACAGTCGGTAACAAAAGTGTCTGAGCACAAGCAAAAATTCCTATATAAAAAAAGTACACTTCATACGGTTTTGTTAAATAAATCCTTGTCGAATCCTGTTCTTAGTCAGTTTAAGAACATGATTCGATAAGGATTTATTTAACAAAACCGTATGAAGTGTACTTTTTTTGCATAGGAATTTTTGCTAGTGTTCGGACACTTTTGTTACCGACTGTACGTTGAAAGGAAAATAATTTATATATTAACATATTGTTGTAATATACAACTTTCCACGATTTTTAACAATATACTAGTGATAATAACAAACCAAGCTAGAAGAAAACTGATAAAAAGCATATTATATTAAAGCTACTATATATTTGCAACACTGTGAACGGCTTATACGGATTTTTCCGTTCATTGAGCAATTGAAGTTGTTTTTTCACCAATAAATTTATAATTCAAAAATAAAATTATATCCTTACCATCTTTTTTTTTCTCTCTTTTAAATATGGAAGTGACATAATAATAGTCATGAGGCTTACCTTTAAATTCATAGTCAAAAATTAAGTTTCAAAAAAGAATACCTATTGTTTTAATACATTATAAAGACCATGTAGTGAAAACAACATTACAATTTTGTCCCTTGTCAAGCCGCTCCGTGGGAATAAATTGAGTGTTTTTCAATTTAATCGTTTTCACTTAAAATTCATTTTTCAAACATAGTACTATTTAGTTTTAAAAGCTTATCAAGGAATTGTTGTCTCCGTCATTTTTTCCGCAATATATATAGTTTGATACCCCGGAATTAACGTGAATACTAAAGGGAACTTCCAAGATTAAAGGGAATAAAATTTGACTTGTGTTGCTTTACAAGAAAAATAACTTTCAATGGAAAAATACTCTTCAGATTGATTAAGAATTCTGAAAAGATACTTAAATATTTTAAATTAATGAAGAATTGTGACAACTAAAAAACCACGTAAAAAAAAAAAATTAAAAACATATATTAAAGAAGATTTGCAATCTCGAATATATTTAATGTATAAAGCTGCGCACGTGTATAAGCAATCATTTAATTATACGTTGTTTTCAATTATAATTAATTTACTTTAATTTTTTCTAATACAAAAAAAAAAAAAAAAAAAAATTCGAATGATATCACCACTACATTTGCTGATCTTTGGGAAATTATAGTCTCATTTTTGCTTTAATATATCTGACATATATCTATACTTATTTAAGAGACACAATTACACGGGCAGTGCATTACACGTTTCTAAATTATTCATGGACATGGTTAATTTTCATAGTAGTATATAACCAGCAGCTTCCTAATAAGTAATTATCACGGATAATTCTTATTTAATTTACGTTAAATTAAACTTTCATTACTGTAGCCTCTAACATATTATCAGGCTTCTGGAAATGGAAATGAATTCATTTATTTTACATAGTTACTTTTTAAATGGATTTTCTTTAGATAATAATGAGGATTTTCATTTTCCACTTATTTCTCTTATTTTTTTTAATGTAATAGAAAGAGACAAAGAAAAATTCTAACTCCTCGGAGGTAATTTCATTCTATAGCTCTCACAATTTGATCAGATAATTAGCTTGGAATAAATTTATTAGGCATAGTAATGAAACCATTTGTCTCCTCCTGTCTTTCAAATCATACTTTCAAATTAAAGAGAGGTTCCTTTTAAAAAGTACATTGTTCAAATTGGAACGATTTATAATATTTGTAGCTTTCAAATACTAATTAAACCAAGATATTTTTTCATTCATTAAAAAGTAATTACTTTAAAGTATGACATTTAATATGCAGAAAACTGTAATTTAAAATTCTATATTGTGAAACATGAAATAATGATCGTTTCAAAATCAAAAACTTGTCCATTTTTACCATGTAAATAATAAATCTAAGAAACTGATGAAATTATAGATTGGATGATAAATTCATAAATATGAATTATCTAGTTAATGACGTGTATGAAAATTATATCTCAAATACGATAATATCATCGCAGTAGTGCACTGAAATTTTTAATTTGTGTTAAGTGCAATAGTAACATTAAAAAAGTTCTCAAAACTTACAAATTACTTACGTTCATCGGCGCTGTTAAACATAAAATAGTTTGTGCGTTTATTTTAATAGGCCTTTCCAAGTACAGTCGGTAACAAAAGTGTCCGAACACTAGCAAAAATTCCTATATAAAAAAATACACTTGATACTGTTTTGTTAAATACATCCTTGTCGAATCCTGTTCTTAGTCAGTCTAAAAACAGGATTCGACAAGGATTTATTTAACAAAATAGTATTAACTCTACTTTTTTTACATAAGAATTTTTGCTACTGTTCGGATACTTTTGTCACCGACTGTCTATCATAATTAGAAAACTTTAGTGTTAGCTAACAGAAACATATGTGAATTAAATACAATTAAAGTAAACCTGAAAAGTAGAAAGAAATGATGAAAATCACTTTTAAATACAAACAAAATAAATTGTGAAAAATCCCAACAGTTGCTTTGAATCAATGCCTGAAAGGATCAATGTACATATCATTCTTTTTTTTTCCCTTAAGGGCAGTTTTTTAAATGTAGGCACTGAACACACATCATAACTTTAAAACTTAACAAAAAATAAAATTAATTCTCATCGACTTAAATTGATTTTATTAAATTTTTTAACTTGTTGAAATTCAAAAATTAATATAATTTATTGTAAAAGCTTTGTGTAAATATCTTAACAATGTTACTTGTAGATAAGGTTTTTCTCGAAAAAAATATTTTGTATTTTTAATATCAAAAATTAATTATCAAAACAACGGTATTATTTTCGACAAAATATATATTAAGTAAATAATTAAAAAATATATCTACAGTCGGCAGCAAAAGCATCCGAGCATTAGCCAATAATTCCGATATCAAAAAAGTACACTTAAAACTGTTTTGTTAAATAAATCCTTGTCGAATCATGCTCTTAGACCTCTCAGGCCAGTTCAAAACTTTAATACCAGATTTTTCGGATAACGCCGCACCTAATGATAGGAAATTGGAGGATAATTTTTTTTTCAATATCCGCAATGTTGTGGAGATGAAAAGCTGCAAATTAGACAACAAAATCATTTAGGAATAAGTTGGGTTGTACTTACCAATTTCGCTGTATGACCAGGTGTAGAGTCCTGTTGAAAAATGAAATTTCCAGCACCTTTCAAATGATCCTGAATAACTGGATTTAAACACTACTCCAAGATGTTTGTATAACCGGATGCATTCACATTTCGAGTAATAAATTCCAGGCGTCCAATTCCTTTGCTTTATATACAGTCGGTAACAAAAGTGTCCGAACACTAGCAAAATTTCCTATGTAAAAAAAGTACACTTCGTACGGTTTTATTAAATAAATCCTTGTCGAATCCTATTCTTAGTCAGTGTAAGAACATGATTCGATAAGGATTTATTTAACAAAACCGTATGAAGTGCACTTTTTTTGTATAGGAATTTTTGCTAGTGTTCGGACACTTTTGTTACCGACTGTACCTCTTGAGACATTGGGCTTGTTGGGAATTTTACAGTAGGCGATAAGAAATCTGGATGATAAGCCTTATTTTTTCGTCTTCGAACGTACTACTCCATCCGATTCACGTAAGTTGAACTTAGATTCATCCGAAAAGATTACTGTGTCCCACTGAGCTTTTAATCATGAGACATGCTCTTTTGCCCAAAAAAATCGATTCTCCATATTTTTTTTTTTTTTTTTTTTTTGGAAGTAAAGGCTCTTTCTTGGAGCAATACACATGCTGGCCGCATTGGATAAGGCATCTTTTGTCAGTTTGTGCGCTTAAATTAACACCACATGCTTTCTTAAATTCAACTTTTAAGACAGGAGGACTTATATGACGATTACTGAGAGACGTCCGTTTCAGATATTAATCGTCAGAATATGTGCTCATACTCTTTCGGGCTGATCCGGCATTCCTTTCAACATTAACAATTTCACGTTTCAATTTAATCATTCTTGAAACTATCGATTGTTTGTAACCAATTTGTTAGCTATCACATCTGTCAAATATCCTTCTTTAGCGAAAGCAAGTATCACACATTTTCCCCTTCCGTCAACTGAACGTACGGAACTGAGGTTCCTACTATATGTACGAGCTGGCGCATCAGGCATTTTGTTGCCTTAGGGTTGCCACATGTGTTGCACTTCTGATATGCGTAATGTAAAAAAAAAAAAAAAAAAAAAAAAAAAAAAAGTGGTATTTTAAATATAATATATATATTAACATTGATAAATTAATTTAAGAAGACCTTCTATTACTCTATATTTGAGTTTTGGCGACATTTTGTATAAGAAACAGAAACCGCCCTAACGACACACCTTATCCAAGTACATCCATAGAATATCCTCAAGATGAAAGGACATCCTGATAATGTACTGTGAAAAAACTGTGTTAGGCATATTATTGCTGCTTATTGGCATATTGCTGCTTTTATTATATTTCATAATTTTAGCTGAGTAAACTACGATATGGGAGTTTGTTTATCGATAAACTGTAATACTCGTTCAAGAAAAGAATATAAAATGTTCAAATTTCCATATGATAATTTAAGAAGAATAACATAATGTTACATTTCTTTTCTTATATTTTACTTTGCACTTCTGACATGCGTAATGTAAAAAAAAAAAAAAAAAAAAGTGGTATTTTAAATATAATATATATATTAACATTGATAAATTAATTTAAGAAGACCTTCTATTAATCTATATTTGAGTTTTGGCGACATTTTGTATAAGAAACAGAAACCGCCCTAACGACACACCTTATCCAAGTACATCCATAGAATATCCTCAAGATGAAAGGACATCCTGATAATGCACTGTGAAAAAACTGTGTTAGGCATATTATTGCTGCTTGTTGGCATATTGCTGCTTATTAGGAATATTATTGCTGCTTATCAGATCAAGATTTCTTTAAATCACTTGTGAAGCGATAAGGACGCCAAGCGGGAATGCTGTCATCTCCCGAGGCAAAAAAATGGCGGCGACGCGCCGGACTATATATTTTATTTAAGGTGCTCTATACGGAACCATTCTTCCATCGCTTAAACAACAAGACAAATGATCCTTTTTTCCGTTTCGCCGCACTGTTTTTAGAAATCGGATGACGCAATACATAGGAAGGGCTATATGATGTAATAGGAATGTGAAATGATACCATATCTTGCTTTGCAACAACTAAGATAATTTTATTCGAACAAAATATTTCATTAACATTACAAAATGTTTATTTTTCTAGGTAATGTAGTTTTTTTGTCCGCCATTATATTTATATCTATGTTTGCAAAATTTAAACGAACTGTTCTTCAGAAAGAAACTATGATGTCCGAAACACGTAACGATCAAAACATCAATATTTTTTTTCGATATATTTATTTTTGAAGGAGATCTGATGTCCTTAAATGTATAAAAATACATTTATTATAATGATTTCTTTTAACCCGTTATCTAACGACGGTACTTTAAAATGCCACCATTTTAAAAAGCGTATAAAATCGAATTTATGGAAGAAACGTCAAAGGTGTTTATAAGAATAGAAAATACAGTCGGTAACAAAAGTATCCTAACACTAGCAAAATTTCCTATAGAAAAAAGGTAGAGTTAATACTGTTTTATTAAATAAATCCTTGTTAAATCATGTTCTTAGACTGACTAAGAACATGATTAGACAAGGATTTTTTTTAACAAAAACAGTATTAACTCTACTTTTTTTCTATAGGAATTTTTGCTAGTGCTCGGATACTTTTGTTACAGACTGTATATATATCACTTTAACATCACTAACGGCTGTATTCATCAATAACTTCAACTCCCGGTTGAACACGAAAACTTGAAAAGCGCATAAAGTCAGGGTACAACTTTTCAGCAAAATTGGATGCGTTTCTCATGGCATCTAGCGGCATTGTTATTTCCAGATTTCTTAGCGGAAAATAACCAATCAAAGATTATATGAAATCTTCGTTGCTAGATGGCAGAAGAAGCCGGTAAATTTTTTTAGAAATCTAGACTCTGCCTTTAGACACTTTTCAAGTTTTTGCATTGAACGGG
Source organism: Salticus scenicus (assembly GCA_963930645.1). Lineage (NCBI taxonomy): Eukaryota > Metazoa > Arthropoda > Arachnida > Araneae > Salticidae > Salticus > Salticus scenicus. The sequence goes on along the minus strand of OZ005657.1, from coordinate 244,064,198 downwards.
GAATTCAAGTTAATGGTGAATACTGCCATACGAGATCCTATACTCTACCTGTAGTCATTTATGTTCCAGAATCGATTTTATAGAGTATTATTGCTGGTTTTGCTTGGCACTTTTCACTATCTTTACGTATGTTTTAATTAATTCTTATATCATCTTAAGAATCTCCCATCAATATTTAAAATAATATAAGGAACACAAAACATAAATACTTTTTACACATTTTTAAGGACCAAATATCTTTTCCGACTTCTATGTAGCAGCGGTACACATTACAGAATCTCCTCACAAAATCCTCATTAATGACTACGATGGGTTGATAGGCATAATTTTCATTGCAAATATCTTTAAGAAATGCATTTCAGTAACTAAAAAAAAATGTTTCAAGTACATTTTTTGTCTCTTTCATAATGCGGTATACAAAGGGTTAAATATTTAGATGTTTTGTATACATAAAGCAAAAATGAAAACTAAATTCATGAAGAAACGTCTTGTAATTTGGTATGCTCAAACGTAACGATCGAAAAAATGTCATTATTTGCCCAGAAAGTACATTAAGTAAGTTAAACACTTTTATCTATATTGAAATCTTTTTTTTTTTTTTTTTTTTTTTTTTTCTGAATATTCATATATGTTTTTCTTTTTCAAAATTTCATTTCAATAAATATACTTTTCTAAGTAAGAATCTGTGATGACTGAATCGCGTAACGGTCGAAAGGCCCCAAATTTTTGATAAATATATTTTAAAGATGGTCTGATGTCCTAAATATATATAAAATGACTTTTACGATAATGTTTCCTAGCACTTTAATGTTCATTGGTTTTCAAGTGAAACTTATCATTGAACACATTTTTATAAAAGTATGTATCGATATTTTGTCCTTTTTTACGTCTATTTTTGAACTTTTATTAATTCTTCGTGCATTATCTAACAACACTACTCAAAACATTTAACAAATGATGTTTCAGAGGAAGCTTTATGCAGAATTCATTTTAAATTTATTAATGGTGCAAGTATGCCTTGCTTCTTTCATGGTTCACGCATGCCAATTTGTTTCACCGATGAAAAACCGTACTATTATTTTGACCTGAAACGACTGTTGTGAAGTTTTATAATTTATAGTGTTTGCTTAGTAAGTTATTTATTTAGTGAAATTATTATTTGAATTTATCCAGGTTAATATATGATATTTCAAACCAAAATATTCTGGAAAATTAAAATGCTATTTTTTTTTTACATATTTCTGATTAGCTATGTGTCAATAACTAGTTTTGAAATTAGTTCAGCAGTTTTCCAAAACGAAATATGTAAAGAACGTAAAAGGGTTAAATTATTATGTGTTTTACATGAATAACACGTATTTAATACATATAATATAATTTTTAAAACCTTGGTCTAAGAAATCTGTAATTTTCAGAGAAAATAATTACATACTTTATTATTATTATTATTAAGGGATTTTCTCAATGCTGAGGTTTCCTTTCAACCAAACACAGCCTTTGGTTTTTGTCCCCATCTTTTTTTGTCCTGAACATCTTCCTCATCCATTCCATTCTCTGTCATGTTCCTCATAAGCTTGCCTTTCCACCTTTTCCGCGGTCTTCCCCTCCTGTTTTTCCCTTCAGGTTACCAGTTCAGTATATACTTTAATTACTTATCTAAAAAATAATATTTTTTATCGTTTAAAAATTGTGTTTTATTTTCTTGATATGTATATTATATTGTAAAAAATTGTCTTTAAATTTGATAAAAAAAAAAAAAAAAAAAAAAAAAAAAATTGATAGTTAACTTTTAATAATCCCAAATTTTGAGAACTGCCCTATTATCAATTGACAATAAATGAATAATTTTAAAGCAGTCGTTTTAAGATTTTATGTGCTATATATTCAAAAATATAATTAAAGAATGTTTTAAACATTACGCATGAAATACACATATTTCATGCGTATTTGATCATGTTTCACGTGTGAATGAATCTTTAGCAGGAAATCTATTAAAGTTCACTTTTACTGAACAACATTTTGTAAAGATAAAATGCATTATAAACATTTATGTTATAAAGTATTTTAAATTATTAAAATTAAACGTGTAACTATAATCGTTTAATGTATGAAAGGCACTAAAGTGCACAAGCTAAATTGCTTTCCCTTTCGCTTTAATCTCAACAATGTACGTGTGAACTTAAAAATCACGTAAAATTTACCTCATATTTTACATAGTTTTCATTATTATGTGTTTCTCTTGACATTGTAAAACATGCTAATTACAAACGAGAATAAATAACTTTCATTAAAACAAGTGATAATTTCATGTTTTCGACTTTTTTTTTTAACTTTGGTTTTTAAATTTTCTTCCGAGTTTATTTAAAAGAATGGCTATCCTTCAAAATGTAATCTATTATTTTGCTCCAGATAAGCTATCGGGTATTTTCAGCACGTACAACCATACTGGGGACATTTTGAAAATATATTCAAATAAATTTCTGATAACGAACACTTTTTAAAAACTTATTCCTCTAGAAAAGTTAATTATGCACAGCCGTTTAATATTTAATCAGTGTCTTCAAACAGATACTATAATATATTTGTTTGTATCGTGTAGTTTAAATAAACGTCAAACACTGTTAAAATATTCACCAAATTCATGAAACTTTAAATCAAATAATAAATGATAAACTTTTTTTTTTTAAATACAAAAATTTAAATCATTAACCAGCTTTTGAAAACATATATTTTAATTCCATATTTTTTACAATATACTTTAATATTTTTTACAAAATAACCAGCATTTTACTAAATAAATCATATTTCAATAAATTAAATAATAATCTTTATATCATCGAAACTATTATGAGTAAAAATAGAGCGTTGCATAAATAAAATCATAATGTTTGACGTTACAGGGCATATAAAAAACGAATTTGTTGATATTGAAATTTAATTTTATACATCAATAAGTTGTGTCTAAAACTGAAAATTTCTACTTAATCCTGTCAGTAGATATCAAAAAAAGTCTTATTGCTTACAAAACGTCATAAAAAATATCCCTTGTGGTAATCCCTTGAGTGGAAGGTATAATTTATGACTGAAATTTTCATTAAAATGACTTCATAGCATGCAATCTACAGATCTCTTTTACAAATATGGGGAGGACAGGGGGTAAAAAAATTGTTCCCAAAAATGGACTAATAAGATTCATACCTATGCAGCACAAAATGTTTCAGCTATGTTGCAAAAAGCTTACAATCTTTCAAAAACGTAACACATTTAAGTATGCTCTCTGATACCTTTCTAAAACATTCGCCCTTTTCCGTGTTCTATCTGTTAAGTAATTGAAACGTTTCTGTAACGTATCTTATTTTTTGTCACGATCGCGGACATTTCTACGTTTTGGAAACTAATCGGAAAGCAAACTGAACGTTTTGAAACGTTTCTGAAATATTTACAATGTTTCGATGTTATATGACTGTTATGTTTCTGCAACATTTTGTGCTTTTAGGGTATTAATATTTCAGCTATTCTCAGCCGAAATTCATTGGTGGAATTCGGTCCAAAAATTTTACATACCCACTTTCCTCTAGCGCCTGCACTATATATTCATCAAAGTATTTCCGCATCTTTAAAACGCAATGTCAAAACTAAGAAACAAATTATTAAACAAAGTTTTTTCTCCCTATTATTGCAAATTTAGTTCTTCATAAATGATTTATCAAAGACTTATTTTGAAAGTTATAGATAATAAGTTATTCGACAAAAACTTTTAAAAATCCAAAACGTTCGATGACCTTTGGCACTCTCAACTACAGCGAGGAAATTTGAGGTCGAAATCTTGAGCTTTTATTTAGTTCATGCAACATACTACAAAAGGCATTTTTTTTTTATGACCTTTTGAGAAGTTCAGTGTACTTGCCTAATGGAGTAACTGTATATTAAGGATGCTGAATTCTATGAGAATATCACTTTTTTTTAATTACTAATTAGATTGTTAATTATTTTTTCCAGTTAAAAGCATAAACTAATAATGGAAAATAAGATAAAACTTTATTTTACAGACAAATACACGAGAAATTATTTTATAATCTTTTTAACTTTTATTCAGATTCATGCATTTATCATATATAATGTAATACATTCTTCCTCCTTTCAATTTTCATATCATAAAAAAAGAAAATTGAATCACATTTTGAAGTTAATAATAATTAATAATATTGTTGCAAAAAACTTATCGACTTTCTTGTGTCAGAAAGTAGTTCATAAAGAAACAGTCGGGTTCTAGTCAATGAATACTCTTTATTCAACGTAACTACTCGAAACAGTACAACAAAACTCTGATTAGAACGAATATTCTCGAAGCAATCCAGTAGTACTGTTATTTCATCGAATATTCTAGTAACAGTTCAATGAAACAGTCACTCTTACCTTGAAAGTCATTATACGACGAGTGTTCTGGAACAGCCCAAGAAAACAGTCGCTTTTTCCACAGGAGTAAAGAAAATAACATCAAATGCGCCAGAGCAGAAATCTTCGCTAGCTCACGATCAAAGTTCAGTCGCTTAGAGCGCAATCTCCAAAGTGCAATCGCTCAGAATAGGTCTCTGAACAACTCTGAATTGCAGTAACTTCACATTCTCTCGCAGAAGTCAACTCACTCCTATTTATATCTTTTGACGATATGATTTGGCGGAGTTTCTATCCAGAAACCCATAGAAAATTCTATATCTCAGCTACTATGCGTCGGAGAGCTTTGAAACTTCGAGAACGCTAAACTACTATTTTCCGTCAAATCTGGTTTCAAGCCGCCAAATTCGTCGCCAAGGCTGATCCCACTGAAAGTGAATCAACTGACGCTTTATTTTCATTTTGTCTGTAAAATTATTTTCATTGCAAGAGAACAATTGCTGCAGAGGAAAAGACTTAATCCGTTGAAACAATATTATTCAATTGATAAGGATAAAAATCGTCTTTTATTTCTAGACTGAATCGAATTATAAAAGTATATCTTCGTTTTGCAAAACTGACTCGATTGCATAGAAGAACAAATAAATAACTAGAATGGAAACATTAGAAAAAAGATTTGATTTTTGTAGCGAAAAAAATATTCTTATATTTGAATAAACAGCAAAAGGAGTAATGTTCATTATTATGAACAATTTCTTTGCAGGTATAAATAAGTGTAAATACTTTAACGAATACACAATATAAAAGTATTTTGGTACATTTTAAACTTTGTAGCTGCAGCAAATTATCAATCAAGTGTTTAATTATTTTTTATTTATTTATTTATTTATTTATTTATTTATTTATTTATTTTGGAATGATATTCTAAATAAATTTCAATTTATATTATTTTTAAACAACATACATTCTTACATTTGGTACAACTGCTCATTCAATTTTGAAAATAACAGATCGCACATTTATAGATATAATTTATGCATATTTCGAAAATCTACTGAAGATGATTTCTACTGAAAAATTTTTCAACCACCCACTGGTATTAAAACCTCAAACATTAATTATTTTTTTCTCTTGATTTTTGTGTCATTTAAACGGTTACATGTAAGTCTTCTATATATACGAGATGGCGCATTCGACATTTTTTGCCTTAGGTTTGTTGCATGCTGTAATGAATGTTTTTTGTAAAGATATTCTACATAAATTTCAATTTATATTTGTTTTAAAACAACATATATTCCTACATTTGATACAAGCACTCAAATTTAATTTTGAAAATAACAGATCGCACAGTCATATATATAATTTATGCCCGTTTCAAAGATCTACTAAAGAAGATATTCAGCCACTCACTGCTATTTACACCCTCAAAATGATTTCTTCTTTGTTATTATTATTATTATTATTATTATTATTATTTTTCATTGATTTTCGCGTCACTTGAGAGGTTACATGCAAGGCTCGATACTGAGGGGTTACATGTAATATATACGAAATGGTGCATCCGACATTTTCTTTTCTCTTAGGTTTTTCACATGTACACAGCCAGTCTGTAGATTATCAAGTGGTAGCCTACGTTTAGGTCATCATGTGTTGCTTTTGAGAAGCATATTTTCTTGTTTTTATTTATTTATTTTTTGTTTGTTTGTGTTTTTACTTTAGCTTAATAGAATGTGATATAAGAGGTTGTCCAGCCATAATTTCCTTAAATAACTCCATAGAAAATGTAAAATGTTTATATGTCCCTCAAGTCCTCCGAGATGAAGAGCACAACTGCGATTATTGGGCCAAGCAGGAAAGCTGACGTCTTCCGAAGCAAAATTTTGGCGGTTGGTGCGTCGACCTATATTACTATAGGAACTCTAGTTACGTGGGTGTCGAAAGCTAAAATAAAAGCATATTTTCTCTATTTCTTTTTATGTAATAAATAATTTTTTTCTTTCAAAATTTTGAGTATATAAAAAAACAGCATTTATACAACACTTTATAAAATTTACATTAATTATTTTAGATATTTCAGCCAGAAGAACCTGTTTTTAGTAGAGGAGCCCAATAGGGGATTTTGGGATTTACTCAAGCGCGGCATATTAACATAAAAGGGATACCTTGCACCCTGTTGAGTACCTACAACATATATAAGCCCTTTACATAGGAACGTGCGTCTAGGGCAGCCGATCAGAATAGTAAAAAAAAAAAAAAAAATTCGATTGTTAGAAATACTCGAGCGCGTCAGATTGAGGTAAGGTGGGTTACATGCTTAAAATTGTGCATTTTAATAATATGACGATTTCAGCGTGACGTAAGGGAGTGGGAGTGTGGGGGGAGTGTCACAAACTTCCAAAAAAAAAATTACCTTGACTTTGTCAAGCGCGATACTTTTTTCTTCTTTTTTTTTAGGATTCAAGAATAACGAAGAAAATAACGAAGAATAACGAATAATTCAAGAATAACGAAGAAAATATAATCTGCCAATTTCCATAAGCTGAGTGCAGCATGTATTCCCTACTCCGCGCCTCTCTTTCAATTTCGCTTTTTCTCTATCTCTTACTCTCTCGCACCTTCCTCACACTACTTTCCATCGTCATGACGCCATCACAGCTGATTACGTGCATTCGTGGCATTATAAATTATATGTACAACGTTCTGGCTTGTTCGTTTGTGTTTTAAAATATAAGTTTTGGGAATCAAATTTTATGAGTTTAATATCTACTACGACGATGAGTTATAATATTATAAGGTATGTATTTTGTGGACAAAATACATTTGAAAAAAATTGTTAAATTTACATCAGAAAAAAAAAAAAAAAAAAAAAAAAAAAAAAAAGAATTCTTTACGGTTTTGGAGTATCGTCGGAGCAAACCAGTCCTCAGGAAATCACGGAAAACGTACGATAATGTTGGACTTTCGCCCGAAAGTTCAGTAAATGTAGAATATCACGTTCAGTGTTACAAGTTATTCACAGCGATTAAAATACCTTCTAATTTTCAAAAGCTCGAGCAAAAGGAAAATGCTAGAATATAGATGAATTTTTTAACATCATGCAGTCTTTTATCAGCCACTTGTATGGTTAAAAAAAATTAGCTGATGTCAACAGAGCTAGAATCGAAATCTTCAATAAGACATACAAGGTGTCAGATACATCACAGCCCTACTCGTTGAATGTTCGTAATTACGATGCTTGTTGCTTGCCATCATGTTAATCGGAGTTACTGCAGCACTCTTTACGAACAAGATATATTGCATGCTTGCGGAGGAATGCCCACAAACAGCATCGACATGTCACCAACAGATTACTGTTATTAATTATTTTAAACATGTCTTTAAAATCATAAGAAGTATCTTGATACTACATTTATTGCTATTAATGTATCAAACATGACATTTATTGAGTAATATCTTTTTGCGGACAAGAGTGTTATTTATAAAATAGTGTCTAGGAATTTTACACCTATCTTAAACAAAAGACTTTCTAGGCTTTTTAATTTACAGCATTCTAAACAACTCTATCCTCTTTAACTGAAATGTTTTAAAAAACTTTTACAGTAGTTTATAAATAAAAGTAAATAAAATTTTGTGACAATCGCGCAAGCCTTAGTGCGTAATATTATGTTTATATATTATGATATAAGAACAAGTAAACAAGTTTATATCATAATGCTTAAACACTAATGAACTTCTTCGTCATTTTAAATTTGCTTTCACGAAATCTAAGCACTAATTTATAATGCATTGCTCAAAAATTTCATCGAAATAGCTTTAAAACTTTGAGTAATTGTGCTTTGCGGACATGTAAATAACTAGAAAATTAAATTTGCAGAATATTCATTTAAACTTACCATTCCCTCGACACAAAGTTTCGCCAAAATACTTTAAGTTAGATGCAAATAAAATGAATCTAGAATGTAAAATAACATTAACTTGTGTTTTGATAAAGTAACAAAAGAAAAGATAAGTGCAATGTTTACTTTTCTTCTGGCCTTTTAAATACTATTGATGGCGTTCTAAAGATTACTTTTGGCAAATTAAAACAACTATACAATCTTAAAAACAAATATTTATAGTTTTATCACTCTAATAAATTACCTTTTCAATGAAGATTTCTTTTGAGATTTTTCCTTCAAAATTATCATTTCAATACTAGTATATGTAAATTACTATTTATGTCTATACAGTCCAATTATGTATTGAATCTAATGCAAGTTTTCATTTTACTCACTTTATTCATTTAATAAATTAATTTAGTCTATTCAGACCTTATTTATCTATTCATAATAAGAGTTTTGGAAATGGTTTATAAATCTAAATACACTTTATGCATAGAAATGCTTTTAACTATATAATTATGAACGTTACAATTACTAAATCATAAAGCTTTTAATTTACTAAAGATGAAAAAGGAATTCTTGGGCATTGACATGAAATATGAATAATTTTAAATAAAAGGAATATTTTTTAATATTATTTAGAAACAAAACTAAATATTAAGTTAAAATTATATTACCGTTTACTATGTAGGTTCTAAAACTCAGTTATCTGCATAAACATAAAACTTGCTCTATCATTTTCAAAATCATTGTCTTTTCACAGATTCTTTATATAAATAAGTTTAAAAATAAATTTAAATAAAGTGATAGAAGACGTAAATAAAAACGTCACAAATTATTTTTCAAAATTATTTTAGGCTGTACATCATTTCTACTTTTGGCAAATCGTTAAATATTGAAACTTGGAGTTTAAAGAAATGTAACATGGAATTATTACTATTATCGAATGACTCTCATTTATGAGGTTGCATAAATTAAATACTTATCGCATTACAAGATTAATAAAGAGTCTCGAAGACCAGACTTTTCTTCAATTCGGTTCGTAAAATTGGGGTTTAAAAACAGGATTTAGGCTCTTAATCCTCACAGTCCTAAGATCAAAGCATTACTGGAGGAAAATTGCTTTAAGTTCCATTTATCGCGTTTGACAAAAATCGCCATCATGGCGTCTTTTTACATTGTTTAGAAGTTGCGACGTTCAACTGATTGCGCAATAGAACGAGACTTTCGGCGAATAAAGCAAAACTAAATATGTACGAAAACAAATTGTTTAAAAGTGCAAAATCATAATAAAACGTAGTTTTCAAAATATTATACTTCAAAATATACGAAGTTAAACGAAAATTAAACAAAGAAAATCACTCAGAACACCAATTTCAGCGCAAAAACGATCGCAAATTGAATGAAAATCGACAATACAGCAATCAAAGTTTACATACTGTAAGATTCGTTCTTAAACATTTTGTAAGACTATCACTGGCTATTCACCTCACTGTGCATAAATCGCAGAATAACGTAGAAATCAATAACAAAGCAACGGGTCCTTTGCTGTCGACAAACTTTCTAAGGCCCACCACCCATTGAAGAGACATAGGACAAAGTTTGGTGCGACATGCGACACACGCATGTTCCAAACAGTTTTCAGGAGATGAAGTTGTATTTAGAGCATGCGCATGTCGCTTCAAACTTGTCTCATGTCTCGTCAGTGTACGCGGGCCTTAAGCTTCGCCTTTTGGCTTTCCCCAAAACGTTGCTATATTTCAGAAAATATTTTTACGTATTCATGTTAAAACCATTTGAGTTTATTTCACAGCGCTTTATGGTGTAAATTACACTATCATATACATGAGCCTATGAAATCTAACAGGCTAAACACAAATGCATAAAATCCTTTTGCTGGTAAGACATTGTTTTGAAAAAATGCCTAAAATAAGGGCTTGATTTTACTTTTGATTGTGATCAAAATCTCCTGCCTGCTAAATTGTACAACGTGGATAAATATTTAAAGCTTATATGTTAAATTGTAGTCAGGTGTCAGTACATTTGATTTGATTGATTAGTGCGTAGCATAAATTGCTTTCTTACAGAATTTGTAACTTATTAGAGTGTTGTTGTGTAATTTGAAAAATATTTTAATTGATAAACCTTTATATTTATAAGAGTACATATCGTACTTGTTTTACTTTTCCTTACATTATTTTTCATAATTTTATTTCCTGGTACATAATTCATAATGTTTTAATGATATACGGAAATTTAGGCGTGATTAATTACAGAAGTTGATGAAAGACAGTCCATAACATCAGGACTTACTGGTCCATTTTCTAGACAGAAAAAGCCTTCCTCTAAGGACTAAAGCATAGAAAAGTTTAAAAAATATACAAGAACAACAAATACATATAATCAGTGAATCCCCATCCTTCGTGTAATGGGACTTCACAGAAATATCTCACACAGTGTATTTCGCTTTTCAACTAATGCGTTTTACATAATATACACATTATTTTGCGTTATTTTTTACATTTTGTCAGCTTTTGTGCATGCAAGGTGTGTTTTCTCCTGTCAATAAACACGCTAATATCTGGGAATTTAAACTGTACGAGTAGCTTATGATGTTGCGGATTTCTTTCTTAAACGTTTGGAGTTAATAACGCCCTTGACCATTCCTCAATACTTTAATATTACTAAAATACACCGATTGACAAAATAAATATATTCGTGAACGAAATAATTGTTGAACTTATCCTAAAACTTTATACGACATACTTTTAAATGAAAAAATGTTATATTTCCAATGCGCATGTCGTAAATACTTGTACTCTGCGCATAATCTTCAATCAGAGTTTGCTATCTCTGGCGAATTAACACACTTTCACAATCACGTTACGCGCCAAATGAGTGAAATGCCCATAACTAAATTTCAACTTCCAAATGGGGTCTGGTTGTATCTAGACACGTTCTTACAAATCATCGGGGATCAATTCAAAGTGACGGTTATCGCGGAAAACAACTTTTCTCTAGTCCGCGTGATTCCAGAAAAAAAATGCGCCAGTCACCATTTCAAACACTTCTAGTGGTGTGCAACGGTGAGAGATAGGCTACATACTGACCTCAATCTTAATTTTCTGATTCGGACATCCATTGTCGTTCCTTTTCCTGGTGGCTTAGTTATGTGGATTGTGTTGGATTAGGGACTAAGGCAGATTGACTGCTGTAGGTCCTAGGCCTTTGGTAGTGCCCTCCGTGGGGTGTCTTTCTAAGGGGCCCTAGCCCGTGTTTACACGAGTTTCGAAGGAAACCACGGAAAACTCCGAACGGCTAATCCATCGGCGTGACCTGGAAGCGAACCCGGCACCTCACGTCTACCAGCTTTGAGCGCAGAACCGCTCGGCCACTGGTGCGCCGTGACTTAGGATATATCAAATGTTGTAAACGCAGACTAGACGGTCAGTATCTAGTGGTATTCTGCCGTCGCTATCCGTCAAAAGCTACCTTTTTGAGGCTCTTTACAGCCATGGTATCGTCTAATTGTCATTAATCTTCTACAATACGAGCTGAATGTCAAACGATTCTGCAGTATGATCAGCCTGCTTCTTTTAGCCAATTGTACTTCCAGTCTCAAATGATGACTTCTGCTTATAACGCTCGTAATCCAGACTGTCAGGCATTGGTATAATTTCCGTAAGTCATGGAACTGCATTCGATAGATTTTATGCCCCAGCATTGGAATTGCCTCTATTTTATATTCGGTTCCAATGCTACATTATAGTGCGCTGAAACTCCAGCTAAGCAGTCATTTTTCGCCAAAAGATAATCATTTGTATATTCTATACTAACTTGTCGCATAACAATTTCGGATAAGCGTTTGGCGCGTCGATTTTATGTTATAGTATATAATTATTTTCAATTTTACAATGGGAGAATAGTGCCGGTAATATTTTGATCAAATTAGCTTAATGACATAACGTGAGTGTGTTATGCCAAACACAGTTTTGATTCCTGAGCTACCTCCAATTTTCGCTTATGAGTAAAATAAATAGAAATATCAATCAAATATATGTATTTTGTATTTGATCAAAATTACAAATCCTATATATTCACTATTAAAAATATTAATAAAGTAAACATTAGGTTAGTGTCGAAATTTGCAGAGGATAGAAATATTTTGTAAACTTGTCTTTACTTGAAAATATAAGAAAGCACTACAGAGCTGGCGTTAAAAAGTAATTGACGCTTTGTTTGCAGCACTCGTGCCTACTTTTAGAAAGGGTCGTGTTTTCTTTCGACCCGAAACAATTGTGGCAAGTTCTGGTACTTTATGGTGTTTGTTCAAAGCTTTGTACTAATTATCTTCACCTGATCACATTTCAATGGTGTGAAAAAAAAAAAAAAAAAAATCGGACATTTCATGAAAAAGGTACAATTTCAATTTTCTAGTAATTATAAATTTAACCATATTTATTACTTTTTATTATTATCATTCTAGAAATATGAATTCAAATTTTCTCTTCTTAGGCAATTTATGCACTGAAAAAAAAAAAAAAAAAAAAAAAAAAATCTGTTAAAATTACAGGAAAAATCTAGCAGTTGGGGTGCAGGTTTTTTCCCTTAATATATACAGTTTAAAACCGTAAAACTGTATCACTGACATATATTTTACACAGGAATAATGTAAATCAAACAGATTTTTTGTTAAAAGTATGTTTTTGTCCGGTATATTTGACGGAGAAATACTGACATCCCAGCTGCCAGATTTTTCCTGTACTTTTAACAGTTTTTTATTTTTTACAGTGTACCCCCAATTAAGTTATTACGCATGATCTATACAGTTTGAAAAATGATCCAAATTAATTAATTAATTAATTAAGAAGAAGAACATTTTTTGTACACACTGCATATTAACATCCTGAAATTTTGAAATGCTTCATCTTAAAGCAACTGTTTTTCAAAAGCATCCAGATAATTTTTTCTTGAAACAATAAAGTAGGTGACCAGACTACGGTAGTTCATAAATTATTTTACATAAATTATCCTTCTGAATCCATACCGTATTCAAAGATTTTTACCTGAAAATTTTCTCCCTTCAAATTTTTATTACTTCTTTGCTTCACTTCACCTAATGAACTTTTAACTTTTTGTGTACTTATATACGAGGGCTGTTTTTTTTTTTCGATCCCCCAGTATGAAGGCCAGATATGAGGCAGGTGATTGGTGTGCGCAGTATGTGACTGCGCATATCCTCTTCTACACGCTCTGTCCCTGCAGAGTACAATTCGCTAATTCGGTTTTAGCTGCAGTCACGTAAACATGGCTGTCTTTATTGATTCTCCCGCCAAGTGTGAATTGCGAAGTGTTATTCGTTTCTTGCTGGCAGAAGGAAATAGTACAACAGAAATTTATCGAAGAATGGAGACAGCTTTATGAGTGAGGGTGTTGTTCGTGAATGGCGTTGAAAATTTAAAGATGGCCGAACTGATGTGCATGATGAAGGAGGTCAAGGACGCAAATCTGTCGCTACAGACGATCTTGTTCAACGAGTTGATCAAGTGGTTAAGGAAAGGTGTAGGTTCACCATAAGTGAATTATCGATGAAATTTCCGGAGGTTTCAAGATCTGCCTTGTACTCTATAGTTATTGAAGAGTTTCGCTACAGCAAAATTTGTGCTCGCTGGGTTCCAAAGATGTTAACGGACAACCACAAAACTTGCCGAATGGCAGCAGCTTTATAGTTTCTTGACCATTACAATATTGGTGGAGAAATTTTTTTGAAATCCATTGGGACCGGTGATGAGACTTGGATTCAATATGACACGCCCGAAACGAAATCGGCAATCTCAGCAATGGATGCACACAAATTCTCCAAACAGACCTAAAAAATTCAAACAAACCTTCAACAACCGTAAGATTATGGCAACTGTTTTTTGGGACCAAAAAGGTGTGTTGCTTGTGGGGTTTATGCAGACGGGGACAACAATTACTGCAGATTCTTATTGTGAGACTTTGCGACGCTTACGGAGGGCTATTCGAAACAAATGAAGAAGCTTGCTAACTTCCGGAATTGTTCTGATCATGACAATGCCCATCCTCACAGTGCTCGTGTAAACCAACGGCTCCTTGATATGGGAACATTAGATGGGATATTTTCGAACACCCACCACATAGTCCCGACCTAGCGCCCAGTGATTACCATCTTTTCGCGGAACTAAAGAAGCGGCTTGGAAGGCAACGCTTCCAAACTGACGAGGAGCTCAAAGAAAGCGTCATAGATCACTTCAAGTCACTGGAGGCAACATTTTATGAAGAGGGTATTTCAAAGCTTGTTCACAGATATGACAAATCCCTCAATTGTCAAGGTGATTATGTAGAGAAGTAACCTTTAGTCTACATTACTTTTGGCAGTAAAATCATTTTTTTATATTTACCCGTTTTCCCTTTATAACCTATCGGAGGTTGAAAAAAAAATAGCCCACGTATTTATTTCAAAATCCAACAAAAGGTTTATTTTTAACGATGAAGAACAAGAACAATCACCATAAATAAAAAAAAAACATACTATAGTTTTTTTGGGGTTCGAAATAATAAAGATACAGAAGTGTACGCTCGACTGCAACATGAAAACATCAACACACTAAGAATTGTTGTTGTGTGTTTCCGCAGTCTGTATATTTGCTCACAAAATGGGGCCACGGTAGCCCAATCGGTAGAGCGCCGGACTTGTAATTGGAAGATTGCAGGTTCAGTACACGAGCCGGCCGAAGACATGCCGTAAACACTAATGGTGGCTGTTGCGAGTTATATCTGTCGTGGTCACAATTTCCTTCATGTTTTCATCAAAATAATATCTCTCGGGGGGGGGGGGGGTCACCGAAACGAGGAAGCCAACCCCTCCGTGTAGGATCAAAATTGTGATAGCATGTTTCTGGACTATCTCTAAGGATGAGTCCCAGACCGTCACCAATTGCCTATTGCGTCCCACTACTGCGTCGTAAAACCCAACCAACCAACCAACCTCACGAAACTCTTATTCTTAGTGACACACTGAAAAAAAAATCTGTAGCTTTATTGAAACGTTTAACCAGAGTCTCTGTAAATTCATACTGATTCTTGGTTAAAAGTAAATAATCGAGATTATCAATCTTTATTCTGTATTTTTATCTGCACTAGACTTCCGTACAATGCGAGAGCAAGGTTGCCAAATATATAATACAATTACATTTTTTACCACCACTAAATTTTTAGATAATTGGTCTATCAGTTCAATTACACTCGATTTAGTTTTTGCAAAAAGCAGTTACTTTGGTATAAAATTAGTGGTGTTAAAAAATAAAATTGTAGTATTCATCTAGCAATCCGGTCCCGGCATTGTACGGGAGTCCACTGTATTTTTCTTACAGTCGGCAACAAAAGTATCCGAGCACTAACCAGTAATTCCGATATTAAAAAATTACACTTAATACTGTTTTGTTAAATAAATCCTTGTCAAATCATGTTCTTAGATTGACTAAGAACATGACTCGACAAGGATTAATTTAACAAAGCAGTATTAAGCGTACTTTTTTTAGACAAGGATTATTGCTAATGCTCGGATACTTTTGCTGCCGTATTTAACTGTATTTAATGACTGTATTTAATTTCTCAGTAAAAATTAAAAATGAATGTTTCTACTTTACAGAAAGCGTTCTAAGTTACAAACATATTCTCTCCAATAATTAAATTAATTACTAGCATTCGTCATTAACATGCATATATAAAGTAGATTTTTTAACATCTCTTTTTACTATTCTCTGTAATTCTACGTAAGACTTAAGGGGACTCTCTACCTATCGTCACCGAAAGCCGAAGCCAATGTTATTCTTGGGAAATTTTACCCCATTATAATTCATTAACTAATACATACTTTTAAATTCCGTTTTCACTTTCTGAAATTTTACAACTATTAAACAATTTATCGCTTTCTAAAAATTGATTTTTTTTATTTTTAAGACTTCATTTTTAAGCTCAAAAATGCGAAATTTCACATTGTGAAAATTCGCGTTTTACAACCGCAAAATAAAATATTAAAAATTTTAAAAAATAGTTTTTAGAAAGCGATAAATTCCTTAATAGTTGTGAAATTTCTAAATGTGAAAAAGGAATTTAAAAATATATAGTAGTTAATAAGTTATAATGGGACGAAATTCTCCATAGCTTGGCTCTGGCTTAGGGGGACGATAAGTGGAGAGGCCTCTTAAGATAAATTATTACGAGAAGTTTTCTGTTAAAATTTTTAAGAATCCACATAACTAACACATAATTTATAATATTTATTATTCACTTATTTATTTCACTGGCTTAAAGACAAAGAATTATTTTTCCATAACAGTCTAAAGAAGTGTGCTTTAAAATTTACTTATATTATTTGATTTTATGAAAACCAACAGACTATTTTAATATAAAACTACAAAAGATAACGTTAGTTGGTTACTGAAACTGACATCCATAGTAAGCTATCTTAATCCTACAGTTTAACTGAATAGCCTTTGTTAAATTTTTGTACAAAAATTTCGGTATTCACGCTTTTTATTTAATCCTTTATGAAGCCAATATATTTTAAGTATTTTCAAAATCAATGTTCAACAAAGAATCATTTTTTTTATTTATTATTTTTACTGCCACGGACTCATTTAATTTTTAATCATCTCAGCAAAAACAGCTTTTGATACATATTATTTTATATATACACGACAGGAGTGTGTAGATCATAAATATCCGTTCCTCTTTATTCAACGTCCGTCTTTTAAGCTCAAATGACAAACAATATTCTTTATTAACAATAAGGATAAAATAAAAATTGAAGCAGAATTCAAATATCGTATCTTTTTAAGCACTAGCTAATTATTTATTATTTTAGACATGAAAAATTTTACTATTTTACTCATTTTACATAACAAAAGCACAAATTCAGAGCATTTTTTCTCATGAAAGAAGCTATATTAAATAAAATATTGCAAAATATATACAGTAAAATGTAATCCAAATGCTAATATGTCAAAAAAACTACTGCGTGCATTAACGTTGCTTGTTTGAAATCCTTCATAATTCCAGTAGCCTTTTATTTAAAAAATTCGATATATTTTTTAAGAAACTTTCTATTTCTCATTAGAAACTCCTTATTTTTATATTTTTATTCAATTTTCTACGCATCATTTACCTATAATCTGAATATTTATCTCTCTCTGTTGAAAAATATTTGCAACACAGACTAAAAAGAGATGGGATAGTGTAGATTTTAACTTAATGGTGATATTTTAATGGATTGGAAATGTTAAAGTACTGAAAAAGGTTCTTTTTTTTAATCTAGAGATAATTTATTTGCGATATAAAAAATACATATATATAGCTTTTTTTTTTTTTTTTTGCCGTTAATTAATGCAGATAAAATAGCAAGACAATGAATTAAATTGTTGTAAAATAAACAGATCCTTAAAGTCGCTGCTGTTTTGTTTATTTATATTTTATAACTTGGCAAAAAATGGCTAGAAGGAAATAAATCATGATTTGGATGTTTTCTCGCCATGATGATTCCAATAGTTACAGTCGGTAACAAAAGTATCCGAACACTAGCAAAAATTCTTATGTAAAAAAAGTAGAGTTAATAATGTTTTGTTAAATAAATCCTTGTCGAACCATGTTCTTAGTCAGTCTAAGAACATGATTCGACAAGGATTTATTTAATAAAACAATATTAACTCTACTTTTTTTACTTTCTCTTACCCATAAGGTAGAGAAAGTATTGTTTTTGGGTCAAATTTTCGAACGCGAGATTTTGTTATATTTACACGTTTTGAGGTCCCCTGAATACAAAAATCATGTTTTTAGCAAATGGTCTGTGTGTACGTCTGTATGTCTGTGTGTCTGTCTGTATGTCTATGTGTCTGTCTGTGTGTCTGTGTGTCTGTATGTGTGTCTGTGTGTCTGTATGTGTGTCTGTGTGTCTGTCTGTTATCAGCATATCTCAAAAACAAATTATGGCAGAAAGTTCAAACTTGGTATTCTAAATGTGTATCATATAGGGATGCTACAGTAAGCTTTTCGTTAAGATCAAGCAAATGGTTCGTGTACAGGGACAATCAAGAGAATTCTAATACATTACGTCTATGGGGGAAATTGCAGGAAAGTAGAGTTTAACGTCTATAGACTGAACTAAACCAAATGAAACGAATATATATTTTTTGTAATAGAGATAGTTAACTGGGAAATTTTTTTTGTGTATGTAAGAGCCTCGCCTCCCCTCCTGGGGGGGAAGTCCCCCCTCGAGGGGAGTAAATTTTCATGATGGGTATCTTTCAAAAGAGCTCGCCAATACCTTTAAAACGAATGGTTGAACCATCGATCTGCGATAATTTAAAACAAAGTTATCAATTTTTTTTACTTTTAACGAAAAAAAAAAATCGTTTTTTTCCCCCCTTCTTTTTAATGATGAGAATAAAATGGACTTTTTTTTGGATATTTGGTGTTATACCACTTCTCTAATATGGAAATCGTCTGCATTATCATAAGAGATATTTTTTTTAAATAATAATTTTAATAAATTACTTTTTAAAAACATAATTATTTTTTAATAACCGAATTAAATTCTATGTAAATGTAGGTGCATTAATGAAAGGGGGGGTTGAGGGGGGCGGCAGCCCCCCCCCCCCCTCATACAGAACTAATTATCATATAAAACTCTTCAGAAGCCTAATAGGAATTGTTTAACACAGGTTTACATAACAGTACTCGTTATCTTACCTTTTAATCTGCAACCTGTATTTATAGTGTTAAATTTCAGGGTAAGAGAAAGTCGTGTGAGTGACACACCAGATTATTATATAGGAAATTTTGCTAGTGTACGGATACTTTTGTTACCGACTGTACATGCATAAACAGATATTGTGATGCTAAAAATCACATGTTATTGTATCAAAACATTACTAATTATTATATTAATCATACAGTATTGTTTATTTATTTTTAATTTTAAAATAGCATATATAAGTGCTATAAAAGGATTTTAACTTATTTAATTTTAGTTTAATGCTTTGTATGACAAATTGAATTCTTTCCTACAAAATATTTACATTGTTGTGGAACAGATACTTTTTTTACGGTTGAAGAGTATCTCAATTTAATCAGTCGTATTAATCTCCCTCACTCAAAATTAGAACGCGTGTAATTGTGTATATTCAGTTTTAAAAACGTGCATTTTATCAGAAAATTGTTAACATTTTATCTCATTAATCACACGGAAAAAAATCATAACGTACACACTGGGACAAAAAAAGAAAGAAAAAAGGAGAAGAAAAGGGGTAAAAAAAAAAAAGAGAGAGAAAGCTGCATTTCATATTCTTAGTTACTTTTTAAATTGTCTGTGCCTTTTTTACTCCGAATGTGCAATTATTTTTCTCGCGCCCTTTCCAAGAACTTTAAATAAACAATTGGAAAATTGGCAAGTTCGCAGAGAGAAGAGGCAATTTATTGAAATGCTTGAATAAAAAATAATAATAATAATAACTCAGACGTATAAAAAGCTATTAGTAGTTGGTGATAAAAAAACATGTTTTTGACTATAACAACAAAATTATTTTAATTAGATCAGTAACAAAAAGCCTTAGCGTCAAATTTCTGTCAGTTCTTTTTTGTCTAAACTTCAAAAACTGTAAAATTTTAACTAGGAAGGCTTAGGAAAACATTGATGTATGTCAGTAATAGAAGATCGCTTTAAACAAACGTTCTATCTAAAAAAGTCGATTTGCTACAAGCTCTCAGATTGGACATAACTAATGAAAACATTTTCGAAAACAATACAGAGTCGATAAATTAAATAGGATTAAAAGCTGAACAATCTATAAAAAGAAAAAAAAAACTGCTTGGAAGAAAGAAAACTTGACTAGGAAATAAATCTAAAGAATTTGACTTTTAACAGTTATTTCCAAGAAATAATTTCTTGTGCAGAGTTGCCAGATTTGGGGACTTTTTTATTCAACTCTCACCAATAATTTTGAGAAGTGATATTTGCTATACATAATAGACGTTTATCTTTCGAAGTGCTTAGGCAACCGTTACAATTAAAATTTAGCGGCGGGGGTTGAATAAAAAAGTCCCCAAATCTGGCAACACTGTTCTTGTGTATCAATATTTAACCATTTGGGCTGGTGGAAACCCGTAATTAAGAGAAGGGTATCGATATAGTGAAATCTTCATTCTAGAAATAATCTTTTACTTCATAGTGGTATGGGAATACAAAACTTATCATGTTGATTATCAAAGATTAATTCTAAAGAGATCGGTAAATACTAACAAATATTAAAATGTAATAAAAGACGATGTATATTCAGTGACATTAGAAGTTTCTCACATACCTAGGCTACCAGTTTTTTAGTATGTCAATGCTGCATGTCACAAGGCGGTTGCGGTAGGTTAAATTTAAGTTTTGATGATTATATTTAACATGGCTTTAGGGTTAATAATACTTACATTATTTTAAATTTTAGGAACATTATTATAAGCAATATCTTTAAATATTTTTGTTAAATTGGGCAGAAAATAGTTTAGATTTGAATGCAATTGAAAATGTATAGGCTGAAATAAAAACAAAAATTCATTTATTGTATATATATATAGATATATATGTACTTAACAATTTATCAAAACATTTCATGTTATGTCCTATTTTTCAAACAACATTTTGAAAATGTTATGAAATATATAGAAAGAGAGAGTGAGAGTACAGCCAAGAAATAATTTCTTGTGCAGAGTTGCCAGATTTGGGGACTTTTTTATTCAACTCTCACCAATAATTTTGAGAAGTGATATTTGCTATACATAATAGACGTTTATCTTTCGAAGTGCTTAGGCAACCGTTACAATTAAAATTTAGCGGCGGGGGTTGAATAAAAAAGTCCCCAAATCTGGCAACACTGTTCTTGTGTATCAATATTTAACCATTTGGGCTGGTGGAAACCCGTAATTAAGAGAAGGGTATCGATATAGTGAAATCTTCATTCTAGAAATAATCTTTTACTTCATAGTGGTATGGGAATACAAAACTTATCATGTTGATTATCAAAGATTAATTCTAAAGAGATCGGTAAATACTAACAAATATTAAAATGTAATAAAAGACGATGTATATTCAGTGACATTAGAAGTTTCTCACATACCTAGGCTACCAGTTTTTTAGTATGTCAATGCTGCATGTCACAAGGCGGTTGCGGTAGGTTAAATTTAAGTTTTGATGATTATATTTAACATGGCTTTAGGGTTAATAATACTTACATTATTTTAAATTTTAGGAACATTATTATAAGCAATATCTTTAAATATTTTTGTTAAATTGGGCAGAAAATAGTTTAGATTTGAATGCAATTGAAAATGTATAGGCTGAAATAAAAACAAAAATTCATTTATTGTATATATATATATATATATATATATACTTAACAATTTATCAAAACATTTCATGTTATGTCCTATTTTTCAAACAACATTTTGAAAATGTTATGAAATATATAGAAAGAGAGAGTGAGAGTACAGCGATTAACACACCCAGCGTTTAGTGACCTAAGCTTTCTTTTATATATTAAACAATTAAAAATTAAATTTTCTTCCGAAAGATCAGAGTATATAATGATAATCTAATCAAAGGAACATACTACATATATTTTCACCAAATAAAATTACACAAATTTAGAGTAAACAAAATAAACAAATTAAAAATCAAACTAAGCTAAGAAAATTTAGTAAAGAAAAATATAATTTTAAATCACACAATACTCAATTTGTTAACGAGATATTTAAAGACATATTTTGAAAAGCAATCTTAAGATTTTCCTGTAAACATTTGAATTTGAATTGAATTGAACTATGGATCTACATATTTGGAAGTTTAGATTTTAGGCATTATAAATAAAGGACAACAATAATAATACTATTTATTTATTAAAATATTTATTGTTATCACATAATTTGTATTCTTCTTTATTATTATTATTATAGACCGATATTTATAAAATTCACATACTTTTAATAGAGATGGAACACTGACGAAGCACTCATACTAGTATTTGTTTAAAAAAATTCTTTACCTATAGAATCGCTGGTTTAAGAAGAAGAAATTTTGTTTCATTAACAGTGGTAGGAGTTATACGCCAGTGTTTCATCTCTGTAATATTGACACTTTTAAAGTATTTGTTATTTTTAGAAATTCAACATTTTTTAATAAATTTTGTAATAAAATTCAGATTTTTTTTTATAATTAATATTAATATTTTTCATTATATTTGTATAAAAAAGTTTAACTAAAATAAACTGTTAAATCCCTACTTAAAGCAAACTGAAATCTCTTCTATAATGCGCGTAAGGTAGAAGCAAAACGATTAACACTATTAAAATCATACATGGATTTCAAATATACAAATACTTTTAAGAATATAAAAACAACAATATTTTACTATTCTAAAACAACTATTCAATACTTTTAGTCAATTTTAGAGCCACGTTAAAATAAAAATAATTAAAAGATGAAAAAGTTTTATGGGCTGGTTAATTGCAGCATCTTCTCATTTTCTCCCATCTTAGCTGCTTTAAATTCTTTTAAAGTCAAGGAGAACCGGTATTATAAAGAGAGAAAAAAATCAAATCTTTTTATTAAAGAGCTTAAGGGGGAGGGGGACTTATCCACTTTTTTAATTAATTTTTACTTTTACTCTAATTATACTTCAATCACGGCATAGTGTCGTGTGTAAATGTTGAATCAAACTCACAAAAATCTTAAATTTGATCATAGCCTTCTGAACTAGATGCCTTCCACGTGGCTCGGAAACTTTAATGTAGACAGCGCCACCTAGTACAAATTGCGCGACTTTTTTATTCAACAGCCACCAAAAATTTTTAAAAGTGGGATTTGGTATACATAAAAGGCGCATAGAATCGAAGAAACCTCGATTATATATATCATATATCACTTCTTAAAATTATTGGTGACAGTTGAATAAAAAAGAGCGTAATCTGTACCAGATGGCGCTGTCTACCGCTTGAACTGTTGCCAAGTTTCCGAGCCACTCGGATGTGATTTGACTATCTTGTCAGCTTTAATAAATCACATCAGTTTACTTAGAAATGTTAACGTATTCGCTCTCCTACTCTCCAGAAGCATGCAGGAGTATTCACCGATGTTTACTTAAATAGTTTAACTTGAGAAATACTTCACTTCGTTCACCGTAATGCATTTAAACTAAAAATACTAACATACATGTGAACTCTAAAACTTCTCACCTTCCATAGCTTTGTTCCAAGTACTCTTCACACTTCCTCTAAAACCAACCCCAACTAAACAAAATTCGAATAAACATCTCACCCTCAACTACCCAATTTTCCATGGACAACTTATACTTATAATCTCTCCACGATTTCGAGCGAGACAGGCCTGCTTGATTTACAAAGATGCTTTGAGCTTCTGAAAAAAATAAAACTTGCATAATATAACTATTTTAGTTTTTTATCATGGGTTTTTGACAATACAAGCAGTACCATGGTTCATCCTTTATGAATTTTCATATGAATGAAAAGAATTAGATACTAATAGACCAGCTCCTGGCTTCTCTGTAGTACATGACACAGTAAAATAGATGAAACTTTTTGAAGAATAATACAAATAAATTATAATTGCATAAATTTGTTAAATAAAATAAAAAAAAAGGCTGGAATAATTAAATACTAAGGATATTTGTATGATCTAAATAAGAGTTTTAAATATGTATTTTAGCATTTTATTGTTCATATTACTTTGTACTTAAACGCATTTTCACTAGTTTACATTTAATAAAAAATATTATTCCGCATTGATAATTATGCAAGTAAATAATTTTTGAAAATGTCAATAGTTTATAACATAAAAATACTGAATATTCATGGTCATGTGCACAACCCTATTTGAAAACAAAAATGTTTTTATAAATTATTTGGAAGATATTAAAAACGTGACATATCAAATTGAAATTTTCTTCTGTGTGGCTTTTAATCATTGTTTTTTTTTTTTCTGTTCTAGATTCTACATTTGACAGGATAATTTTCTTAATAATATTTATTTAAATGTAATAGTTGGTTGCTAGGTTGGTTGGGTATAACTTCGCACTAGTGCTGCGCTATGCTTCGCATTAGTGAGATGGCAAGTGATAGCACGGCCGAATATTTAAAAGAACTGGACTGCTGACCGACAGGTCTTCGATTCGAATCCATTTAGTGACAATCATGATTTAAGTAAGGATTATGATATATTGTGTGTTTAAGTGAATGAATAATTTCAGCATTTTAAAGTATTTCACAATGGTTGTTTTCATATTTTTTTACAATGCTTATTAGTTTAATTTACAGCTACATCTTGCAACTTCTGCAAAAATGCAGCTATTTATAAAATTTTTAATTTATTTATTTTTAACATTATTAAATTAATTTAATTTAAAATATTCCTATCTTATATGTTTCGGAATTTACAACCTCTTAAAAAGATAACTAGGAAATTGCATAACTTGTCGTCAGAATTATGTTAATTTTTATCAACTGTTTATTTGAGATGAATAATTTTGGATTCCTGCAGTTATTCTTATATCTGTTATTAAAATTAATTGGTGGCTTGGTACTGATATTTTAAATGTTGAGATTGACTATCTGACTAATATAAAAAAAAAAAAAAACTACCCAAGCAGACCTAATAAGACCAGTTTTAAAAATGTACTTAATGTTATCTTCATTATTCTTAAAGTGGTCAAAATTTATTTCAGTGTCTAGATCAGTCAGATTTAAAATATCCAGTTACCGACTTGTTACCGCATTCAAAATAAATAAATAAATAAATAAAATAATTTTAAATATCCATGCAATAACTAAACATTTATATATTTATCTTTTCGTTGTAAATAAAAGCGCGTAATAAACGTTGCAATATCACAATAAAATTCTACTGATAAAACTAGAGCAAAAATGTACTATATAGTACTTTCAATACAGCATAATCCAAAAAAAATGACGAATTTAGTATGCATAATAGACACTCTTTAAAAATGACAAGTATATTTTTCATTACTAGAAGAAATGGATTTTGTAGTTTGAAAATATCGAATTCAATATGAGCAATATATCTTCAGGTCGGATTAGTAAAGCAGAATATAAAACTTTCTATTTCATTTTTACTGTTTTCTATTTCTTTCAGAAATTCTTTAAATTGGAATACTGTAAAGCAGCTATAGTAAAAGCTTATTTCGAAATTCAAGATATAACCAGAATAATTCTGCCGCTTTTAGATAAGGCAAATTTTAAAAGCCGCTATATGCGCATTACTTTGCATAAAGATACCACCAAAAATTTTAGAAAGGTTATATGTAAAACTTACTTTCTAGGAAATTTTTTAGATGTCAGTTTCGTTCTTGGGTCTAGCTAAGAAGAGTTTCAGTAATGCCCATAA
This sequence comes from Salticus scenicus, assembly GCA_963930645.1. Taxonomy (NCBI): domain Eukaryota; kingdom Metazoa; phylum Arthropoda; class Arachnida; order Araneae; family Salticidae; genus Salticus; species Salticus scenicus. The sequence goes on along the minus strand of OZ005657.1, from coordinate 244,038,443 downwards.
ATAAGGATATCATTACAGCACGTTTATTATATGACTACAAACTAGGTACAAACATTTCTCAGGCAAGCTTATAATATGTATAACATTCGGAGACAATGTATCAAAAATGTACCACTCAAAGATAATAAGTGAGATCAAGGTTAATTGCGACAGGGAAAAATAGTGACATTTAGTTCACTGGCTAACCACTAGGCCACAGCGCCTGTTCCAATTTATGAAGAAACAGTTTCTTATCGCAATCTGTTTCAGAAATTGAGGCTATAGCGCCATTTTCATTTTAATTTTTTTATTTTATTTAAGGGAACTTAGCACTTTTGACTTGGCACTACTGAAGATTTCACATGAAAGTTTATATTTCCATTTAAAATTTATAAATTGAACTATAATAGGTTTGTTCAATGGAATATATATTCAGGCAAAACTTATTAGGGTTTTTGATATTTTTTGCATGTTTTAAATCTTTAAATTGAGTTTTCTCAGTCTGAATTTTTTCATGAATTCATTTTTTTTTTTTTTTTTTTTTTTTTTTTTTTTTTATGTTTAATAGAACCTACTTAAAAGAATCAGGAATGGGTTTTGCAATATCCATAAAACACCATTTTAAAATTTCAAATCTGTAAAAAGTCTATCAAAAACCATAAGAATTGTTACCTGAATATACATAATGACCAAACCTAATATAGTTCAATCTATAAATATTAAATGAAAAAATACGCGATTATGTGAAACCTTCAGTGGTACCAAAGTCAAAGGCCCCCTTAAGCAAATCGATCTTTAGATTTTTTTTTTTTTTTTTTTTTTTTTTATGAAATACATTATGAGATTTCATTTCAAGCCTTGAAATTTGAGAACATTTTTTTTTATATCGAGAGATAATTTTTAGCACATTATTTATTGTTTTTATTGGAATCAAATGGTAATATATAGAAATGAATAAAATTATTAAAATTTAAATTTAAGACATTTACGCTTAATTATGATTTTTTAAATATAATTAGTAATAAAAGATAATGTGTAATTTAAAAAAATACTTTATTTATAATTTTACTTTAACAGAGCAAGGGCTAAAAAATGTCTCTACCATATAGTGCCAAAACAAAAATGTTCAGTAAATGCTGAGCTACAGACATCTGTAAAATTGTAGTTATATAAAATAGCACAGCCATTTATCGGTCCGATGAACGCCCAAGCGTAAGGAATATGCGAACGAAGGTAGTGGGGATGCGAAGACACATTTTTATGATTTGTGTCTAATTTACTTTAAATATAGTGACCAGCACAAGGCCTGCTTTTCTACGTAAATGAAGAGAATTGTCTTTCTTTGTGTGTGTCTCTGAAGCTCAGTTTACTGATTGCAGAGCTAAAAATCTTGGTAAAGGTAGATAGGACCATGCAGGAATGTAACTCATCAAGATTATTTTTCGAATTTGAATTTTTCAAATTCATTTTTTTTTCTTTCGTTTTTTTTTTTTTTTTTTTTTTCCATTTCTTTCTTTCCATTTCTTTCTTTTCTTTTCTTCTTCTTTTTTTTTTTTTTTTTTTGTATTATTTTCTTAAACTTTATTAAAACTACTTGTTCTTTCAGTCGTCTCTGTTCCTTAGCAATGGTTGCTATACATTTTTTGTTTATGTATTTAAACTAGCTTTCACTTTTTTGTCGTGTGTCATGTGACTAAATGTAGTTAATAGATAATCGTGATTATCATACGCGATTTAAAATTCGCGACTGAAGTACTACTTCGATTCTTTTTTTTTTTTTTTCCCATATCAATACATTTTGATTCAAAAAACATTTCTCAATCTGATGATATCTTTTTCGTAATAATGCGAGCGTTAGATTTGTTTAAAATTAAATAAAATATCATATTCCATGATAATTATTTTAATTTGAAAACAACCGTATATGCAAAGATAAAAAATCCTTTTAAGAGGAAAATTATTTATCATTTAATTTAATATTTCTATAGAAATAAAATAATAATATAGATGTACGGATTAAACTTTTTATATTTAAAATTTGTTTAAAATTTATAACAGTTAAGTTTATTTATAATTTTTCTGATATTTATAAATAAAGTGGTTTTTTCTCCCTCCCTCTCTGTTTGCTGGTATGTATGTTTGTGTGTGTGTGTGTGTGTGTGTGTTTATGTATGTTTTCGTGCTTAGGCCAGTTATAGCAGAACTACAAGGTAGAGAAACTAGGTGGCAAGAATAGTAGTATGGAACGACCATGCAGGAATGCTCCTCAACGAGATTTTTTTTTTCGACCTTCGAAATCTAATTTATTTATTTATTTATTTTTATTTTCTGTTTCATTCTCATAAATTTTATTCAAACTTTTACTTAATTTATTTTAGTCGTCTGCGTCCCTTTAGCAACGGTTACTATGCAACTGATTTTTTTTTTTTTTTTTGAACTACCTTTTAATTTTTCAGTAGTTAGTCATGTAATAAAATATGATTTATATATACTTGCGATTATAACAAATGAAGTCTCAGGAAGTCAAATGAAGCAGTATGGAAGCATTACTTCGAATATGTTGATACCGAATTTATATTGTGAATTTTTTTTCTAAATATGGTGTTATCTTTACCTAAGCGATGCAATCGCTAGAATTTTTTTAATTAATGTAAAATTTGCTACTTAATTTCAATCGTTTCTATTTGAAAACAATTGTATTTGTGGAAAAAAGAAAAATCCCTTTGAAAGGAAAAAGTTTAGTATAAGAAAAAATTGATCTTTTTAATTTAAAATTTACTTAAAATTTATGCAATTTAGTTTAGCTATATTTTTTATGCAATAACCAATAATTATTAATAATATAATTCTCAATTACTTTTACTTATAATTTTATTAAAAGAGAGAGAGGGCTTGAAAAACTATCTTACTAACTTTCAATAGTACAACGTGCCAAAACTAAAATAATCAGTAGATGCTGAGTCATAGCAGTCTAAAAAATCGTAGCTCTTGAATAATAGAAGAGCTACTACTCGACCTTTATACGTGGTTTTGAGCGATTTCAAGGATTTTTTTTTTTTTTTTTTTTTTTTTTTTTCAGTTTTTATTTATAAAAGAGAAAGGGTAAAGGTTTAAAAAGGTAATGAATCCTTTTTTAATACATTTAAATATGGTAACCTAGGAAGCGAGCGAAGCCTTCTAACATCTAATGTTTTTTAAAGAACAATTTGAGAGGTTAAAATAAATTGATTATTCCATACACAATAAATGTGTCATCCTTTAATCTTTTGTTTTAAAATTTAATTGATATAAAAAGTTTTATTGACATAGGTAGATTACAAATTAATTGGGCAACTTCGTAAACGAATATTGTATGAAATATGAATTGTAAGTTTTTAGCTCGAATGCAGGTTAGTGTTAGCGCATCCTACGTTAGCGGATAGATGTCGCACCGTGCCTCATCTCTCCGAAAAATGAGGAATTTTCATTTTTTGGTCGTGACTTTTCGTCATTCGGTCTGCACCGAAAAAAGAAAAAATAAAATAAAGTCACGGATATGACCGTATAATTTCAAGGGAAATGACTGCATTTTGCTAGCTAAACTGTCATAGTCCGTAAACTGATGTTATATTGACATTTTTTACTAACAAAAGCCATTCATCTACGTAAATTGCTCAAATCTGTCATCAAACTGTATTTTTACGTCCAAATCTCCTCAAATGTAAAGTGTCAGCAATTCAGTGAATCAGTTTCTATCTGAAACTGAAAATATAATTGTATTGTTATTGATTGAGAGACTTTATTTATACATTTATACAAATAGCGATTGATGTACAAAATACACTTATTTTACGGGTTGGTTCTATGTTTACCATAACGTAAAATTACGGTAATACATCATTCATGTTCAAATATATTTTTTTACGTCCTTTGCCTGGAATCTCTGCTCCCGGGCTTTGCCCAAAATTTGCTTGGATTTTTCAAAAAGTATGTGTTCAATTCGTGAAATGATGGGAACATATACCTGCGCTGAAAACGTGAATTGCTGTTGCGAATTCGTAAAACACAATTTTCTGTGCAAGTACATTGGAATTTTCGCCGAAATTTCACTAAAAGAGCTCCGAAAAAAGATATCTTTGTAGCTTGTTATCATCTATTTACTGAATCAGGCCGATAGGCGTAATGGCCAAGACAAACCAAAACTTTGAGAACAGACAGTGCATCCAGTGAGAAATTCACTCTTTAGAAATCCGAAAAAATCTACAGCTCGAGCATGTGCAAAAAGTGGGAATTTCTAAACCAAAATTACGCAAAATTTTATTAGAACGCCTTATATTTAAAGCTAACAAAATACAAATTGTTCAAAATCTGATGTCCGTGGACTTGACGAAAAATAAATGAGTTTTTCAGCTGTATCTTACAATGCATGAAATGGAAGAAAATTTCCTTTGGCAGTTAGTTTCTGATGATAAGGCACCGTTTCATATGAGTGAAGGACTTAACAGACAAAAAGTCATTTTATAAAGACCGAAAATCCTCGTGCCATCTAAAAGAATTAAAGTATTAGTCTGAAGAAAAACGCTTTTCCGAAGTTCTATTGCATTTGTTCCATTCTTTATCTGTAGAAAAATCTGTTACAGGATTCGTATACCTAGCCACGATATTAATTTTCTCGATGCCAATCCTGGAAGAAATAATGACTAAAGGTTTAAATTTTCGACAAGACGACGCAATATGTCAATTCCACAATAAGGGGATTTTTTACCTCAATTCTGAAGTACTGGTTTTAAATATTCGCGCAGTTGTTGCTCCGTAACCATCACGATCACCAGACTTCACTACTCGACTTTAATATTTGGGGTTTTATAAAAGACCAGATTTATCATCTGATGTTTCCGAAATCCATTCTTACAAAAAGTAATTTACAGATGGAAGATTTGCTGAGTAACAAATGGCAGCTACATCGAACATTTGTGAAAAAAGGTAAAATATATGTTTTTCACTATGAAATAATCTTGTTCAGTGTCACATTTAACCAACAAAATACACATAATAATCCGTATTTTTACCCTACAAATTTGTGAAAACCTTTATTGAATATTTTAAAGGGAAATTAAAATATTACTATCAAGCTGTTTTGAATAATGAAGCATATCATCTCAACATTGTACGTCGATATGTAATCAGTACAAATCATGTTAAATCAGACTAAATAAAAAATTAAGAAAATCTCCAAGCACAAAAGTGCTTTTGTTTCAGCACTCAAAAGACTGTATAGCACAAAAATATGTGCAAATAAACATGATTTCGAAAGATAACCAAATAAACTTATATCATCACAAAACTAGTGATAGGGTTTTTTGTCAGGTTTATATTATGGTTTATTTTGGTATGGTTTATATCTATATTCAGATTTTTTAACACGAGGTCTAATCGAACTGGAACCTACGGCTTGAAGTTCACTTCGGAACCACTACGAACATTCATACCTGAACCGTCATATGAGTCTGGTTCTGGTATGGAGCACTTGCCCCTGTTAACTGAAGACCATAACTTACCATTCATTTATCTTACCCCAAATCTTTAATTAAATTTATTAAAAACTTTAATCCGAAAATTTTACTTTCTTCTTCAACAAATCGAAACATAAAAATAAAGACATTAACAGGGTTCTCTTTCGTCACTTTTTTGGGCACTGAAAATTTCGAACAGTATTTTCTTAAAATAATTTCTTATGATTGACCTTAATTAACAGTGAAAAAAATATTAAAAAAAAAAAAAAAAAATACCATCAAAATTTCCGGTACCAGAAAAAGTAAAGAGCGGGAAACCTGCAATAAATTGAGATACAGAAGTTTGCAGAAAGTAGTAAATGAAAGTTCTTTTAGCAACAGTATACATACATAAAAATACTAAAAAAAAAACTATGAAATTATAGTGCATTATTTAGTAAAAGCAGTAAAATCAAAGTAACAAATCCCATCCTATACATGAATGTAAAACATTAGATTTATTTGATATAATGTAATTTTTTAAAAGGAAAACAAGTTTAGTTTACAGTGTTTATTTAATTTAATTATTTCAGCAATCAGAACTTACAAAAATATCGGAATGTAATATTGCAACACACACACACACACTGAATGAGGGAAAGAGGAAAGGAGTTCTAATTGAGATCCAATTTTTCTTGATTTTTTAAATAATATAAGCAAATTTTTCTAATCTCACCCTCAGCTTAAAAAAATTATAATAATAAACATTTTCTACGAATTTAAATGGGCTGCTAACATTATCGAATAAAAGTTCTTTTTAATAAAAATGTGAGAAAACTATTATTATTACTTTTTTTTTTCTTTTATCTTACATAGAAAATTTCTGTACAAGTAAATATATTATAATCAGTCAAAAAGCGATGTCGAGAAGAGATGAAATGCTCTGTTTTATTAATTATTTAGTTCATAACTGAGTTTTTATAACCTTTTTTTTTTTTTTTTTTTTTTTTTTTTTACACTGCAACACAGACTAAAGAATATCGTTTGGCTCTCTATATTTATATTAATTATGATATTTTGAAGGGCTTTTTCAGAGGGTTCTTTTTTCCTCTTTTTTTTTTTTTTTTTTTTTTTTTTTTTTTTTAATCCTCGGCAACGTAATTACCTTTATCTCTCCTAGCTATTTATTTACCATTAATTACTTTTCTTCAATGCATAGTCATAAAACACAAATAGGTATACTATTTTTGCTATTCTTAGTAAATTTGATTAAAAGATATTTTCTATATGAATATATTCATTATAATTACATTTACTTCATAAATTATTTTTTTATAAACATTTCATTTTTGAGAAAGGTTTAATTTAGTTTAAGCCGTAACACATTCCAATAAAATTAACTTTATTTTTGGAAACCTTTAAAAAACAATAAAAAAATTGATGCTTAACTTTTTCTCTTTAAGTAAATTTCTTTAATAATTAATTTAAAGGCCAAGGATGAAAAAAACGTTTATTGCTTTTTACATGTTAATTAAGCTTTTTTAATAAAACACTAATTAAGTAAATTGTGCATCAGATAAAGGAAGTTATATATCATCAGATAAAATTCGATAAAATTTCTCCCTCTGTATGTAAGCGTGTGCGTAGATGCATGAATTTATGCTTATATAACCAAATATATGTATATATGGTTGCATGCATAATATTACATATTTAACTGCATGGTACTACCATTATCAATGAAAAATCGGTAGATACTCAAGTAAACAATTAAAATATGATTTAGCATATTTTAGTTATTATTTTGAAAGAAGTTCACAGTATATATTTGACAACGATTTTATAGATTCATATTCATTGTGTAAGAATCAATTTATATTAAAAGTTTATGTTAAAAAGATAAACAATATCTCTATGACAAAAAAATTATAAAAAATATGTGTACTCATTTTTCTTAATTAATGTACGTCCATTATTTTAATGCTAACAAAAGGATATAGGAAATATGGTTTGTGTAATATTTACTATTTATAACATGTTGGTTGTTCGTAAGATGACGAATGCAATCATAAGTAAAGATATGGGGGGGGGGGGATACAGTCAAATATTTAATTCTCAAGGTGGCAGAATTAAATTTTACAGACGATTTGCTCCTTTGTTAATAATGTTCTATAATACTTTGATTGTGCAAGTTTTTAGAAAATGCATTTAAAAAAAAAAATCTGTTAATTTTACCTATGCCACGTAATATTTATTTATAAATATTACCGTAATATTGAGTTATAAGCAATGGTATTTGAATGGGAAAGAAAATGAAGTTTTATGATTATCAAGAAAAATTTTAGTCGTACTATTTTTATTTTTTAAGAGTAAATTTTTCTATAATTAAAGGAATTATCATTAGTACTTTATTTAGATAAAACTACAAGCATACATGTAATTTTATTTATTTTCATCTAATTAATTACGTGTTATCTGTACGAGCTACTTTCATATTTTCATGTAATTTTTAAGAATTCTATGTACAACAATTTGTGTTGTTGTTTTTGTTACAGTCGGCAGCAAAATTATTCGAGAGCTAGCAATAATTCCTACGTAAAAAAAAAAGTACTCTTATTACTGCTTTGTTAAATAAATCCTTGTCGAGTCATGTTCTTTGTCAGTCTAAGAACAAGGATGGATGGATGGATGGGTGGGTTTTACGTCGCACTAGTGCTGCGCAGATGGGCAATAGGTGACGGTCTGGGACACACCCCTAGAGGTGCTCCTGAGACATGCCATCACAATTTTGATCTTCCACGGAAGGGATGGCTCTCCCGCTTCTAAAAACAAGGATTTATTTAACAAAACATTATTAAGTGTACTTCTTTTACATAGGAATTATTGTTAGCGCTCGAATAATTTTGCTGCCAATAGCGCTTATGCCACTCAGAAACTCAGATCTCTGGTAGTGAAACTACCCGAATTTAAAGCGGCAGCGAAAAGTTTTCCCTATTTTACAGGCGCACCACAAGTGGTGGAAAAAGACATAGTTTGATCAATTGGCGAAATAAGGCAGCGCCAACAAACAACAAGAGCTCGAATTTTGATCCAGATCATGGCTAAATAATCTTATGATCCAGTAACCCCAGAGTTATAATTTTGATGGGAATTTGGAGTATTCTGCGACCACGACAGATTTAACGGGCATCAGTCAACATTAGCGTACAGGACGGTCTGCGGCCAGCTCGAAGATCGAATCGGAAACCGTTCAATTACGAGCCACGAGATCTTACCGACTAGGCTACCACGGACTTTGTATTACCTGCAATTTTAATCAACAATATTTTTTTACATGATCGACATATAGGTAGTTAAATCAATCGCGTATCATTTAAGCTTATAAGTCATAAATAAAGGCTTTTGACAATGCGTTTTATGCTATTCGATAGAGAATTGTGTGTTCTACAAAATGTGTTTATTTATTTATTTATTTATTAATGCTTATACCTTTTTTTTTTTTTTTTAGCTCCGAAAGAATATATACTTAAATTTAACAACCCATGTACTCATTTTTGAGTATATTGACATGCCAAACATGGGGATATTGGGATTCTTATTGGTCATCCCTATTTTTGAGCATGTCAATATACTCAAAAACGCGTACATGGGTTTTCAAATTTAAGTACATACTGTTTCGGAGCTATTTTAGCTCATTTTTAAGAAACCATTTTTTACAGTGTATGTTTTGACTTTCTGATTAAGGTCAATTGTCTAATTAAGGTCATCACTCATTAAGGCAATTATGATAAAGTTGCCAGAATGTAAGATTGGGCGAAGTGTCTTACATGAGGAGTCGAACAGCTCATCTGACGACTCCGAGCAGTGTTCGTACGCGGCATTTCCCGTCTATCAACTTTGAGAACTCTGTACCACAGGCAAATTTACGATCAAAAATTTATATTTTATACTTAAAGCACATGAGATTATTTAGGAAAAAAAGTACACTACAGTAGCAGAAAGAAAAATGCAAATTTCTGTGCCGAAAATTTGGCAAATCGAGTGTTCTAAACCAGGGGTGGCCAACCCGCGACCCTCGGGCCGCAAGTAGCCCGCTGTGTACCAATTTGTGGCCCGCGAAGGATTTCATGAAATTTGTAATTTAATAACTTTGGTTAAAGCATTAAAAATTAATAAATTCTTTCTTACTCTTCAAAGTAAAAATACTGGTTATGGCAGCTGAAGAAACAAATATTGCACTGGTTATCTGTATATATAATAAAATGAGATGTGTGTGTGTGTGTCAGTGTGTATATATATCCGGACCTTTTTCAGATAACGGCTGATCGCAGAGCTACACATGATGGTTTGTTATGACCTGTTCTGATGCACCTCGAAGCCTGATTTTCGAATTTTTGATTAGATTTTTTAAAGTTAATTAAAATATGAAAACAATAACCTAGTAATATCTTTAAAATTAGCCATTTTATTTTTTAATTGCTGCCAAAAATTTTACTAGTTAATTATTTTCAACATAAATTTCTAATTGTTGTCAAAAAGTCTACGAGTTATTTTTTTTTATTTTCCCAACATAAAATGAAATATAATTTCACGCGAATAATGAAAAATAAATTTTTAATTTGATGCACCCCTAAGCTCGATTTTAGAATTTTTTATTAGATTTTTTAAAATTAATTAAAATATGAAAATAATAGCCTGGTAATAGCTTTAAAATTAGCCATTTAAATTTTTAATTGCTGCCAAAAATTTTACTAGTTAATTATTTTCAACATAAGATGAAATATATTTTATGCAAATAATGAAAAAAATATCAAAATTAAATTTGCTTATACATATGAAAAAATAATGTATTTAAAAATTTTTCGTGTCACCTCAGTATCCTGTTTTTTTTTTTTTTTTTTCAGTCATCAATACTAAGTTAACATTTTAGATTCTATCTTGGATGTTTGGTTTGCGGCTGCAGAGTTATTCAAATTATAAATGCATAATACAGATATATATCGTTTGCATTTATAAAGATATTATTATTGCTTTTTATTCATTGTTGGCAACGAGAATTACGTTACCATGGTAATAAGAATATTATACTTGACTTGTATATAATAAAATAAGATGTGTAAGTGTATATGTTCGGCGCTTTTTAGGAGATCGGCTTATCGCAGAGGTACACAAATTTGCATGGACGTTCGTATTAACCTCTCCTGATGCACCTCGAAACCCAATTTCCGAATATTTCATTAGTTTTTTTTTTTTTTTTTTTAATCAATTAAAATATGAGAATGAAAACATTATAATAGCTTTAAAATTTGTCCTTTAAATATTTTCTTTAAACTTAATTGTTACCAAAAAATTTACAAGCTAAGTATTTTTTCGACATAAAAAAATATATTTTTTTTTCGCGAATAATAATAAAAAAGATATATCAGAAATTAAATTTGCTTATGCATATGACAAATTGACATCATTATAACATTAAAATTTAAATAGCAATAACAATAATAATAATAGTGTGTTTATAGGCAATCTGGGTAATATTTTAAATTTCGACGCTGAAGCAGTACGGACATTTTTCGCCAAGGACTATTTTCGCGACAGCCATTTTAAACCAAATAACGCATCAAAGATATAAATAAATTACAAAATATTGAAAAAAGAAAAAAAAAAGAAACAGAAACAATATTTGCGTAAATTATCTATTTTTATTTTACTTTTATCATTTTATTGAAAAATCCAAAATGGCGGAAAAAGTCAAACGTCGCCAAGGAGTGCTATAATAAAGCTGTACCATGATCAGATATATATATATTTAACTATTTATTTTTCTATATACCAACAACCATTAACAAACCATAAAATATTTAAAATGGAAAATATATATACAACCACAAAATAATTAGTTGTCTCATACAGTAGACGTGGCACTCATAACATATTGTAATATTATATTTGGCGTGAAATTGCTCTCAATTTATGGTCGACCGAAGACATCAAATAAAATATAGTAAACAACGTGAATGTAAATATTATGTATAGTATGTATAGAGTTATTCATATGCAGTTGGGATTCACATATAAAAAGGATACATCAATATTTTCGATACTGTCCGTTTTGAAACTGTCATACGATAATCAATCAAATTCAAACCCACGGATAAGGCATTGTCGCAAGCAGTGGGGACACGTATTCAAGATTTAGCGGATGAGGAATTCGTTGCCGAAGGCAGCGCAGCTCCGAAGCGAGCTTTTGATTAATTTCAATGCATTTTCTCTTTATTATTCGATTATGAAGCGATATAAAAAAAGAGTTATTCTGTTTTTAATTCCTGTTAATTTATATTTTAAATATGGTTTTAGAGAAAACAAAAATACTGGGATGTGTCTTAATGTTATTATAAAGGATGTCAAAATTAGGAATAAGTTGTTTAAGTATACTGCTATTATTTTCTTGGATATCTCAGGCGCTTTTGATAATGCGGAAGTCTTTGATCCTAGCAGAGCTGTCTGTTTTAAATGTACCCCCGTATTTGACTTCTACAATACAGAGTTATTTGACTAACAGGTTTGTTAAATCACTTTACTATGAAAATAAGCTATAAATGGGTAAGGGGTGCCCTCAGGGCTCTTGTTTGAGTCCTGTGCTTTGGTTTGTTTTAATAAATTCGATTTTTAATATTTTTGATAATAAAAATTCTAATTTTATAGGTTATGCAGACGACTTTTTAATAATAAACTCGGACATATCTAGAGCCCAACTCGAACAAAACATTAACAACGACATTTGTGCTTTTCACGATTTCTGTATGGGAAAGAATTTAAATCTTTCTATTTCTAAACATAAAGCTATGGTTTTGGGGAAAGGTCTTCTGACCTCCCATTTTTAAGATTGAAGATAGAAACCTTAAGGTGTTTAAGTTTCTGGGGGTTAACATTGACTCGAAATTAAATTTTTTATACCATTTAGACTGTCAGAGATGAGATCATAGATTATAGTAAAAATTTAAGAAAAATTAGCGGGTTAACTTGGGATGTGAAGCCATCTTTTAAAAAGTGATGGCCTAATATGATTATTAAACCTAAAATGTTATATGCGTGTGAGGCCTGGTTCCTGTGCTTGAATATTTTTGGTCTTAGAAAGCTTTCCTCATGTCAAAGGAATTTTATTATTAATATATTTCATTTTTATAATCTTGTGGCTACTGATTCGATTTGTAATAATGTTGGAGTTGCGCCAATTCATTTGGAGGCTAAGGAAATACTTAAAAAATTTGAATGTAATGAATAATAATCTTTCTATTTTTCATAAGGGTGAATACTTAAATAAATTTGACTTTAATTTAAAAAATTTAAAAATGCATAATGATCTTACCAAGATTACTAGGCTTTTTAAGATTTATAAAAATAATAAATCTGTAAAAACTTATCTAAATACAGGGTGGACCAAAAGTCCGTAAAAATTTTAAAAATTCATAAAACCCGAAAAAATAACCGAAATAAAAAACGGTTTTTAGGTTTAGCATTGATAGGTCACGGGATTTTTTTTTAATATATGAAAAAAATAATAATAGTTCAAAAAACAGCCGACAGATGGCGCTGGTGCGAACGACTTAGAAATATGCAAATAGCGATTATAAATACTTACGCTCTTAATCCAGAACCAGTTTTCCGTTGCATCCCATATAAGTGAATAAGGATCACGTTCATCAAATCTGTCGGAAGTGAAAGAAGCAATCCGCCAAGAGCTGTCATGTATACAGCCGGACACGCTGCACTCTGCCGTTGCTGGATTTGTGACACGCCTGCAATGTGTTATCATCTGTGATAGTGGACAAGTGAAACACATATTGCTGTAATAAATGATTTGACAAGATTATTATTATTTTTTAATTTAATTTAATTTTTTTTTTTTTAATTTTTTAATTTTCTTATCTTAAAAATAACCCCGTGACTTATTGATGCTAAATCTGCAAACCGTTTTTTATTTCGGTTATTTATTCGGGGTTTTATAAATTTTTAAACTTTTTACGGACTTTTTGCCCGCTCTGTATATATAGAGATGGCAGTAAAAATGAGGACGTTGTCTGATACTGGTAGGCGTGTTTTTGAAATTTTTAATATTGTTTCCTATGATTTTAAAGTAAAAAACCAGGTACTTACTTATTTTGTCACGGGGTGTGGCAGTTTTCTCAGTTTTCTTTATTATTAAGGTAAAATGTCTGATCACAATTGTCCTTGTGGTGAAATTGGCGATTCACTTCATTATCTATCTACAAAATGTAGTTTCAGTGAACCCTATATCAAAAGACATACTTCTGAGGATTTAAACTCTTATTTTAAACGTATAGATCACAGTAATTATTTTATAAAAAGGGTAAAACAGCTTTTAATCATCTTAATAAAAAATTTTCATTTATTTCTTATACTTTTTGAGTAATTTATTTGTAATTCCAATGTATCTGCAGTGTGCGAAATTTTATGTCTGTTTAATTTTATACTTCTTATTGTGATACTTATCCTGGCTGTATTATAATTCTCTGACTTAATGTAAAGATGAATATTTCCTCCTCTTTGTATTGTTATACTTGATATTTATACTTATAATACAGCCAGGAAAAAATTTCACAATAATTCTTTGATTTGATGTAAAAATTATTTTTTTTTCTCTGGCTGTATTTGAATTCTTTGGTTTAATGTAAAAATGATTATTTTTTTTTTCGTTTTCTGAATTGTCTTGCTTGACTATCTTGTTTCTGCAGCATTCTGTACTTTTGATTTTGTTTAATAATTGCCCGCTGATTAACTGGCTGCTGGATAGTGGAGGGAATTGTTCTCTCACCACACTTGGGCTTCGGCTAACCATAAACCTACGGGTTGGTTGGTGGTTGGGGGGTATCTGTATGCGTTTTTAATTCCTTTAAATATAGTTAACATCAAAGCGGGCAAAGCCTGCTAGTAATCGATAAAATTTTATTAGAGTGATAATTGATCCTTTTTATGATAATTATTAATGAATAATACATTTTTGATAGTTTTATTGTTAATGTATAAATAAATTTAATATTATCGACATATTTTCCAAATCTTAACACTTCTTCTTAACCCTCAACACTCCTAAATACTATATATGCATGTAGATACATACACACACAATGCGACCACCTTAATAAAATGGATTTCTAGTGCGGCACGGCAAGAGTTTTGGGTTGGACAGGCCTGTTCCAAACAACGATAAAATTACTTAAATTTCTGCACGAGATAGTAATTAATTAGGGAAAATAAAATCTCAATATAAATGTAATTGTTAAATATACGTTTAGAATTAGTAGCATTTCTGTTAAAAATTTAGTAAGCAAGACAAAAAATTTAAATTTAAGAAAAGTTATTCTAACTATTTTTTTATCTCTGAAATTGACCTATCTCGAATTCAAGTTTACAAAGAATTTTGTACTGTTAAAAATTTAAAAAACTCTGGCTTTATTTTTATTATTCTAAGCAGATTAATAGCAAGGCGTCACAATGAACCCACAATAATATCTCGTGTATTTTATTTTCCTTGAATTACAATAAAATGCTGAAGGTTTATTATTTTATTTTTGTTTTATGTATTTATTTATTTTATTTTTGTCCAATATTTAAAACCAAATACATTTTTCTGTTTTATTTTCATAAGAAGTATTTTGAGGATTATCAATATTACCAGATTTCCCATTTAAAGAATAGTATTTTTGTTTTTGTTTTTTAACATTTTAATATTCAAATGAGATTATTTTTTTAGAGATAGATTATATATGTATATATACATATACGGTCAATATACACGGTCATAATACACATTTATTTTCAATTTAAATTATATGCATAATTACAGCTAATACGATAATGAATAAAATATAATTACTAAAAATTGTATTAAGGAGAAATATGTATTTTCATGTAACAGTTATTAGCTAGAACTTAATCATTTTATTGTTCTTACGTTCTTTTTGCGAACTTGTAAATTAATAAATATTTTTTGCTGTTTCTATAAACAATTTTTATTTATTTATTTATTTATTTTTAGAAAAAAAACAAGGAAAAAATAAAGCAGTTTACTATAGGAAGAATTTGCGTGTTGTATCGTAATAACGCATCGATTAATAAGAAAAACATACATCACATAAAACCTTATAATTTAATAGCTAAATTACATTGCTACATAATAAACTGTGTTATAAACTGTGTCTCAAAGTTTGAAACGCGGTTTAATTTTTTACCTACTCAAGATAATTGGATAATGTAAATTGCAAAAGTGTTCAAAATAAGAAACAAAATAAGATCACGCTATGAAAAATTTCTGCTAGTTAATTTTTTAAATGTTACATTTTTTAAATTTTTATATGACCCCTCTAAACAAATTTAGCAAGTTAGAAACATTTTACTTTTAATTCAAAAATATAAAAACCTGCATACATTTATATTTAAAACTATGCAAGTTATACTGAATTGAAAATTTGATGCTGAGCATAAGGACATGCAAAAATATAGAAATATAAATTTATGACATATAAAAAAAATAAAATGTGTGGTAATATTTACACTAAAACTATTTTTACGTGGATTCGTGATCCAGATACCTATTCAAATGGATTTCTTTTTTATATTAAGACTAGAATGCTTCATTTGAAAAAATTTAAATTAAAAATGAATATATGCAAACATCTAATTTACTCTCAAATTTAATACACATCTCAAATCGACTTCTTACAAATAAATTTTGAGAATTTTAATTGTTTTATGAGATCTGCTTTTTTTTTTGGGGGGGGGGGGAGGAGGGGGGGTGTTATCAAGTAAAATTGTTGAACTAAAAAAGTTTGAAAATCGTGTTTACAAAAGATACTAAAAATAATATCGTTGACAATATCCCAATGCGCAACTCTAGTGCGACGTGACGCCATGTCGTTGCATTTTTTATCAAAAATTCAATTTCTACGTCGTTCAAATTTTAATCGGAGAAAGAATTTGTTAATTGTAACGGAAATGCGGAAAAAGTATATATATATATATATTCCGTATATATATGTATATATTCCGTATCATAATGCATCTGCGCAGCACTAGTGCGACGTAAAACCCAACCATCCATACATCCATCCGTATCATAATTGATTTGTTTTTAAAAATATATTAATGCGTTTATTTTTATTTTATTTATTTTATTTATTTTATTTTGTTTTTCAAGATATTGTTGGATAGAAAATAAAAACTTTCTAATTGTTAAAATTTTAATATAATATAAGGGTCGTATAAAATTTTTAAAAATGTAACATTTTGGAAATAAACGAATTTTCTTTTCAATTTCGTTTTTTTTTTTTTTTTTTCTCGCTCACGGTTACACTTAATCAAGAAATTTTCATGTCTGTCAAGTGTAACCCAGGTCGTCGCACTTGTGTATAATTTTGAAAAATTGCATAATTTTCATAATCAAGAATCTACATTGTATCATTTATACATAAATATATTTACTTTGCGTTTTTAGTTGAGTCCATTAATTTTCAACTAAACCTGATTTCCTTTCAGGTTTTGTTGTAATTTTAGGGAGTTTGAGTTGGGAAGTTCTAGTTGGAGACGTACGCAAAAGTTCTAAATTTTGTAACATGTTGAGATAGTTTAAAAAATTCATGAATGTTTTCACTAACTGCACATTTTCCTTATATATCAGTTAATTAACATGGGTATAGTATGCTTATTGCCCCAAACTATGATACATGTTGAACCCCTAAACAAAAAATTTTCAATTTTTCTAATTGTACATCGTGAAATTATTTTTTTTTTTTTTTATGTATATTAAAACACGAACATAAAATTTGTCGTACGCTTTTAGCCTATTTTTAATAAGACGAACAACTTGTAAGAACTATAGTTAATATGCATTGCAGAATAAAAAATATTACGATATTATGCTAAAAAGGCAGACAAAAATACTTTTTTTTTTAAATATATATATATACGTAATCGTTTGCATTTAAAATTCCAATAAAGGTGTTAAGTCTGCATGTCCAATTATTAAAAATGCAATACAACGGCTCATGATTTAGATTATTTTAAAGAATAATATTTTCTTTCTTTCTTTTTAGCTCAATTATAACTTTGCATAGGAGAATGATTTTTTGCTTCATTTTGGAGTTCTTTTATCATTTATCTTTTGACAACAGAATAGAACATATTTTATTATTATCATTATTATATAAGTTTTTTTTAATCATTTGTCTGGCTACAAAAGTGAATATATTTTATTTTTTCCGACTGTGAATATACTATTTTCAGTACTAACACTGTTCCTTGATATTTAAATGCATAAAGGAACTTTGTCGGTTGGGACTGAGAATAAAAGAGATACAGAAATTCATAGGGATATACATCGCCATCTGAATGAAGATGTTAATAGTGACTTTTTTGAAAGATGGCTCTCAAATGAATATTAGGAATAATTTCAATGAATTATATTTCATTAATTTGCAAAATTTGCACGTGAATGACTTTTAAATTAACTACAAATTTTATGGAATATGTTCAAAATACTTAATATTCCCAATAACATTTTTAATACATTTTTCAAACTTTTGTATCGTATTCAATAATAAAACATTAATTATAATAATATACCAAAATAATTACTGTATTAAATGATACTGAATGAAAAATTTTGTAAGCAAACAAAGAAATAATTACTGTGTTGTTGTATTCACCATGCACTCTGCACTCGTTTTTACAATTAATTAATATAATGAAGAGTCATTTTTTATTTATTTTGACTGAAAACAATTCTTACGTGTTTTTGCAATTTATGGTGTTTTCTTATGAAACTTTGATTTATCATTTTATATCATTTGTTCTAATATTTTGCATAATTCTTTTACATCTAACAAAATTCGTGAAGCGTATTTTTTTTTTCTTCATTTCAAATATACCGATACTTTTGTTGTAGTTTTTATAAGAATTCATTTATTGAATATTTGTTGATTATTTCATGGATTCATTTGTTGAAAAAATTTGTTTAAACTACATTTTTTTTTTAAATATCCTAAATTATATTGCAAACAATACTATGTTTTAACAATTTCTTTCTTCTTAACTTATGGTTGATGCTTCATATTACATTTTTATCCGTAACTAACTAAAAAAAGAATATTTATTATTTTCCGCGTTACGAACAAAATTATGTTGTTATCTGCACATATTTCATTGGTGTAATCATATTTATATTAATGTTCTCTTTAGAACATTCTTATTTTTTATCTCTAAAAGAATTCTTTCTTTACGTAGAAATATTAATATGTTTTGAATTCTACTTATTTATTACCTTGGACTTAACAAAACATTCTGTAAATATCACTTATTATTTGTGTAGAATAATCCCTTATCTCGAATAATATAAAACATCCGAATTGTCCTTCTTAGAGAGATATATATATAACCAAATAATTGGGAAGAATACGTAAGATATATATTAAAAAGGATATACAGTAAAGGGGTAAAGGGATTGACGAAACTGTTATGTTTTGGTTTGGATTTTTCTTTTGCAGAGGTAGATATTTATACGTTTAGAAAAGATAATGGTATTTTCTGTTTCCATTCCAGGCATTGTTTTCATTTCCTTTTTACTAATATTTCACAAAAGAAGCAATATCTAAAAAATATTACGACTTTCCGTAAATGTTAGATATGTTATTTTCATATTGGAAGAATTTATTTTCTTTTGCTATGGCAATAGTTCCACAATAAGTGATTTTATCGAGACATAAATAGATAAATATCCAAAGAAAATAAATATTATTCAGAAAAACATCCGTTTATTTTAGATTATGTACTTTTCATAACATCAAGTTTTTAGTTATACGTTTAAATTTAACTAATTAAATTATGGATATGATAATTGTGCATGTTTAACCAGAAATATTTACAGATAAATTCCAGTTCATAATTTTAGTAAAGTAATATCTGTCAACTCATCTATATAAACAAGCATATGACTTTTCACAAATTTTGTACAATAAATTAAAGTTTGAGTATAAATAGATAGCTTATAGATATCTATCTATAGGCATGGAATAAGTAATATTTTTTTAAATACCACATAGGTAAATTTTTTACGATAAGTTTCAAGAGCACACAGATTTTTTTTATCAGATTCAAAAAGATGTGATACCATAAATGAGATAGTGAGATTCTACAGAATATGGAGACTATAGAATACTGAGAGGGGCTTTTCCTCTTATCTGATGAAATAAGGCTACGTCCTTTCGAAACTAATCATAAAAAATTTACTTATATGTTGTATCTTTTTTTTTTTTTTTTTACAATTAAAAAGATTCTTAGCAAGCAAATTACTTTATAAATTATATTCGTCTAAATAGCAATTAAAAAAGAATAATGATAATAATGTTCTTTACTGATTTGTCTTTAAAACAGATATATTTAAATATTTTTATAGTTTTTTACAATATATGTTTCTAGAGTGAAATTCCATAAGTCGAAAAAGTAAGTTAGTTCCATATTTTATATTCTCCATAAGAAATATATTCAAGAGGTCCTTTCTTAATTTTTTGGACACAGCTGGTGGCCATATGTTAAGATTCTGTGACAAAAAATTTTTAAAACATTCAGGCTTATGAAAAGTACTTAAATTACGCATTTTCAATGACTTACGTATTTTCAATTTTCAATTACGTATTTTCAATGCTGGTATTTAAAAATTTGTAATATGTATACACACACACACACACATATATATATATATATTATTATTATTATTAGAGCAAAAATAAACCTTCATTTGAAAAAAAAGAATATTTAATTTCGGGAAATAGGATAATACAGGTTATGTCCAGAAAGTAATGATACTGATTCCATAAAATTCGTTTATTTGAAGATAATTTTACAAGCACTTAATATTCGTCAAAGTAGCTTCCTCCTACATTGATACACTGTTGTCAACGATTCTGCCACCCATTGGTATTCGCCTAGAAGTCTACTACTGAAAAGCTGTTTAGAATGCATATTGCATCTTTCTGAAAATTTTCTAGATTGCCAAAACAATAATCTTTTAAGCTGGATTTTAACCAAGGAAATAGGAAAAATTCCGGCGGTGACAGATAGGACCGTACGGTGCTTGTACGCCGCTCATTTGGCCTTTTGCTTGGCACGAAAAATTCAGTCTCATTACTTTCTGAACAGACCTTGTCCCTTTTTTGGCAATTCCTTATCTGTTTCTCACTAAGAAAGTTTTTTTTAGGTCAGTGTTTTTTTTATTTAAAATACGCTGAAACTTATGTATAGAAAAGTAAGAAATTTTATTTTTCGAAATTTCAAAAGGTTGTATCTTGATATGGAAATTCTGTCTAAAATGCAATTGGCATGCTATTGGGTATTTTCTGCTACGTTTCATGTATGCCAGTTTTTAAAAATATATTTCTAATATTATGCACACACATACACAAATATTTGTAAATATATGATATGCAGTGAAACCGGCCTATAACGATACAGTAGGAGTCCATTAAAATATTGTCATAGACAGATTTTTAAAGTTAAAGATAGTTTGAACATATAAAATGATATTTTTTAACTTTAAGTTATTTAAACATTTTGTAAGAACTTCAAAAAGAAAATTTTACTAAGCTTAAGTAAACAATATAAAAATATACATAAAAGAGAAATAAAAGAATGACTTTATTTTATAAAAAAAAATAGAAAAAAAAATTAATTTTGCTTGCTCTATTTTTGATGCGTTTGCATGCACATATACTTCAGCTTATCTGACGCGTTCAGATGCACGTCGGACTCATTTGGTACAGTTGCAACACCATCCTGAAGACTTTTAATAAGAACATGGCATCCTCAAAAGAAATGGGAATTTAGTTTTGAGAACAGTCACCTGCCTCTTTCTCACCAATTTGAACACAGGGAAAAAATTCTCCTAAAATATATTTCTTCCATGCGCCCCTGAATAATTGCAGATCATTGTATAAGTTAAAATATCTTCATTTTTTAATCGATAAAATGGGTTTGATAAGTTTTTTGGAAAGCCATAACATCTGTAAACAAAGTGTGTACACATTCTTCTTCATCGTCGGCGATTTCAAGTAGATCAATATTCGGGTTTTCGGCGCCTTTTTTATTGAAAGAATAAAGATTTTTACTCCCAGAATGCTAGACTGTGGATTTTGTCACAGAATTCCAACTTGCGAAATCCCAATCACTTGAATTTTTTACATCAATGGCAGCTTGTTATCCAGATTGTTAACAGCGTAAACAACGTCCTGACTTCTGAACTATAATTTATTCATTTGAGATACTTCATGATGCTTAAATCTAATGACTGTAGGACCAACGTGCCATTTGATAAAGAACATTTGAAAAACATAAAATTATTTTGTGTTTTTCAAATCTGCAAGCGCCTTCTTAGGACAGCAGTTGTGAACTATGAAAACTACATTCCAGGGAAATATGTTCGGATGATCACTGAGTCCAGACAAAGAGTGAAATACATCCGTCCCTGAAAATCATTTCCCCGTGATATATAGATAAATGATATTTTTCTTTTTAAATATTTTTTGATATGAATAAACTTAGTAATAAAATCTGTACTATACGTATTTTCTCTTACTTTTTTTTATACTTTGCTGGCTATTTTGACAAAGTTTCACCAATTTTTTTCTTTATAAAATACTTTTATTAGAATTTAAAAATTATTGTTTTTTGAATATTGAAAATAGCCACTTTATTTTTTTAGATATTTAAAACAATGTATGGAATTTAAAATCCTTTTGCTAAAACTGCACAATGCGAGTGAAACTAATATGCCATAGGACAAAAATGTATTCTGACAGAGAAATTCAGAAAGCGAAGTTAAGTTACTATAAAAATAAATTGTCTTGAAAATAGTGTTCCTATATATCACAAACGATTTTAAAATTACAGATAACATTAATATTTCAATGAATCTATAAACAAATGTTATCTGACAACCAGGAAAAAACGGCCTTAAGGTATGTCTAGAGAATGAAAAAAACAAGAAAAATGTACTGTAAAGAATATTAAATAAATGAATATTTTCTCTACGTATTTTTGAATAAATATTTTTCATATTGACAAATTTTATTCATTTTTTTCTTTTGAAATAAAAATTAGAGAAAGATAGAGTTGCTTTGAAAGTTTAGTTATATTTAACTAGATTAGATCAAATGTATTTAATTATATTTTCATTTTTTTAGAATCAGTCCAGAATTTTGGACAGAATTTTAAAAATCATGAATAATTCTCAAATAGTTCTATAGCAATGTGATAATATACATCTGCAAACTCTTTCGCTATTTGTCCACCATTTATAAAGAAACATTTTTCTCTATGCCAAGATTTTAATCCTGCAATTAAATAAGACATAGGTAATTATTCTAAAATAATGGTATTCTAAAAGCGGAAGAGTTGGCAACTATGGATGCCTCGTTACACTTGCCAAGAGGTCGAAACTATTCAGGTACAAGAAAAATAGTTAAAATTCTCCTCTGTAGGTGTCGTTATTTATCGCTAAATTAACTAAATATATTAATAATATCTGGATTAGACAGTAAATATTCTTTTGTACTTTGAAATTTAAAACAAATGTATACTTATGTTTGTTGCACACATCCCCACACCTAAAATCGCTCTGTATTTTGAAATGAAAAGGAGATTCGCGCAATATGTCAGCGTCCAATACAAAGATTTCACAACGTATGCCATCTTTTAACTTATTCTTCAACATCAGAAGCAATCTCTCTAATCGACCCAACTCGTGATCCAAGTTACCCTTACCCCATCCGACATGTTGCAGAAAAAAGTATATTAACAGGTGAGAGAGGTTTCATCTTCCATTTACGCAGCGTTTCTACCTGCGGGAATGAACGCATGGATTATCAAGTTATTTTGTTTATCAAGTACAAAGGAATACTTCCTGTTTAATGTATCTATTTTAAGTCAATGTAAACATGACGCTAAACAGAGCAAGATATCAATGAAATTTTTTACTTTTTTCTTTTATTATTATTAATTTATAATTTATATTTATTTTACTAGTTTTTTTTTTTTTTTTTTTTTTTTTTTTTTTTTTAGTTGGAAAGTAATCAGAACTTCTAAAAAATCTAACACAATATGTACTCTTGTAGATTAGTGTGATAGTGTTAT